>CM070720.1:11505293-12254974 GCA_036346275.1 Otatea glauca
ACTCGAAGCATTACCTGGCATAAAGGCTCAGGTGTAGGACCTCTTTCTATAAGCTCAAATTTGTAACCATCAGGATCTTCAATAAAGGCGATTACTGATTTCCCACCTTTTACTGGACCTGGTTCCCTTGTTACTGTTCCACCCTTGGCTTTAATAAGATCCACTGTTTTTGCAACCTACAATTTTCTAGCAATGAAGCTTAATATTCCAGCCAGCTCCCCTTTCCAGAAAGAATATTTCAGACAGCTCATATTCATGTATGCAAAGGTACAATACTAAATTTAAATCATCAAACATATTGCTATTCTATAACATGTTCAAAATTTTAGCCATAATTTGGTGCATACAGATATAGTAATGATTTGAATAATTGGAAACAATGACTAGATTTAAGTGTTGAAGTGTAACATGATGATATGGATGTTTCATAAATGTCTTATAAGTTGCATAGATGAGATTTTGCATCTAGACATGTAGACTTTGCATACTATATGAACATCTTATAGTGTTATTAATAAGATTAAATTTCATAAAACTATATATTTTTTTGTACAAACTATCATAAAACTACATGTTCTAGCTTCTGTTTCACAAAACTACGAATGTTAGGAGAACTTGTATCACAAAACTTCAGGTTTCATAATTGACCGTTTCTTGTAACGGGTCTGACAGTGTGGGTCCATATAGTGACATTGTGGGTCCACATAGTAGCCTCACGAGCGAGTGAAACAAGAGATGAGGGTGCATGAGGCTGCCATGTAGACCCACACTGTCAGACCAATTACAAGAAACAGTCAATTCTAAAACCTGTAGTTTATGACACAAGTTCTCCTAAAATCTATAGTTTTGTAAAATAGGAGCTAAACCCTGTAGTTTTCTGATAGATTTTACAAAAACTTGTAGTTTTGTGAAATTTAATCTAATGAAGGGAAGATTATACTCCATCTATGATGATTTTGACAGAAAACAAGACTAAACCATCAGATAAATCTCTAACATGTCATAGATTTTGACTGAAACCAAGACAACCATCTAAGAGTTTTACAAATTAATTGATAGCTTACAACAGACTTTTTTTATGTCATCTGCTTGGAAGAAACTGAAGGTATTCTAATCCATTCTACGGGGCATGCAATCGAGATCAATCCTGCCAAAATCCTGTACGCTAAAAAAATAAATTTTTTTGCACTGTTCCTTTTACAAGGTTCAAGGGCCATTTGGACTAAAAAGTTTAAGCCACATTCCCTGGCTTAAGGTCGTATGGGGCTTATGAGAAAACACTAAGGAAGTTCATGTTAGTTGTGTTGTGGGCAACAATATATATGGGGGAAAAGAAGTCATGTTAAATAACAATCGCTGAGAGAAATCTATGTTATGTCTGGATGAGTTTGAGATCATTGAGAGAAATCTATATTATGTCTGGATGGGTTTGAGTCTACACATAAAATTCATAAACCAATGGGAGGTAGCTAGATATTTCTTAGACAAATGGGTCTTAAATTTATCTGGATAGCCAGCACCAAAACAGCTTGCATTTGGTGCTTGAGCTTTTCGTGGCTTTAAACTTAAGCTCAATCCTGTCCAAGCAAGTTCTAAATGAAATATTCATACGCAATTACCTCATGCCCAGGGTTCACAAAACCGGGAAAAACCGCTCAGTTTTCGCGGTTTTCGACCTTACCGTGCCGGCTCGAAATCCAAAACCGTTCGATAAACCGGTCTAATTTAAAAAATAATTCAAAAAAATTATTTGTTGAAAACCGCTCGAAAACTGTTGAAAAACCGCGGTTTTCGCAAAAAACCGCTCGAAAAACTGTTTTTCACGAACATTCAATTGGTCGGCTGGTTTTTCGCAAAAAAACCGAGCGGTTTTCGATTTTTTTTTTCAATTTTTTTTTATTTCTTAACCATTCGGTTTCTAACGATTTTCAAGCGGTTTTTCGAGCGATTTTTGCGGTTCTCACGGTTTCGGTTTTTGCGGTTTTTCACGGTTTCAGTTTTGTGAACCCTGCTCATGCCCATCTAAAGAAAGCAGCAACTATTGTCACAATGCTGAATTTCTACAACAAAAACAAATAACCAAGATAAGAAATAGAATCTTACATCCTCAACGGCAATCCCAAAATGACCAAAACCAGTCCCGATATCATAACTTTCCACACCATAATCTGCCAATAAATGTATGGCAGGGGTTTCTCATGTTAATACAATAGAGAAAGTACATTTTCTGAGGGATAAAGATATAACAAAGGCTTTTTGACCCAAGAAGCTTACTGTAAGTGAGCTCCACAACAAAATGCGAGTCCTCAGGCCCGTACCCTAGAAAAGCATTGGTATACCTCTCCTCCGGGATGTCCCGCTTCCGCAGCAGCTTCATCCCCAAGCACTCCGTGTAAAACCTGCAGGACAGCAATCCCATCCAAGATTGACGAAAACGTAGCGGCCAGAGCAATTCACAGCAAATGCGAGGGGAGTTGCTCTACTTGATCGTCTTGTCGAGATCGCCAACACGGTAGACGACGTGGAGGAGGCGCCTCCGGTCCTTTTTGACCCACTCCATCGCTTCTTCCTGGCCGATCACCGTGCCCACCTGCGCCGCCAACCAGCCCGCCTCCGCGCCGGCGCTCAGCCCCCTCCTCGCCAGCCTCGCCGGCGCCCTGACCCCAACTCTTCGCCCGAACAGCGCCTCACGCCGCGCGACTACAACAAACCAAAACAGCGAGAAACCCGAACCCCAGAAACGTCACGAGAAGGCCCGACCAAAGATCGATAGCCGGCGAGGGAGAGAACGAGATGGCGGGGTGAGTTCTGTACCGGAGAAGACGGGGAGGCGGAGGCGGGAGGCGGCGACGTGGATGGAGGAAGCGGAGGCGGCAGCGGCGATGGGGAGGGGGAGGAGGAGGCGAGCCATCGAGAGGGAGGAGGAGGGATTTGGGGAGAGTCGAGACGAGACGAGAGACCGCCCGCTCTATCCTTCCTGGCTGTGCTGCCGTCCGGGTCGCGGTTTGGATCTGTCCGGGCTGTCAGTGGGGCTGACAGGTGGGGCGGCGTAGGGAAAGGTAAGGCTGTTATATTTGGTTTTTCAGGTTTTTGGCGTCAGCTGTCTAGTTTTCTGCGGTTGATTTTATGTGACGTTGATGTATAGTTTTAATCAAATGCCCCTTTCATTAATAATATTTTAAAAATAACCTCAACCCAAACTCAGTTATAAAAATGACCCATCTTTAACGTCGTGGTAAATCAACTTTACCACATTGGGTAAATCCAAACTATTTTTAAAAATGATCCCTTTTCGTCGCATCATCACACATGGCAAAGACCGCCACGACAAGCAGTGGCGGATCTATTGTTGGGGTGGGTTGGGGCGCCAGCCCCACCTCCGGCCGGCGACGGAACCCCCCCCCCCTCTCCCCAGCGCCGACGGTCATTGGCGGGAGTTCGAAACAATGGAAGAACAACCCAAGAACAAGAACATCGTAGTCGAGAACAAGGAAAAATTGGGCTGGTGCCGGGCTTAATTAGACATGGGCCAATGGGCTTACCTGACACCGTAGTCCGTGTAGAGTAGTACTGTACTCGGCAGTCGGCCCAACCGCTCGACCATCGTCTTTTCTGTAGCTCCGCCGCCGCACGGGAGAGGAGAGAAGGCGAGCACCAGATCCAGACTCCATTCTCCACTCTCCAGCCTCCAGGGCTCATGAGCAAGCGCGCCACGGGGCCGAGGCAAAGTGAGGCGGGCGAGGGCGGGTCTGCCACGGTCCGGACCGGGCAGGCTAAGCGAGCGAGGCGAAGTCGCGAGCGCCGCCACCGGGGGTGAGGCCATCCAGATCCACCATCTTCGGCGAGGCGAGCGGGTCGCGAGCCGCCACGGCCGGCCGGGCCGGGCCGACGCGCGTCGCTGGCCGCCAGAGGAGGAGTCGCCGGCCGCGCCGGCCGCCGGTTCGCCAATCATGGAGCCGGAGGAGTCACCAACTTGCGCCCGGTCGCCTGGGCCGCCACCGCCAGAGGGAGGAGTCGCCAGAAGGACGCCAGCGCCAGAGGAAGAGTAAGAGGAAGAAAGAAATCAAGTGCTGGCTCGCTGCTGTTGCCTTGCCTGGGCTGTTGATTTGGGCGATTTGGCCAGGAGCCCGGGACCACGCGTCCACGCCGTCGCCCGTCGCCCACTCGCCGGGCCCCAGTGCCGAGCCCCACCGTCAGAGTAGCCTTGTCTCTGTATAAAAATTACCTCACTCTTATGCCCGTAATGCATTCTTTATGATCACCGATCTTTATTCTATTAGCTGGTAGATTCTTTTTTATCTCTTTAATTTAATTTGTTTTATTACAGCAAGTCGGCAAACTAAATTGCAAAAAATGGAGAACCAAACATTGCACAATTTTTTCCGACGAAATGCAAGAACTAGTGACCTACGAACCAACGAGAGCAACACATCTCAACATGTTGTTAATCCCAATGAAAGTGTTGCTGATCCAGCGCATCGCAAACAAATTTAAATTTATCCTAAAGAGATTAGAGATCAAGTGAGGAGAGCATATATGTTGAAGGGTCCGACTCAACCAATTGGGCATACTTTTCCAAAGAAGATTCAACATGGGGAATCAAGATCATTTCAAGAATCATGGTATAAGAAGTTCAATTGGTTAGAATATAGTATAGAAAAGGACGCCGCCTTTTGTTTCTATTGCTTTCTTTTTAAAAAATCAGGACAACCTACTTTGGGAGGGATGTCTTCACAAAAGTTGGCTATGTGAATTGGAGAGGGCTATGGAAGGTTTTAAAGACCATGTTGGGGGACCTAATAGTGTCCACAACATTGCAATGCAAGATTGTGAAAATTTTCGCAATCAAAGAGCAAGCATAGAACATAAATTAAATGTTTATAGTAAGGACTCTGAAATTGCATACAAGATTCGTTTGACTGCTTCTTTAGATTGTGCAAGATTTCTCATAATGCAAGGCGATGCTTTTCGTGGACATGATGAAACTTCTACCTCTATTAATAAGGGCAATTTTAAAGAGTTATTGGAGTGATATAAAAATAAGGTACCAGATGTGAATGCGGCATTTGAATTTGATGGTGGAGGGAATAGTTTGATGATTTGTCCAGAGATACAGAAGGACCTTGCGAAATGTTGTGCACAAGAGGTAACAAAGGTGATTAAGGATGAGATTGGAGATAGGAATTTCGCGGTGCTTATTGATGAGTCGCACGATTCGTCAATAAAGGAGCAAATGGCTATGATTGTCAGGTTAGTAGTACATATTATATTTGTTAGTAGTATCATTTATGATTTGTATTAAGTTCTAACCTTGTATCATTAATTTGGTTGGCATGTAGATTTGTAAACAAAGAAGGGAAGATCATGGAAAGGTTTCTTGGTATTAAACATATCACTTATTGTACATCGGTTGCATTGAAGGAAGCTATGGTTAGTTTGCTTGCCGATCATGATCTACCTATTTCTAGACTACGTGGGCAAGGTTACGATGGAGCTTCAAATATGAGAAGGGAATTTAATGGCTTGCAAAAATTAATACAGGATGAGAGTCCATATGCTTTCTATATCCATTGCTTTGCCTATCAGTTACAGTTAGTGGTTGTCACTGTCGCAAGTTGTAGTAGAGCTATTGCTGACTTCTTCAACTATGTTCCCTTGATAGTGACCACTATGAGTGCATCTTGCAAGAGAAAGGATGTTTTGATGGAAAAGCATCAAGAGAAGGTATTGGAGAAATTGGAGAATGGCATACTTTTAAGTGGAACAGGCTTGAATCAAGAAACTAGCCTAGCTAGACTGGAGATACTAGATGGGGTTCTCATCTTAAAACCATACTCAGATATACCAAATGTGGAGTCGGTGCTTGAGGTTTTAGAGATGATATCCAAGATGCATCATATCCTTGGTCATGGTGGAGCAAAGAGTTTGATACAACAGATGGAAAGATTTGAGTTTGTATTTATCATGCATTTTTTGATAGACTTGTTGGGCATTACAAATGAGCTATCAATTGCTTTGCAAAAAAGGGATCAAGATATTGTAGAAGCCATGGATTTGATTGTCGATGTGAAAGTTCGCCTACAAGACATGAGGGACAATGGGTGGGAGCCATTGCTTAACCAAGTCAAGTCCTTTTGCGAGGCAAATGAGATAAGTGTGCCAGATATGGATGATTTCATTGGAGTTAAGGGCAAATCGCACGCGTCGGAAGCATAAGGTGACTTACCTTCACTATTATCGTGTTGACATTTTCAATATTGCTCTTGATGCTATTATGGGAGAGATGAATCATCGATTTAATGAAGTTTCTTCAGAGTTATTGGTATGCATGTCTTGTCTTAATCCAAGCAACTCCTTTTCTAAGTTTGATGTGGATAAACTTGTTCGACTTGCTGAGATTTACGCTGCTGATTTCACCATAGTGACCGTTTGTTATTAAGAAATCGACTTCAAACCTTCATTCTTAATGTTAGGAGAAGTGTTGAATTTAATGGTTGTCGTGATCTTGCAAAGTTTGCTGAAAAGATGGTTGAAACTGGAAAGAGTAGAACTTTTCCATTGGTTTATCGCCTCATCGAGCTTACATTGATCCTTCCAGTGGCAACAAATCGATGAAAGAATCTTCTCAAAGAATGAAGATCATTAAGACAGATTTACGCATAAGATAGCAAATGATTGGTTCAATGACTTGATGGTGTGTTACATCGAGAAAGAAATATTTAGAAACGTTGATAATAAAGAAATCATTCGACGCTTTCAAGAGATGAAAAATCGTAGAGTGAAATTACGTCGCATCAAAGACTAGTGCCTTGGTAAGTATTATTTCAAATTATATTTTTATAAGTGTTCACAAATTAAAATTGCATCACTGAGTTTTATATTTTTATCTACAGGTCAAATGGTCGATGATCCGTCCTCACATATTTATGTCTTTCTATCCATTAGTAAGGTATTATTACACTTGTTATATTTTGATTATTCACTTTGTTTCCTTCCTATTTATGTGTGAATTTGGAATTTGGAATTTGGAATTAGTATGTTTATTTTGAGTTACAACTTCGACATAGAAACCCCCTCTATTTTCATCCTAGATTCGCCACTGACGACAAGTCTTGCTGGTAATTTGTGTGGCAACTTCTACTCGTATTCATTTGCCACGTCATCTATCATGGAGCGGTAGGATAAGGTTTTTTTTTGAAGTAAGTTAAAGAAAGTTTATTTTTAAATGTTATTAAGAAAGTTGAATACTAAAGAAATCATCATGTACTAGTTTATGCCTTTTGGTCTGTATACGTGACTATCTAACTGCATGTAATCAATTTAGTACTCTTGTTATTAATTTCCGTAAGATGCCCACGTATTTCAACATTAAACGTTTGTAATTATTGATCAATAATTAATCTAATAATATGGAGTATAGCTTAAGTGATATAAAAGTGACAGCATTAAATTCATATTTGAAAATACTTTCATTTGACCATAATCTTGCAGTTATCAACAATATATTTTGAAAGAAATTAACAATCAAAGTTTGATATCGGAGATCGTGCTGGATCGGACTGTACATTGAAAAAAATCAACAAGGAACAATTAGCGTAGCACATTTAAGTTTCGAGTGGTGCTTTCATGCTTTCCCTCTCAATACAAGTTACACAAATCTTGAAGCAAGCGAAAAGATAAGTAATCATCATCTATCCTTCGTTGATACTTTAATATTTATGCAACTTTAAAAAAGAAAAGTATGAAAACACCTCTCTTAAGTTTCCTCTTAAGTCCTCCGTAGCTCCACGAGTCCGTAGTTCGATGGTCTCCACAAGAAAACAACTATGAAGCTTAAAGAGTTCTTCATACCAGACCATAAAGACTAATAACTAATATATACTCCGTATATATATATATCCGTATATTAAGATTGGAAGGTTTTCCGGCCTCTGCCGGCGTCCACGTCGCCGTCCGGGCCTCGTGGTCGTGCGTCCAGCCGCCGCGTCGCGCGCGTGAGCAGGAGACCGACCGCCCGTGCGTACGACTGGCTCAACGTTCGGCCACGTCGCAAACAGGACTGAAGCTCTCACCTACTTCAAGTATTTTGTTCACGTCTGTTGGGCCTAAAACGCCATGGCGCGGCTGGTAAGAGCGCTTACTTCGTATCGAGAGTTTGCGCGATCGAGCCCTAGCTAGACCTTTTTTTGCCGCGGTCGTGCCTCTCTCTCCCGTCCCTTCCCCTCCGCCCGCATATGTCGCTCGACGACTGCTCCGCCCCTCCTCTGCTAGCACGCCTCACCGGGGATCGAGTCCTGGCGAGCTCCATTTTTTTTGCCGCGGTTGCGTCTCTCGCCCCCGTGCCTTCCCCTCCGCCCGCGTACGCCGCCCGGTGACCGCTCCTTGCCTCCTCCGCTAGCGCTCCTCGCCGGGGATCGAGTCCTCGCGAGCGCCATTTTTTTTGCTGCGGTTCCGTCTCTCGTTCCCGTGCCTTCCCCTCCGCCCTCATACGCCGCCCGGTGACCGCTCCTCGCCTCCTCCACTGGCGCGCCTCGCCAGGCCTGCTGCCCCATCTGATTCGCCTCCTCCGCTGGTGTGCAAGCATCTTAGGACGGTCGCTTTGTGGATTGCCTAGGTCGTGGTGCGCAAACGCGTCTGGCCCTTCAGGATCCTGCTTACGCTGGAAGATACATGAATTCTAGATTTCAACTAAATTTTAATGCTTCCGGTCCTAATTTTTCAAAAAAAATTCTTTGCAGCCTACCAGTTTCGCTTGCTTATCCCATGTAAGTATTACGTTTGCTCTAAATTAAACGATTAGCTTACCTTATTCCTTCCTCTCGATACTGATTATTCTACCATTATGGTTCTCATCACTCCCTTTTGGCACCTTTTTCAGATATGCCTTAAGTATTACGTTCACTCTAAATTAGATGATTAGCTTACCTTATTCCTTCTTCTTGATACTGATTATTCTACTATTGATTCTCATCACTCCCTTTTGGCACCTTTTTCAGATATGCCTCTGTGAGGTCAGTGGAAACGAAACCTCCTGTAGATGATCAGCAGTGGCTCACTTACTGGGTGTTGTACTCATTTATCACTTTGTTTGAGCTAGCTTTGCTCCAATAATTTTATGGTAAATACCACTTTTCCGCGTCTTGAACTGTGCATATACTTTTTTTTAGAATGTTGAACCTTCAATATCTCTCAAAAAAGTTCAGTTCTGTTGAACTTTCCTAGGAGTTTCTAGCAATAAAATACCAAGAACGAAATTATCCCTGATCAAGTGTGGTCTTTATTTTTTGCAGGATTTCTTTCTGGTTTTATGCAAAGTTGTTCTTCGACTCCAGCAGAATTTGACAGTTCTATCTACCATTGAATAAATACCACCCGATAGAGAATTTGCTGTGATGAACTACCGGATGACTCAGGAATTTAGGCCACCTTTCCGTATAACCGTAGTAATTGAAGAAGCTGGAGCATCTAGAGTATGCAAGTTTGTGTTTCCATTTGGTGCTGATAGAATTATTGTTTCAATTTTGGTGAATCTCCATTCATAGTCTTTATTTATTTACACAATCGGTGAATCTCGATTCATAATCTTTATTTATTTACGCAATCTGAAGTTCTACTGAAAGTAAGGGCAGACTTTCTCTAAAAGGTCACTGCTAACACAATCACAACACAAATGCCACTGCCCTCTTACACCTCTTAGACAATGAGGTCAGCTGCACCTTTATTTTGTTCCTTTTCGGTTCACAATAGAGTGGAATGTTACCTGCTGCTTCTTCCTTTACTAGCTAAAGAGTTGCGTGATGGATTTCTTTGCAGGGCGTTTTTCGAATTGGAAGCTGGAGCATTGGACAAAACAGATTTTAAAGAATGATCTAGGAGGCTTCAGTGGAATCTAAAGACGGCAAAAACAATTTATTATTTTCTTTGTTCTTGTCCCCCATTGCTGTTAGCCTTTCTTTGTTTTGTACTACTGCAAGGGTGCCGCCTCACCTACAACCTTAGCGTGCTTACTACACTATCTTCCTTTCAAATAATGGTGCTGATGCTTATGAAAAATTCTAAAACATATTTGGTAGAGAAGGTATGGTACCGCCTATCATCATAGAAAAAAAAAAATCCAATTTTGACGTTAGGAACTGATGAGGAGGGCTGACTTAATGAACATAAGAGGCTGGCTTGATTTTTTTTCCCGTAGATGCTCTGCACTTGTTCAAATGGTTAAACAATGAGCTATATATCTTCGGTTGAAGTATTATAATGCTGCATCTATCGTATACCAATGCTTATGCCTTGATGTTATATCTTTGGTTTCCACTTAAGGATCAAAACTGCTACACCGCTGGTCGAGGAGCTCACAGAAATCTCAAACGTGCGGAGAAAGCAACGATATTTGTCAGCGAAATTCCATGTGAGTTTGTGTGTTTTGTTTGTGCTTCTACTATAATGTTTCGATGAGCAGAGCTCCCATCATTGTTGGACTATGAGTAGGTCAAATGAGAATGCTGCAGTGGCCTCTTATGATTGCGATTTTGGATTTCACAAAGGATAGCTATATAAGTACATCAAAGGTTGGCTACTGTTTAGTCTGTTCTAGATGAATACAGCGGTTAGATGTTTGTTTTATTCTTTAGCTCATGCTTAAACTAAAAAACACGATTAAGTGATTCCTTCTGGAAACATGCTTATTGATAGTTTCCTGCGCCCCCTGGTTTGAGTTAAACTTACAATTACCACTCATTCCAACATTTTTACTCTATCTCTGGAAAATTTCCCCTTGCTGTTTTCCACTGTTTCGTCGACTGATGCTGAGCTTCCATTTCTCTAACAGGAGTTAATTACGGAATACACCAAATTTTCAGCTTCAATACTTTTAGATTTGCAGCTCTACTACAGAATTTACCTGCTAAATTAAAGCTTGCGAGAAGGAGAAGGGCATTCCTTTTATGTACGACAGGACAAGTTCAATTACTTAGAAACCATATGCGAAAAGTCCATGATGTTTGTTACCCTCAAGTATATCGCGAGGACAGTGGTGAATTATTTTGGGTCCCTGTGAATTTTTTTGCGTAACTTTTCTGTCGTATTCACTAGATCTCGCCACAAGTTGCCAATGAACAATTTGTGAATTAGCTGTCAACATTACGAGATAAATCACATGCTGGTATTTCCTTGCTGGATCAGTATTGAAATATTTTTCATATTACATTGCGTGTCTTAGAATGATATTCATGTCACATTTGATTTTCTACCATATGATGCTCATGGTGTGCACTGTTACGTTTTAAGCATTCTAGCAAGCGCAGTAAGAATGTTAATGCAAGCAAACAATGTTGCTTCTATTAATGCTGCCTATTCTGTGTTATTAGAACGGTAATTCATTTGTACATCAATTGCTTATAGTGCTATCAGATTTCGGTTGCATGTCGCATTGTTTCAGTTCTCAAAAAAACATCTCTTTTGTATATTATATAGCATTGTAACATAGCACAGTTCAAGGATACCTCTATTGTGGAAAAAACAGCCCATATTTCTAGCAAGATACAGCCTGTTTAGTGTCTTCTCTTCCACTGCAGAATAAAGGAAGCTAATTTGCCCGTTTAGAGTGCCTACTATTATGATTCCTGTAGTGTTATCTTGTCGCTGATAGATTTCTTTTCTTATACCCGTCTCTTTTGGTTTCTTTAGGGCCTGCTTGGAAGCCCGGTTTTTAGCCCAAAACAGGTGTAAATTCCAGGCCCAAAAAATTTTCCATGCTGGGCTAAAAAAATGTGCTTGGATAGACTGGTAGCCCAATATTTTTTCGCTTGGTTTGGGCCAAATCGGGCGGAAAAATTTCACTGGCTTCAGAGGAGACTTTTTCTTTCCGACGCGTATCGCGAACGGCGAACGAAGCGAAGCGAAGCGCTCGCTCGTCGACTCGAGATGAACCCTAGAAGATGACGGCAGCGGCGATCTCGACGACAGCGAGGGCGACTGTGGCTGCAACTTTCTTCGGCGACGACGGTGAGCGCGACGGCAAGGTCCCTACGTCATCCCTCTATTCGATTTTGAACCAATCAGTAGCTATGTTGCCTCACATCTCTCCAATCGCCAGGTTCATCTTGAGAGCGGTGGCGACGGCGACGGCGGTCCGACGTTGAGAGTTCAGAGGACACCTTGGCGACTTCATCGACCTCACCTCTCCTCACTCCACCCAGATCGTCTAGGTACCGGCTCATTTCTTCGGTTGCTAATTCCTGATTGGTTGGGCCTACCAACTGCAGACTGATTCGGTCTGCCTAAAAAAAATTCAATTCAGATGCAGCAATATGAAGTACTTATGAGCCAAAGAAGATGAATACATGGCATGGTTCCCAGTTGCCTGTGTTACCCTGTAGAAATTTGTTAATCAAGTTCTTTAGCAGAAAGAGATGATACTAGTGAGATCTGGTAGCTTCGATGATGTGCAGAACTGCAATGCAATGTGACGCTTCTGGAAGTGAAAACAAATAATATTATCAACAGAAGCAGCACAAAATTGATAAAGCTCCCTCAACAAACATATGAACAGAACAATGAAGAGAAATAGCACAGAAATTCTCAAGAAGCTTCATTTGATTAGGTCTTGTAGAAGTAAGTACAGTTGAAAATTTATGCAGAGGAAAGAAGGTGAAACATTTTAAAAGGGTCATTTGTAAATCTGTTTGTTTAGTAGATTGTAGGAGAAACTTACATGACAGAAAAAGAGAATGAGCAACAGATGTCATGAAAATAGTATAAGCTTTCTTCCAATTGCCACATTGAATAAAATTCTCCAAAGGCACCTCCGATCTCCATAGTATTCATGATAAGAGGTCATTAACCACACATAGTTCAAGTGTGATGTTTTTCTCATAGTTGCATAGGCAATGTTTTTATTAAAGATCATACATTGTATTGTGCTTTGTAGGCATAGAAAAGTTTGAAGGCTGAATAAAAATCTTGACTTGAACATCTTTTTTATTTGCAGCCATTCGCTGTTTGAGTACTCAGCTACTTTAAGATCTACGCAATTTGGATTGTACTACTAGCAGGATAGCAACAAAAAGTCAAGCAGGCAAAGCTTCATCCAGAAAAAAAGAGGCATGCACAACTAACTTGTTGTTCTTCTGTGCCGTTCCCTTCTTTTTTCAGATATGCCGACTTCTTTTTTTTTCTCGTTTGATAGATATGCCGACTTCTTTTTTTCAGCAAAGTATGAGATGCACTGACAGGCGATGAGCTACATTCATTTGAACACAAGCATATAGTCCATGCATGTGCCTTTTCTGAGGATCACTTGTTGAAACTTAATTCCCCTGTTTCTTCTTGTGGCATCTATATTTGAACCATGATTGCTAGTTCTCCTGATGTTTTTTCTTCCCGCTTAAGACAGTGCATGCTGTATCCCTTTTCGTTCTTTTGAATTTGGTATGTGGGATTTAGCATAGAGAACACAGTGCATCGCTAGAAGTGGGAGTGAGCCTAGTAAATATGCTTAGCTAAGCTTTTCTTGAAATTTGGAGTTGATCTCACACTGGGCTGGGACTCTTGTTTTCCCTTTCAAATTGTTTAGTAACTGATTAATACTGGTGTATTGTAGAACAGTTGTGTAGTATGGAACACCCTAGATTGCCAGGTGCCCAATTACAGTAAAGTATGGTTCATCGATACATTTATGCCCAGAGATAAGAGAAAAAGTACATCAGTATGGAAACCTTGAAAGTTTCGATATTTGCAGTGATCTGGCTGACTAACTGATTGTTTTCCTCCGGAAGATGTTGAGTTGCGTTATCTAACACAGGGACTGGTCCAGAACATAAACATATGAATATCACTAGGAGAAAAACAACCAACATGAAATAGTTCCATGATTTGCATAAGAAAAAGCATTGCTTTTTATTGCTCTTATCTAAGTATCATTATACCAGTCTGTAGTATGTCTCTGTGTGTTTTTTTTACCATCGCTCTTTCCTTTTTTTTCTACCGACTACCGTAACTACAGTTTTTTTCCTTGAGCTATGAATCGGGTATGTTAGTTTATTAACTTTCCATTTTTTACTGAGTGACAGTTTTTTCATTTTTAAAATTTAAGGTTCTTGAGTGCTAGTTGATATGAAAGACCTTACTATTACTGAATCCGAGGAAGAGGAAGATGACGATATGATGCTACTTATTTTGCCTGCATTATATTCAGCTTCTACCATAATTAAAACTCCATGTCATACATCAAAACTTACTGGAGCGGAATATATTATTGAACTTCTTGAAGGTCATCCAAGCCGATGTTATGAAAATCTTCGAATGGAACCCCACATTTTCCAAACACTCTCAGACTATCTTAGATCAAAAAATCTTTTGCGTAATACAAGAGGTGTCACTGTGGAGGAGCAATTAGGCATTTTCATGTATATGCTTGCATAGAATGCCAGTTTTCGAGCATTGATCGATAGATTTCAGCACAGTCCTGAGACTATACATAGGCATCTTGGGGCATGTTTTGAGGCGATCACTTCATTGACCTATGAATTTATCAAGCCTCCATCCACTGAGACTCATTGGAAAATATCATCAACTCCACAATTTTGGCCTTACTTTGAGGTACATGTAATCCATGTCAGTATAATTTAGGAATTTTTACCCTCTCATCTTATTCCTTAATTAGTAATAAGGTATTGTTTCTTGCAGAACTGTATAGGGGCAATAGATGGTACTCATGTCCCTATCACAATGACGGATAGTGAGGCTGCTCCATATCGAAATAGAAAAGGAACTCTTTCTCAAAATGTGATGCTTGCTTGTAATTTTGATTTGAATTTTGTTTATGTTTCTACTGGTTGGGAAGGGTTCGCGTCAGATGCAGGGGTGTTACATTCTGCCATTAAATCTGGATTTCGAGTACCTAGGGGCAAGTACTATCTGGTTGATGGGGGCTATGCGAACACACCATTCTTTCTTGCTCCTTATCGAGGAGTTCGATACCACATTAAGGAACAAGGACAGGGCAATTGCCGACCAAGGGACTATAAGGAGTTGTTCAATCTTCGCCATGCCCGCCTACGCAACCATATAGAGCGTGCTATTGGCATCCTAAAGATGCGATTTCCTATCTTAAAAGTTGCAACATTTTACCCAATAGAAACTCAAGTGAAAATTCCAGCAGTAACAACTACATTGCATAATATAATCCGGAGCTATAAAGGTGATGAAAAATGGTTAAGTGATCAAACAATGAGCATTTCTTCAGATAAATTTGTGGATCTACCTAGTGGAGATGATCGATACAGAGATGATGTTGTACCATTGAACAATGAAAGGAACATGGGTAATACTTTGAGAGATGACATTGCAAAGAAGATGTGGGCAGATTATGAAAGAAGTAGGAAGCGGAGAGTGCAAAGGAGATCTCATTAGCAATTATGATAAATCTCTGTTTTTTTACTTTATTTACTTTTGTACTCATTGTAATAAAACAGAACATTTTATGTTGCTTGTCTAATTATTAATTGTCATCTTTATGTTGTTTGTCTAACTATTAATTGTCACAATGTACTTATGTTATAAATCGAACACTGTAGTTTTATTTGCCATTTATTCATACTATTTACGGTCCCTTGTGGTTTATGGTTTATCTAAGGCTTTATGGCAAATAGAGTAAGGTGGACGTCAAAGTATGAAAAAGGATTAGTTGATGTACTCCTTGAGTTCAATGTTTCTCACTATCGTGGTCAAAATGGATGGACTTCAGAAGGTTGGAACAGGATTGTGAAGGATTTCAACAAACTCTTTCCAGAAGCAAAACTTTCTAAAGCTCAAATTCAAGATAAAGAGGCTCAATTGAAGAAAGACTACAAAGCAATTAGATCCGATTCGCAATAGTAGCTGTCTCATGGAATCAAAATGCATCCAAGATTAACACCACATCTGAAAAATGGGATGAGATAATCGAGGTAAGGTTCTTGTTTTTTAATTGTGAATCTTCTTTGTGTCCAATTAGAATTTTTCTATTTATACTTGAATTGTTCTATCATTATGTAGGAGGACTCTAGACTAAGAAGATATGAAAACAAGAGTTTCCCATTGTTTGAGTCGTTAGATCTCTTGTATGAAGGTAATATCAATTCTATAATCCTCTCATTTATAGCCTAATGTGTTGAACTCAGCTTGAGTCTTTATTACCTCCATTGGCTCTTAATGAATTGGTACTAAGGTTGTTAACGAATTGGATGCTGAATTGGGTATTGTCTACTAGCTTCAAAAGTACTTTAGAGTTTAGAAATGAGTAATAATCGCTTGTTGTATCTAAGTTGGCATTCCATTCTATAATCCTCTCATCTTTGATGTCTTAATAGGACAAATTGCGAAAGGAAAACATTGCTTCACTTCTAGTCAACCATCTAATGTTGCAAATACAAGCATTACTAGAAAACACTCACGGGATGCAAGCATCACTACAAAACACTCACGGGATGCAAGATTTGATTCAAGAGCTCGCATTGGGGAAAGACAGGACGACATGAATTCTCCTCCAAGAATGCATGAAGTTGAAAGGCAAGATTTGGAGAATGATATACAAGATCAAGAAGAGAACACTATGTACTCTTGTCAAAGAGTGGAAGATATTGGAAGGAGTGTAGAGAATGAACTTCAAAATCGCCATGCTGAGCAGTTGGATGTTGAAGATAATGAATCAAATCAACAAGAACGAGGAGGTGATGATTATCCAAATTCAAGAACTGGGAGTGCTGGAGCATAAAGAGGAAGATCCAAGAAACAAAAGGGTACATCGGCACCACGCATTGAAGAAACAATGGCTGCTTATTTTGAATTCAGAAAAGAACATGCTAGCATGAAGGAGCAAGCTTCAAAGCAAGGAAATGAGTACTCAATTTCAATATGTTTTGAAGTGTTACAAGCGATGGATGATGTGTCCGATGAGGTCAAGATCTATGCCTCCGATGTTTTCAAGGATGCAATAAACCGTGAGATATTCCTATGCTATGAGCCAAGACTTCGTGGTTTGTGGTTGAAGAAGGAAGTAAACAAGCTTGGAATTTGACTCCTTGTAAGTCCTCCTCTTTTGGCCTTTTGCCATTCCAATTACTGCAGACTATTACTTTTTTCCAATAACCATATGCTGGATGTACACTGTATCTCCACTAATTTCGGACATCTTGACAGTTATCTGGTCAATGGGATGCTCAGTCAACCAAGTAGAATGGATTTTGTTCCGACTGATCTGAGCCTAAACAATGATGATCTTGACTAAATGAGAAATAGTTTCCTAATGGTTAATTGATGAATTCATCAATATAGGCCCCATATTGCTACCATCTATGTCTAAAGAATTATCTTGGCTGTTGTGATAGGCCATGCCAAGCATTTAATTGACAGGAAAGACTGGCTTATAGTTCCCTTGGAGATTATGGTATAAATCCCAATACAATCAAAACACTATTTATGGCCACACATGGTTTTCAGTCCAGGTCCAACTACCTACCATCCTGAATAGGTGAACTTTGCTACTCTCCAAGATTGCAACCTGTGTAGATAGACACTTCTGATCTGTGATCTCTTCAATATGCCTTGGTTATTGATGGAAAAGGAATTAAGTAGGGATGTTTAGATTGATGATTGCTCCTCTGGAGACAGAAGGTTATCACTGACATAGATTGGCTATTGTAGATAAGAGGCTTCAACAAGTAGTGGATATGGTTAGCTACTAGATTTTTATTTTTATTTTCTTTGCTAATGAATCGTATAAGTGAACCTTGTTTTTGCTTCTATAGTAGTGAGAAAGCATGGCCTGGCCGGTTTCGTTCAAACTTACTTGGGTTTCTTCGTTTCAAATTCCCTAAAACTGTGGAAGTTCTATTCCATTCCCAGGAAAATATAATGAAGCTACAGGTAAAACTTGTTCCTACAGCACATATAATACTGACACTCCTGCTGCCCAGGCCGCTCAGGAAATCCATGTTCTTGTTGATTATTGCTTGATTGTCCATTAGAAGAAGAATAAGGCATGTAAGGACCACCATAAGCAATTGTAGAGGAAGATCCATGGTGCCCTATGCCATACACCGGTCCAGCTTGAACAGTTTGTTGTGCTCCACCTGATGCTACGGGGTTTACTGAAGCCTGTATCAAACAGAAGAGTTATAACATGGAGGAAAAGATTTATCCTGTTGCATCCACTCTTTTAAGTTACAAAATGATTTTCAATTATTTCGCATTTTTTCATTGTTTTCACCATAAGCTTGAGCTTTTCAGGACAGTTGTGAATTACCCTTCCTTGATACAAAATTCAAATATTGCCGAGGTATACGCGTTGGTGTGCATGTCAGAATGTGTTTGTCTCCGTCATACTAAGTTTGATGTTCTTGAAGAACCTTCCTGCTGATCTAATGGATGATGATAGTATGAGCAACCAATATGGGGAGCCTGATCAGCCAATGCAGACCATGGATCAGATCATGCAAATTTTAACCGAGGCCACCTTACCACCTGCTTGTTCTCGAATACATTGTTGGACGGAAGACAACTGAGATGTTATGTGTCTTGTTACTATATGTTTGCATGACCTAACATAAAAAAATTATGATCTGAAAGCGATTATGCAAGCAATGACAGATTATGCATGACTAGAATGCTTCATGTTATGTTTTGAGTTAATGCTTGACAATGCTTGAGTTGATGTTATATGCAATGGGAATACCCAAATGGAATATGGAAGTTTTTACAAGGAAAAATAAATCCAAGTGTAATCAAGTGGTTTTTTTTGTGCCCACAAATATACAAGTGTAAGATATTACAAATGTAAAAAATTTCATAACTCCCAAGCAGGCCCTTATGCTTACCCATTGTCACTTACTTGCTGGATCAGAGTACATCAATAAATATGCTCTCTGAAAGCGATCTCTTGAACAGCTTGCTTACCAGTATAGAATTAGGTTTTCGTAGTTTCCTTTATTGATTAAACTATAATTTTTGCATCTATTTGCAGTTTTGTTTCATAATCGATGTTTACCTTTATGCTGGTGCACAGTGTCTTTTAAACAATTCCCTATGTCGAACTGATTTACCCCTTTAGAATACCTGCTGTTACGGTTCTTATAGTATTACGTTACCGCTGATGCATCCCTTTTCTTATATCCGTCTCTTTAGGTTTCTTTGCACTTGCCTGTCATAACTTAATTGTTGAATCAAGATACATCGACAAATATGCTCTCTCAAAACGATTGCCCAAGCAGTCTACTTATCGGTATAGAATTAGCTTTTACATAGCTTCCTTTATTGGATGAATTGTGTTTTTCACATCTGCTTGCAGTCTTATTCCGTCATCGGTGTTTGTCTTTTCCCTCACGTAGAGTGCTTTCTAAACAGTTTCGTATATCAAATAGATTAGGTTGTTTTGCATCTATTTATAATCTTGTTCTGTTATCGATTTTAGCTTTGTGAAGCCTATTATTGTTATTATCCCTGTTGCTCTACCTTCATCTGCACTCCAGATTTTCAGTAATCTTATTTAGCTACTTTATTTTGATGAGGTAGCTATATTATTTTTGGCAGTGGTTGACGATTTTGATATTCATTTCATCACTATTGAAGAGCTGCTTTTATTGATGATGCTTATTCTGCGTTATTAGTACAATAGTTCATCTGTATGTCGATTGCTTACAGTGCTACCAGATTTCGGTTGCATGTCGCATTGTTTCAGCCCTCAAAAAAATTTCCTTTTGTATATTGTATAACATTGACATCGCACAGCTTTAGGATACCTTTATTGCAGGAAAAAAACCCATATTTCTAGCAAGATACAGGCTGTTTGGTGTATTTCCTTCCACTGCAGAATAAAGGGACCTGATTTGTCAGTTTAGAGTGCCTACTATTATGATTCGTATAGTGTTATCTTATTGCTGATGGCTGCCTTTTCTTATACCCGTCTCTTTTGGTTTGTTTGTGCTTGCCAATCGTGATTTAGTTGCTAAATCCGAGTACATCAACAAACATGCTCTCTCAAAACGATTTCTCAAACAGCTTGCTTACCAGTATAGGATCAGGTTTTAGATAGTTTCCTTAACCAGATATTTTTTTCGTTTATTTACAGTTTTGTTTCATCGTTGATCTTTCGTCATCGATGTTTTACTTTTTTCTCATACACAGTGTCTTTTAAACATTTCCCTGTATCGAACTGATTTGACCGTCTAATTACCGAACGTTAGCGGAAAAAAGAAAAGAACGAAGAAAATATTACTTTGGCTTCTCTTTTTTCTTTCGCTACGCAAATCGTTTCCTGTTGTAGATTTGGTTGCTTTGTAATACAAACTAGATAGAACTTTAGTTATTTCCTCTCTACCGAAAGCACACGCCGGAGATTATGAGGTTTAATCTCCATAGTCCAAAAAATTCCACTATGTAAACGTCATCCCACCATGTGCTTCTTCTTTATGTTATCGCTTGCACAACCATGATTCATCTATCTGTTTTGTGTCAACTTATCTTTCTCGACAAAGTAGACACTCGTTTAACACATAGGTTTCCTTTTTGCTAATCGTAGGCCACATGGAATATTTTTTGGCCTGCTCGAAATACTGAAACCAGAAGTAAGATTGTTGCGCTATGTAATTTACATTTCCAATACCGCTCTTCTAATCAGACGAATTGTCCATACAAAACCTCAGCGATTAACCACACAGCACGGATTCTTTTGCTCTTCTCATCGATTACCAGTTGGATTCTAGCCGCCATAAATTATCCGTGGAGATTACCCAAGAACAAACGGCTTATCAAAACATATAGCCTCAAAGTACATCTGTGTATCTCCAGGCATCGACCAAGCACCTCAGAACTTACAAGCTTTTCCCTCTTTCATTGCAGATTGTCTTTTTAAATTTACATACCTCTTTTTAACGATAGCATCTAAAAATCGTCACATTATCCTTGAGGATTATACGACTAGCCCCCCCCCCAAAGTACCTCACATAATACATCTAATGACAGTTTTCTATAAACAATCTCTCTAAACGTTATAGATTTATTTCCCCAACACAAATCTTTTTTTTACTAAGAAAAAACTCATTCGATATCATCATACATCTGCGCGGCGCGGCGTGCCGCCGTGCAAACTCACCTAGTTAACATGGAACATAGTGAAATCCATTGCCCTCTTCTCCTTTCTCGTCTACCAGCTTTGCCACAATGTGTCTAGGCCGAATCCTCCTATGTAGTGATTTTTATATAGTACCCTCATATATAGTGTTTAAATGTGCTGACGTAGAGTTAATTCTTTCGGTTGCGCTCTTTCACGCTATCTTTAGTGAAGAGGAACGCGATATGCTACGTTAGCATAAAATAAAAAAATTTATCGTATAACCAGAAAGTTACTTGTAAGAAGGGGATCATAGATTATATTACCACTAGACGCGCAGTTGCGGAATCCTTCACGCATCGATGTAGTGGATCGTCCTCGCCGCAGTCGTTGCGTCGATGGAGTGGATCGTCCTTGCCTCGCCGTGGATCATCCTCCCACGCCGTAGTCGCAGCAGCGTCACCGCAGTAGTCCACACATCCGGGGATGGAACGCCGTGCGTCGGTGTGCAAGCACCTGGTCGCTCGGCAGGGGCAGCGAGAGGAGGAGGCTAGGGTTTCGGGTGAAACACTTCTAGACCGTAGGAAAGCACACCCTGCGCCCACCCTCCTCCACTCCTTATATAGCCGCGAGATGAAGCCCTAAACCAGGGCCCATCAGTGTGCTAAGCCCACGAGGTCTATTAATTACGGATCCAATCCAAATTAATGTGTCCCAGCCCATTAAGTATGTGACCCTGCAGGTTCACGTACGTTTGGATGTGGATTTGAAAAACTCCTTTTCAATCCAATAGTTGGTAGCGACTCCTTGCAAAGCATGCCAACTCCCAAACGTACTATGATCAAATCGGACAGAGCCTATCAAAAGTACTCAAGTAATAATCCCTTTGCCAAGTATATGAAGATTGAACTCAAGGCGAGAAGCATGTCATCCTTTGATGATTCAATCCATCTCTCGTATCCGTGATATATTAATAGTTGTGATTGACTCCTCAATCACGGTATGGCCATGCACTTCCTTAATCATATGACACGAGTGGCCTTGTCATATATCTCCGTTTTATTGGAGTGGCAAATTCCATCTTAACTGCTCACTTCCCTATGCACATTTTATAGTAAACATGAAAGCTACCTTTATAACTATCCGGTTAGGAAGTAGTGTTTGATAGCCCCAAGAAAAAATATTACACATATAGGGAATATGACAATCTCAGGTTTAAGGATCATACATCTACTATGTATGAGATACACTGATGACACATAAGAATGTAATATTCCCGCAGTGTCCCATTGCGGGTCTATCTAACCAATGTTCTTCAACATGCGTCCACAATGTATAGATGATATCTCCATGTCCCATGATCTATGAAGCATGATCATCGATCACTACATGTGCTGATCTATTCATCGTTGTCCTATACGATGATATCCGATCAGAGATATTTATCGAATTACATCAATAAGTAAAGAGCTTCATAAGCAAGTCACATACTTGTTGATCAATACAATGATATACATTCATTGGACCAATAATCATATTATTATTCATAAACATAGTCATATTACAATCATCTAAATGATTACCTCAAGGGCATAACACTAACATTTAGACATATGGTAATGTGTTGTTACTTCGCTCAGCGGCCTATCCGCCACGATAAAACTTTGGGGTCTTGCAAAACTATACAATACAAGTGATAAAAGAACCTAGAAAAAATGCAAAATTTATAAAAAAATTGACCCTGCAGGGATAGATAATCGTGTATATGACCCTACAGGGTTACTATCCTGGCCCCGCCACCGATTCTGCTCTACGCTTTCTTAAGCCGGTAGAAAAATACATGCCACGCTTGCCAATTTTCAAATCTTGCATAATGTGCTGCAATAACTAAAAACCACTTTCAGGATAGCTCAATTTGGTTTTCCATGATTTGGTTGTCAATTCCTTAATTCCTTTTCCAGGTGGGTCGAAAAAATTTAGGGCCTAACTCTTTTGGGTTTGCAGTGGGGTGGGAACTGGGAATTCGGAAGAGGTTGAGGAGCTGGACGAAGAAGTTGATCTACCCAAAACTCCATAAAACTTTTTTACAGGGGATCATGACTATCTCTTTTTTCTTTCGCCCTACCTCTTACTTCTAGCAGGAAGAGCTCATAGTTTTAGGCAGGTCAACAAGCCTTAATTACTGAAAAGCTACGTGGCCTACAGCGTCAGCTTTAGGCCCATTTGTAATGTGGGATTCCCCGGAGAATTTCATGAAGAACCTATAGTCCAATGAGGAAGAAAGGGCGTTTCCTTTCCTACAAAATTCCTATGAAAATTCTTATGTTCTAAACGGGGTCCTAAGATTGCATACTTATTGTTCATCCCCAAATTTTATATCTGAATTAATAAAATTATATTCATTAATAAGTGTAACTTGGGCCCAATGAGCCATTGGTGGGTTAATTACTTCTAACCATAACCCTAATTTAGGATCCTATTTATAAGGTTGCCCTCATCCCCAAACCCTAGCGCAGCCATCATGGATGCCACCTGCATCCTTGGCGCCGTCCTTGCTCTGCTGCACCGCTGCACCAAAACTGCTGCACCGTCACAGTGATAAGGCTGTTGCTGCCGTCGATCCAAGCGGGCGATGCTTCCTGCTGCTAGGCCACTGCCTCTGCACAGCATCCACCACTATTAGATTTAATTTTGGAAGAGGAGTTCGATCCAAATCAAACAAGGAAAAGAATCCTTTTCCGATTCGGTTTATTGAATCATATTCTGATTCTTAGAGCTGTAGGTTGGATATAAATTCTTAGGTAGTCCTGAGTTTTTTTGCAAGTAAGAAGCATGAGAAAGCAAGAGAGCAAGAAAACAAGAAAATATAGTCACTAAGCGATGTAGTGTTGAGCGAGATCCAATGGTGCATCGAGCATGGTTGCGGTGGTGCATGCGACTCGATGACGAGAAGACAGTGAAGTAACGAGCCATTGTCGAGGTATGCACAGTAAACAATGTGTAATTTACATGCGTGTGTATTCAGGTCGTTGTGTTATGTCCCATATGTGTATGAGTACTTGTGTGTGTCGAAGTTCTTACATATGTTAAGCTCACATTCGAGTCTCCATGCCGTTAAAGTTGTGTCACGACCAGGAAAAGGAGGTGACAAAGATGTGGCGGAGAAGTGTGAAGAAAGTGTGTCTCCCCAATACCTGGTATTGACGAGCATCATTGACAACTGGCGTGACAAGATGGCATTGGTGGCCATCTGCATGTCTCATCGAAAAGGTAGCTAAAGCTACGTATTCTCATATCAGCTGTGCCCACGAGATACCATGGTAGATGATTCAAAACGTTTAGGAAATGTGTTTTCCATCTTTAATCAAGTAAGTAAGTTGAGACTAGGACGTAGAGGAGATGTGTTCGCCGTCCTGAGTCAAGTTCATGGGAGATGTGTCCGGGATGTTGAGGAGATGTGTTAACCGTCCTGAATCATGTTGTCGAAGATGAGACCAAGATGTTGAGGAGATGTGTTCGCCGTCTTGAGTTAAATAAGTTGAGTACAGGATGTTGAGGAGATGTATTCACCATCCTGTGTTGAGTAAATATCAGGTAAGTTGTAGTTCAGACCAACTGCTTCAACAAATTATAGTTTAGAGCTAGTTGATGTTACAAAATTAAGGAGGTGAATGTTAGATTTAACTTTGGAAGATGATGTGATCCGAATCAAACAAGGAAAAGAATCATTTTCCAATTCAGTTTATTGAATCCCATTTTGATTCTTAAAGCTGTAAGTTTTGATATAAATTCCTAGTTAATCTTGAGTTTTTTTTGTAAGCAAGAAGTATGAGAAAGCAAGAGAGCAAGAAAATAAGGAAATATGCTAGTTGTGCTGCACCATCAAAATACTTGTGTTGATGAGTTCTCGTACTTAATTTTTTGTCGTTGTACGTGTGTTCATGATCTAGGACCAAAACCAACCGCGTGGGGACGCGAATGCCGTGCCATCGAGATATTGCCCTAGCAGCTACCCTAGTGCCCTGCTTGCTTCGCGTTCTGCGCTGTGCTGCCGTGCGCTGCCCTGCTAGCCGCTGTTGCTTGCCTAGCCTTGCTGTTGTTGCTGGGCAGCATGGGCGATGCTAACTGATGTTAGGTTGTGCTTTGGTGCTCCATGCATGTGTCCTTGTTTTGGTGCCGCTACTAGGATTTCTCCCCCCCCCCACAAGGCCCAACACTGGCTCAAGACAACCCACAGTTAGCCCAACACAAGAAACCAACCCCTAGAAGCCCACAACAGCCCACTAAAACCACAAAAACAGCCCACAGTAGCTCAAATTAATTTTTTGGATATTACATTCTTCCCCCTTAACAGGATTCGACCCTGAATCCGAGCACATCACTATGCAACAACCAAAACAAGAGAATGAATCTCATCACATACCTGAAGTGAACAACTTAGGATACTTTTCACGCATGTGAGACTCCAACTCCCAAGTCGCTTCCCTCTCCGATTGATGCGACAACAAGACTTTAACAAACCTCAAGGTTCTATTCTTCAACACCCACTCAGAATTCCCCAAAATTTGCACCAGCCGGGACTCAAAGGCAAGATGCTTAGGGTCAACAACCAACGGCTCTACCAAAACCTCTCGATCGAGATTCTACAAGATCTTTCTTAACAAAGAAACGCATTGCGTCCCACACAAGTATTCAGAATGATCCAAACGATAGGTCCCTTTCTCAAAATCATACGCTGACATGAACATACAGGTTCCAAACTTTTACCCCAAGAACAAAATCTAAGATTCTTGTCTCTCTCAATTGGTTTACCTTTTAAAATAAGATCATTACCATCTAAAGGAAAATCCCACTATGGCACAATTTTTTTTCCACCACAAATTCGTAATATAAAATTTTACTTTATCTTCTTCTAGGCCTACCTTGCTCCAAGGGACAACTACCCAAGAAATAAAATGTTCACTTCTGAATGACATAACAATAGCTACATCTAACGTCACCAAATACTCTAACACACTACAGAAATGGAAATTTAATTACACCCAACTTCCTAGTGGTCAACTTTTAAAGCTTAAACAAGCTCCATACTGAGACACGCGAAAACCCCCATTACTCACTACTCAAAAACCATCAAGGATCAACAACTAGCAAAGGCTATGATCTTGGGTCGTTAGTAACCCACACTTGTCTTCTATTTCCATAAAGGTCTCGCCCCACATTCTTTCACTCAACGAACAAGGACAAAGAATACAATCCCTTATTGTACTCAATAGAAATCCAAGATCATTCCTTTTCTTTACCCAAGCCAGAACGAAAAGGAAATATCGATTCTCTTTATCAATATAAACCACTTTATCACCTTAAAACCAAGGCGCTAAAATTTACATAGGGGAGAAAGTCAATTTAAAAGAGAAACACTGCATAAATCTTTTGTGGATTCATATCACTTTTACCAAAACAAATCATCTCACTTTTACCAAAGCAAATCATCTTGAAAAGAGAAAACCGATCTTGGAATCAAACCACTTCCACACAACCACCATCTTTTCTCTCAAGAGAAAGGGATACACATTTCTCAACAAAAAACCGTTTCACCAGCACAAATCACTTATGATACAAACATAGGGATCACCTTTAAGAAACATTCTCAAACACCACACACATTTTAAATAAATATAATTCTAGTCGAACTAGAGATACAAATATTTCCAATCAGAACTTTCAAACAATACATTGGTTCGGTTGTTTCCTTTAAGTGATAATACCAAAAATGACTCAATTTGTACGCTAAAGAGCGCAATCTAGTCATACAACTTTAAGGATAAATTCCACAATCATATCTTAAGCTAGAGATGTTAGCAAAGATAGATGAATGGCGTTGATTAATGAAATAAAGTATTCTAAAAACCATCAATAGATTACTCCATATTTATTCTTTATTTCATCCTCATTTTCAAACCTCAAAGTTAACTCTGCAGTTTGGCAAAATTACCAGTAATTTGGGGAAGATCTAATGCACATAAAACAGAATGCCTTAGCAAAAGACATTAATCCAAAAGACTATATGAATAATTGAATCCATATACCTTTAAAAGAAGATTCACCTCAAGTCCCACTATCTCTAGTATTCTAATATGCTTACCACTAAAGATTTTAATATTCACAATTTGCCCCTTAGAAAACCCCATCAGGATTTAACATAATTCACAAAACCAATTCTTGCTTTAATTACCTTCTCCAATAATTATAACAAAAAAAAAGAATTTATGATGAATATCATAACACATCAAACCAAGTTTACTTCATCATGATCAGCAAAGAGAAACATGTCAATGTTTTTAAGCACATTCAACCTAATAGTTAATTGAACATAAGACAGTGCATCAACATTTTATTTTGGTCTGCAAACCATAACAAGCCATCAATCACACAACTTCCTATACCAAGTTCAAGACATATCTTTTCAACAAAACTTTTAGCATGATCAACATAAAAATTTTATACAACCCATAAGTTAACATCTCAATAATAAAAACTTATTCGATCAATAAATGACTCCAACAATTAAATATTATCTCCACAAAACATATTTCATAAGAATGTATCTAAGATAGTCATTCGCTAAGGATAAAATCAAACACTATGACAATCATTCTATGTTTCCTCATTTTCTGATTACAACATTGATTACATCATTCCGTTGATACACTAGAATAAATTATCAATAAGCAATAAAGTCCAACAAACTCTAGTACTTTGCACCATCATATTATCCTAAAAACTTCATTAAACAGAAAATTATATACCTTTTCAATCGTGATTTGTACTAGCATCAAGGGGACATGATTTCATACTTCCAATTATTTCGATAGTTCGTAACGACACAATCAATATTCACTATATGGTCATCTACTAACGCAATTAAATTTCCCTACCAATACCTTATATTAGAATGTCTTTAACAACCAGCAAATTTACTTTAACAATAACAACAGTTTACATTATTTCAATATTCTAACTAGACATCAAAGTTTAAAGTTTTAAACATTCTCATTGGTCACCTACCTTGAAATAACAGGGTGTGACCCTAATTTTTAAGTAAAGCAACGGTTCTTAAGTATGAACAATAACACATTTAATCATTACTCACTATAGAATAATCCATAGTAACATAAAGTTATTTAGTTTTAAATGGAAGATAAAAATTACAATTAATTGATTCAACTCACAAGTTACTAAAGAAATAATTCATTCTATAAGTTGCACAAATACATTCTAAATAACATGCTAGACAATACTTCTTACTACTGACAAATTAGCTTAGTCACATGATTACTTACTTTATTTACAGCATTTGTTTTTCCAGAAAACCCAACCATATATCACAAAGGAACCCGACTATTAAATCACAAGATGACAAGATCAAACTCTGACATGCAAAAGCACTTCAAGACAAATCTCAAAATTTAAAACTTCCACGAAAGAAGATGGTTGCAAGGGCTTTTTTTCCAAAAGAAAACAAAGCGATCAAGTAATCCTTTTTCTAGTAAAGGCAGAAAGCATAAACCCTCAGAACTTATGTTCTACTCAAAAACTTCAACAACTTCTTTTAAACGCGGAAACCGATATACACATACAAAAAGCAACAATTTTCTACGCAAAACAACCAACGGTAACTAACAAAACCAATTGCCAGAACTGTAGTAATAGAAACTAATAAAGACACATTCACTAGACACTTTTTCTTTGACTCTGACCATTGAAGATATAATGAAAGTAACATTCTCAACAAACTCTTCGATCTATTACATAATAGACAATAACTCTCTCCTATGAGAGGTTCCTAAACCTCCATTGATGGCTCTACCTGGCCACACCCACAACCATGGCCCTTACCATGGCCAAAAGGTCATGACTGAAACCTTTCGGCAAATCTGTTTCACATAAAACACAATTATTCAATCAACTCTCTCAAAATCATAGCAATTTGCGTCATCAAAACATCATGCATCATCATATTGAACATTCATCATCAAAGCTCAAATAAAACATTAAAGTGTAATGCAATGATTATCCATACCCTTTCTACCGTGTATCAGAGTGTGTCAAGTTTTAAGTTAGTTAATCAACTTATATCATATTTTAAGGTTTTTATCCCAAGGCAAAATTTTAAAGAGTATATACCTAAGCCATATTTCTAATTTCCCAAGTCAAAATTGTAGTTCACTCTAGAGTAATTTACTAATTTCACACACCACGGACGTAAAACCCGCTCTGATACTAGCTGTAACACCCCTACACCTGTGTGCCCCGGATGTCACACCCACTAGCACCAACATACAACAAAACAACGAAAATACTAAAAATTTTAGCATGACCTCTACGCACTTAGAATAACTTTCAACCACATAGTATCATAAGCATTAAGATATAATCACTACACAACCATAAGAGCATATTTCGCAAGGTAGAGTAAGCGCAACAAACCCAATATAGCATAACTACAACATGCCCATAAACCACAACATAACCTAACCATGAACATAAACCATGATCACATAACAAATTACGCGACAAAACTCAACCAACATACAACCATGCAACCATAACTCCTCACATAAGTAAGCTAGAACCAAAACAGGGACTTAATCCACAACCACAACCACTAGAGAAATATTGTATAGCAACTAGGAATACAAGGTTGACTACGGTGAATGATATCTAGTGGAAGAAGTGGTGCTAAACCCCTTTCCCATATACCGATCTTGAGGTAGCTAAAAAAACATTATAAAACAAGCGTGAGTTCAAATTCAGCAAAGTGCGTCATATCAATTCAAGTATCACATAACAATAAATCATAGTAAGTTGTAATATTGAATGAAACCGCACAAGAGTATAAACACATTGACAATCGTACAAGAGTATAAACACCTTGGTAAACGCTTAAGAGTACACACATTTTGATAATCACATAAGAGTATAAACACATTCACTTAACTTTAATTTATCTTTACTCATGCAATGCAACATGCATGCTCATAATGCCCATCTCATAGCTCATACCGGCATAGCTAGGTGCACACCCGTCGGTGTACACCCTCTCATTCCCTTTCAGCCCGTGGAGGGGCCTACCAAAGTAGGCCTTTCATGTCTCACTACGTGTGAGACATAGAGGCCCAGTAGGGTCACCTCTTGCATTATGAATGTACAAATACAAGTGATATGAAGAATTACAAATTACATTCTATTTCAACACTCACATTGCTATAAATATGTTTATAAACATAAATATAAGCATGCACATTGTCATATACTTACATCCATCACCTTATCATTTGCATCATCATAAACATAATCATCATATTAGACATACTCATAAACATAACCATAATCGTTAGCACAATTATATTCATAGTCACAAGCATGCAACCAACATCCTAACATCATTCTAGTTGATACACTTGCCTCTAACCACGAAGAACGGGGTGGCATGGGGTTGAGGCCACCCCCGAGGTCACACTTCCTAAAATAACAATTACATTCATCTCAAAATAATACAATTATAACATTCGCATCAACAATTGCAACACAACAAAGTGACTTCACAACTACGCGCCCCTTGCTGTCCCGCTGGACAAAACACCAAAATTTCAACATCTAGTGCCCAAACTTATGAGATCAAAAGATTTAAGCAATCTATACGTAATAACCCACAATTTCCTAATTTTCCACTTTTCTTTATTAAGTAATCACGCTTCTCTAATACAACTCCGAAGACTGCTCTGTCCACTCACAGGACAGCAGACTTCGAAAGCTTATAACAATTTCTATAAAACTCCAAATTAAGTTAACGATGAAGTTTTCAAAATCTACAGAAAATTTTCTAGCTTTCTCTAGTTATAATAATAATTTAATTTGGCCTCTAACTAGGCATGGAAAGCACAACACCGAAGCTATTGTCAGCAGCAACAAGCTCTGGACAACGGACATTCAAACTAGCATAACTTCTAAACGGTTGAACCAAAATTAGTGTTCTTGGTCTCTAATTAAACTTAAGGCCACGATCTATAATTTATTATACAATGAACCCCTCAGGAAATGTCTCTAGATTTCCCAAAATAGGACAAAACCGAGAATACTGACAATACCAGCAAGTTCTGGACAACAGGTACTTAAACAGTCATAACTTTTAAACGGCTGAACCAAAATTCATGATCTTTGTCTCTAACTAAACTTAAGACAATGATATACAACTTTCCCAATGGCTAACCCCTCTGTAAATGAATAGAACTATTTTTAATCTCTACCCTAACATGGGGGTTTGCGTTGCTCGAACCCAGACCTCGCCCAATCCCATATTTTTCCCCACATCCAACCTAATCACAGCACGAGTATGAAGGATTCTAGCAAGCCCTACCCATCATCATCTAGCACCCAAGGTGCACCAAAAACAATCTAGGGACATCATACCTTCTCAAGGATCAGTAGATCGACGACGAACACGGAACACTTCCCTCAAATCACGCGAACTTCTCCTCGCCTCGCAGCCTAACCTCTCCAACGCAATCACCCAAGGATGCAACCACTAGGGGACCCAAGAGCAGCACCTTGGAAGGGGGGAAGGTGCAAGGAACCTCCTTGGGAGGAGGGGGTGCAAGGAGGAGGAAGAGGGGAGAGGAAGGGGCGGCTAGAGGGAGGGGAGGGGAGAGGCGGCTACTGGGAAAGGGGTGGGGAGGTGCGGCTGGCGGAGGTGAGGGGAGTGGGGCTAGGTTTTGGGATTCCCCCCACCCGCAAGGTCCAACACTAGCCCAAGACAACCTATAATCAGCCCAACACAAGAAACCAACCCCTAAAAGCCCACAACAACCCACTAAAACCCCAAAAATAGCCCACAACAGCTCAAATTAAATTTTTGGATATTACACTTGGCGCGCCTGAAGTAGAAATCTACCAAATGTCCATCCTTCTGACAGAAGGTGCATGTATACTTCGCCTTACTAGAGGCAGAAGTAGCAGGAGGAGTAACCTTTTGATCAGAGATCCCATGGACAACCCCGACAGATCTAAACACAGTGGTACTCACCCTGGGAGCTACCACGATCTCACCACTCTTGGAGCCCCGCACAATGGTGGGAGGATGCGCCTGAGTGTGCTACAAGTAGTCAAAACCTAGACCCTGATTAAATCGGCTAATCTTATATTGGTCTATAATGAGATTGAGCTTCTTCTTGCCTCCTACAAACTTCTCGAGAGTGCTCATGAGATACTCACACTCTCGAAAAAAAGATACACATGAAGAACAAGGAACAGAAGAGGAAGAAGAACCAGGAGGAGAAGAACTACCAGCACGTGCATTTTTCTCCCACAACACGACTGCCTCAAGTTTGAGGGCCTCACAGGAAACACAAGGAGCATTTCTAATCCTAAGGGTCCGGTTGTCAAGTTTCTTCGTAAGTTCGACTTGGATTTTATCCAAGTCCCCCTCAATCTCAGCACATCGCAAGTAACTTTCTTGTGACTTAACTAGTAAGTCCTTAGCAAGTTCAGCACACTTGATATTTAAGGATTCATTATCAAGTTTTAGTTGCCTATAGCCCTCACATGAGCTGACTGAGTCCTTAGAAGCATGCCATTCAAGTTCATTGTTTCTAGTAGATAGCTTCCTAAGGTGAGTGCTCACGGCATCAATTTCAGCAAGCAATTTAGGGTAATTTTCACACGATGAGCTAGTGTGAGCATGAAGAAAACTAGTATCTACAGAAATAGCTTCAATAGAACAAGTGCTAGCATTCTTCGACCTAAGACTCTCAAGCTCATAAACCACACTATTATGCATAGTCCTTAGGTTCTCAAGCTCTACAAGCAAATCATCACAAAAATTACAGTCATTAGAGACTCGGGAGGGAGAAGATCTAAGAGAAGCTAACTCCCGAGTCAAGGTACCTACTTCCTTCTCTTGCTTCATACACCTAGCTCTAGATCTAGAATAGAATTTTCCTAGCTTGCAGAAAGCTTCATTGAGCTGGTCATAGGAGGGTACCTCGTTCGAGTTGTTGTAGAGCTTGGAGTCATTGATGTCGTTGGCGTCCAAAATGAAGCACATCCCGATGAAGTCGTCTCCGCCTTTGGTCTTCTCTTGCGGATCATCCTCGCCATAATCGCTCCAGGTCTCCGTGTCGGAGCGATTGATGTCATCGAGTGCGGCGAGGACGCGATGGTAGAGCTTCTTGTTCTTCGAGAAATTGTGGTACTTCTTTCCATGCTCTTGAATGCAGGTGATTGTGCCACCTCTCTTTCTCTCCCTCACCCTCTTGAATGCACGAGAAAAAAATTGAGCCAAAACAGCAAGCTCATTTATGGAAATTTTTCCAGTTGGTCATCGCTTAGCTCACAAAGGGTGGAGAAGGAGAAACCAGCAGAAGAATCCGAAGTGGATCCAATTAGATTGGTGACCAAAGCCATCGACTGAGATTTCATCTTGCGAGAGATGACATCGATCTCATGAGTCTTGAGACGGGAATAAAGCCTATCAAGAGTCAGAGTCGATAAGTCGGTGGTGTCCTTAATGGTGGTCACCTTCATCTCCCAAACTCAAAGATTGAGTGCGGTCAAGAAATATCGAGCATTATCCGAGTCAAGGTATATACAACCAACTGCTCGGAGGTAGCTCAAAATCTTCATAAAATGATCAAAGCACTCGTCAAGACTCTCACCAGTATGTTGTTCAAATTTATTGTAATCACGCTTGAATTGGTCCTGTCTCACGGTCTTGATTTGGGTGGTGCCCTCATGGTAAGCATCGAGGGTCACCAAAATCTGATGAGCAGAACGAAGGTGAGAAACCCTATCATACTCACTGCAGCTCAGACCCTTTATAAGGATGTTTCTTTCCTTAGCGTTTGCCTCAACGTCAGCCATATTGTCGGAGTGACATTTTCATCGGCAGGAACCTCATACGGGAGTTTCACCTTCTGCCATATCAGGAAACCCTGGGCAGTGATGTACGACTATATTCTTGTCGGAACCCGCAAAAAGGATACGGGCCCACCAGTGTTTACTGCGCATCCACTGGATCAATAGCTAGTACACGAGATCATAACAATATGGACCATAACCATGTGATAAACAAAATTGAATTCGAGTCTTGGTGACATGGCCCATTATTACAAAAGTTGGACCCGTGGGTCATATAGCGTGAAACATTAAACGGCAAATAAACTTGACGGTTAAGTCCAAAACACCACAGCAAAGATCGAGAAAACGCGACCCTAGACGTCTGGATAATCCTCCTCTTCAAAGCCTTCATCGCAGATGTCGAACGGTGGGATGCAAGCTCTTAGATAGCTATCTCTGATCTCCTGATCTGCTTTATGGAATAAGCAGCCCCGCAATGAAAAGCGAGGTGAGTATGCAACATACTCAACAAGTCCGGAAAGAAATGCGATGTAGTTTAATTCAAGGAGGAATTGGTTAATTTGCCAAAAGCCAATTTTTAAGATTTTATCCTGAATTTTGAAGAGCAGTTTTCAAAGCTATTTTCTTTTAAGAAATAAGAGCTTCAAACTTTTCAGGACACGGCTCCAACTGTGGGAAAAACAAAACATAAACCAACTCACGGCATTGGCCATGGTTTTATTTTTAGAATACTTTTCCACAGCACCAACCGTGGTTTTCTTTTGAAATGTTTTCCTCGTGGCTCCAACCACGGACTTTTATCAAATCAAAACATTCGCGGCTCCAACCTGCCATTTTATAAAAATTTGATTTTGAAACCAAATAGGGAAAATCTACCATGTGACAATGCCCTCTGTCTACCCTTGACCGTGGGTACGGCTACTCGAATAGTTTGTTTACTCTGCAGAGTTTGCACGCTTTACCCGCGAGAGATATTTCACTATATTTGGTCATACACTTCCTTTGGCATATAACCCCAAGTGAAAATCACAAGGCCATTTCTCTAGTTACATCTTCACTAAGTCACGCCCGCTGAGGTTTCACCGCCAAATGGCTACAACCATAATGGAAGCCCCTTCTTGCGCCTGTAGGACTCCTATGGCTCCAACCACGCCTACTCCACCGTCTGGCATGCCTTAATTAAGTTTTCACTAGTTACTCGGCTAGGCCCGTCCCATATCGGAACCCGTGACCGCACTGTTATACATTGTTTGACAATCACGAGGGATCGGTTCTTAGGGTGAATAGGGTGGTACATACTCAAACCGGAGTCTCGTGCATTCTGCACCCGCCTTGCAACCTTCCACCCTATTCAATTTTTTAAAATACCAAATCTTTTCTTTTATTTTACCAAACTGGCAGCACCAACTGCCCTTTTTAAATAATATTTTCACTCAGTCATTTAGAATTCCAAGTAACAAGCCTTCAATTAAACATACAAATAGTATTTAGCTAACTAAGCGCTACTATTATACTAAACAAGGTGTCAAGCCATTTATAATATAATTAATGATTCTAGGGCAGCTAAAGAACAGATGGATTAATATGTAGCAAACATACATATTAACAAGGTATTTAACTACAATCTATCATAATATAATATTTTTTTAATCAACATAGCATGCAAGTTTGTAAATCTACAAAGCATTTCAAAACATGGATCAACATGCTTCAAGGAGACTTGCCTTCATCGGCGAAGTCGCGCAGATCGCTCGAGGTCTTCTCCTTCGTCGGCGACGACGACCGCTTCTTCGACTACGCGCAAAACGGTGCACGAGATGAATAAACTAAAATAAACAGAAACTAAAAATTATAATAAAAATACTGGCAGATAGAGGACAAATTTAGATGAATTTAGAAATTTAAACCACTCGATTCCGAGTTCGGATGGAGGAGAACAGGTCAAAGAAAGCTTGATAAAAACTAAAATCACAAAATTGCGAAATTGCACTGTAGCATCGCGATGCTACAGTGCTTCGTTCTCCTGTGCGCCTGTGTTACATAGACATATTAGAGCTTCTTGCGCAAATGATTGCCAGAGCTAGAGGGCATGGTGGCGAGCGGCGAGCTGCAAATTGGAACGAGGATGACATCGCGGTGCCGGGGCAAGTGACGGCACGAAGAATGGTGGCCGGAGCGACACTCAGCGACGACCATGAACGGGTCGGTGGCATGGTAGGCAAAAACATGTCAAAACGCGAAATTTCTTGAAACTAAGGTGAGCACGGGATAGCTAGCATCAAGGGGAGTCTAAGGGTGTAAGGAATTGAATTGAATCGCATACCCAAGCGGAGAAATCGACGACGAGCGAGCGGCGACCGACGATGAACAAACTCGAAGCACGGGTCAATCTGCGACGAAAATCAAATCCGATTGAATGGTTGTGATCACGGAAGCAAAAGGCACAAAGTGACGCGGTTAGTTTACCCGAAAACTCACCGGAGCAAAAGATGGCTCGCCGGTGTCTTTGGAGAACGCCGGGCGTCGGTTTTTCTCGAGTTTTGGAAAGGGAAACGGCACTGAATCAATGGGTCAAGGTGAGCACGGGGTAGAGGAAAGCAAGACGAAAGTTTTGAGTACTCGCACGTCCGGTGAGGTGAAGAAACGCCCGAGATAATGACCGAGCAATAAATTGTCATTAACGCTTAATTGCGGCCGATTCACTCGGATTAAAGATGGATAACGGTAGGGCATTTAATTTCCATTACGACGCCGTCACGATGCTTCAGGTCTCACTTGATTTGGACATTCATGGAGAAAGATATGAGAGATTGAAGTTCTTGCTTGCAAAGAGCTAGAACATGAACAGGATGCTGAAATTTTGGGGAAGATGAACAGTGCGGATTTTAAAGCGTGCGAGATAAAATAGATAACAAGATCTGAAAATACCGGAAAATATCCTAAAAATCCTAATGAGTAAAATGGAACCCAACAAAATTTGTTTCACTTATTTTGGATGAATTTTGAAATTTAGATAATTTCGGGACAAATATAATGGATTTGATAAAAGCGCGAGAGATAAAATAGTAAAGAGATTCTATAAATCTTGAAAAAATTCCCAAAATCATTATAGAATATTTGGAACCTAACTCAATGGATTTTGAGATTTTTTTGGAGCATTTTGGAACTCGGGTGAAATTTCGAATGAGGACCGGAATTTGGAATTTTGACTTTGCGGACGATAAAGAATTGAATTCCAATTTCGGAAGGATATGGATGCCAGGTTAATTAGAACACCAAGGAAAATCAAAAATTTGAATTTAATTAATTTTGAAATAATTTTTGAAACAACAGAAAATCTGGGATGTTACAATTCTCCCAAAAAGGAAAATCAAATTCAGAAAAGATAGAAGGTTTGGTGGAATACTTATCCATCGCCATAGCTCTTGAGACCAGTCAAGATCTATGAAAGAGCAAAACCGGCTCTAATTCCAATTGGAGGACCAAAATGGCGACTAAAGGGGGGGGGGGGTTGAATGATCCCAAATAAAATTTTTCCACTCAAAATGATCCAACCAAGCCCATAGATAATTCAATCAAAAGGAGCAAATGAAATGGAGAAAGTTTTCCTGCAAGTCCGGTAAGACCAGATTGAGTCCGGTAGCAACGGAATCCAGTATGATTGCACAAAGGGCGGTTTGACCAGACTTAAGAACAACCGGAAGAATAGAGCCAAGAACAGCATGAACTCAAAAGCTAATTCGAGGAATCTTTTGATCGGCTAGACAAAAACTCATGAAACATGATAGATGTGATCCTAAGGATGTCAAGAACTTATTCCAACCTTCAATCGCAAGGATTGACGTCAAAGTTCTGACCTTTTTCACTTTGAAGGAAAAACACACCAAGTTTGAGCAAAACTCAAGAACTTGATCTTGGACTTGCTCGTGGGGTTTTGATGATCAAGATGATCTTGGATAACTTCCCACACGTCATATCAAGCAAGAACACAAGTCCAAAACCCCTCAAACACGATATAGAAGAATGATTCACTTAAGCATACAAGATCGATTTCTTGCAAGAAAGAACACAATATTTGCTTAGATGATTGGGATAAGGTCTGAAGAAAATTCATTCATCAATCATACATCCTCAGCATAAGATCCACAAGTTGAATTTAAATGCGTAAAGTAAACTCAAGCATAAGAGAAATAATTTGCATTTCTGGAAGGAAGGTTTACAAAGCCTCATAACAAAGTGGGCAAAAAGCTCAAATGAGCCAAAACCTCTAAAACCTTCAAGAGGGGGAGGCTATCTCTCTCCCTCTATTTATACTACTCTTGAGTCACCCTCCACCTTTGGATGAGTTCCTTCTACCCTAAGGATCACCATCAAAGGCTAGGAATGACTCCCACACACACCCATACTACCTAGACCGCGATCCGATGGCCCTCCTTGATCCGAGTAGCTCCTAACTAGTATCTCAACCATTCCTTGTTTTCTAGGTTCACAACGACTCCGTCTCCGATCATCTTTCAACGATCCTCGACCGTTTGGACCTCCGGCACATCTCGCCTAGTCCCGGTCATCCTTTGCCTCACCATGATCTAGCATCGTCATCCTGCAACCATCAAAAACAAGGAAAACCCATCACATAGCAACGTTCAACAAAGATATGCAATCAACATCCAATTGCATCGCTCAACAGGTCAGCACTACCTACCACTATATCGACTTCATCGAGTTCCCACAATCAAGTCGGATCCTCGCTCGAGTAGAAATTCGACCACCGTTTCGACCGCATCGAGTAATCGACCACATGACAAACTCGATACCAAGTCTATCGACCTCAACTCGATACCAAGTCTATCGACCTCAACTCGATACCAAGTCTATCGACTTTATGTCCAACTCGATCGATTACGGCACCAAGTCAATAATACAATATCGAGTAACAATTGGTTAAACTAAGGACTCATGATGAGCTAACTGCAGAGTGCTCGACCCAGCAATATTTCTACTTGATACTTAGCTACTACCAATCTACTCGAATCATTCGATCACAAGTCTGTAGGGCGATACTCGAGGCCGGTAGAGCTGCTCATGACAGACAGTATTCAAATTGCTTCAATTTGAAAGTCCAATTCAAATCAAACTCAAACCAGAGCATACCAAGCTCAAATTTTGTCAAATACTCATCACCAATATGGGTAGACCTCTACATGGTCTTTCATTTTCCTTTCTTCTTTGATGGCATATATGGAAGGTTTCTTTCTTTCTTCTCCTTCTTTCTTGCGTCTTTACTTTCTTCTTTGATGGCATGTATGGAAGGAGATAGATGGGCTTATAAGCCATGCATGGGCCATATGGGCTGCATTGAATTGGCATAGTCCATGTCTCCACATGTTCTTGTGTGTTTCATGTTATTAGTAATATTCGTGTCATCTTCTTTTGGTGCCCATCCTCACCTTCCGCTGGGCACACCATGTTCCAACACTATATGTGAGCATATCCGTATCAATACCCCATTATCTAATTGTGATCGTTGATAGTATAATTCACTTCCGGCGCTTGTCCTTCTACTAGCTTTGCAAAGAGAGGAGAACGATGAAGAACATTAATATCATTGTGAAATCCTCGTAAACCAAAAAAGGCATGCCAAATCCATATATTTTGTGCAGCAACGGCTTCTGGAATTATTTTTGGCTTGTGTACGTACCCAGTATACAAGCCTTGCCATGCTCTAGGACAATTTTTCCACCTCTAATGCGTGCAATCTATGCTTCCTAGCCTCTTTCCTCAGCGATTACAAGTAATCTAGCAGTATCATTCGTATTTGGAGATCTCAAATACTCATCTTCAAAGAGGACAATAATAGCTCGCACAAACCTTTTAAAACTCTCTATGGCAGTACTTTCTACAATCCACAGACAATCATCAATAGTATCTGCTGGTACTCCAAGAGCTATCATCCAGAATGCTATAGTTATCTTCTGTAAAGAAGATAACTCGATAATTCCAGCACAATTCCTTTTTTGAACAAAATAATCATTATGGGCTTCTATAGCATGCAATATGTGAAAAAATAGAGAACGACTCATCCTAAACCTGCGCCGAAAAGAGGAATGAGCCATAGACAAGGTTGAAGGACCATGTGGAGGTCCATCCATGTTTGTGATGAGTATTTGATTTTATTTGAGCAAGGTGTGCTCAAGTTTGAGTTTGATTTGGATTGTTTTTCGAGCTAGAGCAATTCGAGTTACTGGTTGGAGACCAGTTGTCCGACCAGAGCAGAGGTCCGGGTGTGTGGTCGGAGACCGGTCGTCGACCAGTGGTCGGTCTCTCATTGATCGGAGACCAGTCGTCAGACCTCGAGTGGTCGGAATGGAGACTAGTGGTCAGACCTCAAGTGGTCGGAATGGAGACCAGTGGTCAGACCTCGAGTGGTCGGAATGGAGACCAGTGGTCAGACCATGGTTGGTCGGGATGGAGACCAGTGGTCAGACCATGGTTGGTCGGGATGGAGACCGATGGTCGGACCACATGTGGTCGGGTTTTTCTTTAGTCGAGATAGTGTATATCTTTCTCATTGAGATGGATATGTGTTGTTGGACATTGCTATGTGATGTGGTTTCCTTGTCTATGATGGTTGCGGGACTTTGGAGCTAGGTCATGGTGAGGTGAAGGGATCGGGACTAGGCCGGGAGCCGAGGTCCGGATGATCAAGGTGTCGCCAAAGATGACCGAGGCGTGGAGTAGCCGCAAGCCGAGAAGACAAAGGAATGGATGAGATGCTAACTTAGAGCTGCTCGATCAAGGAGGACCGTTGGATCGCGATCGGAAGATAGAGAAGCGGTCAAGTTAGTGTGAGTTGAAAAGCGTGCAAACCCGTTGGGTTGTTGGGTTTCGTGAGCCCATGCAAAGCTTTGTGAGTGGGTAAAAACTCACCCTTGATGGAGTGCTCTAGGGTTTAGAGGCTCATCCAAGGGTGGTACGTGTTCAAGCTCGCTACTAGACAGGGAGAGGTGTCTCCTGGGGCGTGGTGAGCGGTGAGGAAAGTGTACGTGAGTAGTTGAGAGTTGTTGAGAATGATGATGTAAGGATCAAATCTGGCTCTTGGATGTTGGCTTAGGATTGAAGCAGACATCCAAAGGTGGGAATTGATCCTGTGTCACTATAAATAGAGGGTAGGGCAGCCTCCCTCTCAAGGTTGTGAAGGTTCTGAAGTTTTTGCTGCTCATTTGAGCTTTGCCCACTTTGTTGTGAGGCTTTGTAAACCTCCCTTCCAGAAATGAAAAGTTCTTCATTTCTATTCCTGTTTCATTTCTCTTACGTATTTACATTACGCACTTAAATTCTGTTATCTAAATTCCGCATTTACTTTCTTGCAATTTACCTTACGTAATTTGGATTTGCCTCATCTCCTTCTACATGCTATTGAGTCTTTGTTGAAATTCATGATTGATGAACTCTTCTCTGGATTCGGTGCTTTCAATCTTTTAGGCAATCCTTACGTTCTTGTTGCAAGTTAGTAAATCTGTGTGTTCTTAAAGTGCGTAAACGTGTGACTTGCAGTTGTTTAGTCTTGATTGGCTTCTGGTTCTTGTTGCCAAGGATGAAAGATTGCTGGATGAATCTTCTATAGATCATATCCCAATCATCTAGGCAATCTACAACCTCTTCTATTCAGTTTTGCAAGAAACCAATTTCTGTGCCTAGTTTTCAGATAGTGTTTCTATTTGTTTGAAGGGTTGTTTCTTCGTGTACTTACTTGCTATGATTTGTGGAGAGTCATCCAAGGATTTCTGACCATCAACTCCCAGCAGCAAGTTAGGGGTGAAGTCTGTGTTCGTGACTCTGTTTTTTGGTGTTGCATTTGTTAAACTGAAAAGGACGGAACCTTGGTATTAATTCCTTCGATTGTTGATTGAAATAGGTTCCTGACATCCTTTGGGAGGTGCACACCAATTTTCACTGTTTTTGGATCAGCCGATCAAAAGTTACATCGATTTCGCTTTGAGATCGTGTTGATTTTATGTTTCATCGAACACTATTCACCCGAAAGATCGTTCATCCGACCACTACGGTCGGGAGTATCGCTCATCCGGTCGGGGTACCGCCCACCCAACACTATTCACCGAGTCTTATTCACCCGACTACTTGGTCGAGAGTCTTTATTCATCCGACAACTTCAGTCGGGAGTATCGCTCATCCGACCAGTCTTTGGCGCCGGGTACTGCTCACCGAACACTATTCATTCCGAGTCTCGCTTCATCCGACCTCTGTAGGTCGAGTACTGCTTATCCGACGAAAATACCCGACCGGTCGGTTTCTTTACGGTCTTTTGGTGGTTTGAATTTTAGGGGGAGAGTTTATTCGAAAATTTTATTTGGCTCCTATTCACCCCCCTCTAGTCGCCTTTTTCGATCTTTCACATGCCGTGGTGCAAAAGCCGAGCCACCCCAGTGAGGCTTCCTAAATCTCCTACCAGAAAACTTCTCACGCCGTTGATATCTACCTCGATGGGAAAAAGGAGATGAGAGAAGAAGAAAGCAATTTGATTGCAAAGCCAAACTTGGTCCAGAGAGAAAGATATAAAAATATGACCAAGTTGGCAGAAAGAATTTAGAGCAAGACCATGAAAAGAGCAAGTTTTCAACAAAAGCTCTAAAAACCAATCATAAGTGTCAAATGATATTATGATCCATAAGAACCAACAAGCTTTCACATTTCTATCTCCTCCTTTTCTACATTTTAAATGATGCCTTTTTCTACATTTTCTCTCCCTTTTGGCAATATAGGCATCAAAAAGAATTTTCTCCCTCTTTTATGTATGCATGAAATGCAACCTAAGGGAGCTTTGAAGATTATCCAAATGATCATAATGACAAGATATGACACCAAGCTTATTAATCTCAGATTATGACCAAACTAAGACATGTCCAAGTGCAAATAACAAATTTTGCTCATAAGCGAAGTTTTGAAAATGTATCATTTTTAGCAAGATTTGACAAGTGCAAAACTTAGCAAAGTTTCAAAACTAGAAGCAAAACCACTCAGGGATCAAATGGAAAACCTAGAGTTCAACCTACTCAACACTTTGGGGAAATTTGAAGTGCATATAAGGACCTTCGAGCCCATTTTTCAATTTATGCAAAATTTCTTTAAGACTTCAAAAAAACATAGCGGGGTGCAAATGTTTGACATTATTTGCATTCTTTACCCACTTATGTGTTTGATATTTGCATTTTTTTTTGTTGATTGACTCAAGCCATTTTCGATCATCTCAAGAGTAACTCTTAAGAGAATGATCTTGGTCATACACAATATATTCCAAGTTCATCCCAAATGCAACGGAGGTCGTCTCGAGAATATAAAGTCTTTGAAATCAATTTTGCACAAAAGTGTCAATTTTTTTAATTTTTAATTTAGCACATATAAGCAATTCAAGGACTCAAATATGGATCAAGCAAATTTCACCCAAGTTGCTATAGGGACTCTAGAGAATTCCAAAATTTCACAATTCATGGTAAAAGCTCTTAGAGAAGAAACTTAGTAAGTAAAAGCAACATGTTTCATCAAGTTTTCATTTAAAGCTTTTAAGTTTTGATTTCAATGAACATTAGCTTGATAAATGAACTTGGACATATCTAAGCTAGTGATTTTCTTGAAAGATATAGCATGATGTATTTCACGAAGATTGAGTCAAATGCATAATAGACAAAGCTCATAAAGCGAAAATGCAATCTAAATGCAATGCATGAACAGATTCCCAAACTCCCCTCAACAATTGAATCAATTTTAAAATCAAAACTGGTTAAAATTGGGTTATTATCAAGATTAGGCAAAAGAAAACCGAATGAACTCAATAATAGCCGAAAAAGCAGAATGAGGAGAAGAGATCGAGAAACTGCAAAAGCGGATGGCTATAGAGCATAGAAAAGATATAAGAAACTCACTACGACTTAGACTCGCTCTTCCCAAATGATGACATAGGAAGGCGACTCTAGATCCCAACTAAGGAGTGCACACGCACTCGCCTACCAGGAGGTCCAAAACCTGCTAGACTTAAAAGGCGTGAGGGAACTCAACCTAGAGAGAAGAGAGAACAACTAATCACGCATGATAGCAACCTAAAGCACAAGATAAGAGGTCCATGCGAGGCATGCCAAGTCTAAGTGAGTGAACTCAACTTAAGAAAACAAGCCCAAAGTCACCCGAAGAAGAAAGGAAATCTTTGGAAGAAAATATATAGTACATAATATACAAACCAGCTCCCCCTCACGAAAAGCCGTAAGGGCTCACGACTCCAAGCTCACTCCTCAAGGCAACAAATGGAGCTATCCAAAGGCTTGGTAAAGATATCGGCTAGCAAGGTCACTCTCTATGAAGCGCGATATCTCCCTTCTCCACATGGTCTCTAAGGAAGTGATATCTAATATCAATGTGCTTGGTCCGAGAATGTTGCACTGGGTTTTTAGCAATGCAAATAGCAGAAGTGTTGTCACAGAAAAGTGGCACACTCTCTATCACTAACCCAAAGTCCCGCAAGGTCGATCTCATCCAGAGAACCTGGCTACAACAACTGGTTGCAGCAACATACTCGGCCTCAGCAGTGGACCGTGCAACTCCGGACTACTTCCTAGTTGACCAAGAAACAAGAGAAGTGCCAATGAATTGACAAGTGCCAGAAGTGCTCTTCCTATCTAACCTACAGCCAGCAAAGTCGGCATCGGAAAAGGCTCTAAGAGATAGACAAGAAGAAGAAGAGTACCAAATACCATAATCAGTGGTAGCACGAAGGTACCTGAAGATGCGCTTGACCGCCTGGCGGTGAGAGGCGCGAGGAGAAGCTTGAAATCGAGCGCCGCACACACAATGAAATGTATGTCCGGCCTCGAGGCGGTGAGGTACAAGAGGAGCCGATCATGCTCGAAACTCCTTTTGATCGCGAGGCTCACCATCCTCATCGGGCTCGAGGACGTAGTGGTGGCCATAGGAGTCATCACGGCTTCCCATCGGACATGTCGAGCGCCTCGGAGGTCACGGGTATATTTGCCTTGATGCAAGAAAGTACCCTCCCGAGTCTGCTTGATTTGGAAGCCAAGAAAGTAGCTCAACTCGCCCATCATACTCATCTCAAACTTGTACTCATCACATCAGAAAACTGAGAGACAAGAGAATGAGACGAGCCACCAAAAATGATATCGTCCACATAAATCTGGACAAGAAGAAAATGAGACTCATGGTGTCTGATGAACAGAGTTTTGTCTACTATGCCCATTTTAAAGTCATGGTGAGAAGATAAGACTTGAGCCTCTCATACCATGCTCTAGGGGCTGCTTGAGTCCATCTGAGCTTTGGAAAGCTTGTATACATGACTCGGAAACTTGGGGTTCTCGAATCACGGAGGTTGCTTGACATAAACCTCTTCCTCAATATAGCCATTGAGGAATGCACTCTTGACATCCATTTGATAAAGCTTGAAGCCTTTGGATGCGAGAAAATGCAAGCGACATTCAGATAGCCTCTAGCCTAGCTACGAGGAGCAAAGGTCTCCTCAAAGTCAAGACCCTCAACCCGAGAAAAACCTCATGCAACTAGTCTAGCCTTGTTTCTAATTACAACCCCATCCTCACTGCTTGTTTTTGAACACCCACTTGGTCCCAATGACATTATGACCGGATGGGGCTTGACAAGCTGCCATACCTTGTCCTCTCAAAGTTCTCAAGTTCCTCATGCATAGCATTAATCCACGACTCATCGGATAATGCATGAGAAACATCCTTCGGCTCAAAGGAGGCAACGAAGGCGAGTGAAGGCGAGAAGAGGACAGACCGTTCTTGAGCCGGTGACACGCTCGAACAAATCGCCAACCATCGATCGGGAGGATGGCGTCTCAATATGACGGGAGGTCCAAAGAATGAGTAGCCTCTACCTCTTGAGCAAGAGGTAGGAGCAGAGCCACTCACAAGGAGAGTCGGAAGGCAAGGTGGTCTCCCGAGGTGCGAGAAATGGAAGCAGGAGGCACCTCGGTGGAGAGGGACTGGATCCGGTGGAACACCATCATTTCCATCATCCTCATCTTCTTCAAAGATGGTCTCGGAGGGATAAGAAGAGCTCAAACATCGTGTCTAGCTCTGGCTAGCCTCATCAAAGGTCACATCACGGTCTCTATGATCCTATGTGCATCAATACTCTGCACCCTATAGCTACGAGAAGAAGACGAGTAACCAAGAAAGATACCATCGGAAGAGCGAGACTCAAACTTATTTAGGTTACTGGACTTCAAGATAAAACACTTGCAACCAAAACGCGAAAATGAGACACACCGGCTTTCGCCCATACCTCAACTCATAAGAAGTGCGATGCAAATGTGCTCTCAAAAACGCGATTAGAAACATGGCAAGCGAGAGCTATAGCCTCATTAAAACTTCCTAGAGTCTTGTACTCATCTAGCATCGTCCTAGCCATCTCAACCGAGGTCCTGTTCTTCCTTTCCACTATGCCATTCTCACGAGAGGCGTAGGAGAAGAGAACGATGCTCTAAACCGGACTCCACACAAAAACTCTCAAAGTAGGAATTCTTGAACTCGTGCCATTATCACTGCAGTATAGCTCGTAATGCACCGGGAGCTCAATAGACAACCTCTTGACTAAACCCTGAAGTGAGAAAAGTCTCATCCTTGAGGCCATGAAGAATACCCAAGAGAATCTAGAAAAATCATCAACGATGACAAGAACGTACCACTTCCCTCCTGCCGATCGCACTCTAGCCGGACCAACGGTGTCCATATGTAAAAGCTGTCACGGTGCATCAGTCATCACTACTGTCACGGGAGGATGAGAAGCGAGAACCATCTTGCCATGTCGGCAAGGAGAGCAAACTAAGTCTTTGACCATCTTGAGTTTGGGCAAACCCGAATGAGATCGTGGTCGCTAACTCGGGTCAAATGATCAAAACCAATGTGACCAAGTCTCCTATGCGAAAGGAGAGATCACGGGACTCGAAGCAATCAAACATCGAAGAGAGTCTCGGAAGAAGCGAGAAAAATCAGCACGAAAGACTCTCCCAAATCTAGAAATCCATAAACTAACTCTCCCGATGAATCAAGGATTCTACGGGCATTACTCTTGAAGCTTACCTCGAAAGAGTCATCAATAAGCCGAGAAACAGAGAAGCGGTTGTATTACGACTACTTACTAAGGCAACATCTTTAAGAATGAAATTTTGGTTAATGCACGGATGGTACCTTTAGCTATGACTCTACTCAAGAAGCATCCCGAAAGTGATCAACTCATCACCGGGAGCTCGGACTAGGGAAGAGAACCATCGAGAATCTCCGGTCATATGACGAGAACAACCGGAGTCGACAATCCAAACATCTCCCTTCCCCATCCGATGAACCTGATCAAGACACAAGAGAGAGAGATGACTCAGTACTGGGATAGAGTGAAGACTTGGGAACCCAATACTGAACCACACGACGCCTCAGAGTACCAGTCACAGAAGAAGACTGGACTCGAGTGTCTCTCTGACGCTCAACTCTCACATGATTAGGAGCAACTCTGGTAGATAATCTAGGAGTCAAAACTGGGTTGGCACGCCGTGGTGCAAAAGCCGAGCCACCCGGTGAGGCTTCCTAAATCTCCTACCGAAAACATCTCACGCCACGATATCTACCTCGATGGGAAAACGAGGAATATCAAAAGGACGGCGGAAAGACCGACTCTGAACAGCTCCAAGACTAAAACTCGAAGAACCAAAGATGAAAACCGAGTCTGGGACGCCCCCCAAACAGGCGACTCTCTAACTTTGTCTAGAAGCGGTGTGTGTCTTAGGAGCACTCAAAGTCCGGGATGACCACGAATACCCCTAAGAGCAACAACACGCTCACGCCGAGTGATCTTGGCGCGCTTGAAGGTAAATCTACTAGGTGACCATCCTTCTACGGAAGGTGCATGTGTACTTCGCCTTGCTAGAGATGGAAGCAACAGGAGTAACACCCTTACAGTCAAGTCCTATGGACAAACCCAAGAGACCTAAACTTGGTGGTGCTCACTCAGGAGCTACCACAATCTCACCACTCTTGGAGCCGCGCACAATGGTGGGAGGATGCGCCGAGCGTCTTTGCAAGGGATCAAATCCTAGACCTTGATTGAATCTACTAATCTTGGATTGGTCTAGAATAAGATTGAGCTTCTTCTTGCCTCCAACAAACTTCTCGAGAGTGCTCATAAGATACTGGCAATCTCGGAAGAAAGAAGCACAAGAAGAACAGGGAGAAGAAGAAGAAGAAGAAGAAGAACCGGAAAGATGAGCTCTCTCGTACGTGCATTTTCTCCTCAAAGACAGGTGCCTCAATCTTGAGGGCCTCACATGAAACGCATAAGGCGTATTTCTAATTCTATTGGCTTGGTCTTCTAATTTCTTCCTAAGTTCGACATGGATTTTATCCAAGTCCCCCTCAATCACAGAACATCGCAAGCAACTTTCTTGTGACTTATCTAGTAAGTCCTTAGCAAGTTTAGCACACTTGACATTTAAGGATTCATTGTCAAGTTTTAGTTGCCTACAGCCCTCACATGAGCTGACTGGTTCCTTAGAAGCACTCATTTCAAGTTCATCGTTTCTAGAAGAAAGCTTCCTAAGGTGATCGCTCATGGCATCAATTTCGGCAAGCAATTTAGGGCAATTAGCACAAGAAGGAGTAGAGTGAGCAGGAAGAAAACTAGCATCTTCAGAATGAGTATCAACAGATTCATTGCTAGCATTCTTCAGTCTAAGACCATCAAGTTCAGCAAGCACACTATCATGTATGGTCCATAGGTTCTCCAACTCCACAAGAACAACATCACAGAGAACACAGTCATCAGTGACTCGGGAGGGAGAAGATCTAAGTGAAGCTAACTCCCGAGTCAAGGTACCTACTTCCTTCTCAAGCTCCGTACACCTAGCTCTAGCTCTAGCATGAAATTTTCCTAATTTGCGAAAGCTTCGTTGAGTCGGGTCATAGGAGGGTACCTCATCCGAGTCATTTGTAGAGCTCGGTCGATGATGTCGTTGGTGTCGGCCATGAAGCACATGCCGGAGAAGTCGTCGCCGCCCTTCTTCTCTTGCGGATCATCCTCGCTTGCATCACTCCAGTTCTCCGTGTCAGAGAGCTCGATGTCGTCCAGTGCGGCGAGGACCCGGTGAAAGAGCTTCTTATTCTTGGCAAAGTTGCGGTACTTCTTCGCCGGATCACGAGCTAGGGCCTTCTTGTTGCGGTTCTTGTCGGTGTAGTCGTTCTTGCCCGAACCGCCTTGTTAGTTTTTGCCTTTCTCCAGCTTGGGACAGTTTGCTCGAATGTGGTTGGGGCCACCACACTCGAAACAGGTGATCATCCCACCTCTCTTCCTCTCTCTCACTCTCTTGTATGCATATGAAAATTTGCGAGCAAGAAGAGCAAGCTCATTTTCTGGAAATTTTTCCAGTTGGTCATCGCTTAGCTCGCAAAGGGCGGAGAGAGAGAAATCAACAGAAGAATCAGAAAGAGAGGATCCAATGGGATCGGTGACCAAAGCCATCGACTGAGATTTCGTCTTCCGCGTGAGGCGACGTCGATCTCATGAGTCTTGAGGCGGGAATAAAGCTGTCAAGAGTCAAGGTCGACAGTCGGTGGTGTCCTTGATGGTGGTCACCTTCATCTCCCAAACACGAAGATCGAGCGCGGTCAAGAAATGTCGAGCATTATCCGAGTCAGGGTATATGCAACCGACTGCTCGAAGGTCGCTCAAAATCTTCGTAAACCGACCAAAGCACTCGTCAAGACTCTCACGACGTGTTGTTCAAACTTGTTGAACTCACGCTTGAATTAATCTGTCGAACCGTCTTGATTTGGGTCGTGCCCTCATGGTAAGCATCGAGGTCACCCAAATCTCATGAGCGTAACGAAGGTGAGAGATCTATCGTACTCATCTGCGACTTAGGCCTGTATGAGGATGTTCCTTGCCTTAGCATTTGCCTCAACATCAGCCATATTGCCGTAGTGGCGTTCTCATCGGCGGGAACCTCATCACGGAGCTTCACCTTACGCCATATCGAAACCACAGGCGGTGATGTACGACTCCATCAGAGATTTCCAAAAGGAAAATCAACTCGGAGAAAATAGGAGGCTTGGTGGAATACTTGTCCATCGCCATGGCTCTTGAGACCGGTCAAGATCTAGAAAGAGCGAACCGGCTCGATACCAATTGAAAGATCGAAAAAGCGACTAGAGGGGGTGAATAGGAGCCAAATAAAATTTTCGAATAAACTCTCCCCCTAAAATTCAAACCACCAAAAAACCAGAAAGAAACTGCACTGGTCGGGTATTTCTGGTCGGATGAACAGTACCCCCGACCTATAAAGGTCGGATGAACAGTACTCGGAATGAATAGTATTCGGGTGAATAGTACCCCCCCGACCAGCACTGGTCGGATGAACAGTACTCCCGACCTGAAGTGGTCGGATAAACAGCACTCTCGACCTGGAGTGGTCGGATGAACAATACTCGTGTGAATAGTGTTCGGGTGAACAGTACCCCCCGACCGGATGAACAATACCCTCGACCTGCGGAGTTCGGGTGAACAGTAAAATCAGCACGATCTCAAAAACAGAAATCGATGTAGCTTTTGATCGGCTGATCCAAAAACAGAGAAAATTGGTGTGCACCTCCCAAAGGATGTCAGGAACCTATTTTAATCAACAATCGAAGGAATTAATATCAAGGTTCCGTCCTTTTCAGTTTAACAAATGCAACACCAAAAACAGAGTCACGAACACAGACTTCACCCCTATCTTGCTGATGGGAGTTGATGGTCAGAGATCCTTGGATGACTCTCCACAAATCATAGCAAGTAAGTACACGAAGAAACAACCCTTCAAACAAATAGAAACACTATCGAAAACTAGGCACGAAATTGGTTTCTTGCAAAGCAATAGAAGAGGTTGTAGATTGCCTAGATCATTGAGATATGATCTATAGAAGATTCATCCGGAATCTTTCATCCTTGGCAACAAGAACGAAGCCAATCAAGACTAAATAGCGCAAGTCACACGTTTACGCACTTTAAGAACACACGATTTACAACTTGCAACAAGAGCGTAAGGATTGCCTAAAAGATTGAAAGCACCAATCGGAGAAGAGTTCATCAATCATGAATTTCAACAAAGACTCAATAGCATGTAGAAGGAGATGAGGCAAATCCAAATTACGTAAGGTAAATTGCAAGAAAGTAAATGCGGAATTTAGAGCGGAATTTAGATAACAGAATTTAAGTGCGTAATGTAAATACGTAAGAGAAATGAAACAGGAATAGAAATGAAGAACATTTCATTTCGGAAGGAGGTTTACAAAGCCTCACAACAAAGTGGGCAAAGCTCAAATGAGCGGCAAAAAAACTTGAAACCTTCACAACCTTCGAGGGAGGAGGCTGCCCCTACCCTCTATTTATAGTGACACAGGATCAATTCCCACCTTTGGATGTCTGCTTCAATCCTAAGCCAACATCCAAGAGCAGGATTTGATCCTTACACATCATTCTCAACAACTCTCAACTACTCACGTACACTTTCCTCACTGCTCACCACGCCCCAGGAGACACCCTCTCCTGTCTAGTAGCGAGCTTGGAACACGTACCACCCTTGGATGAGCCTCTAAACCCTAGAGCACTCCATCAAGGGTGAGTTTTACCCACTCACAAAGCTATGCATGGGCTCACCCAAACCCAACAACCCAGCGGGTTTTGCACGCTTTTCAACTCACACTAACTTGACTGCTACTCTATCTTCCCGATCGCGATCCAACGGTCCTCCTTGATCGAGCGGCTCCAAGTTAGAATCTCATCCATTCCTTTGTCTTCTCGGCTTGCGGCTACTCCACGGCCTCGGTCATCTTTGGCGACACCTTGATCATCCGACCTCGGCTCTCGGCCTAGTCCCGATCCCTTCACCTCACCATGACCTAGCTCCAAAGTCCCGCAACCATCATAGACAAGGAAACCACATCACATAGCAATGTCCAACAACACATATCCATCTCAGCAGAAAGATATACACTATCTTCGACCAAAGAAAACCCCGACCACACGTGGTCTGACCACTGGTCTCCATCCCGACCAACCATGGTCTGACCACTAGTCTCCATTCCGACCACTCGAGGTCTGACGACTGGTCTCCGACCAGCGAGAGACTGACCACTCGAGTCGACGGCGGTCTCCGACCACCACGACCCAGACCTCTTTGGGTGGACAAGCTGGTCTCGACCAACCAAAGACGACCACTCGGGACGGGCGGTCGTCTCCGACCAGCCAAAGCCCAGACCTCTCGGTCGGACGACCCGACCACTCGGCCTGTCGGACGGTGATCCGCAACACGGCCAAAGCCCGACCACTCGGGTCGGACGACCCGACCACTCGGGGTCGGACGGTGATCTCCAACCAAGAACTCAAATTGCTCTAGCTCGAAAAATAATCCAAATCAAACTCAAACTTGAGCACACCTTGCTCAAATAAAGTCAAATACTCATCACAAACATGGATGGACCTCCACATGGTCCTTCAGCATGCCAACCCAGTTTCAGCTCCTAGATCATCTACTAGAGTGGCTACTGATCTTGGTAGGGTTAAACGTCAGAGAGACACTCGAGTCCAGTCTTCTTCTATGACTGGTACTCTGAGGCGTCGTGTGGTTCAGTATTGGGTTCCCAAGTCTTCACTCTATCCCAGTACTGAGTCATCTCTCTCTCTTGTGTCTTGATCAGGTTCGTCGGATGGGGAAGGGAGATGTTTGGATTGTCGACTCCGGTTGTTCTCGTCATATGACCGGAGATTCTCGATGGTTCTCTTCCCTAGTCCGAGCCCCCGGTAATGAGTTGATCACTTTCGGGGATGCTTCTTCAGGTAGAGTCATTGCTAAAGGTACCATCTGCATTAACCAAAATTTCATTCTTAAAAATGTTGCCTTAGTAAGTAAGCTGCAATACAATCTGCTCTCTGTTTCTCAGCTTATTGATGACTCTTTCGAGGTAAGCTTCAAGAGTAATGCTGTAGAATCCTTGATTCATCGGAGGGTTAGTTCTTGGATTTCTAGATTTGGGAGAGTCTTTCGTCTGATTTTTCTCGCTTCTTCCGGAGACTCTCTTGATGTTTGATTGCTTCGAGTCCGTGATCTCTCCTTCCGGTATAGGAGACTTGGTCACATTGGTTTTGATCATTTGACTCGAGTTAGCGACCACGATCTCATTCGGGTTTGCCCAAACTCAAGATGGTCAAAGACTTAGTTTGCTCTCCTTGCCAACATGGCAAGATGGTTCTTACTTCTCATCCTCCGGTGGACCGTAGTGATGGTGATGCACGGGACAGCTTTTACATATGGACCTTTGTTGGTCCAAATAGAGTGCAATCGGCAGGAGGGAAGTGGTATGTTCTTGTCATCGTTGATGATTTTTCTAGATTCTCTTGGGTATTCTTCATGGCCTCGAAGGATGAGACTTCTTCTCACTTGGGGGTTTGGTCAAGATGGGTTGTCTATTGAGCTCCAGTGCATTACGAGCTATCTGTGATGATAATGGCACTGAGTTCAAGAATTCCTACTTTGAGAGTTTTTGTGTGGAGTCCGTTTAGAGCATCAGTTCTCTTCTCCCTCGCGCCTCGTGAGAATGGCATAGTGGAAAGGAAGAACAGGACCCTGGTTGAGATGGCTAGGACGATGCTAGATGAGTACAGTACTCCTAGGAAGTTTTGGGCTGAGGCTATAGCTATTGCTTGCCATGTTTCTAATCGCGTGTTTTTGAGAGCACATTTGCATCGCACTTCTTATGAGTTGAGATATGGGCGAATGCCCAGTGTGTCTCATTTTCGCGTTTTCGGTTGCAAGTGTTTTATCTTGAAGTCTGGTAACCTAGATAAGTTTGAGTCTCGCTCTTCTGATGGTATCTTTCTAGGTTACTCGTCTTCTTCTCGTAGCTATAAGTGCAGGTGTTGATGCGCATCGGATCATAGAGACCTGTGATGTGACCTTTGATGAGGCTAGTCCAGGAGCTAGACCTGATGTTTCAGGCTCTTCTTATCCCTCTGAGACCATCTTTGAAGAAGATAAGGATGATGGAGATGATGGTGTTCCACCGGATCCACTCCCCTCTTCACCTGAGGTGCCTCCTGTTTCCATTTCTGCACCTCAGGGAGACCAGTCCTTGCTTTCCGACTCTCCTTCGGCGAGTGGCTCTGTTCCTACCTCTTCTGTTCAAGAGGTAGAGGCTACTTCTGTTGCTGGACCTCCCCGTCATATTCAGAGACGTCATCCTCCTGATCAGATGGTTGGCGATTTGTTCGAGCGTGTCACCCGCTCAAGAACGGGTCTGTCCTCTTTCTGCTTTCACTCTGCCTTCGTTGCCTCCTTTGAGCCGAAGGATGTTTCTCATGCATTATCCGATGAGTCGTGGATTAATGCTATGCATGAGGAACTTGAGAACTTTGAGAGGAACAAGGTATGGCGGCTTGTCAAGCCCCATCCGTCATAATGTCATTGGGACCAAGTGGGTGTTCAAAACAAGCAGTGAGGATAGTGTTGTAATTAGAAACTAGGCTAGACTAGTTGCAGGGCTTTTCTCGGTTGAGGGTCTTGACTTTGAGGAGACCTTTGCTCCTGTAGCTAGGCTAGAGGCTATCCAATCTGCTTGCATTTTCTTCGCATCCAAAGGCTTCAAGCTTTATCAAATGGATGTCAAGAGTGCATTCCTCAATGGCTATATTGAGGAAGAGGTTTATGTCAAGCAACCTCCGAGTTCGAGAACCCCAAGTTTCCGAGTCATGTATACAAGCTTTCCAAAGCTCTGTATGGACTCAAGCGAGCCCCAGAGCATGGTATGAGAGGCTCAAGTCTTATCTTCTCACCATGACTTTAAAATGGGCATAGTAGACAAAACTCTGCTCATCGACACCATGAGTCTCATTTTCTTCTTGTCCGTTTATGTGGGCGATATCATTTTGGTGGCTCGTCTCATTCTCTTGTCTCTCGGTTTTACGATGTGATGAGTACAAGTTTGAGATGAGTATGATGGGCGAGTTGAGCTACTTTCTTGGCTTCCAAATCAAGCAGACTCGGGAGGGTACTTTCTTGCATCAAGGCAAATATACCCGTGACCTCCTGAGGCGCTCGACATGTCGATGGGAAGCCGGTGATGACTCCTATGGCCACCACTTCGTCCTCGAGCCCGATGAGGATGGTGAGCTCGCTTGATCAAAAGGAGTTTGAGCATGATCGGCTCCTCTTGTACCTCAACGCCTCGAGGCCGACATACATTTATTTGTGTGTGCGTGCGCTCGATTTCAAGCTTCTCCTCGCGCCTCTCACCGCCAGGCGGTCAAGCGCATCTTCAGGTACCTTCGTGCTACCACTGATTATGGTATTTGGTACTCTTCTTCTTCTTGTCTATCTCTTAAAGCCTTTTCCGATGTCGACTTTGCTGGCTGTAGGTTAGATAGGAAGAGCACTTCTGGCACTTGCCAATTCATTGGCACTTCTCTTGTTTCTTGGTCATCTAGGAAGCGATCGGAGTTGCACACCCCTTTGTTGAGGCCGAGTATGTTCTTTGCAACCGATTGTTGTAGCAGTTCTTCTGGATGAGATCGACCTTGCGGGACTTTGGGTTAGTGATAGAGAGTGTGCCACTTTTACGTGACAACATACGCTATTTGCATTGCTAAAACCCAGGCAACATTCTCGGACCAAGCACATTGATATTAGATATCACTTCCTTAGAGACCATGTGGAGAAGGGAGATATCGCGCTCAGATTCATAGAGAGTGACCTTGATTAGCCGATATCTTTACCAAGCCTTTGGATAGCTCCAGTTTGTTGCCTTGAGGAGTGAGCTTGGAGTCGTGAGCCCTTACGGCTTTTTCGTGAGGGGAGCCGGTTTGTATATTATGTACTATATATTTTCTTCCAAAGATTTCTTTCTTCTTCCGGGTGACTTTGGGCTTGTTTTCTTAAGTTGAGTTCACTCACTTAGACTTCAGCATGCCTCGCATGGACCTCTTATCTTGTGCTTTAGGTTGCTATCATGCGTGATTAGTCGTTCTCTCTCTCTCTAGGTTGAGTTCCCTCACGCCTTTTAAGTCTAGCGGTTTTGGACCTCCAGGTAGACAGAGTCCGTGTGCACTCCTTAGTTGGGATCTAGAGTCGACTTCCTATGTCACTCATTTGGGAAGAGCGAGTCTAAGTCAGAGTGAGTTTCTTATATCTTTTCTATGCTCTATAGCCATCCAGCTTTGCAGTTTCTCGATCTCTTCTCCTCATTCTATTTTTTCCGGTTATTATTGAGTTCATTCGGTTTTCTTTTGCCTAATCTTGATAATAACCCAATTTTAACCAGATTTGAGCTTAAAATTGATTCAATTGTTGAGGAGTTTGGGAATCTGTTCATGCATTGCATTTAGACCGCATTTTCGTTTTATGAGCTTTGTCTATTATGCATTTGACTCAATCTTCGTGAAATACATCATGCTATATCTTTGAAGAAAATCACTAGCTTAGATATGTCCAAGTTCATTTATCAAGCTAATGTTCATTGAAATCAAAAACTTAAAAGCTTTAAATGAAAACTTGATGAAACATGTTGCTTTTACTTACTAAGTTTCTTCTCTAAGAGCTTTTACCATGAATTGTGAAATTTTGGAATTCTCTAGAGTCCCTATAGCAACTTGGGTGAAATTTGCTTGATCCATATTTGAGTCCTTGAATTGCTTATATGTGCTAAATTGAAAATTAAAAAAATTGACACTTTTGTGCAAAATTGATTTCAAAGACTTTATATTCTCGAGACTGCCTCCCATTGCATTTGGGATGAACTTGGAATATATTGTGTATGACCAAGATCATTCTCTTAAGAGTTACTCTTGAGATGATCGAAATGGCTTGAGTCAATCAACAAAAAAATGCAAATATCAAACACATAAGTGGGTAAAGAATGCAAATAATGTCAAACATTTGCACCCCGCTATGTTTTTTGAAGTCTTAAAGAAAATTTGCATAAATTGAAAAATGGGCTCAAGGACCTTATATGCACTTCAAATTTCCCAAAGTGTTGAGTAGGTTGAACTCTAGGTTTTCCATTTGATCCTGAGTGGTTTTGCTTCTAGTTTTGAAACTTTGCTAAGTTTTGCACTTGTCAAATCTTGCTAAAATGATACATTTTCAAAACTTAGCTTATGAGCAAAATTTGTTATTTGCACTTGGACATGTCTTAGTTTGGTCATAATCTGAGATTAATAAGCTTGGTGTCATATCTTGTCATTATGATCATTTGGATAATCTTCAAAGCTCCCTTAGGTTGCATTTCATGCATACATAAAAGAGGAGAAAATTCTTTTGATGCCTATATTGCCAAAAGGGGAGAAAATGTAGAAAAGGCATCATTTAAAATGTAGAAAAGGAGGAGATAGAAATGTGAAAGCTTGTTGGTTCTTATGGATCATAATATCATTTGACACTTATGATTGGTTTTTAGAGCTTTTGTTGAAAACTTGCTCTTTTCATGGTCTTGCTCTAAATTCTTTCTGCTAACTTGGTCATATTTTTATATCTTTCTCTCTGGACCAAGTTTGGCTTTGCAATCAAATTGCTTTCTTCTTCTCTCATTCAAACTCAAATTTATGCCTTTTGTGTGGTTTGTCAATATACTCATCAAGGGGGAGATTGAAGGACCATGTGGAGGTCCATCCATGTTTGTGATGAGTATTTGACTTTATTTGAGCAAGGTGTGCTCAAGTTTGAGTTTGATTTGGATTGTTTTTCGAGCTAGAGCAATTTGAGTTACTGGTTGGAGACCAGTTGTCCGACCCAGAGGTGCAGGCAGGTGGTGGTCGGAGACCGATCGTCGACCCGAGTGGTCGTGTCTCTCATTGGTCGGAGACCGATCGTCAAACCTCAGTGGTCGGAATGGAGACTAGTGGTCAGACCTCAAGTGGTCGGAATGGAGACCAGTGGTCAGACCTCGAGTGGTCGGAATGGAGACCCGATGGTCGGACCATGGTTGGTCGGGATGGAGACCGGTGGTCGGACCACGTGTGGTCGGGTTTTCTTTGGTCGACATAGTGTATATCTTTCTGTTGAGATGGATATGTGTTGTTGGACATTGCTATGTGATGTGGTTTCCTTGTCTATGATGGTTGTAGGACATTGGAGCTAGGTCATGGTGAGGTGAAGGGGATCAGGACTAGGCTGGGAGAGCCGAGGTCCGGATGATCAAGGTGTCGCCAAAGATGGTGAGGCCGGAGTAGGCGCAAGCCAGAAGACAAAGGAATGGATGAGATGCTAACTTGGAGCTGCTCGATCAAGGAGGACCGTTGGATCGCGATCGGGAAGATAGAGTAGCGGGTCAAGTTAGTGTGAGTTAACATGCAAAACCCGTTGGGTTGTTGGGTTTGGGTGAGCCCATGCATAGCTTTGTGAGTGGGTAAAACTCAGCCCTTGATGGAGTGCTCTAGGGTTTAGAGGCTCATCCAAGGGTGGTAGGTGTTCAAGCTCGCTACTAGACAGGGGAGAGGGTGTCTCCGGGGGTGAGTGGCGGTGAGGAAAGTGTACATGAGTAGTTGAGAGTGACAGTGTAAGGATCAAATCCTGGCTCTTGGATGTTGGCTTAGGATTGAAGCAGGACATCCAAAGGTGAGAATTGATCCCAGGTCACTATAAATAGAGGGGTAGGGGCAGCCTCCCCTCTCTGAAGGTTTTGAAGGTTCTGAGGTTTTTGCTGCTCATTTGAGCTTTGCCCACTTTGTTGTGAGGCTTTGTAAACCACCCTTCCAGAAATGAAATGTTCTTCATTTATATTCTTGTTTCATTTCTCTTACGTATTTACATTACGCACTTGAATTATGTTATCTAAATTCCGCATTTACTTACTTGCAATTTACTTTACGTAATTTGGATTTGCCTCATCTCCTTCTACATGCTATTGAGTCTTTGTTGAAATTCATGATTGATGAACTCTTCTCTGGACTTGGTGTTTTCAATCATTTAGGCAATCCTTGCATTCTTGTTGCAAGTTAGTAAATCTGTGTGTTCTTAAAGTGCGTAAACGTGTGACTTGCAGTTCTTTAGTCTTGATTGGCTTCTGGTTCTTGTTGCCAAGGATGAAAGATTCTTTGGATGAATCTTCTATAGATCATATCCCAATCATCTAGGCAATCTACAACCTCTTCTATTCAGTTTTGCAAGAAACCAATTTCTGTGCCTAGTTTTCAGATAGTGTTTCTATTTGTTTGAAGGGTTGTTTCTTCGTGTACTTACTTGCTATGATTTGTGGAGAGTCATCCAAGGATTTCTGACCATCAACTCCCAGCAGCAAGTTAGGGGTGAAGTCTGTGTTCGTGACTCTGTTTTTGGTGTTGCATTTGTTAAAGCGAAAGGACGGAACCTTGGTATTAATTCCTTCGATTGTTGATTGAAATAGGTTCCTGACATCCTTTGGGAGGTGCACACCAATTTTCACTGTTTTTGGATCAGCCGATCAAAAGTTACATCGATTTCTGTTTTGAGATCGTGTTGATTTCTTGTTCACCAACACTATTCACCCGAGAAACCTTTGTTCGTCCAACACTTGGTCGGGAGAACTGCTCATCCGTCGAAGTCTTACTCACCCGAGTCTTGCTCACCCACCCAATCTTTGGTCGAGGTACTGCTCACCGAATACTATTCATTCTCGAGTCTTGTTCATCCGACCTCGTAGGTCGGAAGTGCTATTCATCAGACCGAAATACCCGATCGGTCTGGTTTCTTTCTGGTCTTTTGGTGGTTTGAATTTTAGGGGGAGAGTTTATTCGAAAATTTTATTTGGCTCCTATTCACCCCCCTCTAGTCGCCTTTTTCGATCTTTCAAAGGTGATCAACCAAAAATATAAAGAAATAAAGTATTTCTCATTGTAAACCTGCACCGAAAGAAGGTTGGACTGTAGACCGAAGGATCAACAAAATAGTCTCGGTATAGCCTAGCATGCCCTTCCTCTCTATTGTGATCTACCTATTGATGGCCAAAAATAGAACCCCATGGTGTCGAGCATTCACACACTCATTGTGCTCCTGTGCTAGGTATGCTACTCTAATAAGAGATTTATCGTCGTTATTCGACGATGAGTCTTCTTAGAGAAAATGATTGACTAAGTTGCGACGACTCATTGAGATATGTTAAATAGTGAGCATTTAGAAATGGGCAAGACTTGGAAGTGCAAATGGCTATGTGTATATAGCAAAAAAATATAGCCGTTACAAAAACGAAATGTAGGTGACTGTTACAACATAGCCGTTGCAATATAGTCATTACGATGGCCGTTAGAATAAATTTTAAATTTCCGCTTTTAAAAATAGCTATTCAATTTTTTTTGGTAAAAAATAAACGTCGCTCATATGGTGGTTATGAAATATCATTATAATATAGGAGGGAGAAAATAGAGAGTAGGATTTGAAAAATGCTGTTGGAGAGGGAAGAGATATAAAATGAAATCTTTTTGAGAAATTATATATATATATATATATATATATATATATGGATATACATATCCCAATTTAGATAACGCCGTTGAAGATGCATGTTTTTACAAAAGAGAAACGGATGGCTCACGAACAATTCGGCCACGTGCCCTTCCAGGCCGATCTCCTCTCGGTCTACCCAAACAGCCATCAAGACACGGTTTCGTTTCAAAAGAGAAAAAAAGGACCACCCGGTTGTGGGCCCATGAATGGCTGCCTGGCCCACAGGGGCCTTTTTCTTGGAATCCATCCCACCCGTTTGTGAATTACGGAGGATTTCATTCGGTTTTGTCTGGCGCCTTGTTTATTAACGCCTGCTGCTTGGGATTGGCTTAGCTTGCTTGCTCCCTTAGATTGAGGGATTTGCCTGGTTGTGATCAAAGTTTCAAATTTTATTTTTGGATTACATTCTTTAGGTGGCCGAAATTTAAAATTTTGGCGAGATTTCAAAATTTTAGACGAAATCCGGACGAAATTTAAAAAGCAAATTTGAAATCTAGTAAATTTGAAACTGGGAAAACCGAAATTTCGGCCGAAATGACCAAAATTTTAATTATTTTCAAACTCCTATCAAATAGTCTCCCGAGGCTAAAACAATTGGAAAAAAATATGAAAAAAATCATGCAAGTATTTATCTATATTTCCTGTCAGTTGAATGCAAAATACTAAGTATTTGCACATAAAATTTCCAAGTTACATCATTTCAAGCCGAAATCCAAGTTATGTTTTAGGGTTAGGGTTATATAATTTGTATATGTATTTTTTTACAAACTTTTCACATGTATTCCTCATAAAAAACATTACAATTCTCCACAAAAAAATTGATGCGAAATCCGATCTAAAAACTATGCACACCGGTCCAAAGTGCCGAAGTCACGATGAAATTCACTGAGATTCGCCAAAAGTTACCTAAGTCACTATGACAAAACTTAATTTTCAAAAAAAAAAAAAATATTACGCCGAGATTTTGAAATCTCGGATCTGGCCGTAATCCGAATTTTAGGCAAGATTTGGAACTCCATTTGTTATGTCCAGCTACTGGATCTAATCCAAAGGATGGATCCCCTCCTCCCTCCCGCTTAATCCCGTAGCGGGCACCACCACCTTAACCACTTGCGCATCCAGGGGTCCACTTGCGCATCCAGGGGTAGTGTATTTATTTATTCATCATGGTTCTGTGACCTTTGTCGGTACTCATATGCAAAATCCATAGAAATCCCTTTTGTCAATAATAAGTGATCCAACTAGTCAAGGCGAGTGACCCACCAAAATTTTGTGTATTGGATCCGCTCATGTGTGGACCTTCTCACCGACATCACCATCCCATGGCATGGCTATTTTAGTGCCAACCAGGGTTTGAAAAATAGACGAAAATCGTTTAAAAACCACGATCGTACCGCTATGGTTCGAGATTCAAAACCGATCGATATACCGGTCTATTTAAAAAAAAATCAAAATTTATGCGACGTAAACCGGTCAAAAATCGGTGAAAACCGCTAATTTTCAAAGAAACCGAGCGAAAATCGCTCAAAAACTGCTCTAAGGAACATTCAATTGGTCGGATCGGTTTTCGGTGAAAACCAAGAAGTTTTCGATTTTTTTGAAAAAAATTCTAATTTTTTTTATTTCTTAACCCTACAGTTTATGATTATTTTCAAGCGATTTTTGACTCGATATTTCCAATTTTCTAATTTCAAATTTCGCACGGTGTTTTAAAAATAGGTTTTGTGAACCCTAGTGCCAACATCTCAAGCCCCAATCTCTTCCTTAATATGACCTAGTGTTGCAACCTAAACCAGAGCCACTATTGTCTGCCTCCTCTCGCCCTCAAAACCTAATGCGATATCACCGTTTTGTTAGCATTGGACTTCGCCGTCCACCACCCTCCTCTTTGGCCACAGCTGATAAAAGCCATGGATGCAGCTGTCACCAAAGTAAGAATCTCTACCGAAGTCCAGAGTGGTGAGCAATTCGGTCGACTTCATAGAAAATTATTATCAACTCGCTACTTTTTACTCGTTTATGTTAGAAATTGGTCTATTGGGTGGACTATTTCCTTTAATTCTAAAGTATGTATAGTTTAGTACTATATTGACTAGCCAAGTAGAGGAAATGCAACTTAAAAGGTTGAGTCCTTGCCACCTCTTGTATAATGACACTTGGCATGAGAATGGCATAGGGTGTACAGTGGCTAAACACACACATGTACGCGCGTGTTTGCGTATTTTCGCGTGACGGTCTCCTGGCACTTTGAATTCACCTTTTGTTTTGCTGAACCTTGCAATTATCTCTCCATTCAATCTGTTTAAATATGATTTAAATATCTGTTTTAATTCGGTGTCATTATGCAGTCAATTACTAGTGAGTTAATTGACATTATGTGGTCAGTTATTAGTAACTGCCGCGTTTAACTGACATAATGTGGTCAATTACTGGTACGCTTTTATATAAACTCCTGGAGACGTCCAGGAAAGAGACATTAAGTTTCTCCTCCATTCTTCCTCCTCATCTCTGAATTGTTGTACTGTTGTGTTGAGCTGTTGAACCTCGCCGGCCTTCCTCCTCGGCGTGCACCGTGAAGGAGGGTGAGTGGTATCTCCGAATCATTGCTGCAGAGTTCACCTGCACGGGGCGTGAGAGCATCTAGGCTCCCTATTTATATAAATTATGCTTATCATATAGGTTTTGGTGTTGATGACTAAAAAGGGATACTCAGTGAAAACCGAAAATAGTCAGATTTGATGATCAAGGCTATGGTGTTTTTCTAGTTTCTGGCTTGGGAGTTGATTCAAGCCATATAGTTAAAATCACCGTACTATTAAGAGGGATTATGCATAAGAAATAATCTTGGTTCATATGTAAAATCACTAAAATTACTTGGAGCATAGTACTTCTCATGTTTCTTACTCAAAAAATCCAGACCATTATCATGTTAGCCAAAACAATTCTCTCTAGACCAAACTTCATATTATTCAGGTGCTCAAAGATCCTAAGTTCCAATTCTAACCGAGCGTACACCATGTACGCCGGACTGATATTTTCGGTCCGGCGCTGAGAACTTCCTTCACCGAGCATATTTCATGTACGCCGGACCGATTTTTAATAGTCAGGTGTTATAAATTCTCTTTTGATTCTTTTTCAACCAAGTATAACTATGTTCGTTGGACCAATCTAAATTCTTTCTTAAAATTAGTCTGGCATAAGTTATATTTTCACTCCAAATAAAATTCTAGTCTGTGTTAAAATTTATTTTAACCAGAAATATAAAGTCTGATGCAGACCAGAATTCCTTGTGTACGTCGGACTAATTTTTCCTGTCCGGCGCAAACTTGTTTCACTCTGATAAAACCAGCAGTTTTTCCATGTACGCCTGTCGGGACCCGATTTTGAGAATCTGGACCCTCTGTGTATTCTGTGCTAGTCCAGGATCACACTAGCACACACAGTCTTTACAGGGTTGAACATCACAGACATTCACCACGATACCATAATAAATAGTGCAAACATTTATATAAACTGAATTTTACGACCTTATGGTCTCCTTACATAAATCAGCCACGCAGGGCTTACATTATCAGAGTAAACAGGAAACAACGGAAAACAAATAAACTTCGTGGAAGCCTTCATCTTGCCACAGGCAACCGACTGGGCTTGCCCCCTAATTGTCCGGGTCTTTAATATACTCCTCCTCCCAGGTCGGCGTAGACTCCTCCACTGATGTTGGGATTGATAGGCAAGGAGGGGTGAGTACTCAAGGCACTCAACAAGTAATGCACAGAATGCAGTACTATTACTACATGCAAGGCTTATTCCAAAGAATTGGCTTACTTGGTTCTTTTGCATCAAACAGCATTTTTAAACTAGCATCTTATTTAGATTAAAAGTAGTGAAACCGTTATATATAATGTTAAGTTCTTCAAATAGTTTTTCTTCAAAGATTCTCGGCACCCAGCCTTAATAATTCATTTTCACACTGGCACACAGCCACCCATCCCATATTTTATTTTTGAAGATCTACCCCTTATTTGTAATCCCGAGCAATGCTCAATACATGAGCACGGCTATTCAATAGATTTGACACTCTGCGAGGTTGTACACTTTACCCACAAGATCTGACCGCTCACCACACATGTGATTGCCCTTAACAAAGCCTTTTAGGAACCTCTACCTTAACCAATGAACCTCTCCCAGATTGCCTTCACTATCACTTCCCTCACACAGCCAAGTGTAGAATGTGCCAACACAGTTGGATGGGCACCAAGCCGTAGCACGTGTACACTCCCTACACAGATACACCCCCTTGTACTGTCACCCCGAGGTATCAGAGGAAATATATCAGAACCCTAATCAATTAGGTCTGTCCCATATCAGACATGTGGTTGTACGGGTGACTCAGTTCAAAGACTTGCAAGGTGAAGTCCTTAGCTGACCAAGGCAAGACTTCCAACACTCAACAGTGGCACACAACCCCAATGTGGCACACAGACTCACATCACTCATCAACCCATTACCACACAGGCCCACCTGGCACAAAGCCTCTTGCCACTTGCCCCAGTCTAAATTATTTCCCACCCCGTTGATTATTATGCAACACATGCCAGTAATAACTCAACATCGGTACAGAACCACACAGGTCTCCATACCTCAATCTCATCATGTGGCATCATCACACCACTTTCAAAATAAATTCAATATTTCAATAGTCAATATTGTAGTATTTCTCGAAAGATCGTTCATGATTCGTTGCAAGGCTAAGCATCTATTCACGGTCTAGCCTCCCGTGTTGGCATCATATTATTACCCAACAAATATGAATAATCCTAGGGTGACAATGATTTAAAGGCATACAAATAGTAATTTCAAGGTAGAAATAACAATATGGGTGGATTAGCTACATTACCCAAATCAATTTAAATTCATCTTTAATTAACTTAGCATGCATAATTTCAAAGCAAAATACATTCTAAAAACTGGGATCAAAACGGTCAAAGCATCAATTGCCTTCAAAGAGTTGCTGGTCTTGATCCAAAGCTTGATCTTGAGTGATGAACTCTTCTTCGAAACTTTTCGGCAAATTTGTGTCTACGCGTAAAAATAACATATGCAATGAATAACCAAAGTAGTAGACTATATAACTTCAAAAATTCAAACAAAATTCAACATTAGAAAGAGCATAATTTTACAAATTTTTAGAAGCTGGAATCACCTCAATCGGAGTTAAAATGCAAAAGTTATGGCCTTTTGAAGTTTTAAGTAAAATATAAATCAGAAAATCCGATTTGTTTTAATTATTTTTATACGGAAAAATTGGGATTTATGACGTCAGCAACGAAATGAAATTCGGCCAAATTATTTTTATATAAAAAAATATTTATAACGTCAGCGATGACGTCAACATGACACGTGGAAGACTCTCGGACCGACATGTGGCAGCGGCGCATACACCCGGTCTACGAAACAGTGCGGGTCTATGGTGGACCGCCGTTACTGTGCACATGCACCGGCTGATGCATGCACTGGCGTCACCTGGTACGGTCCAGCCAATCACCGATCGACACGCGACGCTAAATTATTAGCCGAAACTCGATTCAATCTCGTCCATCCGAAACTCGACTCAGATCCACCCAGAACTAAAACGTGGCTTCACTATGGCCATTGGATCCCGATCGGATGGCCACGATTAATCGAGCAACGTCGACAGAAATGACGGCGCTGACTCCTCGATTTTTGCGCAACACGCGTCAACACGGGACTGGCCCGATGCGCGGTGCGATCTCGCCCGCTCGATTCAAAATGAACGACCGAGATGAGCCAAGGCTAATTGGCTCTGGCTTACTGCGGCGCGACACGCGGCGCGATCCAAGACGACCGGTGCGCATCCGACGGTTACGATACTTACGCGACGCGGCAAGGTATACACTCTACGTCTAGATCTAATGGTTGAGATTAAACTGGCATGAATCTAGGTGAAGCAATCTAAACCGTTGATTAGATCCAACGGCTGAAGTGTGAAGATGAAGATTACTGTTAAGGGCGACGTGGACGAATCTAGAGCGTTTGGCTATGATCGGACGGTCGACGAAGCTCGGCTAGCGGTGATGTCATGGCGGCGCAGATCTCGCTGGAGAGGAAGAAGATGACGTGGTGACAGCGATCCTTGGCGGCTCCGACGACATGGTTTGAAGCAACGGATGCAGCTCGTCGCGAGGAACACCCCGGTGACCTTGACGACGGCGGGGCTCGAACGGCAGCGGTGCAAAAGGGCAGCGGAAAGTCTCAGAACTACGACGAGCTCGCAAGACTGCTACGGGGGTCTCGGTGAGGGAGAGATGGGGCAAAATGCGCGGAAGGAAGTGCTCTACACGGTGCAGTAGCTAAGAAGAGGAAGAATAAACACGCCGACGTTAATCGCGCACAAAATCTCCGGCCGTAACGCGCGGCGGCGGCGTTTCCGGAAACGCACGGCGAAGCGACGTGGCGCAATCCCAGCTAGCCACGCGGCAACAGATCGACGAACCGGAAACTCGCGCAACGCGGCTTCATCTGGTCCATCCGATCCCGATCGGACGGTCACCCGCAAGCGACGTTAGGGTTTTGTCGGGCTGGGCCAACAACGCGCACAGTAACGGGCTCGGCCCAATACTGTTCATCTGTTTTTCCCGATTTTTGAATAAAAATAAATCTAGAAATTCAATTAAATCATTTGGGGCTTTTAAAATAGCAGACAAATTCTAGAAAATACTTTGAGCCATATGAAACTCAAATAAAATATTTCCAGAAAAACTCTACATAAACTTTTGCAATATTTTAATGGATTTCAATAAAGACCATATTTGAATAAATCTGAATAAATTCCAGTAAATTCCCAAAATTTCTCAAAAATCAGAAATACTACAAAATTTAAATTAGAGCAAATTTCAGGGTGTTACAACACCGCACCAACTTTTTCGGTTCGGCGCAAATGCTATCTATTGATACTCAAAAGAAACAAATCATGTGTACGCCGGACCAGCTTTTTTGGTTCGACGCAAGCATTGTCTTTCTGATATCAAAATCAAACAAATGCATGTGTACGACGGACTAATATTTTCGGTCTGGCGTAAGTGGGTCATTCTGAGCACAACAATGCTTTCTAATCCTCTGTACCCCAGACCAAAGTTTTCGGTCCGGTGTGTGTGTATACTTTGAATTATGACTCATATACCTTAAAATTCTTATAAAAAGGAGCAGCAGTTGACCTACCCCATCTATCCTACCAACCCCCAACGGGCAAATAGCAGGTGTAACGGTTATCTCTGTTCAGGATATATATATAGAATGCCTGGGTTCACAAAACAGAGAGAGCTTTGCACATTCACATCTTGATATCCTGACCATCTTTTGACATCATTTCAACTATATACAACTCTTGATCTTTAGAATTCCTGAGCTTCATTTTCATCAAGAGTTTGAGCTTCAACTTAGAAAATCACAAAAAATCATTCTGAACATCTAGAGTACTTGCTCCAAGCTAAGTTTAGGTTGCATCCAGCTACTGAACCAAGAGACAGGGCTTGTGGATAGTCTTTTACTCTTGGAACTAGCTGTTCCTAGACGGTTGGAGAAGTTGTTGGTGCGACCTATCCAACAGATATTGTGGAGGGCCACCATTACTGTAAAAGGTTGAAACTCACCTCACTAGAGTAGTGAAAGAGTCAAGATAGTGATAAACCAAAAGCTATTGAGATTGGCTGTTTGGTGGAGCAATACTTCTGAGGAAGTGCTCTAACGGGGACGTAGGAGTGATCTCTGAGCCTCGGTGGAAAATTATTGAGTTCTCCTTTTTTTGTTTATCATTGCTTATTATTCTCTTATTGTTTCTCATTCGAAATTCTTTTCCTTACAAAGTTTTCTTGAACAAGTGTTGTGCTGGACTTCTATACTAATTGCTTCCGTTTCTAATTTTATTGAGAAAAGTTTTTCATAATAATTAAAAAGTTTTAAAGTTGCCTATTCACTCCCCTCTAGGCCAACTTGGTCCTTACAAGTGGTATCAGAGCTAGGTTACTCTTGTAAAGCTTAACAGCTTGGGTAAAATGGCCGAGGGAATAGGATCAGCTACAGTAAGTGTAGGAAGGGTTCCTGTTTTTGATGGCACAAATTATGCTTATTAGAAAATTAGAATGAGGTGTTATCTTGAGGCCGTAAGTTATGATGTGTGGAGGGTTACAGAAAGACCTTTGCCTCCACGGGTCATACCTGAAGGGCAATCCTCATCCTCAGAACCTACACCTAGAGAAATAAGAAATTTGCAATATGTTGCTCAGGCTAGAAATGCTATCTTTTCCTGTCTTAGCGTTGAAGTGTTTGATAGAGTTAGTAATTTGTTAACTGCCTATGATATATAGACTACTCTTCAAGAAATTAATGAGAGTACCTCTGATGTAAAAGAGGAAAGATATTTTGTTGTGAGAGAAAAATTTGATCAATTCAAAATGCTGCCTCATAAAAAAGCCAATGATATATTCTCTAGATTAAACCCCATTATAATGAGCTTAAGGGTCTAGGAACTAAATTGATGATGTTGAAGTATGCAGAAAAATGATCAGAGTTCTACCTAGAGCCTATCACAGCCAAATCACTTATCTATCCAATAGTGGTTATCTGAAGAAGCTCACACCCACTGAACTATTGGGCAAGATATCAGCTCATGAGCTTACCTTGGGTGATGAAGTTGAAATCAAGAAGAAATCTATTGCTCTCAAGGCCAAAGAAAAGGTTCAAGATTCTTCTGATGATGATGAAGAAGAAGAAGATACATGCTATGAAGAGGATGAAGATGTAAGAAAATTGGCATTACTCATGAGATCAGCAAACAAAATCATGAGAAGGGTAAATGCCAAAGGTAAATCCTCTAACCACTTATCAAAAAGAAACCCTTTCTCTAACATTGTCTGCTTTGAGTGCAATAAGAAAGGACACATAGCTGCCCGCTGCCCTAACAAAAGCAACAAAAAGGGCAAGAACAAAAACAAAGAAGACAATGATGAAGAAAAACTCAGGGAAGCTATAAGAGAAGTTATCACAAGAAGGGCTACTTTAAGAAACATTAGAGGAAAGAGAAGAAGGAGGCACACATTGGTGAATGGATCACTGATGAAGAAAATTAAAGTGAAGAATCCTCCTCCTCCTCAGATGAAGAAGAGCCAAGGCCCAAGGGACTAGCAGGGCTTGCTCTGGATGAATCTACACCACCTTTACCTTCAGCTTCCTTACATCTGTGCCTAATGGCCAAAAATGATGAAGATAAGGTGATACCACCTCTGTCACAACCAAACTAGGGTCAAGGCCTACAGTCAGCCTGCTCTGATACCACCTCTGTCGGGACCCGAACCCGCAAATCCGGACCCTCTGTGTATTACATGCGATCCCAGATCACGCTAGCACACACAGTCATCTGAGGTTGCACATCACGGACATTCACGAAGATATAAGAATAAATAGTGCAAACATGTATATAAACCGAGTTATGCGACCTTATGGTCTCCTTACAGATAGGTCACCACACAGGGGCTTACATTATTCAAAGTAAAGAAATAGCGGCGAACATAAAAAAAGGTCGTGGAAGCCTTCATCTTGCCACGAGCAACCGATCGGGCTTGCCCCTAGTTCATCGTGTCCTCGATGTACTCCTCCTCCCAAGCCGTGTAGTCTCCTCCACCGATGTTGGGGTTGAAAGCAAGGTGGGGTGAGTACACAAGGCACTCAACAAGTAATGCATGAATGCGGCACTATTACTATATGCGGATCTTGTTCCAAAGGATTGGCTTAAATGGTTCTTTTGCATCAAGCGACATTTTTAACCAATATCTTAGTTAGATTAAAGCGATGAGAACAGTTATACATAATAATAATTTCAAATGGTTTTTCCATGAGGTTTCCGACACCTGACCTTAATGAGTTCATTTTAACACTTGGCACACACCACCCCTTCCATGTTTTGTTTATGAAAATCTACCCCTGATCAGTAATCCCGAGCAATGCTCAATTCCGTGAGCACGGCTATTCAATAGTTTTGACACTCTGCAGAGGTTGTACACTTTACCCACAAGATCTGACCGCTCACCACACAGTGATTGTCCGCAACAAAGCTTTTCAGAACCTCTACCTTAACCAAAGAACCTCTCGTGTTGCCTTCACTATCACTTCCCTCACACAGCGAAAGTATAGGACCGGCCAATCACCGTTGGATGGGCACCAAGCCGTAGCACGTGCGCTCCCCATACAGATACACCCACATGTCTTGTCACCCAGAGGTATCGGAGGAAAGATATCGAACCCTAGTCAACTAGGTCTGCATCCCATATCGGACATGTGGTTGTACGGGTGACTCGGATCAAAGGCTTGCAAGGTGAAGTCCTTAATCCACCAAGGCAAGGCTTCCAACACTCAACAAAGGCACACACCCAATGTAGCACACAGACTCACATCACTCATCAACCCATCGCCACACAGGCCCACAGCACACTGACCTCTTGCCACTTGCCCTATCTAAAACATTTCCCACCCCATTGATTATTGTGCAACACATGCCAAGAATAACTCAACATCAATATGGAACCACACAGTCACCATACTTCCATATCATCATGTGGCATCATCACACCACTTTCAAAATACATTCAATATTCCATTAGTCAATTTTGTAGCATTTCTCTGAAAGATCATTCATGACTCATTGCAAGGCTAAGCATCTACTCACGGTCTAGCCTCCGTGTTGGCACAATATTAACATCCAACTAATATAATCAAACTTAGGGTGACAATGATTTAGGGCATACAAGTAATAATTCAAGGTGGCATAACAAAATGGGTTGATTAACTACATTATCCCAAATTAATTTAAATTCATTTTAAATAATTAGCATGCATAGTTTCAAAGCATAAATTACATTTTAAAATCTGGGATCAAAATGATCAAAGCATCACTTGCCTTCAAAGAGTTGCTGGTCGTGTTCAAGCTTGGTCTTGAGCGACAATTCTTCCTCGAAACTTTCCGACAAATTTGCGTCTCTGCGCACAAACAAAAAGATACAATAAATAGCTAATACAGAAGACTAGATGACCTCAAAAATTCAAATAAAATTCACCATTAAATATCTCATAATTTTATGAATTTTAGAAATTTGAATCACCCAAATCCGAGTTAAAATGCAAAAGTTATAGTCATTTGAAGTTTGAATAAAATCAAAAATACATAAATTAAGAAAATACGATTTTTCTGAATTATTTTATACTGGAAATTCGCATAAATGACGTCGACATCGCGTCATGATGGCGTCAGCACAGAAATGAATTTCGGTCGAAATATTTTATATATAAAAATATTTATGGCGTCATTGTTGACGTCGGCCGCGACACGTGGCGACCTCTAGTGCCGCCACGTTGCTTGATTCATGGGTCGGGTCCACGGTTGGCTCGGTCCACCGTGGATCGGCAAAGACTATGCTCATGCACCGGTGGCGCAAGCCGTGGCGTCGCCGACGATCGCGACCAATCCCGACGCGACACGCGGCAAGATCGCATCGCTCGCTCATCCAACGGTCGGATCTCACCCGCTAGCGGATTCGGCGACGCCGCCTCCACGCCTCCGCGCGTCGCACATCCAACGGCGCTCGGATCCAACGGCCAAGATCGCGCCGCCATCGCGACGTCTCGGTTCATGCGGCGACACGCGCGCGCAATCGCGACGATGCGCCCGAAATCGGCGGTGGATCGGTCTCGCCCGATCAAAATGCCCACGTCAACACGTGATTTGGCGAGGGTGCGGCGCCATCTCCGCCGCGCGTTCAAATCTGAGCGGCGCGGATCCTTAGGGCAAAACCAGATCAATCTCTACCGTTTAGATCTAATCTAACGGCCTCTGATACCGGCGGTTCATCGCTCATGGCGCGACGTGGCTCAATCCTACGCATCCACTAACGATCCAACGGCTAAGACAAAAACATATCGCGAAACTAGATCTAATCCAAGCCGCATACATCAAGATCCAACGGCCACGATTCAATCTAAACATCTACAGAGATGGAGGCTACGCGGACTCACGAGTAACCGAGCGATGCAAATCGGACGCCGGCGTGATTCGGCGAGGTTGACGGCGGCGAAGAAGCGAAGGTTGCGGGCTGGGGAAGATGACCTCGGCGGCGGCGCTGCGGGGCTTCTCGGCGAGAAGAAGTGGTCCACTCGATGCGTCTTGCTTCGTGAACTTCGGGCGGGTCGCGACGGCGAAAGCGGCGGACGGCGGCGAGAGGAAGCAAAACAACGGCGGCACAAAGACGCAACTTCTGGCGAGCTCGCTCGAGCGCTAGAGAGGGTCTCGGCGTGCGTGCGAGAGTCAAAAGACGCGCGAAAGGAGCTCTGCGGACGCGCTACTCGGTGCACTTAAAGGGGCCTCGGCGTGCGTGCTACTGGCGAACGAGCGAAAGCGGTCGGTGGCATTAGCTCCGGTGATCTCGCGAAGACGACCGGCGTGGCGCAATCCAGCGCGTCCGTCGCGGCGACGATCCGAAGGCTCACGCGTCGCGGCGACGTGGCACACTCCGAGCGTTCGATCCGGATCGGACGACTTGGTCAGCGGCGCTAGGGTTTGGCGCGGTTGGGCGACGACACGCACAATAATGGGCTCGGCCCATTCTCGCTCATGTGATTTTAAAACATTTCACATTTAAAATAATTCTAGAAATTCAATTAAATCATTTGGAGCTTTTAAAATAGCGAGAAAAATTCGAAATTACTTTGAGATGTTTGGAACTCCATTAAAATATTTGCAATAAAACTTTGCAAAAACTTTTCCATTATTTAATTGTTTTCAAGAAAAGTTCTATTTGAATAAATCCAAATTAACTTAAATAAATTCCCAAAATTCACAAGAAAAATCAAAAATACTTCAAAATTCAAATTAGAGCAAAAATTAGGGTGTTACAAACCTCCCCTAATGTAATCTCGTCCCGAGATTGAGGGTCTGTAAATAGGTTAGGAAACTCCTTCTTGAGTCTTCTTGGCGTTCCCACGTGGCTTCACTTTCCAATGGTTACTCCATTGAATTCTGCAAACGTGTTGACTTGTTCCTTGTCTCTCTGTCCATTCGTCCGTAATCTTCATCGGATGTTCTTTGTAAGTCGATCTTCCTGCAGATCAATTGCCTCCAAAGGTGTTTGCTCCTCCGTACTCGAAGACACTTCTTGATTGTGATACATGAAATACATCATGCACTCCGCCAAAGACGTGGTAACTCAAGCGATAAGCAACTTCACCTCTGCGGCTCAAGATCTTGAATGGTCAAGCGTATCTGGTGCGAGTTTCCCTTTTGCATGGAACCTCGACTCCTTTGAGAGGTGTGACTCTAAGGTACACAAAATCTTGGGTTCAAAGCTCGGTTCCTGCGACGGTTGTCAGCATAACTCTTCTGCCTTGATTGTGCAATCTTCAATCTTTCCCTGATCAGGGCGATCTGTTCTTCCGCTTCCTGAAGAATGTCTGGTCCAAAGACGTGTCGTTCGCCTGTCTCATTCCAATTCAATGGTGTTCGACAGACCGACCATACAAAGCTTCAAATGGAGACATCCGTAAACTTGCTTGATAACTGTTGTTGTAACTAAACTCGGCATAAGGCAAACACTTGTCCCATGAGTTGGAATATGCTAAGGCACATGCCCTCAACATATCCTCTAATATCTGGTTAACCCTCTCGGTTTGACCATCATGCTCGGATGGTAGGTCATCTTGAAGTTCAAGCGAGTCCCCATTGCCTCATGTAGCTTACCCCAAAATCGGAGGTAAATTGGGTACCTCATCAGATACTATCTTCTTGGTACTCCGTGCAAGCGAGACGATCCGTGCCATATAAAGTTACGCTAGCCGGTCTCCTAATAAGTGGTCTTCACCGTATGAAATGTGCCACTTTGGTTAGGCGATCCACTATGACCCATATGGAATCATATCCACTTTGCGTTACGGGTAATCCGGTTATGAAATCCATACCAATTTCTTCCCATTTCCATTCGGGTATCTTTAAGGGTTGTAATAGCCTGCTGGTCTTTGGTGCATAGCTTTGACTCTTTGGCATATGTCACATAATGCAACATATTCGCGACTTCTCGTTTCATGCTTGGCCACCAAAATCTTTCCTTTAAATCTTGATACATTTTCGCACTTCTGGATGAATTGAGTATCCGAGTCATGAGCCTCCTCTAGAATTAATCGCTTCAACTCCTTTTTGTTCTGTACACAAATCGCCCTTTAAACCACATAGTACCTTGTTCATCCAGTTTGAAATCTTTTGCTTTGCCTTCATCCATTTTGCCCTTAATCCTTTTGATCTTATCATCATCTTTACGCCCTTCCTTGATCGATCTTCCAGGTAGGCCTTACTTCCAAAGTTGCTAGGAATCATACGGTACCATTTCGATTCTAATTTAAAATCCTTACACAATTCACCGACTTGTTTCCATCGAAGATATTAACACCGTGGTTCTTTACGCTCAAGGCGTCGCCACTCGTTGGCTTTACCAGGATGGTAGTGAATTCCTATATTATAATCCTTGATTAACTCTAACCATCTTCTTTGCCTCATATTTAGGTCACTTGCGTGAAGATATACTTAAGACTTTTATGATCGTATACACTTCACATCTATTTCCGATGAGATGATGGCGCCATATCTTTAGTGCATGCACTACGGCACTAATTCCAAATCATGAGTCGGATAGTTCTCCTCATGTGGTCTCAATTGCCTCGATGCATAGGCAATTACCTTCCTATTTTGCATCAACACGCATCCCAATCCCGACGCGATGCATCACAAAAGATGTCAAAGTCTTGATGAGCGTCGAGTAAAACTAGTGCAGTGCCGATGTTAATCTTTTCTTCAACTCCTGAAAACTCTTCCCACACTCAGGTGTCCATAGGAATTTCCTTTCCTTTTTCAACAATTGCGTAAGAGGTCTCGCAATCGTAGAGAATCCTTCGATGAATCGACGGTAATACCCCGCCATTCCAAGGAAACTACGGATTTGGGTTACCGACTTGGGTTGCTCCCAATGCAGAACCGTCTCCACTTTCTTTGGATCTACCGCAACTCCTGCTGCAGTCATTATGTGACCAAGAAATTCAACCTTATTCTTCCAGAAATCACATTTGCTAAATTTTGCAAACAAGCTGTTGCTCTCTCAACTTTTCAAGGACTAGCCTCAAATGCTCGGCGTGCTCTTCTCTCGTCTTGGAATAGATAAGGATATCATCTATGAATACGACGCGAACTTGTCCAAGTATTCCATAAAACCTTATTCATTAAGTTCATAAAATATCTTGGTGCATTTGTCAAACCAAAGGACATCACTTTGTAAACTCAGTAGTGTCCATATCTTGACGAAAATGCGCCTTCTTGAATATCCTCGATCGGATCTTCAATTGATGGTATCCTGATCGGAGATCAATTTTGGAGAAGACTCCTGCTCCTCTTAACTGGTCAAACAAATCATCGATCCTTGGGTAGAGGATACTTATTCTTTATCGTCACATCATTGAGTGCACGATAGTCTATACACATCCTAAAACTCCTGTCCTTCTTCTTGACGAATAAGACAGGTGCTCCCCATGGCGATGAACTAGGTCTTATAAATCCCTTTTCGAGCAGCTCTTCAATTTGTTTCTTCATTTCCACCAATTCCTCTGTGGACATCCTGTAAGGTCTCTTAGCTATGGGAGCTGTCCCTGGAACCAGCTCTATCACGAACTCGATATCTCTATCTGGCGGCATTCTAGGTAAATCTTCCGAAAACGTCCGGATATTCATTAACTATGGGCACTTCCTCTAAGCTGACAGTCTTCATGCTGTTGACCATCAATTGTCCATCCCTTGCCGATTTTGCTTCAAACTCAATCTTCTTCCCATCCGGGCTCTCCGATATGACTCTTTTCATGATCCAAAGATCGCCTTGTGTTTGGTTAACCAATCCATTCCTGTGATAACATCCAAGGTTTGGGTATTAAGGGCGATTAAGTTCGCTAGAACTCAACCCCATTAATTATTAGCCTTACCCGTAACATCCTACTTTAGATCGGAGTTACGATCCGAGGATTGACTATGAGCACACATTTAAGATTCACTATTTCCATATCATTTTGAACAGCAAAATCTCGGAAATAAAAGAATGCGAAGTCGGAATCAAATAAAATAGTAGCTGATCGAGTTTACTAGAACTTACCCAAGATTACAACATCCGTGGCGTTACGCACTTCATCCGTCGTAATGTGGTTGACTAGTCCTCGTGCGCTTCCTTGGGATGGAGTTCTCGCTTTGTTGATGCCCCGCGTTCACGATTGGCGTGGGAGTTCTTGCCGGTGTGTTCCCAGTGTTAAAGCGGACCGGGTGACACCTCCTTCTTGGGGCAATTATTGGCAAAATGCCCCATTTCATTGCAATGATAGCAACGTCTTCCCATCGCTCGAGAGGTTCCTCGATGCATGCCACGATTCTCGGTAGAGTCTCGAACATTCGACCCCATCGGGCGATTTGCGTGAGTGGTACCCTATCATTTCCTCCGGCTGGTGATGCGGATGAATCTGTTGAGTGCCGTCCTCTGCCTCTGCTGGCCCTGATGACCTCCTTGTTGTGCCATTCTGCGCTTCCTGTTGTCATCCAGCTCTCGGCGCTTGTCCTCTAATATAAGAGCTTTGTTAACTAGCTCTTGGAAGTCAGAGAATGTGTGGGTGATCAGTCTCACCTGCAACCTTGCATTCAATCCCTTCATGAAGCGGGATTGTCTGGCCTTATCCGTAGCCACGTCCTCCGGTGCGTAGCGTGCGGTTAGGTGAACTTGTTCGTAATCGCCACCGATCGCCACCACGCTTGAGCTTGAATTCCTCCTTTTGAGATCCATGATACCCTCGGGTACATGGTATCGGCGAAAGTCGAGGTGAATTCCTCCCACGTGATACTCTGGGTCCTCATGAGCGCGCAGGTTTTCCCACCATTCTCGCGGCGGTTCCTTCGAGTTGATGAGAGGCATAGAGTACCCTCTCATGTCCTACACACCGGGTAATGTGCGACTTCCTTTCAATTGTCCTTAGCCAATCGTCGCCTCCGGTGGATTGGCGTTGCTCGAAAGGTAGGTGGGCGGGTTCTCATAAACTCCGACAACCTTGAGTAGGGGTGTGGTCCATGGTTACCCCAGGTTGAACATTCGCAGCAGCTTGGTTGGATATCTGCCGCATGGTTTGAACCATTGTGCTCATAAGTTGAGTCCGGCGATCAAGAAGGCTCCTGTGTTTTGCATATCGACTGCGGCGGTTGAGGAATCGGCTCTTCATTACGTTATCTGTCTGCAGTTAGCTCCACTTCCTTGGCTCCAACATTTCCACGTGTCCTCACCATCTGCTGCAAGCTTCCAAGGTTAAGAAAAGAAGAAAGCATAGACAAGTAAAATAACTTATGTGGGAAGCAGGTGTAACTTAAATTATTTAGCCACTTTATTGATATAATATAAAGTCGTATGGTTGCTCACAAGTGCCTAAGGGCAATGCAACGCATCTGAGACACTCACAACCAAAACAAGTAAGCAAACATAGGAACCCATGACGACTCACACCTAATGGTGACTCAAGAAAAGACGCGACTCAACCTTCGAGTCTCGACACTATACTCTACTAGACTCAATCACTCATCGAGCCAACCCGACTGCGGCTCCCCCGGAGCATACACTGGTGGGTGCTCTGGCATCGGGGCGAACTGGTCCTGGTGACCTACTGCAGCTGGTGCAAAAGACCCCATCGACTCCGCTGGTCCTGTGGCTGCTGCTCAGACCGGTGCCTCTGCTCTGCTCCTCCGGACCGGATCGTGTAACTCGGGGATCGCTCGAGCTCGGGTCCATCTGAGCCATCTCCAACTCCCGGATCTTACGCATGGAGTGAGCTAAGCCCTCCCGCACCGGATCCTTGCCTCCGTGACCTCGGCGCGGTCCTCTGCAGCTCTGGACTGCCTCGTCCAAGGCGTCCTCTGGCGATGGCGTACCTCGCCAGTGGGTGATAGTGGCGTCCTCCTCCACGAGCTCCATCTGTCAAAATGGTTGTCCCGACGCGATGGTGACGAAAGACGGTGCCCTCCAACTCTGCGGAGTAGGTGCGGGCAATCCGCCGCATCGCTCGTCGCGCCGTCTCTCGGATTCCGCCTCAAAAGAAGACCTCCGACCGTAATGTAGATAGGGCGGCTCGCCTCGTCCTTTCCCGAGCATACATCGTGATCTTGACATCCCAGCGACGTCAAGTCCCGCCTGCACCACCAAGTCCCTCGTCGATGGTGCATCAAAACCTCCGAGCAATCGCATCATACGCCATAACTCTGCGGCGTATCCTCCGTCGCTCTCCATAGGTATGGATCATCCTCATCCGCCAAAACAAACCTTGTTTAAATTAAATAGAGAATAATAAAAATTCAAATAGGTATGAAAAAGGAGAAGAGATAAGTCGAGATTTCTTTGACATTCTTGCTCAAGTTGATTAGGTCTTTAGAAAATAGTTTTCACCTCCTAGGCACAACCAAACTAGGGTCAAGGCCTACAATCGGCTGCTCGATACCACCTCTGTGGGACCCGAACCCAAAACCGGACCCTCTGTGTATTCTCGTGCGATCCAGGATCACGCTAGCACACACATCATACGAGGTTGCACATCACGGACATTCACGAAGATATAAGAATAAATAGTGCAAACATGTATATAAACCGAGTTATGCGACCTTATGGTCTCCTTACAGATAGGTCGACCACACATGGCTTACATTATTCAAAGTAAAGAAATAGCAATGAACATAAAAAAAGGTCGTGGAAGCCTTCATCTTGCCACAGGCAACCGATGGGCTTGCCCTAGTTCATCGTGTCCTCGATGTACTCCTCCTCCCAAACCGGTGTAGTCTCCTCCACCGATGTTGGGGTTGAAAGCAAGGTGGGGTGAGTACACAAGGCACTCAACAAGTAATGCATGAATGCGGCACTATTACTATATGCGGATCTTGTTCCAAAGGATTGGCTTAAATGGTTCTTTTGCATCAAGCAAGATTTTTAACCAATATCTTAGTTAGATTAAAGCATAGAAACAGCTTATACGTAATAATAATTTCAAATGGTTTTTCCATGAGGTTTCGACACACACCTTAATAGATTCATTTTAACACTTGGCACACACCACCCCTTCCATGTTTTGTTTATGAAAATCTCCCTTGATGTAATCCCGAGCAATGCTCAATTCCGTGAGCACGGCTATTCGAATAGTTTTGACACTCTGCAGAGGTTGTACACTTTACCCACAAGATCTGACCGCTCACCACACAGTGATTGTCCGCAACAAAGCTTTTCAGAACCTCTACCTTAACCAAAGAACCTCTCGGTATTGCCTTCACTATCACTTCCCTCACAGAGCCAAGTATAGGACCGCCAATCACCGTTGGATGGGCACCAAGCCGTAGCAGTGCGCTCCCCATACAGATACACCCACGTGTCTTGTCACCCCGAGGTATCGGAGGAAAGATATCGTAACCCTAGTCAACTAGGTCTGCATCCCATATCGAGACATGTGGTTGTACGGGTGACTCGGATCAAAGGCTTGCAAGGTGAAGTCCTTAATCCACCAAGGCAAGGCTTCCAACACTCAACAAGATGGCACACACCCAATGTGGCACACAGACTCACATCACTCATCAACCCATCGCCACACAGGCCCACGGTCACACGACCTCTTGCCACTTGCCCATCTAAAACATTTCCCACCCCATTGATTATTGTGCAACACATGCCAAGAATAACTCAACATCAATATGGAACCACACAGTCACCATACTTCCATATCATCATGTGGCATCATCACACCACTTTCAAAATACATTCAATATTCCATTAGTCAATTTTGTAGCATTTCTCTGAAAGATCATTCATGACTCATTGCAAGGCTAAGCATCTACTCACTGTCTAGCCTCCGTGTTGGCACAATATTAACATCCAACTAATATAATCAAACTTAGGGTGACAATGATTTAGGGCATACAAGTAATAATTCAAGGTGGCATAACAAAATGGGTTGATTAACTACATTATCCCAAATTAATTTAAATTCATTTTAAATAATTAGCATGCATAGTTTCAAAGCATAAATTACATTTTAAAATCTGGGATCAAAATGATCAAAGCATCACTTGCCTTCAAAGAGTTGCTGGTCGTGTTCCGAAGCTTGGTCTTGAGCGACGAATTCTTCCTCGAAACTTTCCGACAAATTTGCGTCTACGCGTACAAACAAAAAGATACAATAAATAGCTAATACAGAAGACTAGATGACCTCAAAAATTCAAATAAAATTCACCATTAAATAGCTCATAATTTTATGAATTTTTAGAAATTTGAATCACCCAAATCCGAGTTAAAATGCAAAAGTTATAGTCATTTGAAGTTTGAATAAAATCTGAAAATACATAAATTAAGAAAATACGATTTTTCTGAATTATTTTTATACTGGAAATTCGCATAAATGACGTCAGCATCGCGTCATGATGACGTCAGCACAGAAATGAATTTCGGTCGAAATATTTTTATATATAAAAATATTTATGACGTCATTGCTGACGTCAGCACGACACGTGGCAGCCTCTAGTGCCGCCACGTTGCTTCGGTTCATGGGCTGGGTCCACGGTTCGGCTCTGGTCCACCGTGGACTGGCAGCACTATGCTCATGCACCGGGTGACGCAAGCCGTGGCGTCAGCGACGATGCGCAGCCAATCCCGACGCGACACGCGGCAAGATCCAGACCGCTCGCTCATCCAACGGTCGGATCTCACCCCCGCGCGGTTCGGCGACGCTTCGCACTCCACGCCTCCACGCGTCGCACATCCAACGGCGCGCTCAGATCCAACGGCCAGCACCGCGCGCCATCGCGATGTCTCGGTTCATGCGACGACACGCGGCACAATCGCGACGCATGCGCCCGAAATCGACGGTGGATCGGTCTCGCCCGATCAAAATGCCCACGCGTCAACACGTGATTTGGCGAGGGTACGGTGCCATCTCCGCCGCACGCTCAAATCGAACGGCGCGGATCCTTAGGGCAAAACCAGATCCAATCTCTACCGCTTAGATCTAATCTAACGGCCTCGGTACCGGCGGTTTCTTTGCTCATGGCGCGACGTGGCTCAATCCTACGCATCCACTAACGATCCAACGGCTAAGACAAAAACATATCGCGAAACTAGATCTAATCCAAGCCGTATACATCAAGATCCAAAGGCCACGATTCAATCTAAACATCTACAGAGATGGAGGCTACGCGGACTCACCGTAACCGAACGATGCAAATCGGACGCTCGGCGCGGTTCGACGAGGTTGACGGCGGCGAAGAAGCGAAGGTTGCCGAGTGGGAAGATGACCTCGGCGGCGGCGCACGGGCTTCTCCGGCGAGAAGAAGTGGTCCACTCGATCGTCTTGCTTCGTGAACTTCGGGCGGGTCGAACACGGCGAAAGCGACGGACGGCGACGAGAGAAAAGCAAAACAACGGCGGCATAAAGACACAACTACGGCGAGCTCGCCAGCGCTAGAGAGGGTCTCGGCGTGCGTGCGAGAGTCAAAAGACGCAGCGAAAGGAGCTCACGGACGCGCTACGGTGCACTTAAAGGGCCTCGGCGTGCGCGCTCTGGCGGCGAACGAGCGAAACGGCCGGCGGCATTAGCTCCGGTGATCTCGCGAAGACGACCGACGTGGCGCAATCCCGCGCGTCCGTGCGGTGACGATCCGAAGGCTCACGCGTGCGGGCGACGTGGCACACTCACAGCGCTCGATCCGGACGGACGGCTTGGTCAAGGTGCTAGGGTTTCGCGCGGTTGGGCCGACGACACGCACAGTAATGGGCTCGGCCCATTACTGTTCATGTGATTTTTAAAACATTTCACATTTAAAATAATTCTAGAAATTCAATTAAATCATTTGGAGCTTTTAAAATTGCAGAAAAATTCCAAAAAAAATCCAGAAATTACTTTGAGATGTTTGAAACTCCATTAAAATATTTGCAATAAAACTTTTCAAAAACTTTTCCATTATTTAATTGTTTTCAAGAAAAGTTCTATTTGAATAAATCCAAATTAACTTAAATAAATTCCCAAAAATTCACAAAAAAAATCAAAAATACTTCAAAATTCAAATTAGAGAAAAAATTAGGGTGTTACAAACTTGTAACATCCCAAATTTTCATTTCAAAAATAGGATAATAAAAAATAAAAAATTATTATTTTTATCGGTTGTTCAAGTTTATTTGTCTCCTCTTTATTTTCTGAATTTCTCTAGAGTTCAAAAGAAAAAGACTTTTGCCTATTTTTAGAAAAACTTAAAACTATTTCCTAAAAAAGAAAAACCCTATTTAAGTTGGAATTAATTGTTTTAAAAAAATATATCACAAGGAACTTCGGTGAATTTTCCCATTATTTGTTAAAATCCTGATTTCAAAATCTTTCCAAAAGTCTCATCAATTAAAATATAGTTTGGAGACAAAATAAAAGATTTGGTTTTGCTAAAACTATCTTATTTAATATAAATAAACCTAAGGGAATTTCTGTAAAATTTTCTATATTTGTCAAATTATATATTTTCTAAAGCCTTTCCGAAAGCTTTAACAAAATAAAAATATATGTGGATATAAAAATAAAATATTTCGTGGTACCAAAATATTTTATTTGATCTCAAAATGCCCTAATTAAACTCCCTGAATTTTCTTAGAATTTTTGTGGTTGTTTTAGTATTTTCCAAATTAAAAAGATATTAAAAACAATATAAAAGTATTTACTGTACACGAATAAAATTATTATTTTATGTAATAATATTTTATTTGTGTTACTAAGGCTGTGGGTCACGTTCCAGATTTTTCTCTGATTTTGAAACGGTTGTTTGATATTTATTTCGATTTTATGGGTGATACTTAATAATTCGGATTAAATAATCAGTAACTGCTACAGTAATTCCGGCAAATTTTCAGGCATAACTTCGGCGAGCTCTCCTGGTCACTCCCGATCTTATTTTGATCTGAAATTTTCACCAGAGCTTCCTCTTGCTGTCCTCTACATCCGGTAAAATCAGATTTTCAAAATACCTATCGGAGCACCTCCGGCAACCGATTCTTTCCCCAACTCCGGCGAGCTTTTCCCGTTGATCCATTGCTCCTTTGTAGCTGAAAATTGAACCCTAGACGCCTCTCCTCATTCCCCACATCATACTAAAAGATCAGCATCAGAATCGCAACGGAGATCCCTCGGCAAGCCTTTTTCCCTAACTCCGGTAAGAACTTCGGCGAGCTCTACAGGGCGCTCCCGAACTCCGTTCATCCTCAAATTTTTTGTGGAGCACCCCCATGAAGGTTGCAACACCTTTGTGAAACAGTTTTGGAAAATTCCAAACAGAGCACCGCCGGCGACCCTTTTTCTCCTACAACGTCGACGAGCTCTTCCGGTGCGCCGCCATCGCCGGCCGATCTTGGCATCACGTTCCTCGCCTTCTGGGTGAGTTTTTCTGAGATCCAACTGCGTCATCTCATGCCATATAGTCAGATATATCTCTCCACCAAATTTGGTCCAGTTTCATCCAGGAAATCAAAAGTTATGGCCGTTCCAATCTCGAATCTTGCCATCACCCGTTCTCCTTCGTTTTTGCGAGTTTGACTGTGCAATTTTTTTCTGTAGACTCCTCTTGATGTCCTCTACACGGTACTCACCCTAACTCAAGGTTTTGTCCAAGGGATTGCTGCAGAAAATTCAATCTTCCCGATCGGACTTAAATGCGCACGGCGAAAACTTCGTCGCGCGCTCCCGCTGATCCGAAGGTAAAACTCAGATCCGTTCGCGTCATATCGTGCCAAATGATCCCAGATAGCCATCTATAAAATTTGGTTAGGTTTAATCCATTATTTTAATAGTTATGACCGTTTGATCTATTAGCTTTAGCAGCCGTTCATCGGCAGTTTGTGATCTGTCCGTTGGGTTGCATCCAAATCCGGATATACCGTTGAGTTCGTGTCGCCGCGTTCTACGTGGTGCTCACTTCCCCTCTGCTGTTCCATCCACCGAAAATTTTAATATTCGTTACCGTCGTCTTTTTGCCACCGTCGCGCGTCGTCTTGTGCCGCCAACCATTTTGGTTTGTCATGGCCATGTCATTGTGTCCAGAAAATCATTATCCCCTGTTTTGCCCACCGTTGAAGTTCTTTGATCCCCGGTTGCCGTCAAAGCCATGTTCTAGAATCTACCCGACGCGTCTTTTGGCCTAGTCCTTCGTGTCGGTGCGCATTTCGTTCGCCATATTTGGAAACCTTTAATCGCAGAGCCAACCCTACCATCCTACCCTATGCCAAGTGTATTCATCCTTGAATCGTTTCGCTCAAACCCGGACTTAACCCTTGGTCCAATTCGTCGTTAATGTCCCGCCGTTAACGTTAAAGTCATTAACGTCCCGCCGTTAACGCTAAAGTCGTCAACGCCCGTCGTCAACGCCCGTCATTAACCTCCCGCCGTTAACGCCCATCGTTAACGCCCGCCGCTAACGTTTCTTCGTTAACGTTCGCCGTTAACGCTTTGCTATCATCGCATATGCGCATTCCAATGAGAGCGTAGCGCGATGTCATTATCCTTTCTATCGCCCTATCGTGATCTAACCCCATTTCTTGTGAGTCCGGCTTTATCTTTCTATCATCCGCAGCGGACCAAAACCTAACTTAAGACCGGTTCGATGGATGAGTTCATCGTGAGCATGTATACTGCGTATTTGCGGTTTTCCACGCTGTGTCCACCGTAGTAAGATATTTGTACCGTCTTACTACATATCGTCATCGCCTGTTATCGCCAAGTCTCTTCTTTGATGTATGATCAACCCGAGATCGATCGCATCAATGTCGATTCCATCCGTCCTTGTCTTATCCTCGAAAATCTAATCGCCATTAACCTTAATTCATTCGTGGACTTGGTCGATAGACCATTGGCCATTTGTCATATCCTCGTGCCATATCTATTCTATTAGTCTATCTTTCTTTTGTTTGATCTGTATTTGTTTAGTCAACAAAAGTCAACATTGAGCATCGCTTTAGTTCATCATGAACTAACATATCTTTATGGACCCGATCTATAGATCAAGAACCCATATGTCAATTTGTCCAATCGAGTTAATTAATCTCAAGGATATCCCTCGAATATACTCCGCTTTTCCCTAATTATCGATCGTAACCTTCTCTATAAATCTTCCAAAGCTCGTTCTCTTTCATCCAATCTTCGATCAAATCTAAGTTCCTAAATTCAATCCTTCCGCTCAGCACCAATCTAATATTAAATTGGAGTTTATTTGAATTGCTTTTGAGTTTTGTTGTATTTGTGCTTCTTTGTCGTTAGACGTGTCGTTCGAAGTTACCCAAGTAGTCAAGGACGAGGAAGTCAAGCATTCGATTGAAGAGCCAAAGGTTGAGAAAGCCAAGATCAATTAAAAAGAGTAAAGAGCAGTTTATAGCAAGTGCCAAGCAAGTTGTGCTTTGATCATGTTGAACCTACGATTACAAAAACTGCTATATTGTTTTACTTTATTGCATATTATTTGACATGTACAAATGTCTTCAATTAAATTTGGGACTTAGCTATTATACCCAATTGCTCTATACCCTACCTTGCCATTTGTATACCATGATATATTGTCACCCTAGATTGGTTCATTATAGTTGGTTAGTAATAATAATCAACATGGAATGGTTAGACCGTATTAGTTGCTTAGTCATGCCACGCCATCACATGTACTTTAGTCTTTGATAAATAATCTTGACTAATGGAATATGGAACGATGTTATGAACTTGTGTCATGTGTGGTCACACGATGAGATTGAGTTGCGGTGGCGAGAGGATGTCACGCAACGAGGTTAAATTGCTGATGGCACGTGGTGCTTGGTAATCAACTGGGGTGGTTATGATTTAGATTGGGGCAAGTGGCAAGGGGCGAGAATGCCAAGGTGGGCCCGATGGGCAGGGGGTATGTGGAAGTCTTGCCTCGATCATCTTAAGGACTTAACCTTGCAAGCCTTTGACCTGAGTCAATCATGCGACCACATATCCGATATGGGATGACCTAGTTGATTAGGGTTCTGATATCTTTCCTCTGATACCTCGGGGCGACAGTACACGGAAGTGTATCTGTGCGGGGGAGCGTACCTGTGCTTTGCGGCTTGGTACCCATCCAACGGTGTTGGCCTGTCCTATACTTCGGCTGGCATTGCGTGAGAGGAGTGATAGCGAAGGCAACACCGGAGAGGTTCTTTGGTTAAGGTAGAGGTTCCTGAAAGGCTTTGTCGTGAATTCTCTGCCAGACACCAAAGGAAGTGTCTTGATGGCGAGCACAAAGAGAATATCACGTCGTGTGGGTAAAGTGCATAACCTCCGCAGAGTGTAAACCTATTCGAATAGCCGTGCTCACGGTATTGAGCAAAGCTCGGAATTACAGATCAAGGGTTTGACTTTTGTTAAACAAAACTTATTGGGATGGCGGGATGCCATGGAAAGTGGATTTTGACTTAGGATTGGAAACTTGTTTTACTTGAGAAATGTTGAATCTATCTAATACTGCTTATTTGTTTTATCGTCTTTCCAATTTATATAATCATTAATTTACAAATGTTGCTTTTGCAAAATAGCCATGTTAGCCTTTTCTTTGGAATAATCCTTGCATATAGCTATGTTAGAATTGCATTCGTACGACTTGTTGAGTGCTTTATGTACTCACCCCTTACAACACAAAATCATCGCTTGAGGAGAAGACTACAACTTCAAGGAGGAGAAGTTTCACGAGGAGGCGATTATCTAGGAGTTGAACCTTGTCGGTTGCTGTGGTATATTGATGGGATTAAATCGACGTTCTTCTTTCATTCTTGTTTATTTATTTTGAGTTGAAGCCACCAAGGCCTCACAAGTGTAAGTTTGACCTTAAGGTCGTTCAATAGTTCTATATTAATAGATTAAGTCTTTATTTATTATTCCGCTGTATATGATTGTGATATTTCATCCATGTTGAGACTGTGTGCACTAGCGTGATCCTGGACTAGTGCTGAATACACAGAGGGTCCGGATTTGCATATTCGGGTCCCGACAGAGGGTCCGGATTTGTAACACCCTAATTTTGGCTCTAATTTGAATTTTGAAGTATTTTTATTTTTGTGAATTTTTTTGGGAATTTATTTAAATTTATTTGGATTTATTCAAATAGGGCTTTTCTTGAAAACAATTGAATAATGGAAAAGTTTTTGCAAAGTTTTATTGCAAATATTTTCAGCGACGATGCGCAGCCAATCCCGACGCGACACGCGGCAAGATCCGCATCGCCGCTCATCCAACGGTGATCTCTCACCCCGCGGTTCGGCGACGCCGCCTCCACGCCTCCACGCGTCGCACATCCAACGGCGCTCGGATCCAACGGCCAAGACCGCGCCGCCATCGCGACGTCTCGGTTCATGCGACGATCACGCGGCGCAATCGCGACGGTGCGCCGAAATCGACGGCCGGATCGGTCTCCGCCTACCAAAATGCCCACGCGTCAACACGTGATTTGGCGAGGGTACGGTGCCATCTCCGCCGCGACGCTCAAATCGAACGGCGCGGATCCTTAGGGCAAAACCAGATCCAATCTCTACCGCTTAGATCTAATCTAACGCCTCACGGTACCGAGCGGTTTCTCGCTCATGGCACGACGTGGCTCAATCCTACGCATCCACTAACGATCCAACGGCTAAGACAAAAACATATCGCGAAACTAGATCTAATCCAAGCTGTACACATCAAGATCCAACAGCCACGATTCAATCTAAACATCTACAGAGATGGAGGCTACGCGGACTCACCAGAACCGAACGATGCAAATCGGACGGTCGACGCGGTTCGACGAGGTTGACGGCGCGAAGAAGCGAAGGTTGCCGAGCCGGGAAGATGACCTCGGCGACGGCTGCGGGGCTTCTCCGCGAGAAGAAGTGGTCCACTCGATACGCCTTGCTTCGTGAACTTCGGGCGGGTCTGAGCACGGCGAAAAGCGACGGACGGCGACGAGAGGAAGCAAAAACAATGGCGGCACAAAGACGCAACTACGGCGAGCTCGCTCAGGCGCTAGAGAGGGTCTCGGCGTGCGTGCGAAGAGTCAAAAGACGCAGCGAAAGGAGCTCTGCCGGACGCGCTACTCGGTGCACTTAAAGGGGCCTCGACGTGCGCGCTACAGGCGGCGAAACGAGCGAAAACGGTCGACGGCATTAGCTCCGGTGATCTCGCGAAGACGACCGACGTGGCGCAATCCCGCGCGTCCGTGCGGCGACGATCCGAAGGCTCACGCGTGCGGGCGACGTGGCACACTCACAGGCGTTCGATCCGGATCGGACGGCTTGGCTGGGCGGCGCTAGGGTTTCGGCGCGGTTGGGCCGACGACACGCACAGTAATGGGCTCGGCCCATTACTGTTCATGTGATTTTTAAAATATTTCACATTTAAAATAATTCTAGAAATTCAATTAAATCATTTGGAGCATTTAAAATAGCAGAAAAATTCCAGAAAAATTCCAGAAATTACTTTGAGTTGTTTGGAACTCCATTAAAATATTTGCAATAAAACTTTGCAAAAACTTTTCCATTATTTAATTGTTTTCAAGAAAAGTTCTATTTGAATAAATCCAAATTAACTTAAATAAATTCCCAAAAATTCACAAGAAAAATCAAAAATACTTCAAAATTCAAATTAGAGCAAAAATTAGGGTGTTACAAACCTCCCCCTTAATGTAATCTCGCCCCGAGATTCGTGGTCGTCTCTGTAAATAGGTTAGGAAACTCCTTCTTCAGGTCTTCTTCGCGTTCCCACGTGGCTTCACTTTCCGAATGGTTACTCCATTGAATTCTGCAGAAACGTGTTGACTTGTTCCTTGTCTCTCTGTCCATTACGTCCAGAATCTTCATCGGATGTTCTTTGTAAGTCAGATCTTCCTGCAGATCAATTGCCTCCAAAGGTGTTTGCTCCTCCGGTACTCGAAGACACTTCTTCAGTTGTGATACATGAAATACATCATGCACTCCTGCCAAAGACTGTGGTAACTCCAACTGATAAGCAACTTCACCTCTGCGGCTCAAGATCTTGAATGGTCCGACGTATCTGGGTGCGAGTTTCCCTTTTGCATGGAACCTCCTGACTCCTTTGAGAGGTGTGACTCTAAGGTACACAAAATCTTCGGGTTCAAAGCTCAGTTCCCTGCGACGGTTGTCAGCATAACTCTTCTGCCTTGATTGTGCAATCTTCAATCTTTCCCCGATCGTATGCGTCGTTCTTCCGCTTCAAGAATGTCTGGTCCAAAGACGTGTCGTTCGCCTGTCTCATTCCAATTCAATGGTGTTCGACAGGACCGACCATACAAAGCTTCAAATGGAGACATCCGTAAACTTGCTTGATAACCGTTGTTGTAACTAAACTCAAGATAAGGCAAACACTTGTCCCATGAGTTGGAATATGCTAAGGCACATGCCCTCAACATATCCTCTAATATCCGGTTAACCTCTCGGTTTGACCATCCGTCGGATGGTAGGTAGGTCAGATCAAGTTCAAACGAGTCCCCATTGCCTCATGTAGCTTACCCCAAAATGCGGAGGTAAATTGGGTACCTCATCCGATACTATCTTCTTCGATTCTCCGTGCAAGCGCACGATCCGTGCCATATAAAGTTACGCTAGCCGGTCTCCTGAATAAGTGGTCTTCACCGGTATGAAATGTGCCACTTTGGTTAGGCGATCCACTATGACCCATATGGAATCATATCCACTTTGCGTTCTGGGTAATCCGGTTATGAAATCCATACCAATTTCTTCCCATTTCCATTCAGGTATCTTTAAGGGTTGTAATAGCCCTGCTGGTCTTTGGTGCATAGCTTTGACTCTTTGGCATATGTCACATAATGCAACATATTCGGCGACTTCTCGTTTCATGCTTGGCCACCAAAATCTTTCCTTTAAATCTTGATACATTTTCGCACTTCCTGGATGAATTGAGTATCTGGAGTCATGAGCCTCCTCTAGAATTAACTACTTCAACTCCTTTTTGTTCGGTACACAAATGCGCCCTTTAAACCACATAGTACCTTGTTCATCCAAATGAAATCTTTTGCTTTGCCTTCATCCATTTTGCCCTTAATCCTTTTGATCTTATCATCATCTTTACGCCCTTCCTTGATCCGATCTTCCAGTAGGCCTTACTTCCAAAGTTGCTAGGAATCCTTCCGTACCATTTCCGCTTCTAATTTCGAAATCCTTACACAATTCCGCTGACTTGTTTCCATCAAAGATACTAACACCGTGGTTCTTTCGCTCAAGGCGTGCCACTCGCTGGCTTTACCAGATGGTAGTGAATTCCTATATTATAATCCTTGATTAACTCTAACCATCTTCTTTGCCTCATATTTAGGTCACTTATGAAGATATACTTAAGACTTTTATGATCCAGTATACACTTCACATCTATTTCCGATGAGATGATGACGCCATATCTTTAGTGCATGCACTACGGCAATAATTCCAAATCATGAGTCGGATAGTTCTCCTCATGTGGTCTCAATTGCCTCGATGCATAGGCAATTACCTTCCTATTTTGCATCAACACGCATCCCAATCCCTGACGCGATGCATCACAAAAGATGTCAAAGTCTTGATGAACGTCAGGTAAAACTAGTACAGGTGCCGATGTTAATCTTTTCTTCAACTCTGAAAACTCTTCCCACACTCAGTGTCCATAGGAATTTCCTTTCCTTTTCAACAATTGCGTAAGAGGTCTCGCAATCGTAGAGAATCCTTCGATGAATCGACGGTAATACCCGCCATTCCAAGGAAACTACGGATTTGGGTTACCGACTTGGGTTGCTCCCAATGCAGAACCGTCTCGACTTTCTTTGGATCTACCGCAACTCCCGCTGCAGTCATTATGTGACCAAGAAATTCAACCTTATTCTTCCGTAAATCACATTTGCTAAATTTTGCAAACAATCTGTTCTCTCTCAACTTTTCAAGGACTAGCCTCAAATGCTCGGCGTGCTCTTCTCTCGTCTTGGAATAGATAAGGATATCATCTATGAATACGACGACGAACTTGTCCAAGTATTCCATAAAACCTTATTCATTAAGTTCATAAAATATGCTTGGTGCATTTGTCAAACCAAAGGACATCATCAGAAACTCGTAGTGTCCATATCTTGACGAAAATGCGGTCTTGAATATCCTCGATCGGATCTTCAATTGATGGTATCCTCGATCGGAGATCAATTTTGAGAAGACTCCTGCTCCTCTTAATCGGTCAAACAAATCATCGATCCCGGTAGAGGATACTTATTCTTTATCGTCACATCATTGAGTGCACGATAGTCTATACACATCCTAAAACTCCGCCCTTCTTCTTGACGAATAAGACAGTGCTCCCCATGGCGATGAACTAGGTCTTATAAATCCTTTTCCAAAGAGCTCTTCAATTTGTTTCTTCATTTCCACCAATTCCTCTGTGGACATCCCGTAAGGTCTCTTAGCTATGGGAGCTGTCCTCGAACCACTCTATCACGAACTCGATATCTCTATCTGGCGGCATTCCGTAAATCTTCCGGAAAACGTGCGGATATTCATTGACTATGGGCACTTCCTCTAAGTGATGATCTTCATCTTTCGTTGACCATCAATTGTCCATCCGCATCGATTTTGCTTCAAACTCAATCTTCTTTCCATCCGGCTCTCGACCGATATGACTCTTTTCCGATCCAGCTTTCGCCTTGTGTTTGGTTAACTAATCCATTCCCAGGATAACATCCAAGGTTTGGGTATTAAGGACGATTAAGTTCGCTAGGAACTCAACCCCATTAATTATTAGCCTTACCCCAGAACATCCTACTTTAGATCGGAGTTCCCATCCAGGGGATTGGACTATGAGCACACATTTAAGATTCACTATTTCCATATCATTTTGAACAGCAAAATCTCGGGAAATAAAAGAATGCGAAGCTCCGGAATCAAATAAAATAGTAGCTGGTACTGAGTTTACTAGGAACTTACCCAGTACAACATCCGTGGCGTTCTGCACTTCATCCGTCGTAATGTGGTTGACTCGTCCTCGTGCGATTCGTTGGGATGGAGTTGTTGCTGCTGATGATGCCCAGTTCACGATTGGCGGGAGTTCTTGCCGTGTGTTCCCAGTGTTAAAGCGGACCGGGTGACACCTCCTTCTTGGGGCAATTATTGGCAAAATGCCCCATTTCATTGCAATGATAGCAACGTCTTCCCATCGCTCGAGAGGTTCCTCCATCCGTGCTACGATTCTGGCCGAGTCGAAAATTTCGACCCATCGGGCGATTTGCCGGCAGTGGTACCCTATCATTTCCTCTGGGCTGGTACCGGATGAACTGTTGAGGTGCCGTCCTCTGCCTCTGCTGGCCCTGACGACCTCCTTGTTGTGCCATTCTGCGCTTCCTGTTGTCATCCAGCTCTCGGCGCTTGTCCTCTAATATAAGAGCTTTGTTAACTAGCTCTTGGAAGTCAGGGAATGTGTGGGTGATCAGTCCCACCTGCAACCCTGCATTCAATCCCTTCATGAAGCGGGATTGTCTGGCCTTATCCGTAGCCACGTCCTCCGGTGCGTAGCGTGCCAGTTGGGTGAACTTGTTCAGGTAATCGGCCACTGACTGGCCACCCTGCTTCAGGCTTCGGAATTCCTCCTTTTTGAGATCCATGATACCCTCGGGTACATGGTACTCGGGCGAAAGTCGAGGTGAATTCCTCCCACGTGATACTCTGTGGGTCCTCATGAGTCGCGCAAGTTTTCCCACCATTCTGGCGGTTCCTTCGAGTTGATGAGAGGCATAGAGTACCCTCTCATGTCCTACACACCGGGTAATGTGCGCTTCCTTTCAATTGTCCTTAGCCAATCGTCGCCTCCAAAGGATTGGCGTTGCTCGAGAAGGTAGGTGGGCGGGTTCTCATAAACTCCGACAACCTTGAGTAGGGGTGTGGTCCATGGTTACCCCTGGTTGAACATTCGCAGCAGCTTGGTTGGATATCTGCCGCATGGTTTGAACCATTGTGCTCATAAGTTGAGTCCGGGCGATCAAGAAGGCTCCTGTGTTTTGCATATCGACTGCGGCGGTTGAGGAATCGGCTCTTCATTACGTTATCTGTCTGTTAGCTCCACTTCCACTGGCTCCAACATTTCCACGTGTCCTCACCATCATCTGCAAGCTTCCAAGGTTTAGAAAAGAAGAAAGCATGATTTGAGTAAAATAACTTATGTGGGAAACAGTGTAACTTAAATTATTTAGCCACTTTATTGATATAATATAAAGTCGTATGGTTGCTCACAAGTGCCTAAGGGCAATGCAACGCATACGAGACACTCACAACCAAAACAAGTAAGCAAACATAGGAACCCATGACGACTCACACCTAATGGTGACTCAAGAAAAGACGCGACTCAACCTTCGAGTCTCGACACTATACTCTACTAGACTCAATCACTCATCGAGCCAACCCGATCGCGGCTCCCGAGCATACATCGTGGGTGCTCGCATCGGGCGAATCGGTCTCGTGACCTCTCGCGGTGGTGCAAAAGACCCCATCGACTCCGTGATCCTGTGGTCGCTCGCTCGCAGATGGTGCCTCTGCTCTGCTCCTCCGGATCGATCATGTAACTCGGGATCGCTCGGGCTCGGGTCCATCAGAGCCATCTCCAACTCCCGGATCTTCTCGCATGGAGTGAGCTAAGCCCTCCCGCACTGGATCCTTGCCTCCGTGACCTCGGCGCGGGTCCTCTCGCAGCTCTGGGACTGTCTCGTCCAAGGCGTCCTCTGGCGATGACGTACCTCGCCAGTGGGTGATAGTGGTGTCCTCCTCCACGAGCTCCATCTGTCAAAATGGTTGTCCCGACGGGATGGTGACGAAAGACGGTGCCCTCCAACTCTGCGGAGTAGGTGCGGCACCGCCGCACGCTCGTCGCGCCGTCTCTCGGATTCGGCCTCAAAAGAAGACCTCGATCGTAATGTAGATAGGACGGCTCGCCCTCGTCCTTTCCTCGAGCATACACCGTGATCTTGAGATCCCAGCGACGCCAAGTCTGCCGCCTGCACACCAAGTCCTCGACATGCTGGTGCATCAAAACCTCCGAGCAATCTGCATCATACGCCATAACTCGTGGCGTATCCTCCGTCGCGCTCCATAGGTATGGATCATCCTCATCCGCCAAAACAAACCTTGTTTAAATTAAATAGAGAATAATAAAAATTCAAAGATAGGTATGAATAAGGAGAAGAGATAAGTCGAGATTTCTTTGACATTCTTGCTCAAGTTGATTAGGTCTTTAGAAAATAGTTTTCACCCTCCTAGGCACAACCAAACTAGGGTCAAGGCCTACAATCGACTGCTCTGATACCACCTCCTGCGGGACCCGAACCCGCAAATCCGGACCCTCTGTGTATTCTCGTGCGACCCAGATCACGCTAGCACACAAATATCGAGGTTGCACATCACGCATTCACGAAGATATAAGAATAAATAGTGCAAACATGTATATAAACCGAGTTGTGCGACCTTATGGTCTCCTTACGGATAGGTCACCACACAGGCTTACATTATTCAAAGTAAAGAAATAGCAATGAACATAAAAAAAGGTCGTGGAAGCCTTCATCTTGCCACAGTAACCGACCGGCTTGCCCCTAGTTCATCGTGTCCTCGATGTACTCCTCCTCCCAAACCGTGTAGTCTCCTCCACCGATGTTGGGGTTGAAAGCAAGGTGGGGTGAGTACACAAGGCACTCAACAAGTAATGCACAGAATGCGACACTATTACTATATGCGATCTTGTTCCAAAGGATTGGCTTAAATGGTTCTTTTGCATCAAGCGGCTTTTAACCAATATCTTAGTTAGATTAAAGCAAAGAAACGCTTATACGTAATAATAATTTCAAATGGTTTTTCCATGAGGTTTCCTACACACACCTTAATAGTTCATTTTTAACACTTGGCACACACCACCCTTCCATGTTTTGTTTATGAAAATCTACCCTTGATCAGAATCCCGAGCAATGCTCAATTCCGTGAGCACGGCTATTCGAATAGTTTTGACACTCTGCAGAGGTTGTACACTTTACCCACAAGATACACCGCCACCACACAGTGATTGTCCGCAACAAAGCTTTTCAGAACCTCTACCTTAACCAAAGAACCTCTCCCAGATTGCCTTCACTATCACTTCCCTCACACAGAGCCAAGTATAGGACCGCCAATCATCGTTGGATGGGCACCAAGCCGTAGCACGTACGCTCCCCATACGAGATACACCCACGTATCTTGTCACCCCGAGGTATCGAGGAAAGATATCGTAACCCTAGTCAACTAGGTCATCCCCCATCGGACATATGGTTGTACGGGCAACAACACCGACCGTCCGATTTGCATCGTTCGGTTCTGGTGAGTCCGCGTAGCCTCCATCTCTGTAGATGTTTAGATTGAATCGTGGCCGTTGGATCTTGATGTGTACGGCTTGGATTAGATCTAGTTTCTGCGATATGTTTTTGTCTTAGCCGTTGGATCGTTAGTGGATGCGTAGGATTGAGCCACGTCGCGCCATGAGCAGTAAACCGCTCGGGTACCGTAGGCCGTTAGATTAGATCTAAACGGTAGAGATTGGATCTGGTTTTGCCCTAAGGATCCGCGCCGTTCAGATTTGAACGTGCGGCGGAGATGGCACCGTACCCTCGCCAAATCACGTGTTGACGCGTGGGCATTTTGACTAGGGCGAGACCGATCCACCGCCGATTTCGGCGCATCGTCGCGATTGCGCCGCGTGTCGCCGCATGAACCGAGACGTCGCAGCGGCGGCGCGGCTTGCCGTTGATCTGAGCGCCGCTTGGATGTGCGACGCGTGGGCGTGGAGTCGGCGTCGCCGAATCGCGCGGGGTGAGATCCGACCGCTTGGATGAGCGATGCGGATCGATCTTGCCGCGTGTCGCGTCGGGATTGGTCTGCGCGATCGTCGCGACGCCACGGCTTGCGCCACCCGTGCATGTGCACAAGATCTTTGCCATCCACGGTGGACCAGAGCCAACCGTGGACCCGACCCATGAATCAAGCAACGTGGCGGCACTAGAGGTCGCCACGTGTCGTCTTGCCGACGCCAATGACGTCATAAATATTTTATATATAAAATATTACGGCGAAATTCATTTCTGTGCTGACGCCATCATGACGCGATGTCGACGTCATTTATGCGAATTTCAAGATAAAAATAATTCAAAAATCGTATTTTCTTAATTTCGTATTTTGATTTTATTCAAACTTCAAATGACTATAACTTTTGCATTTTAACTCGGATTTGGGTGATTCAAATTTCTAAAAATTCATAAAATTATGAGCTATTTAATGGTGAATTTTATTTTAATTTTTGAGGTCATCTAGTCTTCTGTATTAGCTATTTATTGTATCTTTTTGTTTGCACGCTTCTGACGCAAATTTGCCGGAAAGTTTCGAGGAAGAATTCGTCGCTCAAGACCAAGCTTCGGAACACGACCAGCAACTCTTTGAAGGCAAGTGATGCTTTGATCATTTTGATCCCAGATTTTAAAATGTAATTTATGCTTTGAAACTATGCATGCTAATTATTTAAAATGAATTTAAATTAATTTGGGATAATGTAGTTAATCAACCCACTTTGTTATGCCACCTTGAATTATTACTTGTATGCCCTAAATCATTGTCACCCTAAGTTTGATTATATTAGTTGGATGTTAATATTGTGCCAACACGGGAGGCTAGGCACCGTGAGTAGATGCTTAGCCTTGCAATGAGTCATGAATGATCTTTCGAGAAATGCTACAAAATTGACTAATGGAATATTGAATGTATTTTGAAAGTGGTGTGATGATGCCACATGATGATATGGAAGTATGGTGACTGTGTGGTTCCATATTGATGTTGAGTTATTCTTGGCATGTGTTGCACAATAATCAATGGGGTGGGAAATGTTTTAGACTGGGGCAAGTGGCAAGAGGTCAGTGTGCTGTGTGGGCTGTGTGGCGATGGGTTGATGAGTGATGTGAGTCTGTGTGCCACATTGGGTGTGTGTGCCACTGTTGAGTGTTGGAAGCCTTGCCTTGGTCGATTAAGGACTTCACCTTGCAAGCCTTTGATCCGAGTCACCGTACAACCACATGTCCGATATGGGATGCACCTAGTTGACTAGGGTTACGATATCTTTCCTCCGATACCTCGGGGTGACAATACACGGGTGTATCTGTATGGGGAGCGTGCACGTGCTACGGCTTGGTGCCCATCCAACGGTGATTGGCCGGTCCTATACTTGGCTCTGTGTGAGGGAAGTGATAGTGAAGGCAATCTGGGAGAGGTTCCTTGGTTAAGGTAGAGGTTCTGAAAAGCTTTGTTGCGGACAATCACCGTGTGGTGAGCGGTGTATCTTGTGGGTAAAGTGTACAACCTCTCGCATGTCAAAACTATTCGAATAGCCGTGCTCACGAATTGAGCATTGCTCGGGATTACAGATCAAGGGTAGATTTTCATAAACAAAACATGGAAGGGGTGCTGTGTGCCAAGTGTTAAAAATGAACTATTAAGGTGTGTGTCGGAAACCTCATGGAAAAACCATTTGAAATTATTATTACGTATAATCGTTTCTCTTGCTTTAATCTAACTAAGATATTGGTTAAAAATGCCGCTTGATGCAAAAGAACCATTTAAGCCAATCCTTTGGAACAAGATCTCGCATATAGTAATAGTGTTGCATTCATGCATTACTTGTTGAGTGCCTTGTGTACTCACCCCACCTTGCTTTCAACCCCAACATCGATGGAGGAGACTACACCGCTTTGGGAGGAGGAGTACATCGAGGACACGATGAACTAGGGGCAAGCCACGGTTGCTGTGGCAAGATGAAGGCTTCCACGACCTTTTTTTATGTTCATTGCTATTTCTTTACTTTGAATAATGTAAGCCCTGTGTGGTGACCTATCTGTAAGGAGACCGTAAGGTCGCATAACTCAGTTTATATACATGTTTGCACTATTTATTCTTATATCTTCGTGAATGTCCGTGATGTGCAACCTGTATGATCAGGTGTGCTAGCGTGATCCTGGACTGGCACAGAATACACAGAGGGTCCGGATTTGCGGGTTCGGGTCCCGACAGAGGAAGTGATAGTGAAGGCAATACCGGAGAGGTTCTTTGGTTAAGGTAGAGGTTCCTGAAAAGCTTTGTTGCGGACCATCACCGTGTGGTGAGCGGCCGATCTTGTGGGTAAAGTGTACAACCTCTGCAGAGTGTCAAAACTATTCAATAGCCGTGCTCACGGAATTGAGCATTGCTCGGGATTACAATCAAGGGTAGATTTTCATAAACAAAACATGGAAGGGGTGGTGTGTGCCAAGTGTTAGAAATAAACTGTTAAGGTCAGTGTGTCGAAACCTCATGGAAAAACCATTTGAAATTATTATTACGTATAAGCTGTTTCTCTTTGCTTTAATCTAACTAAGATATTGGTTAAAAATGCTTGATGCAAAAGAACCATTTAAGCCAATCCTTTGGAACAAGATCCGCATATAGTAATAGTGCTTTGCATTCATGCATTACTTGTTGAGTGCCTTGTGTACTCACCCCACATTGCTTTCAACCCCAACATCGATGGAGGAGACTACACCGCTTTGGGAGGAGGAGTACATCGAGGACACGATGAACTAGGGGCAAGCCAGTCGGTTGCTGTGGCAAGATGAAGGCTTCCACGACCTTTTTTATGTTCATTGCTATTTCTTTACTTTGAATAATGTAAGCCTGTGTGGTGACCTATCTGTAAGGAGACCATAAGGTCGCATAACTCGGTTTATATACATGTTTGCACTATTTATTCTTATATCTTCGTGAATGTCCGTGATGTGCAACCTCGTATGACTGTGTGTGTGCTAGCTTGATCCCGGATCGCAGAATACACAGAGGGTCCGGATTTGCGGTTCGGGTCCCGACAGAGGTGGTATCGAGCAGTCGATGTAGGCCTTGACCCTAGTTTGGTTGTGCCTAGGAGGGTGAAAACTATTTTCTAAAGACCTAATCAACTTGAGCAAGAATGTCAAAGAAATCTCGACTTATCTCTTCTCCTTATTCATACCTATGCTTGAATTTTTATTATTCTCTATTTAATTTAAACAAGGTTTGTTTTGGCGATGAGGATGATCCATACCAATGGAGAGCGCACGGAGGATACGCCGCAGAGTTATGGCGTATGATGCGATTGCTCGGAGGTTTTGATGCACCAATCAGACGAGGGACTTGGTGGTGCAGGCGAGACTTGACGCGTTGCACAGGATGTCAAGATCACGATGTATGCTCGAAAGGACGAGGTGAGCCGTCCTATCTACATTACGGTCGGAGGTCTTCTTTTGAGGCCGAATCCGAGAGGCGCGACGAGCGCTGCGGCGATTGCCCGCACCTACTCCGCAGAGTTGGAGGGCACCGTCTTCGTCACCATCCGCGTCGGGACAACCATTTTGACAGATGGAGCTCGTGGAGGAGGACGCCACTATCACCCACTGGCGAGGTACGCCATCGCCCAGAGGACGCCTTGGGCGAGACAGTCCGGGAGCTGCAGAGGACCCGCGCCGAGGTCACGGAGGCAAGGATCCACCGCGGAGGGCTTAGCTCACTCCATGCGTAAGATCCGGGAGTTGGAGATGGCTTTGTATGGACTGAGCCCGAGCGATCCCGAGTTACACGATCCAGATCCGGAGGAGCAGAGCAGAGGCACCAGCGAGCGGAGCGAGCACAGGACCAGTGGAGTCGATGGGGTCTTTTGCACCACCGCAGAGGTCACGAGACCGATTCGCCCGATGCCGAGCACCCACCGCAGTATGCTCCGGGGGAGCCGCAGTCGGGTTGGCTCGATGAGTGATTGAGTCTAGTAGAGTATAGTGTCGAGACTCGAAGGTTGAGTCGCGTCTTTTCTTCAGAGTCACCATTAGGTGTGAGTCGTCATGGGTTCCTATGTTTGCTTACTTGTTTTGGTTGTGAGTGTCTCGTATGCGTTGCATTGCCCTTAGGCACTTGTGAGCAACCATACAGCTTTATATTATATTATAAAGTGGCTAAATAATTTAAGTTACACCTGTTTCCCCACATAAGTTATTTTACTCGTCTGTGCTTTCTTCTTTTCTTAAACTTGGAAGCTTGCAACAGATGGTGAGGACACGTGGAAATGTTGGAGCCAGTGAAGTGGAGCTAACTGCATGATAACTGAATGAGGAGCCGATTCCTCAACCGCCGCAGTCGATATGCAAAACCCGGGAGCCTTCTTGACCGCCTGCACTCAACTTATGAGCACAATGGTTCAAACCATGCGGCAGATATCCAACCAAGTGCTGCGAATGTTCAACCCGGGGTAACCATGGACAACACCCCTACTCAAGGTTGTCGGAGTTTATGAGAACCCGCCCACCTACCTTCTCAGCAACGCCAATCCACCGGAGGCGGACGATTGGCTAAGGACAATTGAAAGGAAGCGCACATTACCCGGTCGTAGGACATGAGAGGGTACTCTATGCCTCTCATCAACTCGAAGGAACTGCGCGAGAATGGTGGGAAAACTTCACGCAACTCATGAGGACCCACAGAGTATCACGTGGGAGGAATTCACCTCGACTTTCGCCAGCACCATGTACCCGAGGGTATCATGGATCTCAAAAGGAGGAATTCGAGCTCAGCGCGGTGGCGGTCGGTGGCGATTACGAACAAGTTCACCTAACCGCACGCTACGCACCGAGGACGTGGCTACGGATAAGGCGCATAATCCCGCTTCATGAAGGGATTGAATGCGAGGTTGCAGTGGGGTGATCACCCACACATTCCTCGACTTCCAAGAGCTAGTTAACAAAGCTCTTATATTAGAGGACAAGCGCCGAGAGCCGATGACAACAGAAGCGCAGAATGGCACAACAAGGAGGTCGTCGGGGCAGCAGAGGCGAGGACGGCACCTCAACAGCTCATCCGGTATCACCCGGAGGAAATGATAGGGTACCACCGCCGCAAATCGCCCGATGGGTCGAATGTTCGACTCGGCCAGAATCGTAGCACGCATCGAGGAACCTCTCGCAGCGATGGGAAGACGTTGCTATCATTGCAATGAAATGGGGCATTTTGCCAACAATTGCCCTAAGAAGGAGGTGTCACCCGGTCCGCTTTAACACGGGAACACACCGGCAAGAACTCCCGCGCCAATCGTGAACATGGGCATCAACGATAGCAACTCCATCCCAAGGAACGCACGAGGCCGAGTCAACCACATTCGACGGATGAAGTGCGAACGCCACGGATGTTGTAATGGGTAAGTTCCTAGTAAACTCGATTACAGCCATCGCTTTATTTGATTCGAGCTTCGCATTCTTTTATTTCCGAGATTTTGCTGTTCAAAATGATATGGAAATAGTGAATCTTAAATGTGTGCTCATAGTCCAATCCTCGGATCGAACTCCGATCTAAAGTAGGATGTTCCGGTAAGACTATAATTAATGGAGTGGAGTTCTAGCGAACTTAATCATCCTTAATACCCAAACCTTGGATGTTATCACAGGAATGGATTGGTTAACCAAACACAAGGCGATCTTGGATCTGTGGAAAAGAGTCATATCGGTCGAGAGCCCGATGGAAAGAAGATTGAATTTGAAGCAAAATCGGTGCGAGATGGACAATTGATGGCCAACAAAGATGAAGATGCGACTTAGAAGAAGTTTCCATAGTCAATGAATATCCGGATGTTTTCCTAAGATTTACCCGAATGCCGCCGATAGAGATATCGAGTTCGTGATAGAGCTGGTTCGTGGACAGCTCCCATAGCTAAGAGACCTTACAGATGTCCACAGAGGAATTGGTGGAAATGAAGAAACCAATTGAAGAGCTGCTGGAAAAGGGATTTATAAGACCTAGTTCATCGCCATGGGGAGCACTGCCTTATTCGTCAAGAAGAAGGACGGAGTTTTAGGATGTGTATAGACTATCGTGCACTCAATGATGTGACGATAAAGAATAAGTATCCGCTACCCAGATCGATGATTTGTTTGACCGATTGAGAGGAGCAGAGTCTTCTCAAAATTGATCTCCGATCGAGGATACCATCAATTGAAGATCCGATCGAGGATATTCAAGACCGCATTTTCGTCAAGATATGGACACTACGAGTTTACAAGTGATGTCCTTTGGTTTGACAAATGCACCAAAGATATTTTATGAACTTAATGAATAAGGTTTTATGGAATACTTGGACAAGTTCGTCAGATTCATAGATGATATCCTTATCTATTCCAAGATGAGAGAAGAGCACGAGCATTTGAGGCTAGTCCTTGAAAAGTTGAGAGAGCAACAGCTTGTTTGCAAAATTTAGCAAATGTGATTTACGGAAGAATAAGGTTGAATTTCTTGGACACATAATGACTGCAGCAGAGTTGCGGTAGATCCAAAGAAAGTGGAGACGGTTCGCATTGGGAGCAACCCAAGTCGGTAACCCAAATCCGTAGTTTCCTTGGAATGGCGGGTATTACCGTCGATTCATCGAAGGATTCTCTACGATTGCGAGACCTCTTACGCAATTGTTGAAAAAGGAAAGGAAATTCCTATGGACACCGAGTGTGGGAAGAGTTTTCGTGAGTTGAAGAAAAGATTAACATCGGCACTGTATTAGTTTTACCGACGCTCATCAAGACTTTGACATCTTTTGTGATGCATCGCGTCGTGGATTGGGATGCGTGTTGATGCAAAATAGGAAGGTAATTGCCTATGCATCGAGGCAATTGAGACCACATGAGGAGAACTATCCGACTCATGATTTGGAATTAGCTGCCGTAGTGCATGCACTAAAGATATGGCGCCATCATCTCATCGGAAATAGATGTGAAGTGTATACGATCATAAAAGTCTTAAGTATATCTTCACGCAAGTGACCTAAATATGAGGCAAAGAAGATGGTTAGAGTTAATCAAGGATTATAATGTGGAATTCACTACCATCCCGGTAAAGCCAACGTAGTGGCGGGCGCTGAGCGTAAAGAACCACAGTGTTAATATGTTTGATGGAAACAAGTCGGCGGAATTGTGTAAGGATTTCGAAAATTAGAACCGAAATGGTACGGAAGGATTCCTAGCAACTTTGGAAGTAAGGCCTACCCCGGAAGATCGATCAAGGAAGGCGTAAAGATGATGATAAGATCAAAAGGATTAAGGGCAAAATGGATGAAGGCAAAGCAAAAAATTTCAAACTGGATGAACAAGGTACAATGTGGTTTAAAGGGCGCATTTGTGTACCGAACAAAAAGGAGTTGAAGCAGTTAATTCTAGAGGAGGCTCATGACTCCAGATACTCAATTGATCCAGGAAGAGCGAAAATGTATCAAGATTTAAAGGAAAGATTTTGGTGGCCAAGCATGAAACGAGAAGTCGCCGAATATGTTGCATTATGTGACATATGCCAAAGAGTCAAAGCTATGCACCAAAGACCAGCAGGGCTATTACAACCCCTAAAGATACCTGAATGGAAATGGGAAGAAATTGGTATGGATTTCATAACCGGATTGCCCAGAACGCAAAGTGGATATGATTCTATATGGGTCATAGTAGATCGTTTAACTAAAGTGGCACATTTCATACCCGTGAAGACCACTTATTCCGAGACCGTTAGCGTAACTTTATATGGCACGGATCGCTCGCTTGCACGGAGTATCAAGAAGATAGTGTCGGACGAGGTACCCAATTTACCTCCGATTTTGGGGTAAGCTACATGAGGCAATGGGGACTCGCTTGAACTTCAAGATCTGACCTACCATCCGCATGACGGATGGTCAAACTGAGAGGGTTAACCAGATATTGAAAGATATGTTGAGAGCCTGTGCCTTAGCATATTCCAACTCATGCGACAAGTGTTTGCCTTATGCTGAGTTTAGTTACAACAACAGTTATCAAGCAAGTTTACGGATGTCTCCATTTGAAGCTTTGTATGGTCGGTCCTGTCGAACACCATTGAATTGGAATGAGACAGGCGAACGACACGTCTTTGGACCAGACATTCTTCAGGAAGCGGAAGAACAAATCGCCCTGGTCAGGGAAAGATTGAAGATTGCACAATCGAGGCAGAAGAGTTATGCTGACAACCGTCGCAGGGAACCGAGCTTTGAACCCAAGATTTTGTGTACCTTAGAGTCACACCTCTCAAAGGAGTCGAGGTTCCATGCAAAGGGAAACTCGCACCAGATACGCTCGGACCATTCAAGATCTTGAGCCGCAGAGGTGAAGTTGCTTATCGCTTGGAGTTACCACGGCCTTTGGCGGAGTGCATGATGTATTTCATGTATCACAACTGAAGAAGTGTCTTCGAGTACCGGAGGAGCAAACACCTTTGGAGGCAATTGATCTGCAGGAAGATCTGACTTACAAAGAACATTCGATGAAGATTCTGGACGTAATGGACAGAGAGACAAGGAACAAGTCAACACGTTTCTACTGAATTCAATGGAGTAACCATTCGGAAAGTGAAGCCACGTGGGAACGCGAAGAAGACCTGAAGAAGGAGTTTCCTAACCTATTTCTGTAGACAGCCCTGGGGACGAGATTCTGTTAAGGGGGGGAGGTTTGTAACACCCTAATTTTGGCTCTAATTTGAATTTTGAAGTATTTTTATTTTTGTGAATTTTTTTGGGAATTTATTTAAATTTATTTGGATTTATTCAAATAGGGCTTTTCTTGAAAACAATTGAATAATGGAAAAGTTTTTGCAAAGTTTTATTGCAAATATTTTAATTGAGTTCCAAATATCTCAAAGTAATTTCTGGAATTTTTCTAGAATTTTTCTGCTATTTTAAAAGCTCCAAATGATTTAATTGAATTTCTAGAATTATTTTAAATGTGAAATGATTTTAAAATCAGTTGAATAATAATGGGCCGAGCCCATTCTCGTGCGTCGTGCAGCCCGCCCGCCGAAACCCTAGCGCCGCCCGCCTGCCGTCCGATCCGGATCACACGCTGTCGTGTGCCACGTCGCCCGTCGCGTGAGCCTTCGGATCATCGCCGCACGAACGCGCGGGATTGCGCCACGTCGGTCGTCTTCGCGAGATCACCGGAGCTAATGCCGCCGACCGCTTCCGCTCGTTCGCCGCTTTGTAGCGCGCACGTCGAGGCCCCTTTAAGAGCACCGAGTAGCGCGTCCGTGAGCTCCTTCACGCGTCTTTTGACTCCTCGCACGCGCACGCCGAGACCCTCTCTAGCGCTGAGCGAGCTCGCCAGTAGTTGCGTCTTTGTGCCGCCGCGGTTTTTCGCCGCTTTCTTCGCCGCGGTTTCTCTCGCGTCGCCAAGGTCACCGGAGTAATCCTTCCGCCAAGCCGCGTCGAACGAGCCACTTCATCACGCCGAGAAGCCCGTGGCGTCGTGGGCTCGTCATCTTCCTCAACTCCGCACCCTTTCTTCTGCGCCGCCGCTTTCACCGAAGCTTCGTCGTCCGTCCGATCTTCATCGCACGCTCGTTCGCCCACGTCTCTTGTCTTTGTGTTCTTCTAGAGTAGATCTGTACCGTTAGATCTGGTTTGAACGGTAGGAATTAGATCTAGATTCTGCGGCTAGATTTAATGCGAACCCTTGGATCTTTTTTTGGATGCGTAGGATTGAGCCACGTCGCGCCTTGAGCGAAGAAACCGCTCGGTACAGTGGGCCGTTAGATTAGATCTAAGCGGTAGAGATTGGATCTGGTTTTGCCCTAAGGATCCACGCCGTTCAGATTTGAACGTGCGGCGGAGATGGCACCGTACCCTCGCCAAATCACGTGTTGACGCGTGGGCATTTTGATCGGGCGAAGACCGATCCACCGCCGATTTGGGCGCATTGTCGCGATTGCGCGCGTGTCGCCGCATGAACCGAGACGCCGCGATGGCGGCGCGGTCTTGGCCGTTGGATATGGCGCGCCGTTGGATGTGCGACGCGTGGAGGTGTGGAGTGCGAAGCGTCGCCGAACCGCGCGGGGGTGAGATCCGACCGTTGGATGAGCGAGCGGTCTGGATCTTGTCGCGTGTCGCGTCGGGATTGGCTGCGCATCGTCGCTGACGCCACGGCTTGCGTCACCCGGTGCATGAGCACAGTGCTGCCAGTCCACGGTGGACCAGAGCCGAACCGTGGACCCAGCCCATGAACCGAAGCAACGTGGCGGCACTAGAGGTCGCCACGTCGTCGTGGCGACGCCAATGACGCCATAAATATTTTATATATAAAAATATTTCGACCGAAATTCATTTCTGTGCTGACGTCATCATGACGCGATGCTGACGTCATTTATGCAAATTTCCAGTATAAAAATAATTCAGAAAAATCGTATTTTCTTAATTTCTGTATTTTCAGATTTTATTCAAACTTCAAATGACTATAACTTTTGCATTTTAACTCGGATTTGGGTGATTCAAATTTCTAAAAATTCATAAAATTATGAGCTATTTAATGGTGAATTTTATTTGAATTTTTGAGGTCATCTAGTCTTCTGTATTAGCTATTTATTGTATCTTTTTGTTTGCACGCTTATGACGCAAATTTGCTTGAAAGTTTCGAGGAAGAATTAGCCGCTCAAGACCAAGCTTGAACACGACCAGCAACTCTTTGAAGGCAAGTGATGCTTTGAACATTTTGATCCCAGATTTTAAAATGTAATTTATGCTTTGAAACTATGCATGCTAATTATTTAAAATGAATTTAAATTAATTTGGGATAATGTAGTTAATCAACCCATTTTGTTATGCCACCTTGAATTATTACTTGTATGCCCTAAATCATTGTCACCCTAAGTTTGATTATATTAGTTGGATGTTAATATTGTGCCAACACGGAGGCTAGACCGTGAATAGATGCTTAGCCTTGCAACGAGTCATGAATGATCTTTCGAGAAATGCTACAAAATTGACTAATGGAATATTGAATGTATTTTGAAAGTGGTGTGATGATGCCACATGATGATATGGAAGTATGGTGACTGTGTGGTTCCATATTGATGTTGAGTTATTCTTGCATGTGTTGCACAATAATCAATGGGGTGGGAAATGTTTTAGATCGGGGCAAGTGGCAAGAGGTCAGTGTGCTGGTGGGCCCGTGTGGCGATGGGTTGATGAGTGATGTGAGTCTGTGCCACATTGGGTGTGTGCCATCGTTGAGTGTTGGAAGCCTTGCCTTGGTGATTAAGGACTTCACCTTGCAAGCCTTTGATCCGAGTCACCGTACAACCACATGTCCGATATGGGATGACCTAGTTGACTAGGGTTCGATATCTTTCCTCCGATACCTCGGGTGACAAGACACAGGGGTGTATCTGTATGGGGAGCGTACTGTGCTACGGCTTGGTGCCCATCCAACGATGATTGGCCGGTCCTATACTTGGCTCTGTGTGAGGGAAGTGATAGTGAAGGCAATCCGAGAGGTTCTTTGGTTAAGGTAGAGGTTCTGAAAAGCTTTGTTGCGACAATCACTGTGTGGTGAGCGGTCAGATCTTGTGGGTAAAGTGTACAACCTCTGCAGAGTGTCAAAACTATTCGAATAGCCGTGCTCACGGAATTGAGCATTGCTCGGGATTACAATCAAGGGTAGATTTTCATAAACAAAACATGGAAGGGGTGGCTGTGTGCCAAGTGTTAAAATGAATATTAAGGCAGGTGTCGAAACCTCATGGAAAAACCATTTGAAATTATTATTACGTATAACTGTTTCTCTCGCTTTAATCTAACTAAGATATTGGTTAAAAATGTCGCTTGATGCAAAAGAACCATTTAAGCCAATCCTTTGGAACAAGATCTGCATATAGTAATAGTGCCGCATTCATGCATTACTTGTTGAGTGCCTTGTGTACTCACCCCACCTTGCTTTCAACCCCAACATCGCGGAGGAGACTACACCGCTTGGGAGGAGGAGTACATCGAGGACACGATGAACTAGGGGCAAGCCCGATCGGTTGCTGTGGCAAGATGAAGGCTTCCACGACCTTTTTTTATGTTCATTGCTATTTCTTTACTTTGAATAATGTAAGCCCCTGTGGTCGACCTATCTGTAAGGAGACCATAAGGTCGCATAACTCTGTTTATATACATGTTTGCACTATTTATTCTTATATCTTCGTGAATGTCTGTGATGTGCAACCCTGTATGACTGTGTGTGCTAGCGTGATCCTGGACTGGCACAGAATACACAGAGGGTCCGGATTTGCGGGTTCGGGTCCCGACAGAGGTGGTATCAGAGTAGGTTGACTGTAGGCCTTGACCCTAGTTTGGTTGTGCCTAGGAGGGTGAAAACTATTTTCTAAAGACCTAATCAACTTGAGCAAGAATGTCAAAGAAATCTCGACTTATCTCTTCTCCCTTATTCATACCTATGTTTGAATTTTTATTATTCTCTATTTAATTTAAACAAGGTTTGTTTTGGCGGATGAGGATGATCCATACCAATGGAGAGCGCACCGAGGATACGCCGCAGAGTTATGGCGTATGATGCAGCTTGCTCTGAGGTTTTGATGCACCAGCGACGAGGACTTGGTGGTACGGGCAGACTTGACGTTGCACGGATGTCAAGATCACGGTGTATGCTCGGGAAAGGACGAGGTGAGCCGTCCTATCTACATTACGGTCGAGGTCTTCTTTTGAGGCCGAATCCGAGAGACGGCGCGACAGCGCGCTATGCAGATTGCCCGCACCTACTCCGCAGAGTTGGAGGGCACCGCCTTCGTCACCATCCGCGTCGGGACAACCATTTTGACAGATGGAGCTCGTGGAGGAGGACGCCACTATCACCCACTGGCGAGGTACGCCATCGCCAGAGGACGCCTTGGACGAGAGTCCGAGAGTGCAGAGGACCCGCGCGAGGTCACGGAGGCAAGGATCCACCGCGGAGGGCTTAGCTCACTCCATGCGTAAGATCCAGGAGTTGGAGATGGCTTTGTATGGACTGAGCCCGAGCCATCCCGAGTTACACGATCCAGATCCGAGGAGCCAGAGCAGAGGCACCAGGTGCGGAGCAGCAGCCACAGGACCAGTGAGTCGATGGGGTCTTTGCACCACCGCAGAGGTCACCAGACCAGTTCGCCCGATGCGAGCACCCACGTGTATGCTCGGGAGCCGCAATCGGGTTGGCTCGATGAGTGATTGAGTCTAGTAGAGTATAGTGTCGAGACTCAAGGTTGAGTCGCGTCTTTTCTTCGAGTCACCATTAGGTGTGAGTCGTCATGGGTTCCTATGTTTGCTTACTTGTTTTGGTTGTGAGTGTCTCAGTATCGTTGCATTGCCCTTAGGCACTTGTGAGCAACCATACGACTTTATATTATATTATAAAGTGGCTAAATAATTTAAGTTACACTGCTTCCCCACATAAGTTATTTTACTCGTCTATGCTTTCTTCTTTTCTTAAACTTGGAAGCTTGCAATGATGGTGAGGACACGTGGAAATGTTGGAGCCAATGGAAGTGGAGCTAACTGACATGATAACTGAATGAATGAGCCGATTCTCAACCGCCGCAGTCGATATGCAAAACACAGGAGCCTTCTTGATCGCCTGGACTCAACTTATGAGCACAATGGTTCAAACCATGCAGCAGATATCCAACCAAGTGCTGCGAATGTTCAACCTGGGGTAACCATGGACAACACCCTACTCAAGGTTGTCGGAGTTTATGAGAACCCGCCCACCTACCTTCTCGAACAACGCCAATCCACCGGAGGCGACGATTGGCTAAGGACAATTGAAAGGAAGCGCACATTACCCAAAGTGTAGGACATGAGAGGGTACTCTATGCCTCTCATCAACTCGAAGGAACCGCCGCAGAATGGTGGGAAAACCTGCGCAACTCATGAGGACCCACAGAGTATCACGTGGGAGGAATTCACCTCGACTTTCGCCAGCACCATGTACCCGAGGGTATCATGGATCTCAAAAGGAGGAATTCGAAGCTCAAGCGGTGGTGGCGATCGGTGGCGATTACGAACAAGTTCACCTAACCGCACGCTACGCACCGGAGGACGTGGCTACGGATAAGGCCGCATAATCCCGCTTCATGAAGGGATTGAATGCGAGGTTGCAGTGGGGCCGATCACCCACATTCCTCGACTTCCAAGAGCTAGTTAACAAAGCTCTTATATTAGAGGACAAGCGCCGAGAGTTGGATGACAACAGAAGCGCAGAATGGCACAACAAGGAGGTCGTCGGGCAAGCAGAGGCGAGAGGACGGCACCTCAGCAGCTCATCCGTACCAGCCGGAGGAAATGATAGGGTACCACCGCTGCAAATCGCGCCCGATGGGTCGAATGTTCGGACTCGGCCAGAATCGTAGCGCAGATCGAGGAACCTCTCGAGCAAAGGGAAGACGTTGCTATCATTGCAATGAAATGGGGCATTTTGCCAACAATTGCCCTAAGAAGGAGGTGTCACCCGGTCCGCTTTAACACGGGAACACACCGCAAGAACTCCGCGCCAATCGTGAACGCGGGCATCAATAATAGCAACTCCATCCCAAGGAACTGCACGAGGCCGAGTCAACCACATTACGACGGATGAAGTGCGTAACGCCACGGATGTTGTAATCGGGTAAGTTCCTAGTAAACTCGCATCACCATCGCTTTATTTGATTCGAGCTTAGCATTCTTTTATTTCCGAGATTTTGCTGTTCAAAATGATATGGAAATAGTGAATCTTAAATGTGTGCTCATAGTCCAATCCTCGGATCGTAACTCCGATCTAAAGTAGGATGTTCCGGTAAGACTAATAATTAATGGAGTGGAGTTCCTAGCTAACTTAATCATCCTTAATACCCAAACCTTGGATGTTATCACAGGAATGGATTGGTTAACCAAACACAAGGCGATCTTGGATCATGGAAAAAGAGTCATATCGGTCGAGAGCCCTGATGGAAAGAAGATTGAATTTGAAGCAAAATCGCTGCGAGATGGACAATTGATGGTCAACAAAGATGAAGATCGTCACTTAGAAGAAGTTTCCATAGTCAATGAATATCCTGATGTTTTCCTAAGATTTACAGGAATGCCGCCAGATAGAGATATCGAGTTCGTGATAGAGTGGTTCGAGGACAGCTCCCATAGCTAAGAGACCTTACAGATGTCCACAGAGGAATTGGTGGAAATGAAGAAACAAATTGAAGAGCTCTTTGAAAAGGGATTTATAAGACCTAGTTCATCGCCATGGGGAGCACTGCCTTATTCGTCAAGAAGAAGGACGGAGTTTTAGGATGTGTATAGACTATCGTGCACTCAATGATGTGACGATAAAGAATAAGTATCCGCTACCGGGATCGATGATTTGTTTGACCATTGAGAGGAGCAGAGTCTTCTCAAAATTGATCTCCGATCAGATACCATCAATTGAAGATCCGATCGAGGATATTCAAGACGCATTTTCGTCAAGATATGGACACTACGAGTTTACAAGTGATGTCCTTTGGTTTGACAAATGCACCAAAGATATTTTATGAACTTAATGAATAAGGTTTTTATGGAATACTTGGACAAGTTCGTCGTCGATTCATAGATGATATCCTTATCTATTCCAAGATGAGAGAAGAGCACGCCGAGCATTTGAGGCTAGTCCTTGAAAAGTTGAGAGAGCAACAGCTTGTTTGCAAAATTTAGCAAATGTGATTTACGGAAGAATAAGGTTGAATTTCTTGGACACATAATGACTGCAGCAGAGTTGCGGTAGATCCAAAGAAAGTGGAGACGGTTACGCATTGGGAGCAACCCAAGTCGGTAACCCAAACCGTAGTTTCCTTGGAATGGCGGGTATTACCGCCGATTCATCGAAGGATTCTCTACGATTGCGAGACCTCTTACGCAATTGTTGAAAAGGAAAGGAAATTCCTATGGACACCGAGTGTGGGAAGAGTTTTCAGAGTTGAAGAAAAGATTAACATCGGCACTGTATTAGTTTTACCCGACGCTCATCAAGACTTTGACATCTTTTGTGATGCATCGCGTCGAGGATTGGGATGCGTGTTGATGCAAAATAGGAAGGTAATTGCCTATGCATCGAGGCAATTGAGACCACATGAGGAGAACTATCCGACTCATGATTTGGAATTAGTCGCCGTAGTGCATGCACTAAAGATATGGCGTCATCATCTCATCGGAAATAGATGTGAAGTGTATACGATCATAAAAGTCTTAAGTATATCTTCACGCAAGTGACCTAAATATGAGGCAAAGAAGATGGTTAGAGTTAATCAAGGATTATAATGTGGAATTCACTACCATCCCGGTAAAGCCAACGAGTGGCGACGCCTTGAGCGTAAAGAACCACGGTGTTAATATGTTTGATGGAAACAAGTCAGTAGGAATTGTGTAAGGATTTCGAAATTAGAACTGAAATGGTACGGAATGATTCCTAGCAACTTTGGAAGTAAGGCCTACCTCGAAGATCGATCAAGGAAGGGCGTAAAGATGATGATAAGATCAAAAGGATTAAGGGCAAAATGGATGAAGGCAAAGCAAAAGATTTCAAACTGGATGAACAAGGTACTATGTGGTTTAAAGGGCGATTTGTGTACCGAACAAAAAGGAGTTGAAGCGATTAATTCTAGAGGAGGCTCATGACTCGGATACTCAATTCATCCAGAAGAGCGAAATGTATCAAGATTTAAAGGAAAGATTTTGGTGGCCAAGCATGAAACGAGAAGTCGCTAATATGTTGCATTATGTGACATATGCCAAAGAGTCAAAGCTATGCACCAAAGACCAAAGCAGGCTATTACAACCCCTAAAGATACCCGAATGGAAATGGGAAGAAATTGGTATGGATTTCATAACCGGATTGCCCGTAACGCAAAGTGGATATGATTCTATATGGGTCATAGTAGATCGTTTAACTAAAGTGGCACATTTCATACCCGTGAAGACCACTTATTCCGGAGACCGGTTAGCAGAACTTTATATGGCACGGATCGTCTGCTTGCACGGAGTAATCAAGAAGATAGTGTCGGACGGTACCCAATTTACCTCCAGATTTTGGGGTAAGCTACATGAGGCAATGGGGACTCGTTTGAACTTCAGTACAGCCTACCATCCGCAGACAGATGGTCAAACTGAGAGGGTTAACCAGATATTGGAAGATATGTTGAGAGCCTGTGCCTTAGCATATTCCAACTCATGGGACAAGTGTTTGCCTTATGCCGAGTTTAGTTACAACAACAGTTATCAAGCAAGTTTACGGATGTCTCCATTTGAAGCTTTGTATGGTCGGTCCTGTCGAACACCATTGAATTGGAATGAGACAGGCGAACGACACGTCTTTGGACCAGACATTCTTCAGGAAGCGGAAGAACAAATCGCCCTGATCAGGGAAAGATTGAAGATTGCACAATCGAGGCAGAAGAGTTATGCAGACAACCGTCGCAGGGAACTGAGCTTTGAACCCGAAGATTTTGTGTACCTTAGAGTCACACCTCTCAAAGGAGTCGGAGGTTCCATGCAAAGGGAAACTCGCACCCAGATATTCCGGACCATTCAAGATCTTGAGCCGCAGAGGTGAAGTTGCTTATCGCTTGAGTTACCACGCCTTTGGCGAGTGCATGATGTATTTCATGTATCACAATCAAGAAGTGTCTTGAGTACCGGAGGAGCAAACACCTTTGGAGGCAATTGATCCGCAGGAAGATCGACTTACAAAGAACATCCGATGAAGATTCGGACATAATGGACAGAGAGACAAGGAACAAGTCAACACGTTTGCAGAATTCAATGGAGTAACCATTCGGAAAGTGAAGCCACGTGGGAACGCCAAGAAGACTCAAGAAGGAGTTTCTAACCTATTTACGTAGACGATACTCGGGACGAGATTACATTAAGGGGAGGTTTGTAACACCTAATTTTGCTCTAATTTGAATTTTGAAGTATTTTTATTTTTGTGATTTTTTGGGAATTTATTTAAATTTATTTGGATTTATTCAAATAGGGCTTTTCTTGAAAACAATTGAATAATGGAAAAGTTTTTGCAAAGTTTTATTGCAAATATTTTAATTGAGTTCCAAATATCTCAAAGTAATTTCTGAATTTTTCTAGAATTTTTCGCTATTTTAAAAGCTCCAAATGATTTAATTGAATTTCTAGAATTATTTTAAATGTGAAATGATTTTAAAATCAGTTGAATAATAATGGGCCGAGCCCATTCTTTCGTGCGTCTTAACCAGCCCGCCTCGCCAAACCCTAGCGCCGCCCGCCCAAGCCGTCCGATCCGGATCGCGACGCTTTGTCAGAAGCCACGTCGCCCGTCGCGCGTGAGCCTTGGATCATCGCCGCCGAACGCGCGGATTGCGCCACGTCGGTCATCTTCGCGAGATCACCGGAGCTAATGCCGCCGACCGCTTCCGCTCGTTCGCCCCAGTAGCGCGCAAGTCGAGGCCCCTTTAAGTGCCGAGTAGCGCGTCCGTGAGCTCCTTTCATTGCGTCTTTTGACTCTCGCACGCACGCCGAGACCCTCTCTAGCGCTGAGCGAGCTCGCCAGAAGTTGCGCTCTTTGTGCCGCCGTTGTTTTTGCTTCCTCTCTTCGCCGTCCGTCGCTTTCGCGTGCTCGACCCTGCTTCAAGTTCACCAAGCAAGACGCGTCGAGTGGACCACTTCTTCTCGCCGAGAAGCCCGCGCGCCGCCGCCGAGGTCATCTTCCCACTCCGCAACCTTCGCTTCTTCGCCGCCGTCAACCTCGTCGAACCGCGCCGACCGTCCGATTTGCATCGTTCGGTTCTGGTGAGTCCGCGTAGCCTCCATCTCTGTAGATGTTTAGATTGAATCGTGGCCGTTGGATCTTGATGTATGCGGCTTGGATTAGATCTAGTTTCGCGATATGTTTTGTCTTAGCCGTTGGATCGTTAGTGGATGCGTAGGATTGAGCCACGTCGCGCCATGAGCAGTAAACCGCTCGGTACCGTTAGGCCGTTAGATTAGATCTAAACGGTAGAGATTGGATCTGGTTTTGCCCTAAGGATCCGCGCTGTTCGATTTGAACGTCGCGGCGGAGATGGCACCGCACCCTCGCCAAATCACGTGTTGACGCGTGGGCATTTTGATCGGGCGAGACCGATCCACCGTCGATTTCGGGCATCCGTCGCGATTGCGCCGCGTGTCGTCGCATGAACCGAGACGTCGCGATGGTGGCGCGGTGGTGGCCGTTGGATCTGGCGCGCCGTTGGATGTGCGACGCGTGGGCGTGGAGTGCGGCGTCGCCGAATCAGCGGGGTGAGATCCGACCGTTGGATGAGCGGCGATGCGATCTTGCCGCGTGTCGCGTCGGGATTGGTCGCAGATCGTCGCGATGCCACGGCTTGCGTCATCCGTGCATGAGCACGCAGTCTTGCCCATCCACGGTGGACCGAGCCAACCGTGGACCCACCCATGAATCAAGCAACGTGGCGGCACTAGAGGTCGCCACGTGTCGTCTTGCCGACGCCAATGACGTCCATAAATATTTTATATATAAAAATATTTCGACCAAATTCATTTCTGTGCTGACGTCATCATGACGCGATGTTGACATCATTTATGCAAATTTCCAGTATAAAAATAATTCAGAAAAATCGTATTTTCTTAATTTACGTATTTTGATTTTATTCAAACTTCAAATGACTATAACTTTTGCATTTTAACTCGGATTTGGGTGATTCAAATTTCTAAAAATTCATAAAATTATGAGCTATTTAATGGTGAATTTTATTTGAATTTTGAGGTCATCTAGTCTTCTGTATTAGCTATTTATTGTATCTTTTTGTTTGGCACGCTCGACGCAAATTTGCCTGAAAGTTTCGAGGAAGAATTAGTCGCTCAAGACCAAGCTTGAACACGACCAGCAACTCTTTGAAGGCAAGTGATGCTTTGATCATTTTGATCCCAGATTTTAAAATGTAATTTATGCTTTGAAACTATGCATGCTAATTATTTAAAATGAATTTAAATTAATTTGGGATAATGTAGTTAATCAACCCATTTTGTTATGCCACCTTGAATTATTACTTGTATACCCTAAATCATTGTCACCCTAAGTTTGATTATATTAGTTGGATGTTAATATTGTGCCAACACGGAGGCTAGACCGTGAGTAGATGCTTAGCCTTGCAATGAGTCATGAATGATCTTTCGAGAAATGCTACAAATTTGACTAATGGAATATTGAATGTATTTTGAAAGTGGTGTGATGATGCCACATGATGATATGGAAGTATGGTGACTGTGTGGTTCCATATTGATGTTGAGTTATTCTTGGCATGTGTTGCACAATAATCAATGGGGTGGGAAATGTTTTAGACTGGGGCAAGTGGCAAGAGGTCAGGTGCTGGTGGGCTGTGTGGCGATGGGTTGATGAGTGATGTGAGTCTGTGTGCCACATTGGGTGTGCCATTGTTGAGTGTTGGAAGCCTTGCCTTGGTCGATTAAGGACTTCACCTTGCAAGCCTTTGATCCGAGTCACCTGTACAACCACATGTCTGATATGGGATGACCTAGTTGACTAGGGTTCGATATCTTTCCTCCGATACCTCGGGGTGACAAGACACAGGGTGTATCTGTATGGGGAGCGTACTGCTACGGCTTGGTGCCCATCCAACGGTGATTGGCCGGTCCTATACTTGACTCTGTGAGGGAAGTGATAGTGAAGGCAATCTGGAGAGGTTCTTTGGTTAAGGTAGAGGTTCTGAAAAGCTTTGTTGCGACAATCACACGTGTGGTGAGCGGTATCTTGTGGGTAAAGTGTACAACCTCTGCAGAGTGTCAAAACTATTCGAATAGCCGTGCTCACGAATTGAGCATTGCTCGGGATTACATCAAGGGTAGATTTTCATAAACAAAACATGGAAGGGGTACGTGTGCCAAGTGTTAAAATGAACTCATAAGGTGTGTGTGGAAACCTCATGGAAAAACCATTTGAAATTATTATTACGTATAACTGTTTCTCTTGCTTTAATCTAACTAAGATATTGGTTAAAAATGCTTGCTTGATGCAAAAGAACCATTTAAGCCAATCCTTTGGAACAAGATCGCATATAGTAATAGTGCCGCATTCATGCATTACTTGTTGAGTGCCTTGTGTACTCACCCCACCTTGCTTTCAACCCCAACATCGGTGGAGGAGACTACACCGGTTTGGGAGGAGGAGTACATCGAGGACACGATGAACTAGGGGCAAGCCCACTCGGTTGCTGTGGCAAGATGAAGGCTTCCACGACCTTTTTTATGTTCATTGCTATTTCTTTACTTTGAATAATGTAAGCCTGTGTGGTGACCTATCTGTAAGGAGACCATAAGGTCGCATAACTCGGTTTATATACATGTTTGCACTATTTATTCTTATATCTTCGTGAATGTCTGTGATGTGCAACCCTGTATGACTGTGTGTGCTAGCGTGATCCTGGACTGGCACAGAATACACAGAGGGTCCGGATTTGCGGGTTCGGGTCCTAATTAGCAGATTCACCTTCGTATGAAGAGCTTGTAGAGATTATTAAAGAACTTAATAATGCTTTATATGTTAAATCTGCTAAAGACAAAGCTCTTAAGAAAAATAATATTAACTTGATAAATGAAGTTGATACTCTTGAATCTAACATCAAAATCATGCATGAAAAATATGATGTGCTACAAATTAGTCAAAATGAGCTTATAGATAAACATGAAAAACTTTCACATGCTCATTCTGTACTAAATTCCGATCATATTCTTCTTATTAATTCACATGATTCTTTGAAAAATACACATATACAACTAGTTAAAGATCATGATGAATTGCTTGATAAATACTATGAGCTAGAAATTGACAATGAAATGCAAACTAGCAAATCAAAAATTGTTTCATCTTGCAATATTTCAGTTAACTGTGATTTGCTATCTGATGAAATGATTATTCCCAGCTCACCTAGCATATGTAGTAAAAATTACAAAAATGCTATGTATGCTAAAGAACTCATGAATGAAAACAATGAGTTGAATCCAAGGTAGCAAAATTTGACAAAGGATTAGAAGAATGCTTCCTTGGTAGTGCTACTCTTGATAAAATTCTTGGTGAGCAAAAGATTGTTCTGGGTAAAAAGGGATTAGGTTATAGAGCCAAATCTATATCCAAAAAGAATGAACAGCCAAAACTCAAGATAAACTTTGTCAAGAGTAGGACTCAATGCTATTATTGTCATAACTACAATCATGCTGCTATAAATTGCAAGTTTGCGTGTGCTTCATATGCTAAGGTTAATAGAAGATGCATGGTTGATGCACATTATATGTTGTTTAAGGATTTTAGGGGTAAAATGAATGTTAAATATGTTGGCCCCTCTAATATGGATAAAAATCTTAAAGCTATTTGGGTGCCTAAGTCCTTACTTACTAATCCATTTGGCCCCAAAGTTGTTCAGACTAACATTAATGGACCCAAAAGTATTTGGGTACCTAAAATCAAGAAATAAACATTCTTTTAGGTAAATTACAAGAGTGGCGGTCAGCACTGGGTTATCGACACTCGCTGCACACAACACATGACCGGCACCTCAAGAATGTTCAGTTCAGTTGAAAAGGAAAAAGATTCAAGTCGCAAAATCACTTTTGGAGATAACAGTAAAAGAAAGGTAAAGGGAAATGGTAAAATAGCTATCTCAAATGACCACTCTATTGAAAATGTATTACTTGTTGATTCTTTAAATTTCAATCTTTTGTCTGTTGCTCAACTCTGTGATCTAGGTTTTCATTGTATTTTTTCAAGTGATGGAGTAACAGTTCTTGACAAAAATGAGAAGCTTATTTTTAAAGGTTTCAGATTTCAAAATCTCTACCTTTTTGACTTTAACTCTAATTCCTCATGCATCTCAACTTGTCTGCTTGCTAAAGTTTCACATGGTTGGCTTTGGCACAGAAGACTTGGGCATGTAGGTATGTCTAATCTTAAAAAGCTTTTCAAAAATGAGCTAGTAGTGGGTCTAAAAGATGTTAAATTTGAAAAAGATAAACTATGTAGTTCTTGTCAAGCAGGCAAGCAAGTGGCTAACTCTCATCCTACTAAAAATATTATGTCCACTACTAGGACCTTAGAACTTTTGCATATGGATGTGTTTGGTCCTACCTCATATGCAAGTATAGGTGGCAACTCATACTGTCTTGTAATTGTGGATGATTTCTCTAGATTCACATGGGTATTCTTTTTGCCAAATAAAAGTGAAGTTGGAAGAATATTTAAAACTTTTGCAAAAAGAGCTCAAAATGAATTTAACTGTCCCATCAAGAAGATCAGGAGTGACTATGGATCTTAATTTGTCAATACTAACATTATTGAATACTGTGATGAGTTAGGTATAAAGCATGAACTTTCAGCCACATACACTCCTCAACAGAATGGTGTGGTTGAAAGGAAAAATAGAACTCTCATAGAAATGGCAAAGACAATGTTGGATGAATATAACACTTCTGATGCTTTCTGGGTTGAAACTATCAATACTGCATGTCATGAAATCAACAGGCTCTATCTTCATCGACTTCTCAAGAAAACGTCATATGAGCTTCTGGTAGGAAGAAAACCTAATATCTCAAATTTTCGTGTGTTTGGATGCAAGGTATATATCTATAAAAAGATAACACACTTAGAAAAATTTCAAAAGAGATGTGACACAGGTATCATACTAGGTTATTCTTCCAAATCTAAAGCTTATAGAGTGTTCAATAATACAACAAGGCTAGTAGAAGAAACCTATGATGTTAAATTTGATGAATCTAATGGCTCACAAGGTGAGCATGAGAATCTAGCTGATGTAGGTGAAGAAGCCCTAAAAGAATCTATGAAGAAAATAGAAATTGGTGAGATCAAGCCCAAAGAGGATAAAGATGATCTACCACAAATGTCCACAATATCTCAAGATGGATCACAATTTGAAGATGATGAAAAGAAGGATAAAGGACTGAACTTCATAAAGAGCCATCACACCATAACAAAGGACCATCCTGTAGATCAAATCATTGGTGAATTTAGTAAGGGTGTTCAAACTCGTTCTAAAAAGCATCATTTTGTAAACATTATTCTTTTGTTTCATGTGTTGAGCCCAGAAATATAGATGAAGCTTTGAAGGATACTGATTGGATTGTGGCAATGGAAGAAGTGCTCAACAATTTTGAAAGAAACAAAGTGTGGAACTTAGTGGAAAGTCCCTCAGATCATAATGTCATTAGAACAAAGTGGGTTTTCAGAAATAAACAAGACGAAAATGGTGTGGTCACTCGCAATAAAGCAAGGCTAGTAGCTCAAGGATACTCTCAAGTTGAAGGTTTGGATTATGGAGAAACCTATGCACCTGTAGCTCGACTTGAAGCCATACGGTCCCTTCTAGTCTTTGCATGTCATTTCAATATTACTCTTTTTCAAATGGATATTAAAAGTGCTTTTCTTATTGGTATCATGAAGAAATTGTCTATGTTGAACAACCTCCTGGTTTTGAACATATTAAATTTCTCAATCATGTATATAAGTTATCTAAGGCACTATATGGTTTGAAACAAGCCCCTAGGGCATGGTATGAGCATGCCCTAAAAGAATTTCAAAATTGGGAAGTTTGAATCCAACATTATTTCTAAAAGACTTCAATGGTACATTAATGATTTGCCAAATATATGTTGATGATATTATCTTTGGAAGTACTAATCTGTCTCTATGCAAAGAATTCAGTAATCAAATGGCTAAAAAATTTGAAATGTCAATGATGGGAGAGCTTACATTCTTTTGGGGATTTCAAGTCAAGCAATTGAAGGAAGGGACTTTCATCTCACAAGAGAAGTATACTAAAGACCTTCTCAAACGCTTTAATCTGGAAGAATGCAAGCCTCTTAAAACTCCTATGGCAACCAATACACACCTTAATCAAGATGTGGGAGGTAAGTCCATTGATCAAAAGTTATATAGATCCATGATAGAGTCTTTACTTTATTTGATAGCATCTAGGCCAGATATCATGTTTAGTGTATGCACGTGTGCTAGATTTCAAGCTGCACCTAAAGAAGTACATCTTAGTGCAGTAAAAAGGATTTTCAGATACTTAAAGCATACTCCTTGTTTTGGCTTATGGTATCCGAAAGGTGCTTCTTTTGAACTTCTTGGCTACTCAGATTCCGATTATGCCAGTTGCAAAGTTGATCGAAAAAGAACCTCTGGGGTTGTCATTTACTTGGAAGATCTTTAGTGTCTTGGTGTTCAAAGAAACAAAATTCAGTAGCATTGTCAATCACAAATCAATATGTTGTTGCGAGCGATTCTTGTGCTCAAATTCTTTTTATTAAATAAACCTTTTTGGACTATGGTATTAAGTTTGAAAATGTGCCTCTGTTATGTGATAATGAAAGTGCAATGAAAATAGCCAACAATCCAGTCCAGCACTCCAGAACTAAGCATATTGAAATAAGACATCACTTCATACGTGATCATGTTGCTAAAAGTGATATTATGCTTAGTCATATAAGGACTGAGGATCAATTGGCTGATATTTTCACTAAACCACTTGATGAGGCCAGATTTACAAAATTAAGAAATGAACTAAATATTCTTGCTTCTTCAAACTGAAGGACCATGTGGAGGTCCATCCATGTTTGTGATGAGTATTTGACTTTATTTGAGCAAGGTGTGCTCAAGTTTGAGTTTGATTTGGATTGATTTTCAAAATGAAGCAATTTGTGTTGTCTCTGCCAGGAGTGGCAGTACCGGTCGTATGGACGCGGTAGTGATGAGTTGGATGGTTTATTGCACATCTTTGTGGGCATTGCTATGTGAGGAGTTTCCTTGTCTTTGATGGTTGCAGGATGACGGTGCTAGGGCATGGTGAGGCGAAGGATGACCGGGACTAGGCGAGGAGCGTCGGAGGTCCAGACGGTTGGGAGATCGCCGGAAGATGATCGGAGACGGAGTCCGGGCAAGTCAAGAAGACAAGGAAAGGAGTTGATGCTAGCTAGATGCTGCGTGGATCAATGAGGGCCGTCGGATTGAGGTCTAGTTGAAATGTTAGCGGGTCTATGTAGTATGCTTTGAAAACCGTGCAAGAAAACCCAGTATGTTTGTGGGTTTTGGGTTAGCCCTTGCATGGCTGTGTGTGTGGGTTAATCCTAGCCCTTAGATGGGTGCTCTAGGGTTGAGGGACTCATCCAAGGGTGGTAGGTGGCCCAAGAGTAGTATAAATAGGGGTGGAGGGGTAGCCTCCTTCCCTTGAAGGTGTTGAGGTTTTTATGCTCATTTGAGCTTTGCCCACATGAATGTGAGGCTTTGTAACCTCCCCTTCCAGAAATGAAAGTTTTATCCATCCACCTCTGAATTTATTTTGCGCATTTACATTATGTCTTTACTTTGCGCAATTTAAATTCAGTATTTACTTTCCCGCAATTACATTCCCGCAATTTACTTTCAAGTAATTTGGATTTGCCTCCCCTCCTTCTAAATGCTGCTGATCTTGGATGTTTTGAGTGTGTTCATATGGTTTTACATCTCTTTTGCACTCTTGGATTGAGTAGAGAACATCTTTTCTTTCAAGTTCCAACTTTGTTCAGAACTTGTTCTTCACACAGCAGTCAGTGTTTGATTTTTGTAAAAATATAAAAAAATCATTTTTGCGTTATTCTTGTTGGAGGAGGTGCGGGACTCTGATATACACCTACAGAAAAATTTTGGAGTTCACTTTTTGCACCGTTTGGGCGCCATGAGGTGAAAACCGAGCCACAAACTTTCTGCTCGAAGTTCTTGAGCATACTGTGTTCTTAGATTTTTAATGTTTTTTATGTAAGGCTTTTTGAGGAGAAATTTGGTGGAGTTCTTTACTACTCGGATGCTCATAGGGAGAAATATTCTCAGAATTTTTTGAGCTGCAGAAACCCACCAACCTCCTGTGCAAATTGAGGACAAGTTCTGAAAATTCTGCTTTTGCTTTTCTGAAAGTGACTTTTGTGATTTGAATTGATGTCCTTTCTAAAAGCAAGAGTTTGAATTGATTCCTCTTTATCTTAGACACTAGACAACCACGATTGTGACTCAAAAATCCCCACATATTTTATGGTACTTATCCATGCAAGCTTGGGGTACACATAGTTGTCTAGTTTTTCGGGTTTTTCACAATTTCCTTTGAGCGATCTTGTCGAGGTTTTTGTTGGAGTATTTTGGGGAATTTTTATTTGCGACCATTCACCCCCTCTTCGCCATCTCGGTCCTTCAATTGGTATCGAGCCGGTTCTGCTCTTTCTAGATCTTGACCGGTCTCAAGAGCCATGGCGACGGACAAATATTCCACCAAGCCTCCCATCTTTAATGGAGTTGATTTTCCTTTTAGAAGTCCGGATGGAGTCATACATCACGCCTGGGCTACCGATATGGCGAAAGGTGAAACTCCGTGTGAGGTTCTGGCGATGAAAATGTCATGGCCATCAATATGGTTGACGTTGAGGCGAATGCTAAGGCAAGGAACATTCTCATACTGGGTCTTAGCCATGTGAGTATGATAGGATTTTCACCTTCGCTCGCTCACGAGATTTGGGTAACCTCGATGCTTACCATGAGGGCTCTACTCAAATCAAGACGTGAGGCAGATTCAGCCTCAAGCGCGAGTACAACAAGTTTGATCAACGCGCTGGTGAGAGTCTCAATGAGTGTTTTGGTCGGTTTACAAAGATTTTGAGCGACCTTCGAGCAGTTGGTTGCATATACCCTGACTCGAACAATGCTCGGCATTTCTTGACCGCACTCGACCTTCGGGTTTGGGAGATGAAGGTGACCACCATTAAGCACACCACCGACTTATCGACTCTGACTCTTGACGGGCTTTATTCCCGCCTCAAGACTCATGAGATCGATGTCGTCTCTCGGAAGATGAAATCTCAGTCGATGGCTTTGGTCACCGATCCCATTGGATCTTCTTCTTCTGATCCTTCTATTGGTTTCTCTCTTTCCGCCCTTTGCGAGCTACGCGATGACCAACTGGAAAAATTTCCAGAAAATGAGCTTGCTCTTCTCGCTCGCAAGTTTTCTCATGCATACAAGAGGGTGAGAGAGAGGAAGAGAGGTGGCATGATCACCGCTTGAGTGTGGTGGCCCCAACCACATTCGCGAACTGTCCTAAGCCGGAGAAGGGCAAGAACGACGTTGGCGGTTCCGGCAAGAACGACTACACCGACAAGAACCGCAACAAGAAGCCTCCAGTTCGTGAACCGGCGCACGAGAAGAAGTACCGCAACTTCTCCAAGAACAAGAAGCTCTTCCACCGCGTCCTCGCCGCGCTTGACGACATCAACCTCTCCGACACGGAGACATGGAGCGACGAGGGCGAGGATGATCCACAAGAGAAGAAGGGCGGCAATGACTTCTCCGTCATGTGCTTCATGGCCGACACCAACGACATCAGCGACTCCGAGCTCTACAGCGACTCGGATGAGGTACCCTCCTATGACCAGCTCAACGAAAATTTCTACAAATTAGGAAAATTTCATGCTAGAGCTAGAGCTAGGTGTAGGAGCTTGAGAAGGAAGTAGGTACCTTGACTCGGGAATTAGCTTCACTTAGATCTTCTCCCTTCCGAGTCACTGATGATTGCTCTTTGTGTGATGCTATTCTTGTGGAGTTGGAGAACCTAAGGACCATACATGATAGTGTGGTCGCTGAACTTGATGGTCTTAGGTTGAAGAATGCTAGCACTAGTTCTATTGATGCTATTCCTGTTGAGGCTAGTTTTCTTCATGCTCACTCCACTCCATCATGTGCTAATTGCCCTAAATTGCTTGCCGAAATTGATGCCATGAGCGAGCACCTTCGAAAGCTTTCGCTAGAAATGATGAACTTGAATTGCATGCTTCTAAGGACCCAAATACTCATGTGAGGGTCAGAAGCAACTAAAACTTGACAATGGTGCTTTGAATGTCAAGTGTGATCAACTTGCTAAGGATTTACTAGTTAAGTCACAAACTGGTTGCTTGTCTTGTGTGTTGGGGTTAAGGATGATGTGGATCAAATCCATGTCGAGCTTAAGAAGAAGTTAAAAGACCAAACCCTTAGGATTAGAGATGCTCCTTGCGCTTTCTTGTGAGGCCCTCAATATTGAGGCAGCCGTGCTAAGGGAACAAAAGCACGTCTTTGAGAGATCTTCTCTTTACTGGTTCTTCTTCTTCCTCTCCTTCCCCCTGTTCTTCTTGTGCTTCTTTCTTCCGAGATTGCCAGTATCTTATGAGCACTCTCGAGAAGTTTGTTGGAGGCAAGAAGAAGCTCAATCTTATTCTAGACCAATCCAAGATTAGTAGATTCAATCAAGGTCTAGGATTTGATCCCATGGAGCACGCTCGGGCGCATCCTCCCACCATTGTGCGCGGCTTCAAGAGTGGTGAGATTGTGGTAGCTCCCAGAGTGAGTACCACCGTATTTAGATCTGCTGGGGTTGTCCATAGGACTCCTTATTAGAAGGGTGTTACTCCTATTGCTTCTGCCTCTAGCAAGGCGAAGTACACATGCACCTTCTGTAAGAAGGATGGTCACCTAGTAGATTTCTGCTTCAGGCACGCCAAGATCACTCGGCGTGAGCGTGTTGCTGCTCTTAGGGGTATTCAGGGTCATCCCCAGACTTTGAGTGCTCCTAAGACACACACTGCTTCTAGACAGGTTAGAGAGTCGCCTGTTTTTGGGTAGCGTCCAGGACTTGGTTTTCATGTTAGTTCTTCGAGTTTTAGTCCTGAAGCTGTTCGTAGTCAGTCTTTCCGCCGTCCTCTTGATATTCCTCGTTTTTCCCATCGAGGTAGATATCAGCGGCGTGAGGTGTTTTCTGGTAGGAGATCCAGGCAGCCTTACTGGGATGGTCCGGCTTTTGCACCACGTCGTGCTAACCCAGTTACAGCTCCTAGATCATCTGCTAGAGTTACTACTAATCTTGTTAGAGTTGAGCGTCAGAGAGACATTCGAGTCCAGTCTTCTTCTGTGGCTGGTACTCTAAGGTGTCGTATGCTTCAGTATTGGGTTCCTAAGTCTTCACTCTATCCCAGTACTGAGTCATCTTTCCCTCTTGTGTCAATTCCTTGTGTCATATCTATGCGATGATGCTTGTGAGTGCCTTTTGCCTTTCTCATGGCATGAGTCACTTGAGGCCAGCTTGAGGATGTGATGACTGCCTAGTGGAGTGGATTTGGGTCATCTTGTGGACTTGTCCTTTCTTAGTTCGATTCTTAGTCCATGAGTTGTCCTGAGGCATCATCTTCGCCGTGCATAAGTAGTGGACCTCGTTTTTCCTCGAGGTACCCACTCACGGCAAGAGTTGCAGGTAAGTATGTTGGTCATGTTGATCTTTACTAATCTCATCTAGGATCGGTTTGTCGCTTTTCAATGTTGGCACTCGATGTGAATTCGAGTTGGCCTTTGCGGCTTGTCTCTAGAGGATTGGATCTTCTGCATGACCATCATGAGCATCATGCTAACTCGCATGTACTTTCAACTTTGTTTGCCTCGTGTTTCGCTCCACAAGTGTTGAGCTTCATGATAACAGCATTGGGGACATCCACTTTCATGGTGAGCTATCTCATACCCTCATGTCGACTATACTTGTGATCATAATTTCCATGACATGTTGTGATTGCTCTTGCTCCCATGTGTATTATATGTACTTTGCTAGGTCTTGTTAGTTTTTGTCTGTCTTGTTTTGTGCCATAGCATGTTTTCCCCAACCATCTTTGTGCTTCATGTATTATATCCTAAATTCATGAGCTCTTTCCCAAGATGTGATTCTCTTGTTTTTATCCTGTCCATGATATTGTTCATTTGGTATGAGCATTTGTATTAACTATGGGCACGTGCTATATATCATTTACTTTATTTTGTCATGAGTAGTATCTAGGTTATATGACCTGATTTTCTATTACATCCATGATTAGCTTTGTTTGGACTTTGTTTGTCGACTTTGTGCTACATGTGAGTGCCTTTCATGAGATTAGGGTCATATGATCTAGCTGCATTGTATGACTTATATTGTTCATGATCACCTTTTATTGTCCTTCATGCTTATATGCTTCATACCTATTTTGCATGAGCTTGTGTTCTACATTCATGGCATGTATTCATCATCATGCATAGAGTGTTGCCATAAGTAGCTTCTCGTCTTTGTGTCCATGGTCACCATTTACTTTCATGCTGTTTGTGTCCTCATGACCTTTTGTTTGGTCTTGTTTTGACGTGCCTTTTTTCGCAGCATGTAAATATTGTTATTGAGACTATGGATAAATGGATCTTGATGTTGCTAATTGGTTTGTTTTATGAATGATCCCGTTTGGTTGTCTTCATTCAACTTGCTCATGTTATATCTAGTAGCATGTTGTTGTGCTTCATTGTGGTATTTCTTCATTTACATGCTCATTGCCATGTTTAGGGTAGTATCTTGATCCGTGTATTTCTAGGCTTGCACATGACCCCTGCTAGCATTTTGTTGCTGTGATGCACCTTGCTTAGCTTCTTCGCGCCAACCTTGACAAGGTGCTATGATGCACCTTGCTGTTGTTTATCATGTGGATATGTTTTCACTGTTGTCTATGGATATATGGATCTTGATGCTATCTTTAGCTTGGTTGTGATCATGATCTTACATTACCTTCTGCATCATGTTCATGCTCTAGATGATCATTTGCCACACTTTTCCTGTATCTTGTCCATTCGTGCCTAGGAACTGGATCCGCTAACCCCGCCAAAAGCATAGATTTGTTGGATGCATATGTGTAGGCTTTCTGGTGAGGAGACCATCATCCTAGGAATATCTCTAAGTCTTCTTCCTCTGCTTTTTGGATCCACTTCAGGTCATTTGCCACTACTTGCTCTACACTGCATTAGGTAAGTACCTCTGAAAATATTGATGATAGTGATGGGTCTCTTAGGAGGTTGTGGTTCTTTTGTAGGTAGAGCTTGTGTCCTATTTGTCTAGAGTCTTTTGGTTGGACTTCTAGCATAGTTAGGTTGCTTCTTACCTTGAGCCATCTTGCTCCTTAGAGACCATGTGGTTTTAGATCTTATCTCTTCTCCTCTAGCTTTCTATCTATCTCTTGTGAGGTGAGAGTTTTAGAGTGTGCCTCAAGGGGAGTAGAGTGTGTTCAGGGGGATTTGAGCTTGGGTTTATGAGCTCATATGGTATATCTTGAGGGGGAGCTGGTTTGTATATTATGTATTATATATTTTCTTCCAGCATTTCCTTTCTTCTTCTGGGTGACTTTAGGCTTGTTTTCTTGAGTTGAGTTCACTCACTTAGACTTCTGGCATGCCTTCCATGGACCTCTTATCTTGTGCTTTAGGTTGCTATCAAGCGTGATTAGCTGTTCTCTCTTCTCTCTAGGTTGAGTTCCCTCACAGTCTTATAAGTCTAGCAGGTATTGGACCTCCTGGGTAGACAGGGTCTGTGTGCACTCCTTAGTTGGGATCTAGAGTCAGCTTTCCTATGTCACCACTGGGAAGATAAGAGCGAGTCTGAGCCGTAGTGAGTCTCTTCTATCTTATCTATGCTCAATAGCCATCCAGTTTTGCAGTTTCTCGACTTCTCCTCATTCTGTTTTTCTGGTTATTATTGAGTTCATTCAGTTTTTCTTTGTGCCTAATCTTGATAATAACTCAACTTTAACCAGATTTGAGCTTAAAATTGATTCATTTGTTGAGGGGGAGTTTGGGAATCTGTTCATGTATTGCATTTAGACTGTATTTTCTGTTTTATGAGCTTTGTCTATTATGCAATTGATTTGTTCTTCATGCTATACACCATGCTACATCATTTGAAGAAAATCACTAGCTTAGGTATGTCCAAGTTCATTTAACTTGCTAAGCTTAAAAATGAAATAAGCCTTAAATGAAAAACTTGATGAAACTTGTTGCTTTTACTTGCTAGGTTTCTTCTCTAGAGGTTTGTGCCATAATTTGAGAAATTTTGGAGTTCTCTAGAGTCCCTATAGCAACTTGGGTGAAACTAGTTTGATCCATGCTAGAGTCCTTCAATTGCTCATGAATCATTGTGCAAAAAAAAAATTAAACAAAATTGACTCTTCTTGTGCACATATGACTCAACACCTTGCATTCACAAGACCGCTTCACATTGCACTTGGGATGAACTTGGAATACATCGTGTTTGACCTAGACCATCCTCTTAAGAGTTCATCTTGAGATGGTCGCATACGGCTTGAGTCAATTGGTTGTCAAAAGAAAATGCAAATAAATTAAAAACAAAGACATATGTGGGTAAAGAATGCAAATAATGTCAAACATTTGCACCCCGCTATGTCTTGTATGATGATAAATCAAAATTTGCATTAAGTGATAAATGAGCCCGAAGGACCTTGTATGCTCTTCTAGATTCCCCAAAGTGTTGAGTAGGTTGAACTCTAGGTTTTCCTTTTGATCCTTAGAGTGGCTATTCTTCTATTTTTGAAACTAAAGCTAAGTGTTGCACTTGTCAAATCTTGCTAAAAATGAAATATTCAAAACTAAGCTCGTATTTGCACTTGGACATGTCTTAGTTTAGTCATCTTCTGAAATTGACAAGCTTGGTGTAATATCCTTCCATTTTGATCAATTGGATAATCTTCAAAGCTCTTTCGATTGCATTTCATGCATACATAAAAACAATTGATGCCTATTTCCAAAAGGGGGAGAAAACGTAGAAAAGGCATCACTAAAATGATAAAAATGTGAATGCTTATTTGGTTATTATGATCTTTGTAAAACTATGCTACTACTTCTGTTGGATCATAATCTCATAATCACATTTGACATGTTTAGTTGGATTTTAGAGTTTTTGTTGAAAACTTGCTCTTTCTTAAATTTAACTCTAAAATCTGAATTCCTCTTCGTCAACTTGGTCATGGTTCTAATTTCTATCTTTGGACCAAGTTTGACTTTGCAACTAAAAATTGCTTTCTTCTTCATTTTCTTCAAACTCAAATTTATGCCTTTTGTGTGGTTTCTCAATATACTCATCAAGGGGGAGATTGAAAGACCATGTGGAGGTCCATCCATGTTTGTGATGAGTATTTGACTTTATTTGAGCAAGGTGTGCTCAAGTTTGAGTTTGATTTGGATTGATTTTCAAAATGAAGCAATTTGTGTTGTCTCTGCCAGGAGTGGCAGTACCGGTCGTATGGACGCGGTAGTGATGAGTTGGATGGTTTATTGCACATCTTTGTGGGCATTGCTATGTGAGGAGTTTCCTTGTCTTTGATGGTTGCAGGATGACAGTGCTAGGTCATGGTGAGGCGAAGGATGACCGGGACTAGGCGAGGAGCGTCGGAGGTCCAGACGGTTGGGAGATCGCCGGAAGATGATCGAAGACGGAGTCCGGGCAAGTTAAGAAGACAAGGAAAGGAGTTGATGCTAGATAGATGCCGCGTGGATCAATGAGGGCCGTCGGATTGAGGTCTAGTTGATAGGTTAGCGGGTCTAGGTAGTATGCTTTGAAAACAGTGCAAGAAAACCCGGTATGTGTGTGGGTTTTGGGTTAGCCCTTGCATGGCTGTGTGTGTGGGTTAATCCTAGCCCTTAGATGAGTGCTCTAGGGTTGAGGGACTCATCCAAGGGTGGTAGGTGGCCCAAGAGTAGTATAAATAGGGGTGGAGGGGTAGCCTCCTTCCCTTGAAGGTGTGTTGAGGTTTTTGATGCTCATTTGAGCTTTGCCCACATGAATGTGAGGCTTTGTAACCTCCCCTTCCAGAAATAAAAGTTTTATCCATCCACCTCTGAATTTATTTTGCGCATTTACATTATGTCTTTACTTTACGCAATTTAAATTCTGCATTTACTTTCCATAATTACATTCCATAATTTACTTTCAAGTAATTTGGATTTGCCTCCCCTCCTTCTAAATGCTGCTGATCTTGGATGTTTTGAGTGTGTTCATATGGTTTTACATCTCTTTTGCACTCTTGGATTGAGTAGAGAACATCTTTTCTTTCAAGTTCCAACTTTGTTCAGAACTTGTTCTTCGCACGGCAGTCAGTTTTTGATTTTTTTAAAAATATAGAAAAATCCTTTTCGAGTTATTCTTGTTGGAGGAGGTGCAGGACTCTGATATACACCTACAGAAACATTTTGGAGTTCACTTGTTGCACCGTTTGGGCGCCATGAGGTGAAAACCGAGCCCCAAACTTTCTGCTCGAAGTTCTTGAGCATACTGTGTTCTTAGATTTTTCCTATTTTTTCTGTATGGATTTTTGAGGAGAAATTTGGTGGAGTTCTTCCCGACTCTGGTGCTCATAGGGAAAAAAATTCTCAGAATTTTGTGATCTGCAGAAACCCACCAATCTCCTGTGTAAATTGAGGACAAGTTCTGAAAATTCTGCTTTTGCTTTTCTGTAAGTGACTTTTGTGATTTGAATTGATGTCCTTTCTAAAAGCAAGAGTTTGAATTGATTCCTCTTTATCTTAGACACTAGACAACCAGGATTGTGACTCAAAAATCCCCACATGTTTTATGGTACTTATCCATGCAAGTTTGGGGTACACATAGTTGTCTAGTTTTTCGGGTTTTTCACAATTTCTTTTGAGCGATCTTGTCGAGGTTTTTGTTAGAGTATTTTGGGGGAATTTTTATTTGCGACCATTCCCCCCCCCTCTGTTCGCCATCTCGGTCCTTCACAAACATTGTTTGATTCTTTCAAATATCACACTAAGGGGGAGTCAAATTTGCCTGTCATGCATATCTTGCTAGCCTTGTTTGATCAAAAGAAATCACTAGTGCTGAATAACATTAAAGCTATATTATAAAATTAAATAGGTTCTCTTGAAAAACTAATAGTCATAAAATTGCTGCTGAAAGCCTTCTCTTTCTCTAGTATAATACTACACTTTCCTAAAAACACAGTAATTAGGTTAGGTAAGTTTCAGAAGGAAAATACTTATATAAATAAGAACTCTTGAAAACCTAAATAACTCAGCACATCAGTTCTCTTTTCTTGAGCTTGAAGTTAATCATACTCATGCTCTTATGAAAATTACGGCTCATACATTTCCTTTTGAAATCCAACATCTCCTGAATTTATCGATATTAAGATTATTCTAAGATCCCTCTAAAAAGGTTTGTGTGTTTTTCTTAAAAGAGAGATCTCAGAAAATCTTTAAGAAATTAGTTATATCTGTATTTTCAAGTACAACGGACTACTGAACCTAACCGAGAGTTTTCCAACTACGGCGGACCAAGTGTGTCTTATACGGACACGGTCCGGCGCAAATGGAAAAACATCAGGAATCGGTCCGGCGCAGATAAAGGATGTTCAGATCTATCTAAAAAATATTGTCCGAAGCTTGTATGGCAATAACTCTGTTTTCTAAGCTCTTATCTTTTTCAAATCGTGTTCATCTCAAAACTCTAAAAGATCTCTTCCTTGCTATATTCTTCAAAATCCTATTCTTAGGACTTATCTTTGCTAAACCTATCCGAATCTGGTAACCTTGTTCCTTGGATTCTCTGTTTTCCAACCCCACCATAAAGAGACTTCCTTCAAAACCGGGTAGTTACAGTCATCTCTTTCCCCATATGTTGTCCGTACTCAAAACGACTGCAATAACTTCCTTATTTTACTCCTCGCATTATGCACTACTTATAGCTTCATCTTCTTCAGAAGCCTCTCAAACCTCTTTGATCCACAAATCTTCTCGCAAGATTGTTCTTGAGCACAAAAACCCTCTGCTCACCGAAGCTCATCCTGACCGGGCGATTGACAACGGTGTCCCTGCGTGCTCACGACAAGGCATTGCGTCTAGGGTTTTGTAAGTTCTTCAATCTTTATATCTTATCTTTGTTTAGACTGAAACCCTAAGTTAGAAATCGTCTCTTAAGGTCTTCTTCTTGTTCTTTAGGGTGTTCTTTAGCTCTTGCGTTTTGCATTGTCTGCAAACAGCCTTCTTGTCTGTCAACCAAATCAGCTCAGTTTTTCTGCTTGAAAAAGAAGTCTAAATCAAAATGAGTTCTCAGAATCCTGACAAGAGAGGTCTTTTTGGAAAAATTGCTGATAAAGTCAAAGGGAAAAAGAGAGCCAAAACAGACAGATCCAGTCAAACTCAGCAGTCTGGTGGTGTAGTAAAGAAAGTAACTACTAAACCATCAAAAAGAGGAAAACAACCAGTGCAACATGATTCGACCTCTTCTTCAGATGACAGTGATTATCAACCAAGTGCAAACATATCCTCTAATGAAGAAATAGAGCTTAGTGGTGAAATTTACATGATTTGTGGGCATGAGCTAGCTGTTTTAGGTGGAAAGAAACTAAGAGCTACTAGATTGGTGCTTGAAAGGATCTGGTTTCCTTTTGATAGACCTTCCTTTAATGAGCAATTCATCACCACATTCCAGAGAAACATATATATGGGCTACAAAAACAGTAAAAATAGGAATGGTAAACTCCTGTCAGCTCTATGCAAGCATCAATATGTTGATTGGAACCAGATTAGCTCAGTTCTAGAATCAAATAGAATTCTAGATTGTGTCATATCAACTCCAGGCCTTGCTGCCCTAATGTCTTCTGCTTGGCCAGCCTGGAATGAAAACAGAATTATGGAATTCTATGCATCCTTGTTAGTGAACAAGAATAGACACTATATTCTGTTTACTATTGATGAAAATAAGAGAAAAGTGAAATCACCTCAGTTTGAAGCAGCTATTGGAGCCTCAAGTTCCTTGCTAAACAGAACTAGGATTCATGATAGGATGTTTCCTAGAAATAGTTGGAGGCAGATTGGTGACATGCCTGACTTGCAAGTATCTGCTCACATCTACAGAAATATCCATGAGGCTGGTTTTAATGCTAATAAGGTTCATTGTTTAACTGCCGAGGCCAAGACTCTGCTCCTGATCCTTAGACACACAATTTACCCTAAATCTGGCTACAAGGAGGGAGTAACTCCATGTCTTGCTTGCCTGCTGCATCTAATTCTGTCAAGACAACCCATTGATCTGACAGACTATATTTTTGGAGAAATGGAAGAAGCTATTTACAGAAAAATGGGCAGCCCTCTACCTTTTGCCATGCAAATCACTCAGATGTTATTGGCTCAAGGTATCATCTCACTGCTTGAGATGGACAGGGATTTCAACTCTAGACCAAAGCAATACAAAATGTCCAAGCCAGTTGCTCAAGATGAAAGGCCAGCTAGACTTTCTACTCCATTACTAGTAATTCATGAGCCAAGTGCTCAAGAAGGCACTGAGATACATAGAAATTCAGATGATGATGGTGGAGCTCCAAGTCACATCTATCATACTTAGGAATACATTTTTCCAGCTCCTGACTTTCCACATACTCCTCTGAAAACTCAACTATAGCTCAAACATCATAGTCAGCAAAGGTTTGGACAATCTGAACATACTGAAATCCATGTTAGCTCAGAGTCTCATCATGAAGATGAGGAAGTGCACAAATTACAAGAACTAGCAGCTGTAGCTAGGTTCATGGAGGGTCAAAGATTCCCATTAGCAGCCCATGAACATGACGCAGGTGGTTCTAGGCTACCTCAGGGTCATATGCCAACATTTTCTCAGAACTCAGATGAGGATTCTCACTATTCTCAATTTACTGAACCCGAGTCCACTCATGATTTTGGTCAACAACCATCTTGATGGGATCCTCAGCCTGGTTGGTTCACTTCTTTTGAGCAACAATACAACACTGACCTTAGACATGCACAAGAAAGCTTTGAAGAAGAAAGGAGGTTTGCACCCCAGAGACATAATGAGCAGATGATAGCCATCCAACAATAGCAAAGAATTATTGCAAAAGATCTGCCAAGACCAAGCAAATCTCAGAGATGAAATGTAACATTCCAAAATTTTGGATTTTAGAATGTTTGAATTTCAAAATCCACCATTTGCAATTTCTTTGAATTAATTTCAGCTTAATTTGAATTTTCTATTTATAAAAGGATTTTAATTAGGCTCAAGGTTCATTATGCTGCAAGGAATTTTTCTGTATTTTTGGAGATTTTTCTGAATTTATTTGATATTTATTTGAATTTATGTGCTTTTATTTGAATTTCTGGAATTTCTTTAATTCGGAAAATGATTTATTTTCAAAAACCCTTTTTGGGCCGAATCTCCCGCGGCCCATCTCTTTTTCCCGCCTCGTTCGCCTCCGCCCGCTCGCTCCTCCTCCTCGCCGCGCTTAGCCGCCGCGCGCGTTGGCCCGACCCGTCTTGAAACCCTAGCGCCGTGGGCGTTGGATCTCGATCTGGCGGTCGAGACTCACCCGCGTGGCCACACGCGTGTGAGCCGTCTGATCGGTGCCGCGTGGACAGCTAGCGTTGCGCCACGTCGCCTCCGTCTTCTTGGTAGGACTCATCCGCCGTCGCCGAATCCGCAATCTCGCCGTGATTTCCTCGCCGCGCGTTGTATCCGCACAAATCATCGCCTCCGCGCCTATTTAAAGCACCGCACCCGTTCCCCTCTCCCGTTTTCCGAGAATCGCCGCTGTGCGCCGCCCCGAGCTCCACTTTTGCGCCGTCGTGCCCGAGGATCTTCCCCGCCGTCTTTCTTTCTCGCCGGTGAGCCTCCGCCGCTTATTTTGGTCTCTTCGAGTTCCCTGCGTCTCCCTCTTTCTTTTTCCCCATATCCGAGCGCGTCTCGTCGCGTTTTGCTCCGACGGCATCGCCTTCTTCTTCGCCTCCGGCCTTGCCCGCACCAAGCGCGCCGCCGCCTCGCGCCGTCATTCCTCGTCGATGAGCCGTGGCGTCGATCTTCGCGTCGCGCGCCACGCCGCAGCCGCGGCCGCACCCGCGTCCGCGCAGATCCGATCCGATCGGGCGGCCGGATGCGCGACCGTGGCAAGCCCACGTCGGCCGCCACCTCAGCCCAGCGTGGCGGCGCGTCGGCAACGCGTCGGCGACCACGTCGACCCTAGCCCGCGCGTGTCGCCACCTCGGTAGTGCGCCTCGTCACCCCTAGATCTCCTCGGTGAACGCAGTCCACCGTGAGCCGAGTCTCTGACTCGTGGGCCCCACGTGTCAGCGGCATTTCTTTTTCTTTTTCTGATTTTCCAGAAAATCCAAAATTCCAGCCAATCACGTGCTGCCACGTGTCAGCCTCTCTGATTTTCTCTGATTTTCTGATCTGGGAATCTTCCAGGACCCCGTTCTCCTTCGTTCGAGCTCCGATTCCAGTGATTCAAATTTCTAAATTCATCTAAATTCAAGATCTATCTTCCAGTACCATTATTTTCAATTTTTGAATTTTATTTGAATTTTTTTATTTATTTGCTCGTTTGGCGTGTAGACGACGATCAAGCTCAAGCAAACCAACATTCAGAGGTAGATCCAGCAAGAGGCAGCGAAGGCAAGTCTTCCTTGAACATATTGATCCCAAATTTTACAAAATGCCTATATTGTTTTAAATTATGCATGCTTACTTTATGCAATGTACTTTAAACATAGTTTTAGAGTATAGTTAAATTCCAGTTTGTTATACCCTCATTGGTATTGATCATGTCGAACCTTTGACACCCTAGATGATATATATACTAGCTATTTTATTTGGTGATATCCAGTAGATTAGCATGGAACGGTAGAATTGCTTAGTCCAGCTTAAGCGTTTCGGTATTGTGCCAATATGGGAATCATTTCAAATGTTGTTTAAACTTATTTGTGAAAGTGCGGCAATTGGTGTTGCTGCTGTGGTTTAAATGAATTAAAGTGGAAATGGTTTAGACCGGGGCGGATGGATGTTTGGCGGGTGCAAAAAGCACGAGACCTTGGTATGTGAATGTTCCGCCCTAGTCAATTAAGGACCGAAGCGTGTGTTACCATGGACCGAGCACTACCGTACAACCACAAGTCTATATGGGTACGACCTGGCTAAATAATTTGTGCGTCTCATTATTAGCTTCGCCAGTTGGTGAGTGCGGATGTTGGCAGCGCAAGAGGGGCTTCAGATCTTTGGCGGCTAGAACCCTAACAAATGTGAAACCTTAGCGGGCGAGGTTAATAGTGGGGTTGTGCATTGTAAAGGCCTTGTCATGATCTCTCTGTAGACACACCAAAGGAAGTGTGTTAAGTGCATGGCAACAAGAGTCGATCATGTCTTGTGGGTAAAGTGTACACACTCTGCAGAGTTAAAACTACTTAAGTAGCCGTGCCCACTGTCAAGGGCAGTGTAACACCCTAATTTTTGCTCTAGTTTAAATTTTGAGAGTATTTTTGATTTTGTGAATTCTTGAGAATTTATCGAAATTTATTTGGAATTACTCAAAACTAGCCTTCCTTGAAAACAATTAAATAATGTATAAGTTCTAGCAAAGTTTTATTAAAAATATTTTATTTGAGTTCCAAATATCTCAAGGTATTTTCTGAATTTTTCTAGAATTTTTCTGCTATTTTAAAAGTCCCAAATGAATTAAATGAATTTCTAGAATTATTTTTATTGAAAAGGTTTTAAAAATGGCTATGAATGATAATGGGCCGAGCCCATTCTTGTGGCGTCGCCACCCATCCGCGCGAAACCCTACCGCGCCACCGTGAACCGCTCGATCTTGATCGAACGCTTGCGCGTGTGCCACGTCGTTTAGCGATCGCGAGCCATCCGATCCAATCCGCGGACGCCCGTGATTGCGCCACGCCGGCCGCTCACGTGAGATCACCGAGCTAACGCCGCCGACCGCTACCGCTTGTTTCGCCACCGTAGCGCGCGCACGCCGAGGCCCCTTAAAGTGCACCGAGTAGCGCGTCGCGTAACTTTTTCGCCGCGCGTCTTTGACACCTTGCACGCACGCCAAGACCCTCTCTAGCGCTGAACGAGCTCGCCGTAGTTGTTCCCTGCACCGCCATCGTTCTCCGTCGTTTGCGTCGCCGCCGTCCACTTCCGCCGTTGTTGAGGTCACCGGGTACCGATCTCGTCGAGACGCGTCGAACGCGCCACTTCTTCACGCCGGAACGCCCGCAACGCCGCCGACGTCCTCGTCTTCCTCGCCGGCGACTGTTCCTTCGCGCCGCCGCTGACCTCACCAACTTCCGCCGGCCGTCCGATCCTCATCGCTCGGTTTTGGTGAGTCCACGATCCACTTCTCTGCTTACGCTTGGATTAAATTATAGACGTTAGATCCGTAATGTGCGCGAGATTAGATCTCGACATTAGGCTATTAGTAGATCTTGACCGCTTGATCGGGTTGAACGGTAGAGATTAGATCTAGTCTCTCAGAACTTGGTTACATCTCACCGTTGGATCGTTAGTGTATGCATAGGATTGAGCCACGCCAAGCCGTGAATAGTAAACAGCCTCGGTAACTGAGCCGCTCGGATCGGATATAAACGGTTGAGTTCGATCTGGTTTTGCCCTAGGATCCGCGCTGCTCGATTTGAACGTCGCGCGCGTGGTAGCGCCGCACCTTCATCCAATCTCGCCGACGCGTGGTTGCTTTGACCGCAGCAGCAGACCGATCCGCCGTTGCTTTGGGCGCGCCGCGCGATCGTGCCGCGTGGCTACGAGTAAATCGAGGCGCCGCCGCGTCGGTGCGAATCCAACCGCTGGATTTAGGCCGACACCGGATGTGCGACGCGTGGGGCGTGGAGCCCGTCGCCGCTACCGATGCGTGGTCGATCACCGGATGCGCGACGCGTGTCGCACGATCTCGGTCTTATTGCGCGCGCGCGCGTGAGGATCTCGACCGTCGGTTTTAGCGAACGGTCCGATTTTGCCGCGCGTTCGCAGCGCTTCGGAACCAAGTCCACGCTAGACCGTGAGCCGAGCCGTGAACCCACCCATAGATCAGAGCGACGTGGCGGCCTCGGCGTGCACGCGTCGTCCGACGCTATCGTCCGACGCCATAAATATTTTCATATATAAAAATATTTCGACGGAAATTATTTCGGTGCTGACGTCATCATGAGGCATGCTGACGTCATAAATGCGAATTTCAAGTATAAAAATAATTTGGAAAAATCGGATTTTCTAATTTCAGATTTTTGATTTTATTCAAAACTTCAAATGACTATAACTTTTGCATTTTAACTCGGATTTGGGTGATTCAAATTTCTAAAAATTCATAAAATTGTGATCTATTTAATGATGAATTTTATTTGAATTTTGAGATTATCTAGTCGTCTGTATTAGCTATTTATTGCATATTTTATTTGAACGCGTGAGACGCAAATTTACCTAAGGTTTCAAGAAGAATTAGTCGCTCAAGACCAAGCTTCTAACACGACCGCAGCTCTTTGAAGGCAAGTGATGCTTTGATCATTTTGATCCCAGATTTTAAAATGTAATTTATGCTTTGAAACTATGCATGCTAATTATTTAAAATGAATTTAAATTAATTTGGGATAATGTAGTTAATCAACCCATTTTGTTATGCCACCTTGAATTATTAATTGTATGCCTAGATCATTGTCACCCTAAGTTTTGATTATATTAGTTGGATGTTAATATTGTGCCAACACGGAGGCTAGACCGTGAGTAGATGCTTAGCCTTGCAACGAATCATGAATGATCTTTCGGAAAAATGCTACAATATTGATTAAAGACATATTGAATGTATTTTGAAAAGTGGTGTGATGATGCCACATGTTGAGATTGAGGTACAAAGAACTCGTGTGGTTCCGCATCGATATTGAGTTATTGGCCGCATGTGTTGCACAATAATCAACCTGGGTGGAAAATGATTTAGACTGGGGCAAGTGGCAAGAGGTCAGTGCGTGGGCCTGTGTGGCATTGGGTTGTTGAGTGATGTGAGTCTGTGTGCCACATTGGGTGTGTGCCATCGTTGAGTGTTGAAAGTCTTGCCTTGGTCGATTAAGGACTTCACCTTGCAAGCCTTTGATCCGAGTCAACCGCACAACCACATGCCCGACATGGGATGCACCTAGTTGACTAGGGTTCGATATCTTTCCTCCGATACCTCGGGGACAAGACACGTGGGTGTATCTGTATGGGGAGCGTACTGTGCTACGGCTTGGTGCCCATCCAACGGTGATTGGCCGGTCCTATACTTGACTCTGTGTGAGGAAGTGATAGTGAAGGCAATACCGAGAGGTTCTTTAGTTAAGGTAGAAGTTCTAAAAAGCTTTGTTGCGACAATCACCTGTGTGGTGAGCGGCTGTATCTTGTGGGTAAAGTGTACAACCTCTGCAGAGTGTCAAAACTATTCGAATAGCCGTGCTCACGGTATTGAGCATTGCTCGGGGATTACAGTCAAGGGGTAGTTTTTCATAAACAAAACATGGAAGGGTGGTTGTGTGCCAGTGTTGGAAATGAACTGATAAGGCTGTGTGCCGAGAATCTTCGAAGAAAAACCATTTGAAATTAGTATTACTTATATCTGTTTCACTGCTTTAATCTAAACAAGATACTAGTTTAAAAATGCTGCTTGATGCAAAAGAATCAATTAAGCCAATCCATTGGAATAAGCTTTGCATATAGTAATAGTGTCCGCATTCATGCATTACTTGTTGAGTGCCTTGTGTACTCACCCCACCTTGCTTATCAACCCCAACATCGCTGGAGGAGACTACACCAAGATGGGAGGAGGAGTACGTCGAGGACACGAGCAACTAGGGGCAAGCCCACCGGTTGCTGTGGCAAGATGGAGGCTTCCACGACTTTTTATGTTCCATTGCTATTTCTTTGTTTTGAATAATGTAAGCCTGCGTGGTCGATTTATCTGTAAGGAGACCATAAGGTTGTACAACTCGCTTTATATACATGTTTGCACTATTTATTCTTATATCCTTGTGAATGTCCGTGATGTGCAACCTGTATGATCAGTGTGTGCTAAGCGTGATCCTGGGATCGCATGTAATACACAGAGGGTCCGGATTTGCGGTTCGGGTCCCGACAGAGGTGGTATCGAGCAGTGATCAGTAGGCCTTGACCTTAGTTTGGTTGTGCCTAGGAGGGTGAAAACTATTTTCTAAAGACCTAATCAACTTGAGCAAGAATGTCAAAGAAATCTCGACTTATCTCTTCTCCCTTATTCATACCTATGCTTGAATTTTTATTATTCTCTATTTAATTTAAACAAGGTTTGTTTTGGCGGATGAGGATGATCCATACCTATGGAGAGCGCGACTGAGGATACGCCGCGGAGTTATGGCGTATGATGCAGCTTGCTTGGAGGTTTTGACCGACCACCGCATCGAGGGACTTCGTGGACGGGCAGACTTGACGTCGCTGGACGCCAAGATCACGATGTATGCTCGGGAGAGGACGAGGCGAGTCGTCCTATCTACATCACCGCCAGGAGGTCTTCTTTCGAGGCCGGATTCGTGAGACGTCGCGTCGAGCGATGCGGCGATTGCCCGCACTTACTCCGCAGAGTTAGAGGGCACCGCCTTCCGCCACCATCCGCGTCGAGACAATCGCTTGGACAGATGGAGCTTGTGGAGGAGGACGCCACTATCACCCACTGGCAAGGTACGCCATCGCCAGAGGACGCCTTGGGCGAGACAGTCCGGAGTTGCAGAGGACCCGCGACGAGGTTATAGAGGCAAGAACCCAACACCGGAGAACTTAGCTCATGCCATCGTAAGATCCGGGGTTGGAGATGGCTTTGTATGGACTGAGCCCAACCATCCCGAGTTACATGATCCAGATCCGAGGAGCGGAGCAGAGGCGCCAGAGGTGAGAAGCGAGCAGCCGGGACCAGCAGAGTCGATGGGGTCTTTTGCACCCGCCGCAGAGGTCACGGACCGATTCGCCCCAATGCCACAAAGACTACGCGCGCACGCGCCGGGAAGCGCGGCCTGGGTTGGCTCGATGAGTGATCGAGTCTAGTAGAGTGTAGTGTCGAGACTCAATATCCGAGTCGTGTCTTTGTTTCAGAGTTACCCTTAGGTGTGAGTTGTCATGGATTCCTATGTTTGCTTACTTGCTTTTGGTTGTGAGTGTCACGTATGTGTTGCATTGCCCTTAGGCACTTGTGAGCAACCATACCGCTTTATATTATATCAATAAAGTGGCTAAATAATTTAAGTTACACCTGCTTCCCCACATAAGTTCTTTTACTTGTCTATGCTTTCTTCTTTTCTTAACCATTGAAGCTTGCAAATGATGGTGAGGACTCGTGGAAATGTTGGAGCCAATGAAGTGGAGCTAACCAGACGGACAACGGTAATGAAGAGTCGATTCTCAACCACCGCAGTCGATATGCGTAACACAGGAGCCTTTTGACAGCCCAGACTCAACTCATGACCACGATGGTTCAAACCATGCAGCAGATATCCAATCAAGCTGCTGCGAATGTTCAACCTGGGGGCAACCATGGACCACACCCCTACTCCAGATTGTCGGAGTTTATGAGAACTCGTCCACCCACTTTCTCGGGTAACGCCAATCCACTGGAAGCGGACGATTGGCTAAGGACAATTGAAAGGAAGCTGCACATTACCCAATGTGTAGGACATGAGAGGGTACTCTATGCCTCTCATCAACTCGAAGGACCGCCGCAGAATGGTGGGAAAACCTGCGCAGACTCATGAGGACCCGCAGAGTATCACATGGGAGGAATTCACCTCGGCCTTCCGTCAGCACCATGTACCCGAGGGTATCATGGATCTTAAAAGGAGGAGTTCAAGCCTCAAGCAAGGCGGCGATCGGTGGCGATTACGAACAAGTTCACCTAACCGCACGCTACGCACTGCAGGACGTGGCTACGGATAAGGCCGCATAATCCCGCTTCATGAAGGGATTGAATGCGAGGTTGCAGTGGACCGATCACCCACACATTCCCGACTTTCAAGAGTTAGTTAACAAAGCCACGATCTTAGAGGACAAGCGCCGAGAGTTGGATGACAACAGAAGCGCAGAATGGCGCAACAAGGAGGTCGTCGGGGCAAGCAGAGGCGAGGACGGCACCCCAACAAATCATTCGGTACCACCTAGAGGCAATGATGGCACCACCGCCGCAAATCGCCCGATGGGTCAAAATGTTCGACTCGGCGAAACTATGGCACAGATCGGAGGAACCTCTCGTGCCGTGGGAAGACGTTGCTATCATTGCAATGAAATGGGGCATTTTGCCAACAATCGCCCTAAGAAGGAGGTGTCACCCGTTCGCTTTAACTCGGGAACACACCGCAAGGACTCCGCACCAATCATGAACCGCGGGCATCAACAAAGACTCCATCCCAAGGAACTGCACGAGGCGAGTCAACCACATCACAAAGCAGATGAAGTCCGTAACGCCTCGGACGTTGTAATCGGGTAAGTTCTAGTAAACTCGATACCAGCTCGCTTTATTTGATTCCGAGCTTCGCATTCTTTTATTTCCGAGATTTTGCTGTTCAAAATGATATGGAAATAGTGAATCTTAAATGTGTGCTCATAGTCCAATCTCTGGATCGAACTCCGATCTAAAGTAGGATGTTCTGGGTAGGAATAATAATTAATGGAGTTGAGTTCCTAGCTAACTTAATCGCCCTTAATACCCAAACCTTGGATGTTATCCTCGGGAATGGATTGGTTAATCGATCACAAGGCGATATTGGATCATGGAAAAGAGTCATATCGGTCGAGAGCCCTGATGGAAAGAAAATTGAGTTTGAAGCGAAACCAAGATTTAGATGGACAATTGATGGTCAACAAAGATGAAGATCGCTACCAGAGGAAGTCTCCATAGTCAATGAATATCCTGATGTTTTCCCGTAAGATTTACCCGAATGCCGCCAGATAGAGATATCGAGTTCGTGATAGAACTAGTCCTGTGACAGCTCCAATAGCTAAGAGACCTTACAGGGATGTCCACAGAGGAATTGGTGGAAATGAAGAAGCAAATTGAAGAAGCTGCTGAAAAGGGATTTATAAGACCTAGTTCATCGCCATGGGGAGCACTGTCTTATTCGTTAAGAAGAAGGACGGAAGTTTCAGGATGTGTATAGACTATCGTGCACTCAATGATGTGACGATAAAGAATAAGTATCCGCTACCGGGATCGATGATTTGTTTGACCAGCTTGAGAGGAGCAGGAGTATTCTCCAAAATTGATCTTCGATCGAGGATACCATCACCAAGATCCGATCGAGGATATTTCAAGACCGCATTTTCGTCAAGATATGGACACTACGAGTTTACAAATGATGCCTTTTGGTCCGATAAATGCACCAAAGATATTTCATGAACTTAATGAATAAGGTTTTATGGAAAACTTGGATAAGTTCGTCGTCAGATTCATAGATGACATCCTTATCTATTCCAAGACGAGAGAAGAGCACGCAGAGCACTTGAGGCTAGTCCTTGAAAAGTTGAGGGAACAACGCTTGTTTGCGAAATTTAGCAAATGTGATTTCGAAAGATAAGGTGGAATTTCTTGGACACATAATGACAGAGAAGGAGTTGTTGAGATCCAAAGAAAGTGGAAACGGTTTTACATTGGGAATAGTAGAAGACGGTAACCCAAACCGTAGTTTCCTTGGAATGGCGGGTATTACCGTCGATTCATTGAAGGATTCTCTACGATTGCGAGACCTCTTACGCAATTGTTGAAAAAGAAAAGAAATTTTTATGGACACCGAGTGTGAGAAGAATTTTCAGAATTGAAAAGGAGGTTAACATCGCACTGTATTAGTTTTACCAGACGCTCACCAAGACTTTGACATCTATTGTGATGCATCGCGTCGGGGATTGGGATGCGTGTTGATGCAAAATAGGAAGGTAATTGCCTATGCATCGAGGCAATTGAGACCACATGAGGAGAACTATCCGACTCATGATTTAGAATTAGTGCCGTAGTGCATGCACTAAAAATATGGCGCCATCATCTCATCGGAAATAGATGTGAAGTATATACCGATCATAAAAGCCTTAAGTATATTTTCACACAAGTCGACCTAAATATGAGGCAAAGAAGATGGTTAGAGTTAATCAAGGATTATAATGTGGAATTCACTACCACCCGGGAAAGCCAACGTGGTGGCGACGCTTTGAGCGTAAAGAACCACAGTGTAAATATGTTTGTTGGAAACAAGTCAGCAGAATGTGTAAGGATTTCGAAACTAGAATTGGAAATGGTACCAAAAGGATTCCTAGTAACCTTGAAGTAAGACCTACCCGGAAGATCGATCGGGGAAGGGCGTAAAGATGATGATAAGATCAAAAGAATTAAGGGCAAAATGGATGAAGGCAAAGCAAAAGATTTTAAACTGATGAACAAGGTACTATGTGGTTTAAAGGGCGATTTGTGTGCCGAACAAAAAGGAGTTGAAGCGATTACTGCAGGAGAGGCCCATGACTCCAAGTACTCAATTCATCCAGAAGTGCGAAAATGTATCAAGATTTGAAGGAAAAATTTTGGTGGCCAAGCATGAAACGAGAAGTCGCGAATACGTTGCATTATGTGACATATGCCAAAGGGTCAAAGCTATGCACCAAAGGCAGCAGGCTATTACAACCCTTAAAGATACCGAATGGAAATGGGAGGAAATTGGTATGGATTTTATAACCGGATTGCCCGTAACGCAAAGTGGATATGATTCCATATGGGTCATAGTAGATCGCTTAACTAAGGTGGCACATTTCATACCAAGAAAACCACTTATTCCGAGACCGTTAGCGTAACTTTATATGTCCGTAATTGTCTGCTTACATGGAGTGCCGAAAAGATAGTGTCGGACAGAGGTACCCAATTTACCTCCAGATTCGGGTAAGCTTCATGAAGCAATGGGGACTCGCTTGAACTTCAAGACAAAGATACCATCCGCAGACATGATGGACAAACCGAGAGAGTCAATCGATATTGGAGGATATGTTGAGGGCATGTGCCTTAGCATATTCCACTTCATGGGACAAGTGTTTGCTTTATGCCGAGTTTAGTTACAACAACAAGTATCAAGCGAGCTTACAAATGTCTCCATTTGAAGCTCAGATGGTAGGTCCCGTCGAACACCATTGAATTGGAATGAGACAAAGTAACGACATGTTTTCGGACGGACATTCTTCAGAAGCGGAAGCATAGATCACCCAGTCGGGGAAAGATTGAAGATTGCACAATCCAGTAAAAGAGTTATGCCGACAACCGTCGCAGGAACTAAGCTTTGAACCCAAGATTTTGTGTATCTTAGAGTAACACCACCAAAGGAGTCGAAGGTTCAATGCAAAGGGAAGCTTACACCTGTATGTCGGACCATTCAAAATCTTGAGCCGCAAGGGTGAAGTTGCGACGCTTAGAGTTACCGCCGTCTTTGGCAGAGTGCATGATGTATTCCATGTGTCTCAATCAAGAAGTGTCTTCGAGTACCTAAAAGCAAACACCGTTAGAGACAATTGAGCCGCAAGAAGATCGACTTACAAAGAACATCCGATGAAGATTCGGACATAATGGACAGAGAGACAAGGAACAAGTCAACACGCTTCGCAGAGTTCAAAGGAGCAACCATTCGGAAAGTGAAGCGACGTGGGAACGTGAAGAAGATCTCAAGAAGGAGTTCCTAACCTATTCCTCAGATAACCCCAATCTCGGGGACGAGATTCATTAAGGGGAGGTTTGTAACACCCTAATTTTTGCTCTAGTTTAAATTTTGAGAGTATTTTTGATTTTTGTGAATTCTTGAGAATTTATCAAATTTATTTGGAATTACTCAAAACTAGCCTTCCTTGAAAACAATTAAATAATGTATAAGTTCTAGCAAAGTTTTATTGAAAATATTTTATTTGAGTTCCAAATATCTCAAGGTATTTTCTGAATTTTTCTAGAATTTTTCTCGCTATTTTAAAAGTCCCAAATGAATTAAATGAATTTCTAGAATTATTTTTATTGAAAAGGTTTTAAAATGGTTATGAATGCGAATGGGCCGAGCCCATTATCGCGTCTGCCGCCACCCATCCGCCAAACCCTAGCGCCGCCACCGAACCGCTCGATCTTGATCGAACGCTTGCGCGCGGTGCCACGTCGTTTCGCGACGCGAGCCATCCGATCCAATCCGCGACGCCCGTGATTGCGCCACGCCGGCCGCTCACGCGAGATCACCGGAGCTAACGCCGCCGACCGCTACCGCTTGTTTCGCCACCGTAGCGCGCACGCCGAGGCCCCTTAAAGTGCACCGGTAGCGCGTCGCGTAACTTTTCTCGCCGCGTTTTGACACCTTGCACGCACGCCAAGACCTCTCTAGCGCTCGAACGAGCTCGCCAGTAGTTGTTCCCCGCGCATCGCCATCGTTCTCCGCGCTTGCGTCGCCGCGGTCCACTTCCGCCGTTGTTGAGGTCACCGGGTACCGATCTCGCCGAGACGCGTCGAACACGCCACTTCTTCACGCCGAACGCCCGCAACGCCGCCGACGCCCTCGTTTTCCTCGCCCGCGACTGCTCCTTCGCGCCGCCGCTGACCTCGCCAACTTCCGCCGCCGTCCGATCCTCATCGCTCGGTTTTGGTGAGTCCACGATCCACTTCTCTGCTTACGCTTGGATTAAATTATAGACGTTAGATCCGTAATGTGCGGCGAGATTAGATCTCGACATTAGGCTATTAGTAGATCTTGACCGTTAGATCCGGGTTGAACGGTAGAGATTAGATCTAGTCTCTCAGAATTTGGTTACATCTCACCGCTGGATCGTTAGTGTATGCATAGGATTGAGCCACGCCAAGCCGTGAATAGTAAACACCCGAAACTCGAGCCGCTCGGATCGGATATAAACGGTTGAGTTCGGATCCGTTTTGCCCTAGGATCCGCGCTGCTCAGATTTGAACGCGTCGCGGTGGTAGCGCCGCACCTTCATCCAATCTCGCCACGCGCGGGTTGCTTTGACCGCAGCGAGACCGATCCGCCGTTGCTTTGGGCGCCGCCGCGATCGTGCCGCGCGGCTACGAGTAAATCGAGGCGCCGCCGCGTCGGTGCGGAATCCAACCGTTGGATTTAGGCCGACCACCGGATGTGCGACGCGTGGGGCGTGGAGCCCGCGCCGCTACCGGATGCGTGGTCGATCACCGGATGCGCGACGCGTGTCGCACGCATCTCGGTCGCCGCGCGCGCGCGTGAGGATCGGCCGCCGGTTTTAGCGAACGGTCCGATTTTGTCGCGGTTCGCACTGTTTCGGAACCAAGTCCACGCTAGACCGAGCCGAGCCGTGAACCCACCCATAGATTGAGAGCGACGTGGCGCCTGCGGGCGTGCCGCGGTCGGCCGACGTTATCGCCGACGCCATAAATATTTTCATATATAAAAATATTTCGACGGAAATTCATTTCGGTGCTGACGTCATCATGAGGCATGCTGACGTCATAAATGCGAATTTCAAGTATAAAAATAAATTGGAAAAATCGGATTTTCTAATTTCAGATTTTTGATTTTATTCAAAACTTCAAATGACTATAACTTTTGCATTTTAACTCGGATTTGGGTGATTCAAATTTCTAAAAATTCATAAAATTGTGATCTATTTAATGATGAATTTTATTTGAATTTTGAGATTATCTAGTCATCTGTATTAGCTATTTATTGCATATTTTATTTGAACGCGTGAGACGCAAATTTACCGCTAGGTTTCAAGAAGAATTGTCGCCAAGACCAAGCTTCTAACACGACCGCAGCTCTTTGAAGGCAAGTGATGCTTTGATCATTTTGATCCCAGATTTTAAAATGTAATTTATGCTTTGAAACTATGCATGCTAATTATTTAAAATGAATTTAAATTAATTTGGGATAATGTAGTTAATCAACCCATTTTGTTATGCCACCTTGAATTATTAATTGTATGCCTAGATCATTGTCACCCTAAGTTTTGATTATATTAGTTGGATGTTAATATTGTGCCAACACGGAGGCTAGACCGTGAGTAGATGCTTAGCCTTGCAACGAATCATGAATGATCTTTCTAAAAATGCTACAATATTGATTAAAGACATATTGAATGTATTTTGAAAAGTGGTGTGATGATGCCACATGTTGAGATTGAGGTACAAAGAACTTTGTGTGGTTCCGCATCGATATTGAGTTATTGCCGCATGTGTTGCACAATAATCAACTGGGTGGAAAATGATTTAGACTGGGGCAAGTGGCAAGAGGTCAGGTGCTGTGGGCCTGTGGCATTGGGTTGTTGAGTGATGTGAGTCTGTGCTACATTGGGTGTGTGCCATCATGTTGTGTGTTGAAAGTCTTGCCTTGGTCGCTTAAGGACTTCACCTTGCAAGCCTTTGATCCGAGTCAACCGCACAACCACATGCGACATGGGATGCACCTAGTTGACTAGGGTTCGATATCTTTCCTCCGATACCTCGGGGTGACAAGACACAGGGGTGTATCTGTATGGGGAGCGCACTGTGCTACGGCTTGGTGCCCATCCAACGGTGATTGGCCGGTCCTATACTTCGCCTGTGTGAGGGAAGTGATAGTGAAGGCACACCGAGAGGTTCTTTGGTTAAGGTAGAAGTTCCCAAAAGCTTTGTTGCGGACAATCACCGTGTGGTGAGCGGTCAGATCTTGTGGGTAAAGTGTACAACCTCTGCAGAGTGTCAAAACTATTCAATAGCCGTGCTCACGGTATTGAGCATTGCTCGGGATTACAAATCAAGGGGTAGTTTTTCATAAACAAAACATGGAAGGGTGGTGTGTGCCGTTGTTGGAAATGAACTGATAAGGTCAGGTGCCGAGAATCTTCAAGAAAACCATTTGAAATTAGTATTACTTATATCTGTTTCATCGCTTTAATCTAAACAAGATACTAGTTTAAAAATGCCGCTTGATGCAAAAAGAATCAATTAAGCCAATCCATTGGAATAAGCTTTGCATATAGTAATAGTGCCGATTCTGCATTACTTGTTGAGTGCCTTGTGTACTCACCCCACCTTGCTTATCAACCCCAACATCGGTGGAGGAGACTACACCAAGATGGGAGGAGGAGTACGCCGAGGACACGAGCAACTAGGGGCAAGCCCACCGGTTGCTGTGGCAAGATGGAGGCTTCCACGACTTTTTATGTTCCGCCGCTATTTCTTTGTTTTGAATAATGTGTTCTGCGTGGTCGATTTATCTGTAAGGAGACCATAAGGTTGTACAACTCGCTTTATATACATGTTTGCTCTATTTATTCTTATATCCTTGTGAATGTCTGTGATGTGCAACCTCAGTATGATCAGTGTGTGCTAGCGTGATCCTCGGATCGCATGTAATACACAGAGGGTCCGGATTTGCGATTCGGTCCCGACAAAGAAAGTAGGTACGCTTGCACATTGTAGATTTTATGGTTTTGTTTCAAAGGAAAATGATGGTTTGGGAATCCGAGAGCAGATGGAACTCTTGGGTTATGGTTTGGCAGATGGAGCAGACAATTAGATGGAACTCGCTTTAATTGTTATATCAAATTCAATTACTATTCAATTACATTTTGTTCAAACGATGCTTTGTGAAATTACTATTGGTATTTAAAGTTGAACTTCGCTTATGCTAAAAAGAACCATATTATGCCTTCAATTGTTTAGCCTTGCATATAGTTATCATGCATTATGTTTCCAAGACTTATGGAGTACATTTTGTGCTCACCTTGCAACATCCCCAACTTTCCACGAAGAGTGTGCGTGTTGAAGTCGACTACGATTTCTATGCTTGTGGTTATGATGTAGGCGATCCGAATGTTAGGACGCGAACCCAGTCGATTGCCTGTTGGGCAAATGGATGGGCTTACTTACTTTGTGCTTTGTTATTTCGCTTCACTGCTTTCTTATTGAACTCTAGCTATGATGCTTCTTATTTGTAATAATTGGCCATAAGGCTAATATTCTTTGCTTAATTAATATTATTTGATTCGTGATATGGATGTGTCATGTCATCACTGTTTTCACCGTGTGTGCTAGCTTTTCCCGACTAGCACAAAGTTATACACGAGGGTTGGATTTAGAAATCCGGTCCCGACATGAAACCTATAAAAGGTTTGACATGATCAGAGGAAATCAATGGGATATGAGGAAGTGGTTAGGTGAGATCAAGACTGAGGAACTGGTGATCAAGGACATAATGTATGATCTGAACAAAAAGCAAAATGCTCAAGATGCAAAGATTGACAAGTTTGCTCAAACTGTGTACAAGAACTTTGAGAAGTCCAAGCGGTTGTTTGATTGGCAAGGATATGCTTGATTATCTCCGAGATTACTTTGAAGATGCTAGAAATAACTTGGTGTCTAATCAGGAACAACTTGCACAAATCTTGTTGGATAAGTCTGAAGAAACTCAAGAGCTGATCAGAGATGTCCAAAGATGATTTCAGTGAACTCACATTCAACCCTCAGCCTGCTGATCCTGATTATCCTAGCTGGCATGATCAAGCCATGGCCACTCCACACTCTGACAAAGACTAAGAGCAATCATCTCCTTCTCCTCCAAGAAGAAGCACAAGTTCCAGGATGACAAGCATGCTGAAAAGGACTTTCTCAAAATGCAAGAAGTAACCTTTTTGACTATTGATGTCAAAGGGGGAGAAGAATAGTAGAATAGTATATATTTAGTTTAAGAGGGTTAAGATTAGAAGTAGTCTCTCCAGTAGAGACCCTATCTTAGTGAAGGACCATGTGGAGGTCCATCCATGTTTGTGATGAGTATTTGACTTTATTTGAGTAAGGTGTGCTCAAGTTTGAGTTCGATTTGGACTGATTTTCAAAATGAAGCATTTTGAGTTGTCTCTGCCAGGAGTGGTAGTACCGGTCGTATGGACGCGGTAGTGATGAGTTGGATGGTTTATTGCACATCATTGTGGGCATTGCTATGTGAGGAGTTTCCTTGTTTTTGATGGTTGCAGGATGACGGTGCTAGGTCATGGTGAGGCGAAGGATGACCGGGACTAGGCGAGGAGCGTCGGAGGTCCAGACGGTTGGGAGATCGCCGAAAGATGATCGGAGACCGAGTCCGGGCAAGTCAAGAAGACAAGGAAAGGAGATGATGCTAGCTAGATGCCGCGTGGATCAATGAGGGCCGTCGGATTGAGGTCTAGTTGATAGGTTTGCGGGTCTAGGTAGTATGCTTTGAAAACTGCAAGAAAACCCGTATGTGTGTGGGTTTTGGGTTAGCCTTGCATGGCTGTGTGTGTGGGTTAATCCTAGCCCTTAGACGAGTGCTCTAGGGTTGAGGGACTCATCCAAGGGTGGTAGGTGGCCCAAGAGTAGTATAAATAGGGATGGAGGGTAGCCTCCTTCCCTTGAAGGTTTTGAGGTTTGTGAATGCTCCTTTGAGCTTTGCCCACATGAAAGTGAGGCTTTGTAACCTCTCCTTCCAGAAATGAAAGTTTTATCCATCCACCTCTGAATTTATTTTATGATTTACATTATGTCTTTACTTTACGCAATTTAAATTCAGATTTACTTTCCGCAATTACTTTCTCGCAATTTACTTTCATTTAATTTGGATTTGCCTCCTCCTTCTAAATGCTGCTGATCATGGATGTTTTGAGTGTGTTCATGTGGTTTTACATCTCTTTGCACTCTTGGATTGAGTAGAGAACATCTTTTCTTTCAAGTTCCAACTTTGTTCAGAACTTGTTCTTCACGCAGCAGTCAGTGTTTGATTTCTATAAAAATCTAGAAAATCTTTTCAAGTTATTCTTGTTGGAGGAGGTGAGGTACTCTGATATTCACTTGCAGAAACATTTTGGAGTTCATTTGTTCCACCGTTTGGTCGCCATGAGGTGAAAACCGAGCCCCAAAATTTCTGCTCGAAGTTCTTGACCAGACTGTGTTCTTAGATTTTTCCTATTTTTTCTGTATGGCTTTTTGAGGAGAAATTTGGTGGAGTTCTTCACTACTCTGATGCTCATAGGGATAAAAAGTCTCAAAATTTTGTGAGCTGCAAAAACCCACCAACCTCCTGTGCAAATTGAGGACAAGTTCTGGAAATTCTGCTTTTGTTTTTCTGAAAGTGACTTTTGTGATTTGAATTGATGTCTTTTCTAAAAGCAAGAGTTTGAATTGATTCCTCTTTATCTTAGACAATAGACAACCAGTATTGTGACTCAAAAATCCCCACATATTTTATGGTACTTATCCATGCAAGCTTGGGGTACACATAGTTGTCTAGTTTTTCAGGTTTTTCACGATTTCCTTTGAGCGATCTTGTCGAGGTTTTTGTTGGAGTATTTTGGGGGAATTTTTATTTGTGACCATTCACCTCCCCTCTGTTCGCCATCTCGGTCCTTCAATTGGTATTAGAGTCGGTTTTGCTCTTCCATAGATCTTGACCGGTCTCAAGAGCCATGGCGACGGACAAATATTCCACCAAGCCTCCCATCTTTAATGGAGTTGATTTTCCATTTTGGAAGTCCTGGATGGAGTCATACATCACTGCCTAGGGTTACCTGATATGGCAGAAGGTGAAACTCCCGTATGAGGTTCCTGCTGATGAAAATTTCACGACCATCAATATGGTTGACATTGAGGCGAATGCTAAGTCAAGGAACATTCTCATACAGGGTCTTAGCCGCGGTGAGTATGATAGGATTTCTAACCTTCGCTCCGCTCACGAGATTTGGGTAACCCTCGATGCTTACCATGAGGGCTCTACTCAAATCAAGACCGTGAGGCAGATCAGCCAAGCGAGTACAACAAATTTGATCAACGCGCTGGTGAGAGTCTCGACGAGTGTTTTGGTCGGTTTACAAAGATTTTGAGCGACCTTCGAGCAGTTGGTTGCATATACCCTGACTCGGACAATGCTCGGCATTTCTTGACCGCACTCGACCTTCGGGTTTGGGAGATGAAGGTGACCACCATCAAGGACACCACCGACTTATCGACTCTGACTCTTGACGGGCTTTATTCCCGCCTCAAGACTCATGGGATCGATGTCGTCTCTCGGAAGACGAAATCTCAGTCGATAGCTTTGGTTCCCGATCCCATTGGATCTTCTTCTTCTGATCCTTCTATTGGTTTCTCTCTTTCCGCCCTTTGCGAGCTAAGCGATGACCAACTGGAAAAATTTTCAGAAAATGAGCTTGCTCTTCTCGCTCGCAAGTTTTCTCATGCATACAAGAGGGTGAGAGAGAGGAAGAGAGGTGGCATCATCACCTGCTTTGAGTTTGGTGGACCCAACCACATTCGGGCGAACTGTCCCAAGCTGGAGAAGGGCAAGAACGACGTTGGCGGTTCGGGCAAGAACGACTACACCGACAAGAACCGCAACAAGAAGCCTCCAGTTCGTGAACCGGCACACGAAAAGAAGTACCGCAACTTCTCCAAGAACGAGAGAAGAGCACGCCGAATATTTCATGAACTTAATGAATAAGGTTTTTATGGAAAACTTGGATAAGTTCGTCGTCGTATTCATAGATGACATCCTTATCTATTCCAAGACGAGAGAAGAGCACGCCGAGCACTTGAGGCTAGTCCTTGAAAAGTTGAGGGAACAACAGCTTGTTTGCGAAATTTAGCAAATGTGATTTCGAAAGATAAGGTGGAATTTCTTGGACACATAATGACAAAGAAGGAGTTGTCAGAGATCCAAAGAAAGTGGAAACGGTTTTACATTGGGAATACCAAGACGGTAACCCAAACCGTAGTTTCCTTGGAATGGCGGGTATTACCGCGATTCATTGAAGGATTCTCTACGATTGCGAGACCTCTTACGCAATTGTTGAAAAAGAAAAGAAATTTTTATGGACACCGAGTGTGAGAAGAATTTTCGTGAATTGAAAAGGAGGTTAACATCGGCACTGTATTAGTTTTACCGACGCTCACCAAGACTTTGACATCTATTGTGATGCATCGCGTCGTGGATTGGGATGCGTGTTGATGCAAAATAGGAAGGTAATTGCCTATGCATCGAGGCAATTGAGACCACATGAGGAGAACTATCCGACTCATGATTTAGAATTAGCCGTAGAGTGCATGCACTAAAAATATGGCGCCATCATCTCATCGGAAATAGATGTGAAGTATATAATCGATCATAAAAGCCTTAAGTATATTTTCACACAAGTCGACCTAAATATGAGGCAAAGAAGATGGTTAGAGTTAATCAAGGATTATAATGTGGGAATTCACTACCACCCGGGAAAGCCAACGTGGTGGCGCACGCCTTGAGCGTAAAGAACCACAAAGTAAATATGTTTGTTGGAAACAAGTCAGCAATTGTGTAAGGATTTCGAAACTAGAATTGGAAATGGTACCAAAAGGATTCCTAGTAACCTTGAAGTAAGACCTACCTCGAAGATCGATCAGGGAAGGGCGAAAAGATGATGATAAGATCAAAAGAATTAAGGGCAAAATGGATGAAGGCAAAGCAAAAGATTTTAAACTGGATGAACAAGGTACTATGTGGTTTAAAGGGCGATTTGTGTGCCGAACAAAAAGGAGTTGAAGCGATTAATTCGGGAGAGGCCCATGACTCAAGTACTCAATTCATCCAGAAGTGCGAAAATGTATCAAGATTTGAAGGAAAAATTTTGGTGGCCAAGCATGAAACGAGAAGTCGCGAATCGCTGCATTATGTGACATATGCCAAAGGGTCAAAGCTATGCACCAAAGGCCAGCAGGCTATTACAACCCTTAAAGATACCGAATGGAAATGGGAGGAAATTGGTATGGATTTTATAACCGGATTGCCCGTAACGCAAAGTGGATATGATTCCATATGGGTCATAGTAGATCGCTTAACTAAGGTGGCACATTTCATACCAAGAAAACCACTTATTCCGAGACCGTTAGCGTAACTTTATATGTCCGTAATTGTCTGCTTACATGGAGTGCCGAAAAGATAGTGTCGGACAGAGGTACCCAATTTACCTCCAGATTCGGGGTAAGCTTCATGAAGCAATGGGGACTCGCTTGAACTTCAAGACAAAGATACCATCCGCAGACGCATGGACAAACCGAGAGAGTCAATCGATATTGGAGGATATGTTGAGGGCATGTGCCTTAGCATATTCCACTTCATGGGACAAGTGTTTGCTTTATGCCGAGTTTAGTTACAACAACGAGTAAGTATCAAGCGAGCTTACAAATGTCTCCATTTGAAGCTCAGATGGTAGGTCCCGTCGAACACCATTGAATTGGAATGAGACAGTGTAACGACATGTTTTCGACCGTACATTCTTCGTGAAGCGGAAGCATAGATCACCCTGGTCAGGGAAAGATTGAAGATTGCACAATCCAGGCAAAAGAGTTATGCTGACAACCGTCGCAGGGAACTAAGCTTTGAACCCGAAGATTTTGTGTATCTTAGAGTAACACCACTCAAAGGAGTCAGAAGGTTCAATGCAAAAGGGAAGCTTACACCCAGGTATGTCGGACCATTCAAAATCTTGAGCCGCAAGGGTGAAGTTGCGTATCAGTTAGAGTTACCGCCGTCTTTGGCAGGAGTGCATGATGTATTCCATGTGTCTCAATCAAGAAGTGTCTTCGAGTACCTAAGAGCAAACACCGTTAGAGACAATTGAGCTGCAAGAAGATCTCGACTTACAAAGAACATCCGATGAAGATTCGGACATAATGGACAGAGAGACAAGGAACAAGTCAACACGCTTCGCAGAGTTCAAAGGAGCAACCATTCGGAAAGTGAAGCGACGTGGGAACGTGAAGAAGATCTCAAGAAGGAGTTCCTAACCTATTCCTCAGATAACCCCGAATCTCGGGACGAGATTCTGTTAAGGGGGGAGGTTTGTAACACCCTAATTTTTGCTCTAGTTTAAATTTTGAGAGTATTTTTGATTTTTGTGAATTCTTGAGAATTTATCGAAATTTATTTGGAATTACTCAAAACTAGCCTTCCTTGAAAACAATTAAATAATGTATAAGTTCTAGCAAAGTTTTATTGAAAATATTTTATTTGAGTTCCAAATATCTCAAGGTATTTTCTGGAATTTTTCTAGAATTTTTCTGCTATTTTAAAAGTCCCAAATGAATTAAATGAATTTCTAGAATTATTTTTATTGAAAAAGGTTTTAAAATGGTTATGAATGAGAATGGGCCGAGCCCATTATCGCGCTGCCGCCACCCATCCGCTGCCAAAACCCTAGCGCCGCCACCGAACTGCTCGATCTTGATCGAACGCTTGCGCGTGCCACGCCGTTTCGCGACGCGAGCCATCCGATCCAATCCGCGCGGACGCCCGTGATTGCGCCACGCCGGCCGCTCACGCGAGATCACCGAGCTAACGCCGCCGACCGCTACCGCTTGTTTCGCCACCGTAGCGCGCACGCCGAGGCCCCTTAAAGTGCACCGAGTAGCGCGTCTCGCGTAACTTTTTCGCCGCGTCTTTGACACCTTGCACGCACGCCAAGACCTCTCTAGCGCTGAACGAGCTCGCCGTAGTTGTTCCCTCGCATCGCCATCGTTCTCCGTCGCTTGCGCCGCCGCGGTCCACTTCCGCCGTTGTTGAGGTCACCGGTACCGATCTCGCCGAGACGCGTCGAACACGCCACTTCTTCACGCCGGAACGCCGCAACGCCGCCGACGCCTCGTCTTCCTCGACCGGCGACTGTTCCTTCGCGCCGCCGTTGACCTCGCCAACTTCCGCCGCCGTCCGATCCTCATCGCCGGTTTTGGTGAGTCCACGATCCACTTCTCTCGCTTACGCTTGGATTAAATTATAGACGTTAGATCCGTAATGTGCGCGAGATTAGATCTCGACATTAGGCTATTAGTAGATCTTGACCGTTAGATCCGGGTTGAACGGTAGAGATTAGATCTAGTCTCGTAACTTGGTTACATCTCACCGTTGGATCGTTAGTGTATGCATAGGATTGAGCCACGCCAAGCCGTGAATAGTAAACAGCCCGAACTCGAGCCGCCGGATCGGATATAAACGGTTGAGTTCGGATCCGTTTTGCCCTAGGATCCGCGCTGCTCAGATTTGAACGCGCGCGCGGTGGTAGCGCCGCACCTTCATCCAATCTCGCTACGACGCGGGTTGCTTTGACCGCAGCGCAGACCGATCCGCCGTTGCTTTCGGCGCGCGCCGCGATCGTGCCGCGTGGCTACGAGTAAATCGAGGCGCCGCCGTCGGTGCGGAATCCAACCGCTGGATTTAGGCCGACCACCGGATGTGCGACGCGTGGAGGCGTGGAGCCCGGCGCCGCCGCTACCGGATGCGTGGTCGATCACGGATGCGCGACGCGTGTCGCACGAATCTCGGCCGCGGTGCGCGTGAGGATCTCGACCGCCGGTTTTAGCGAACGGTCCGATTTTGCCGTGTTCGCACTGCTTCAGGAACCAAGTCCACGCTAGACCGAGAGCCGAGCCGTGAACCCACCCATAGATTGAGCGACGTGGCGCCTCTGGCGTGCCGCGGTCGTCGGCCGACGTTATCGCCGACGCCATAAATATTTTCATATATAAAAATATTTCGACGGACATTCATTTCGGTGCTGACGTCATCATGAGGCATGCTGACGTCATAAATGCGAATTTCAAGTATAAAAATAAATTGGAAAAATCGGATTTTCTAATTTCAGTATTTTCAGATTTTATTCAAAACTTCAAATGACTATAACTTTTGCATTTTAACTCGGATTTGGGTGATTCAAATTTCTAAAAATTCATAAAATTGTGATCTATTTAATGATGAATTTTATTTGAATTTTTGAGATTATCTAGTCATCCATATTAGCTATTTATTGCATATTTTATTTGAACGCGTAGACGCAAATTTACCTAAGGTTTCAAGAAGAATTGTCGCTCAAGACCAAGCTTCTAACACGACCGCAGCTCTTTGAAGGCAAGTGATGCTTTGATCATTTTGATCCCAGATTTTAAAATGTAATTTATGCTTTGAAACTATGCATGCTAATTATTTAAAATGAATTTAAATTAATTTGGGATAATGTAGTTAATCAACCCATTTTGTTATGCCACCTTGAATTATTAATTGTATGCCTAGATCATTGTCACCCTAAGTTTTGATTATATTAGTTGGATGTTAATATTGTGCCAACACGGAGGCTAGACCGTGAGTAGATGCTTAGCCTTGCAACGAATCATGAATGATCTTTCTAAAAATGCTACAATATTGATTAAAGACATATTGAATGTATTTTGAAAAGTGGTGTGATGATGCCACATGTTGAGATTGAGGTACAAAGAACTGTGTGGTTCCGCATCGATATTGAGTTATTGCCGCATGTGTTGCACAATAATCAACTGGGTGGAAAATGATTTAGACCGGGCAAGTGGCAAGAGGTCAGTGCCAGTGGGCCTGTGTGGCATTGGGTTGTTGAGTGATGTGAGTCTGTGTGCCACATTAGGTCAGGTGCCATCTGTTGAGTGTTGAAAGTCTTGCCTTGGTCAGTTAAGGACTTCACCTTGCAAGCCTTTGATCTGAGTCAACCGTACAACCACATGCCTAACATGGGACAGACCTAGTTGACTAGGGTTCTGATATCTTTCCTCTGATACCTCGGGGTGACAGTACACGTGGGTGTATCTGTATGGGGAGCGCACTGCTACGGCTTGGTGCCCATCCAACGGTGATTGGCCGGTCCTATACTTCGCCTGTGTGAGGGAAGTGATAGTGAAGGCAATACCGAGAGGTTCTTTGGTTAAGGTAGAAGTTCCCAAAAGCTTTGTTGCGATAATCACCGTGTGGTGAGCGGTCAGATCTTGTGGGTAAAGTGTACAACCTCTGCAGAGTGTCAAAACTATTCAATAGCCGTGCTCACTGGTATTAAGCATTGCTCGGGATTACAAATAAGGGTAGTTTTTCATAAACAAAACATGGAAGGGTGGTGTGTGCCGTGTTGGAAATGAACCGATAAGGTCAGTGCCGAGAATCTTCAAGAAAAACCATTTGAAATTAGTATTACTTATATCTGTTTCAACGCTTTAATCTAAACAAGATACTAGTTTAAAAATGCCGCTTGATGCAAAAGAATCAATTAAGCCAATCCATTGGAATAAGCTTTGCATATAGTAATAGTGTCGCATTCATGCATTACTTGTTGAGTGCCTTGTGTACTCACCCCACCTTGCTTATCAACCCCAACATCAAGGAGGAGACTACACCAAGATGGGAGGAGGAGTACGCCGAGGACACGAGCAACTAGGGGCAAGCCCACCGGTTGCTCGTGGCAAGATGGAGGCTTCCACGACTTTTTATGTTCCATTGCTATTTCTTTGTTTTGAATAATGTAAGCCTGCGTGGTCGACTTATCTGTAAGGAGACCATAAGGTTGTACAACTCGTTTTATATACATGTTTGCACTATTTATTCTTATATCCTTGTGAATGTCTCGTGATGTGCAACCTCAGATGATCAGTGTGCTAGCGTGATCCTGGATCGCACAGTAATACACAGAGGGTCCGGATTTGCGATTCGGTCCCGACAAAGAAAGTAGGTACGCTTGCACATTGTAGATTTTATGGTTTTGTTTCAAAGGAAAATGATGGTTTGGGAATCCGAGAGCAGATGGAACTCTTGGGTTATGGTTTGGCAGATGGAGCTTTATGTAGATGGAACTCGCTTTAATTGTTATATCAAATTCAATTACTATTCAATTACATTTTGTTCAAACGATGCTTTGTGAAATTACTATTGGTATTTAAAGTTGAACTTCACTTTATGCTAAAAAGAACCATATTATGCCTTCAATTGTTTAGCCTTTCATATAGTTATCATGCATTATGTTTCCAAGACTTGCGGAGTACATTTTGTGCTCACCCTTGCAACATCCCCAACTTTCCACAGAAGAGTGTGCGTGTCTGAAGTCGACTACGATTTCTACGCTTGTGGTTATGATGAAGGCGATCCGAATGCTAGGACGCTAACCCCATCGATTGCTGCTGGGCAAATGGATGGGCTTACTTACTTTGTCGTTATTTCGCTTCCGCTGCTTCTTATTGAACTCTAGCTATGATGCTTCTTATTTGTAATAATTGGCCATAAGGCTAATATTCTTTTGCTTAATTAATATTATTTGATTCGTGATATGGATGTGCTGTCATCACTGTTTTCACTGTGTGTGCTAGCTTTTCCTGGACTAGCACAGGTTATACACAGAGGGTTCGGATTTGGAAATCCGGTCCCGACATGAAACCTATAAAAGGTTTGACATGATCAGAGGAAATCAATGGGATATGAGGAAGTGGTTAGGTGAGATCAAGACTGAGGAACTGGTGATCAAGGACATAATGTATGATCTGAACAAAAAGCAAAATGCTCAAGATGCAAAGATTGACAAGTTTGCTCAAACTGTGTACAAGAACTTTGAGAAGTCTAGCGGTTGTTTGGATTGGCAAGGGGATATGCTTGATTATCTCCGAGATTACTTTGAAGATGCTAGAAATAACTTGGTGTCTAATCAGGAACAACTTGCACAAATCTTGTTGGATAAGTCTGAAGAAACTCAAGAGCTGATCAGAGATGTCCAGCATGATTTCAGTGAACTCACATTCAACCCTCAGCCTGCTGATCCTGATTATCCTAGCTGGCATGATCAAGCCATGGCCACTCCACACTCTGACAAAGACTAAGAGCAATCATCTCCTTCTCCTCCAAGAAGAAGCACAAGTTCCAGGATGACAAGCATGCTGAAAAGGACTTTCTCAAAATGCAAGAAGTAACCTTTTTGACTATTGATGTCAAAGGGGGAGAAGAATAGTAGAATAGTATATATTTAGTTTAAGAGGGTTAAGATTAGAAGTAGTCTCTCTGTAGAGACCCCTATCTTAGTGAAGGACCATGTGGAGGTCCATCCATGTTTGTGATGAGTATTTGACTTTATTTGAGTAAGGTGTGCTCAAGTTTGAGTTCGATTTGGACTGATTTTCAAAATGAAGCATTTTGAGTTGTCTCTGCCAGGAGTGGTAGTACCGGTCGTATGGACGCGGTAGTGATGAGTTGGATGGTTTATTGCACATCATTGTGGGCATTGCTATGTGAGGAGTTTCCTTGTTTTTGATGGTTGCAGGATGACGGTGCTAGGTCATGGTGAGGCGAAGGATGACCGGGACTAGGCGAGGAGCGTCGGAGGTCCAGACGGTTGGGAGATCGCCGAAAGATGATCGGAGACCGAGTCCGGGCAAGTCAAGAAGACAAGGAAAGGAGATGATGCTAGCTAGATGCCGCGTGGATCAATGAGGGCCGTCGGATTGAGGTCTAGTTGATAGGTTTGCGGGTCTAGGTAGTATGCTTTGAAAACCGTGCAAGAAAACCCGGTATGTGTGTGGGTTTTGGGTTAGCCCTTGCATGGCTGTGTGTGTGGGTTAATCCTAGCCCTTAGACGAGTGCTCTAGGGTTGAGGGACTCATCCAAGGGTGGTAGGTGGCCCAAGAGTAGTATAAATAGGGGTGGAGGGGTAGCCTCCTTCCCTTGAAGGTTTTGAGGTTTGTGAATGCTCCTTTGAGCTTTGCCCACATGAAAGTGAGGCTTTGTAACCTCTCCTTCCAGAAATGAAAGTTTTATCCATCCACCTCTGAATTTATTTTGCGTATTTACATTATGTCTTTACTTTACGCAATTTAAATTCAGTATTTACTTTCCTGCAATTACTTTCTCGCAATTTACTTTCATTTAATTTGGATTTGCCTCCCCTCCTTCTAAATGCTGCTGATCATGGATGTTTTGAGTGTGTTCATGTGGTTTTACATCTCTTTTGCACTCTTGGATTGAGTAGAGAACATCTTTTCTTTCAAGTTCCAACTTTGTTCAGAACTTGTTCTTCACGCAGCAGTCAGTGTTTGATTTCTATAAAAATCTAGAAAAATCTTTTTCAAGTTATTCTTGTTGGAGGAGGTGAGGTACTCTGATATTCACTTGCAGAAAAATTTTGGAGTTCATTTGTTCCACCGTTTGGTCGCCATGAGGTGAAAACCGAGCCCCAAAATTTCTGCTCGAAGTTCTTGACCAGACTGTGTTCTTAGATTTTTCCTATTTTTTCTGTATGGCTTTTTGAGGAGAAATTTGGTGGAGTTCTTCACTACTCTGATGCTCATAGGGATAAAAAGTCTCAAAATTTTGTGAGCTGCAAAAACCCACCAACCTCCTGTGCAAATTGAGGACAAGTTCTGGAAATTCTGCTTTTGTTTTTCTGAAAGTGACTTTTGTGATTTGAATTGATGTCTTTTCTAAAAGCAAGAGTTTGAATTGATTCCTCTTTATCTTAGACAATAGACAACCAGTATTGTGACTCAAAAATCCCCACATATTTTATGGTACTTATCCATGCAAGCTTGGGGTACACATAGTTGTCTAGTTTTTCAGGTTTTTCACGATTTCCTTTGAGCGATCTTGTCGAGGTTTTTGTTGGAGTATTTTGGGGGAATTTTTATTTGTGACCATTCACCTCCCCTCTGTTCGCCATCTCGGTCCTTCAATTGGTATTAGAGTCGGTTTTGCTCTTCCATAGATCTTGACCGGTCTCAAGAGCCATGGCGACGACAAATATTCCACCAAGCCTCCCATCTTTAATGGAGTTGATTTTCCATTTTGGAAGTCCTGGATGGAGTCATACATCACTGCCTAGGGTTACCTGATATGGCAGAAGGTGAAACTCCCGTATGAGGTTCCTGCTGATGAAAATTTCACGACCATCAATATGGTTGACATTGAGGCGAATGCTAAGTCAAGGAACATTCTCATACAGGGTCTTAGCCGCGGTGAGTATGATAGGATTTCTAACCTTCGCTCCGCCACGAGATTTGGGTAACCTCGATGCTTACCATGAGGGCTCTACTCAAATCAAGACTGTGAGGCAGATTCGCCAAGCGCGAGTACAACAAATTTGATCAACGCTACCGGTGAGAGTCTCGACGAGTGTTTTGGTCGGTTTACAAAGATTTTGAGCGACCTTCGAGCGCTTGGTTGCATATACCCCGACTCGGACAATGCTCGGCATTTCTTGACCGCACTCGACCTTCGGGTTTGGGAGATGAAGGTGACCACCATCAAGGACACCACCGACTTATCGACTCGACTCTTGACGGCTTTATTCCCGCCTCAAGACTCATGGGATCGATGTCGCCTCTCTAAGACGAAATCTCACCGATAGCTTTGGTCCCCGATCCCATTGGATCTTCTTCTTCCGATCCTTCTATTGGTTTCTCTCTTCCGCCTTTGCGAGCTAAGCGATGACCAACTGGAAAAATTTTCGAAAATGAGCTTGCTCTTCTCGCCGCAAGTTTTCTCATGCATACAAGAGGGAGAGAGAGGAAGAGAGGTGGCATCATCACCGCTTTGAGTTTGGTGGCCCCAACCACATTCGGCGAACTGTCCCAAGTCGAGAAGGGCAAGAACGACGTTGGCGGTTCGGGCAAGAACGACTACACCGACAAGAACCGCAACAAGAAGCCTCCAGCTCGTGAACCGCAGACACTAAAAGAAGTACCGCAACTTCTCCAAGAACAAGAAGTTCTTCCACCGCTGCCTCGCCGCGCTTGACGACATCAACCTCTCCGACACGAGACATGGAGCGCCGAGGGCGAGGATGATCCGCAAGAGAAGAAGGGCGGCGACGACTTCTCCCAAGATGTGCTTCATGGTCGATACCAACGACATCAGCGACTCCGAGCTCTACAAATGACTCGGATGAGGTACCCTCCTATGACCAGCTCAACGGCTTTCAGAATTAGAAAATTTCATGCTAGAGCTAGAGCTAGGTGTACGAGCTTGAGAAGGAAGTAGGTACCTTGACTCGGGAGTTATCTTCTTAGATCTTCTCCTCCCGAGTCACCGATGATTGCTCTTGTGTGATGCTATTCTTGTGGAGTTGGAGAACTTAAGGACTATGCATGATAGTGTGTTGACTGAATTAAAAAGTCTTAAGTTGAGGAATGCTAGTGATAATTCTGTTGATGCTATTCCACTAGATGCTAGTTTTCTTCATGCTCACTCTACTCCTTATGCTAATTGCCCTAAATTGCTTGCCGAAATTGATGCCATGAGCGATCACCTTAGGAAGCTTTCTTCTAGAAACGATGAACTTGAAATGCATGCTTCTAAGGACCCAATACCATGTGAGGGTTGTAGGCAACTAAAACTTGACAATGAATCCTTAAATGTCAAGTGTGCTAAACTTTCTAAGGACTTACTAGATAAGTCACAAGAAAGTTGCTTGCGATGTTCTGTGATTGAGGGGGACTTGAATAAAATCCATGTCGAGCTTAGGAAGAAATTAGAAGACCAAGCTCATAGAATTAGAAATACGCCTTATGCTTCTTGTGAGGCCATTAAGATTGAGGCACTGTGGCCGAGGAGAAAATGCACGTGCTGAGAGAGCTCATCTTTCTGATTCTTCTTCTTCTTCTTCTTCCCCATGCTCTTCTTGTGCTTCTTTCTTTCGAGATTGCCAGTATCTTATGAGCACTCTCGAGAAGTTTGTTGGAGGCAAGAAGAAGCTCAATCTTATTCTAGACCAATCCAAGATTAGTAGATTCAATCAAGGTCTAGGATTTGATCCCATGGAGCACGCTCGGGCGCATCCTCCCACCATTGTACGCGGCTCCAAGAGTGGTGAAATTGTGGTTGCTCCCAGAGTGAGCACCACCGTGTTTAGGTCTCACTGGGTTGTCCATAGGACTTCGACTGTATGGGTGTTACTCCTGTTGCTTCGCCTCTAGCAAGGCGAAGTACACATGCATCTTCCGTAAGAAGGATGGTCACCTAGTAGATTTTTGCTTCGCACGCCAAGATCACTCGGCGTGAGCGTGTTGTCGCCTTAGGGGTATTCAGGTCATCCCTGCACTTTGAGTGCTCCTAAGGTACACACCGCTTCTAGACAAAGTTAGAGAGTCGCTGCTTTTGGGCAGCGATGTGACTTGGTTTTCATGCTAGTTCTTCGAGTTTTAGTCCCGGAGCTGTTCAGAGTCGGCTTTTCCGCCGCCCTCTTGATATTCCTCGCTTTTCCCATCGAGGTAGATATCGCGGCGTGAGGTGTTTTCCAGTAGGAGATCCGTGCAACCTTATCGGGATGGTCCGCTTTTGCACCACGGCGTACAACCCAGCTTTGACTCCTAGATTATCTACCGAGTTGCTCCCGATCATGTGAGAGTTGAGCGTCAGAGAGACACTCGAGTCCAGTCTTCTTCTGTGGCTGGTACTCTGAGGTGTCGTATGGTTTAGTATTGGTTTCCTAAGTCTTCACTCTATCCCAGTACTGAGTCATCTTTCTCTCTTGTGTCTTGATCAGGTCGTCGGATGGGGAAGGGCGATGTTTGGATTGTTGACTCCGGTTGTTCTCGCTATATGACCGAGATTCTCATTGGTTCTCTTCCCTAGTCCGAGCCCCGTGATGAGTTAATCACTTTGGGGATGCATCTTCGTAGAGTCATTGATAAAGGTACCATCCGCATTAACCAAAATTTCATTCTTAAAGATGTTGCCTTAGTAAGTAAGTTGCAATACAATCCGCTCTCTGCTTTCTCACTTATCGATGCTCTTTCGAGGTAAGCTTCAAGAGTAATGCCCGTAGAATTCTTGATTCATCAGGAGGGTTAGTTTGCGGCATTTCTAGATTTGGGAGAGTCTTTCGTGCTGATTTTTCTGCTTCTTCTAGAGACTCTCTTCGATGTTTGATTGCTTCTAAGTCCCGTGATCTCTCCTTCTGGCATAGGAGACTTGGTCATATTGGTTTTGATCATTTGACCCGAGTTAGCAGCCACGATCTCATTCGGGGTTTGCCCAAATTCAAGATGGTCAAAGACTTAGTTTGCTCTTCTTGCCGACATGGCAAGATGGTTACTGCTTCTCATCCTCCAGTCATCATAGTGATGACTGATGCACCAGGACAGCTTTTACATATGGACACTGTTGGTCCAGCTAGAGTGCAGTCAGCAGGAGGGAAGTGGTATGTTCTTGTCATCGTTGATGATTTTTCTAGATACTCTTGGGTATTCTTCATGGCCTCGAAGGATGAGACTTTTTCTCACTTCAAGGGTTTGGTCAGTAGGTTGTCTATTGAGCTCCCAGGTGCATTACGAGCTATACGCAGTGATAATGGCACGGAGTTCAAGAATTCCTACTTTGAGAGTTTCTGTGTGGAGTCTGGTTTAGAGCATTAGTTCTCTTCTCCCTATGCCCCTCAGCAGAATGGCGTAGTGGAAAGGAAGAACAGGACCTTGGTTGAGATGGCCAGGACGATGCTAGACGAGTACAGTACTTCTAGGAAGTTTTGGGCTGAGGCTATAGCTACTGCTTGCCATGTTTCTAATCGCGTGTTTTTGGGAGCACATCTGCATCGCACTTCTTATGAGTTGAGGTATGGGCGAAAGCCCAGTGTGTCTCATTTTCGCTTTTCGTTGCAAGTGTTTTATCTTGAAGTCCGTAACCTAGATAAGTTTGAGTCTCGCTCTTCTGATGGTATCTTTCTAGGTTACTCGACTTCTTCTCGTAGCTATAGGGTCTGGAGTGTTGATGCGCATAGGATCATAGAGAACTGTGATGTGACCTTTGATGAGGCTAGCCCAGGAGCTAGACCTGATGTTTCAGGCTCTTCTTATCCCTCCGAGACCATCTTTGTAGAAGATGAGGATGATGGAGATGATGGTGTTCCACCGATCCAGCTTCCTCTACACCTAAGGTGCCTCCTGCTTCCATTTCGCACCTCGTGGAGACCACCCTTGCCTTCCGACTCTCCTTCAATGAGTGGCTCGCTCCTACCTCTTCTGTGCATGAGGTAGAGGCCACTCCTGCTTCTGGTCCTCCCCGACATATCCAGAAAGTTCATCCACCGATCGATCATTGGTGATCTGTTTGAGCGGGTCACTCGCTCAAAATTAAGTTTGTCCAGCCGCTTCCACTCGCCTTCGTTGCCTCCTTTGAGCCGAAGGATATTTCTCATGCATTATCCGATGAATCGTGGATTAATGCTATGCATGAGGAACTTGAGAACTTTGAGAGGAACAAGGTATGGCAGCTTGTCGAGCCCCCATCTGGTCATAATGTCATTGGGACCAAGTGGGTGTTCAAAAACAAGCATAGTGAGGATGGGGTTGTCATTCGCAACATGGCTAGGCTAGTTGCACAGGGCTTTTCTAAGGTTGAGGGTCTTGACTTTGAGGAGACCTTTGCCCTCGTAGCTAGACTAGAGGCTATTAGGATCCCGCTTGCATTCTCTGCATCCTGTGGCTTCAAGCTCTATCAAATGGATGTCAAGAGTGCATTCCTCAATGACTATATTGAGGAAGAGGTTTATGTCAAACAACCTCCAGGATTCGAGAACCCCAAGTTTCCGAGTCATGTATACAAGCTCTCCAAAGCTTTGTATGGACTCAAGCAGGCCCCCAGAGCATGGTATGAGAGGCTCAAGTCTTATCTTCTCAGCCATGACTTCAAAATAGGCATAATAGACAAAACTCTGTTCATCAGACACCATGAGTCTCATTTTCTTCTTGTCCAGAGTTATGTGGACGATATCATTTTTGGTGACTCATCTCATTCGCTTGTGTCTCAGTTTTCTGAGGTGATGAGCACAGAGTTTGAGATGAGTATGATGGGCGAGTTGAGCTACTTTCTTGGCTTCCAAATCAAGCAGACTCGGGAGGGTACTTTCTTGCATCAAGGCAAGTATACTCGTGACCTCCTGAGGCGTTTCGATATGTCTGATGGGAAGCCGGTGATGACTCCTATGGCCACCACTGCTGTCCTCGAGCCCGATGAGGATGGTGAGCCTACTGATCAAAAGGAGTTTCGGAGCATGGTTGGCTCCCTCTTGTACCTCACTACTTCGAGGCCGGACATACATTTCACTGTGTGTCCAGGCGCTCGATTTCAAGCTTCTCCTCGCGCTCACCGCCAAAGCGGTCAAGCGCATCTTCAGTACCTTCGTGCTACACACGATTATGGTATTTGGTACTCTTCGCCTTCTTGTCTATCTCTTAGAGCCTTTTCCGATATCGACTTTGTCTGGTCAGAGGATAGATAGGAAGAGCACTGCACTTGCCAATTCATTGGCACTTCTCTTGTTTCTTGGTCATCTAGGAAGCGATGCAGGGTTGTACACCACCGCTGAGGCCGAGTATATTGTCGCAAACGATTGTCAGTAGCTGTGTGCTCGATGAGATCGACCTTACGGGACTATGGGTTAGAGATAGAGAGTGTGCCACTTTTCTGTGACAACACTTCAGCTATTTGCATTGCTAAAAACCCAGTGCAACATTCCCGGACCAAGCACATTGATATTAGATATCACTTCCTTAGAGACCATGTGGAGAAGGGAGATATCGCGCTTCAGTTCGTAGAGAGTGACCTTTAAATAGCCGATATCTTCACCAAGCCTTTGGATAGCTCCAGATTTGTTGCCTTGAGGAGTGAGCTTGGAGTCGTGAGCCCTTACGGCCTTTCGTGAGGGGAAGCTGGTTTGTATATTATGTATTATATGTTTTCTTCCAGCTTTTCTTTTCTTTGTATTTCTTTTGGGTGACTTTGGGATTGTTTTCTTGAGTTGAGTTCACTCACTTAGACTTCTAGCATGCCTTCCATGGACCTCTTATCTTGTGCTTTAGGTTGCTATCAAGCGTGATTAGCTGTTCTCTCTTCTCTCTAGGTTGAGTTCCCTCACGCCTTATAAGTCTAGCGTATTGGGCCTCCGGTAGACAGGTCTGTGCACTCCTTAGTTGGGATCTAGAGTCGCTTCCTATGTCACCATGGGAAGATAAGAGCGAGTCTAAGCCGTAGTGAGTCTCTTATATCTTTTCTATGCTCTATAGCCATCCAGTTTTGTTGTTTCTCGACTTCTTCTCCTCATTCTGTTTTTCTGGTTATTATTGAGTTTATTCGGTTTTTCTTTGTGCCTAATCTTGATAATAACTCAACTTTAACCAGATTTGAGCTTAAAATTGATTCATTTGTTGAGGGGGAGTTTGGGAATCTGTTCGTGCATTGCATATAGACTGCATTTCCTGTTTAATGAGCTTTATCTATTATGCAATTGATTTCTTCTTCATGCTATACACCATGCTGCATCATATGGAGAAAATCACTAGCTCAGATATGTCCAAGTTCATTTAACTTGCTAAGCTTTAAAATGAAAAAGTCTTAAATGAAAAACTTGATGAAACTTGTTGCTTTTACTTGCTAGGTTTCTTCTCTAGAGGTTTGTGCCATAATTTGAGAAATTTTGGAGTTCTCTAGAGTCCCTATAGCAACTTGGGTGAAACTAGTTAGTTCCATGCTAGAGTCTTTCAATTGCTCATGAATCATTGTGATAAAAATGAAAATTAAACAAAATTGACTCTTCTTGTGCACATACGACTCGACACCTTGCATTCACAAGACCGCTTCCCATTGCACTTGGGATGAACTTGGAATACATCGTGTTTGACCTAGACCATCCTCTCAAGAGTTCATCTTGAGATGGTCGCATATGGCTTGATGCGCACAAGACGGCCCCGATCTTCCGGTGAGGGGATAACTTCGATTTGGCGGAGGATGACTTTGACGATCCGGCTACGAACCACACAAGGATAAGCACCTGCAATCGCTAAACCACACTCCTCGTCGTTATCAACCGTGCCAAGAACACGGATGACCTGACCACGAAGGTCTATTCTTGCGAGCAATCGAAGAACTAGCAAGAACAAGGATGAAGCACACACTCAAGTTGAGGTTTCGAAACTTGTTTACTGCTGCTCTAGCCGAGTCAGGAGAACAAGGATAAATTTCCACACATGGGTAACTATTCTCAAATCAAAACCTAAGGAGATAGATAGGGGCTTGTCCAATATATATAGCCAAGGATGGCTGCTAGGAGTTGGTCTCACGCCACTTTAATTACATGGGAACTCAGCCCAAAATTATGGTGGCACAGCACCCTAAAAGACAGAGACCGTCGTACTATTTTGACTGCTGTGGCTAGCTCGAGTGGAATTTGATGATGAGGCTAGATCCGTTGGAAAGAGCACGAATTTATCTTTTAATCAAGTACTCACTCATCCCGAACGGACTCCGTATGCAATAGTTATGGCCAGTGGAAGGTGGACTGCTCCTGGGTGGACGTTTTGGCTTCCTTCTCGGGAATAACTTGTACTATAGCTTGTAGTGATGAGGAATGACATCTTTGCAGCTCTAAGCCATGATTCGTAAGCACAAGTACATTATTATGCAGTGGTATATCCTCAAAATATAATTATATCACCCGAGAAACGAGTTCACATGTTGATTTAGTCTGCGCTGCGCGTGCCCTTGTGATAGGACCTTGCATAGGAGGTGGTGGTGGTGAGGTCATGGGTGTATCCGACATAGTGATGTCCTCATCATCCTCCCTTCTTGCATTTGAGTCGCCCTCGACTCAAGCTCATCGCTCTTCCAAAATATGGCTTCAAATCTGAAATGTTAAAAGTGGGACTAACCCCAAAATCTGCAGTAACTCAAGTTTATAAGCATTATCATTAATTGCTCAAGCACTTTGAAAGGACCATCAGCTCTAGGCATTAATTTAGACTTTCGTAAGTTAGGAAATCTTTCTTTCCGCAAATACAACCAAACAAGATCACCAGGTTCAAATGTCAATTCCTTTCTACCATGGTTACCAGAACCCTATATTTCTCACCATACGCTCTATATTTTCTTTTGTGGTCTTATGCAATTTAAGAACAAATTCAGACGTCTCTTTGCATCAAAGTTTACCTTCTCCGAAGATGGTAAAAGCAATAGATCAATTGGAGCACGAGGGTTAAAGCCATACACAACCTGAAATGGAGTCATTTTTGTCGAGAGTGCAATGTACGATTATAGGCAAACTCCACATGAGGTAGGCATTCTTCCCATATCTTCAAATTCTTCTTTAGAACAGCCCTCAACATGGTTGACAAGGTTCGATTCACCACTTCAGTTTGGCCATCGGTTTGAGGGTGACATGTGGTAGAGAACACTAGCTTTGTCCCTAATTTGCTCCATAAAGTTCTCCAAAATGGCTCAAGAACTTGGCATCACGATCTGAAACAATAGTACAAGGCATACCATGCAAACGAACAATTTCTTTGAAGAATAAATCAGCAATATGAGTGGCATCATCGCTCTTGTGGCATGGAATGAAATGTGCCATTTTAGAGAATCGGTCCACAACAACAAAAATACTATCCTTCCCTTCTTTGTTCTAGGCAATCCTAAAACAAAGTCCATAGATATATCTTCCCAAGGAACACTAGGAACAGGAGCGGCATGTACAAACCATGTGGGTTTAGATGAGACTTAGCTTTTTGGCATGTAGTGCAGCAGCAACAAAGCGATCGATATCACGCCTCAGCTTTGGCCAAAAGAAATGTTCAGCCAAGACATCCTCCGCCTTTTAGCTCCAAAGTGTCCCATCAATCCTCCTCCATGCGCCTCTGTAACAACAAAAGACGAACGGAGCTAGCTGGAATGCATAGCTTGTTAGCTCTAAACAAGAATCCATCATTGTTAACAAATTTTGCCAACTTTTTCCATTTTTACAATTTAGCAAGACTTCTTTGAAATCATTATCCCGAGCATAGAGATCTTTTATGGTTTCCAAGCCAAAATTCTACAATCAAGTTGAGACATCATTGCATATCTTCTAGACAATGCATCAAGAATCACATTATCCTTCCCTTTCTTGTATTTGATGACATAAGGAAATGATTCAATGAATTCTACCCACTTAGCATGTCTACGGTTCAGTTTGCTTTGACTACTAATATGCTTAAGTGCCTCATGATCGTAATGTATGACAAATTCTTTAGGCCATAAGTAATGTTGCCACGCTTTCTAAAGATCGCACAAGAGCATACAATTCATTATCATACGAGAATAATTCGAACAGGCCCACTTAATTTTTCACCGAAATAAGCAACAGTGTTTACCTTCTTGTATCAATACACCACCAATTCCAATACCGCTTGCATCACATTCAAGTTCAAAGGTCTTACCAAAACTGAAGTTGAAGTAATGGTGCATTTGTGAGCTTTTCTTTAAAAGATTAAAGGCAGCTTCTTGCGCTTGCCCCAATGGAAGGAAACACCTTTCTTTGTCAATTCATTCAATGGTGCAATGATGGTGCCAAATCCTTCACAAAGCGCCGATAGAATCCAAAGAAGTCCGTGAAAGCTCCGCATTTGTGTGACCGTGCTTGAGTCGGCCAACTCTTGATTGCTTCAATCTTGGCTTCATCAACCTCAATTCCCTCGCGTGTCACAACATAGCCAAGAAACGAGACTCGATCGGTGCAAAAGGAGCACTTCTCAAGGTTACCAAACAAATGTGCATCTCTCAAAGCATTAAAAACATCATGTAAGTGTTCAATATGTTCAGAAAGAGACTTGCTATAGATCAAAATGTCATCAAAGTAGACCACCACAAATTTTCCAATAAAAGCACGTAAAACTTCATTCATCAATCGCATAAACGTGCTAGGTGCATTAGTCAAACCGAAAGGCATAACTAACCACTCATACAAGCCAAATTTAGTTTTGAACGTTGTTTTCCATTCATCCCCAAGTTTCATTCTAATCTAGTGATATCCACTTCTTAAGTCAACTTTCGAAAACACAATAGAGCCACTCAGTTCGTCTAGCATATCATCCAACCTAGGAATAGGGTGACGATACCTAACAGTTATATTATTGATAGCTCTACAATCCACACACATTCGCCATGATCCATCTTTCTTAGGTACTAAAAGCACAGAACAAAGACAAGGACTAAGGCTTTCTCGAATGTACCCTTGTCGAGCAAGTCTTGCACTTGACGTTGTATCTCCTTAGTCTCCTCCGGATTGGTCCTATATGCTGCTCGGTTTGGTAATGTTGCTCTGGAATCAAGTCAATTTGATGTTCAATTCCCTCAAAGGTGGCAGCCCGGGGTACCTCATTTGGAAACACATCCTCATACTCATGCAAAGGTTAACAATAGCGTAAGGCAAAGAAACAGTATATTTTCGAATGAAAACAAAGTCTCTTTGCAAATCAAAGCATAGCATCCAACATTACATTCTATCATGTCAATTAAATCAGATTTTGTAGCTAGCATGACAAAGATCCTTTAACTTGATTTCAGCTCTCTTAGAATTGGATTCTTTCTTCTTTGATTGTGCTAATTCTTTGGTTCTAATCTGATTTTCACTTTTAGCACTCTCCTTCTCTCTTTCAGCTTTCTAAGTCATCTTTCAAAATTGCAATGGGGACATGGGAAGCAAAACAATTTTCTTTCCTTTATGCATAAAAGTGTATTGGTTAGTTCTACCATCATGAGAAGCATTTTTATCATATTGCCAAGGTCTACCTAAAAGCAAAGAGCATGCTTGCATAGGTACAACATCGCAATCAGATGATCATGATATGAACCAAGAGAAAATGCAATCTCACCATTCTTGTTACCTTCAATTTTCCACTTGAGTTAAACCATTGAATGTGGTAGGGATGTGGGTGTTGTGTTGTGGTCAAGCCAAGCTTCTCAACCATCTCCATGCTTGCAAGATTATTGCAACTCCTCCATCAATGATAACTCAGACCAACACTCATTGATGACAAATTTTGTTTGGAACAAGTTATGACGTTGGTTCTGTTCAAGACTCTCTATTTGCACACTAAGGACACGCTTCACAATGATGCTCATGTATCTTTCTCAAATTTCAGACCCAAATGCTCCTCCTCATGTTCACCCCTTGATCTTCACCGCGAGGTCAAGAACAACTAAAGCAAAATCCTCTTCAACGTCACTAGCGTATGTACTCACCATCTTCCCGAACAATTAAAGCACGCTGACTTGGACAATCACGCATCATGTGTCCAAATCCTTTGCATCGATGGCATTGCACGTCGCGTGTACGACTGTGGATGCAATTGAAGAAGAATTCTTTGTGTCGGAGATATGTGATGGAGTGGAAGTAGAGGCAGCAGGACGCCCACGGTTGGAGGGTGGAAGTGCTCGTTCCAAGTAGTGGATGGAGCCTTTACTTGCACTTGGCTTGGTCGTGACGAAGAAGAGCCTCCAAAGTTCCCTCTCATCTTGGAATGTCGTCCTGTATTTCCCTTTCACTTTGCAAGCAAGATGAAATAAATGAGTGACAGAGTTGTATTCTTTATAATCAAGTATGTCCCGAATTTCACTGTTAAGTCCACCTAGAAATCTAGCCATCTTAGCATCTTCATTATCTTCCAAACCACACCGCAACTCACAAATTTGCATTTCTTGATAATACTCCTCTCTGATTTATTTCCTTGATTTAAACGTTGTAATTTATTGAGCAAGTCACGAGCATAGTAAGAAGGAATAAATCTGCCCTCATCATTCTTTTCAAAGCATTCCATGTTCTAGGTATGTTGTTATGATTTCTACATGTATCATTCCACCAAATGGAAGCAAAATCAAGAAATTCACTAGTAGCAGCCCTAACTCTTCTATTTTCGGAAATTCATAGCAAGCAAATTTTTGTTCTATCGCTAATTCCCAATCAAGATAAGCATCCGGGCATACTTTCCAACAAATGGAGGCATTGTAAATTTAATCTTTCCTAATGGATCATCACGTACCTCCCGTTGTTCACGCTGATTTCTACCCATACCTTGTCGATTGTGTCGAAGGCGCCGATGATCATGATTATTGTGTGAGTTGAAACCATCATCGCCCTCTCAGACGCAGAACGTAGTTGTTTTCTTCTTCTTCTACCCCATTTGCCCAAGAGCGGGCAGCAAGCGGTGTTCGATGTCCCGGTGCACCATTTTGTCTTGGTTCATGATTGACTGATTGGCAAGATGTGGTGGTTGTCGTCTATCAAGACGATCAACACGCTCACGAAGTGTCGCAAGGTTGTTGTTGATCTCACCATAGCATTGTCGTGGTTCTCGGATGCACATTGAGCAAGCGTGTAAAGTGTTGTATAATTCCTCTCGTATGGGTGTGAGAATTTCAGCTTGGTTTTCTTCATAGCTTCCATTGTCATCCGCCATGGTTAGCAATAAACAAGGAAACACACAAAAGTATATAGTTCCCTATCACTACTACTTGCTGAAAAGATCAAGTGTCTCTTTCTCTTGCTCTCACCAAGCTCTTACCAATTCTTACAAGTGCAGCAAGGGGTGCAATCCGTGGTGGGTTCGTGATAAACCGATCTCAAGTGTGAGTAAAGCGATTGCAAGACTTATCACCGTATGGTTAGTAAAAAGTGGAGCTCGGAAAGGCTTTATAATGAGTAGCAACGGAAAACAATCACCAATCTCAGAATTTGCATAGAATTGAATAAGTGTTCAAACTAGCAATTAGCCTATGTTGCTGATCAAACAAAGATGGATATTAGGCTAAAACAAAAGATATGGCAGTGGATACAAGTGGTAAACACAACAAAATTCAAGCATATGCAATTTGCAACTTGGGAGCACAAGATGGATCCAACTTTGTATTTTGTTGATTTCATCCACCGCATGCTGAGGGGATAACTTCGATTTGGCGGAGGATGACTTTGACGATCCGCCACGAACCACACAAGGATAAGCGCCGCAATCGCTAAACCACACTCCTCGTCGTTATCAACCGTGCAAGAACACGGATGACCTGACCACGGTCTATTCTTGCAAGCAATCAAGAACTAGCAAGAACAAGGATGAAGCACACACTCAAGTTGAGGTTTCGAAACTTGTTTACTGCTGCTCTAGCCGAGCCAGGAGAACAAGAATAAAGTTCCACACATGGGTAACTATTCTCAAATCAAAACCTAAGGAGATAGATAGGGGCTTGTCCAATATATATAGCCAAGGATGGCTACTAGGAGTTGGTCTCACGCCACTTTAATTACATGGGAACTCAGCCCAAAATTATGGTGGCACAGCACCCTAAAAGACAGAGACCGTCACACTATTTTGACTGCTGTGGCCAGCTCGAGTGGAATTTGATGATGAGGCCAGATCCGTTGGAAAGAGCACGAATTTATCTTTTAATCAAGTACTCACTCATCCCGAACGGACTCCGTATGCAATAGTTATGGCCAGTGGAAGGTGGACTGCTCCTGGGTGGACGTTTTGGCTTCCTTCTCGGAATAACTTGTACTATAGCTTGTAGTGATGAGGAATGACGTCCTTGCAGCTCTAAGCCATGATTCGTAAGCACAAGTACATTATTATGCAGTGGTATATCCTCAAAATATAATTATACCACCCGAGAAACGAGTTCACTGTTGATTTAGTCAGGCGGCTGCGTGCCCTTGTGATAGGACCTTGCATAGGAGGTGGTGGTGGTGAGGTCATGGGTGTATCCGACATAGTGATGTCCTCATCATGGCTTGAGTCAATTGGTTGTCAAAATAAAATGCAAATAAATTAAAAACAAAGACATATGTGGGTAAAGAATGCAAATAATGTCAAACATTTGCACCCGCTATGTCTTGTATGATGATAAATCAAAATTTGCATTATGATAAATGGGCCCAAGGACCTTGTATGCTCTTCTAGATTCCCCAAAGTGTTGAGTAGGTTGAACTCTAGGTTTTCCTTTGATCCTTAGAGTGGCTATTCTTCTATTTTTGAAACTAAAGCTAAGTGTTGTACTTGTCAAATCTTGCTAAAAATGAAATATTCAAAACTAAGCTCGTATTTGCACTTGGACTTGTATTAGTTTAGTCATCTTCTGAAATTGACAAGCTTGGTGTAATATCCTTCCATTTTGATCAATTGGATAATCTTCAAAAGCTCTTTCGATTGCATTTCATGCATACATAAAAAAAATTGATGCCTATATTGCCAAAAGGGGGAGAAAACGTAGAAAAGGCATCACTAAAAAGATAAAAATGTGAATGCTTATTTGGTTATTATGATCTTTGTAAAACTATGCTACTACTTCTGTTGGATCATAATCTCATAATCACATTTGACATGTTTAGTTGGATTTTAGAGTTTTTGTAGAAAACTGGCTCTTTCTTAAATTTAACTCTAAAATCTAAATTCCTCTTCGTCAACTTGGTCATGGTTCTAATTTCTATCTTTGGACCAAGTTTGACTTTACAACTAAAAATTGCTTTCTTCTTCATTTTTTTCAAACTCAAATTTATGTCTTTTTGTGTGGTTTGTCAATATACTCATCAAGGGGGAGATTGAAGGACCATGTGGAGGTCCATCCATGTTTGTGATGAGTATTTGACTTTATTTGAGTAAGGTGTGCTCAAGTTTGAGTTTGATTTGGACTGATTTTCAAAATGAAGCATTTTGAGTTGTCTCTGCCAGGAGTGGTAGTACCGGTCGTATGGACGCGGTAGTGATGAGTTGGATGGTTTATTGCACATCATTGTGGGCACTGCTATGTGAGGAGTTTCCTTGTTTTTGATGGTTGCAGGATGACGGTGCTAGGTCATGGTGAGGCGAAGGATGACCGGGACTAGGCGAGGAGCGTCGGAGGTCCAGACGGTTGGGAGATCGCCGAAAGATGATCGGAGACCGAGTCCGGGCAAGTCAAGAAGACAAGGAAAGGAGATGATGCTAGCTAGATGCCGCGTGGATCAATGAGGGCCGTCGGATTGAGGTCTAGTTGATAGGTTTGCGGGTCTAGGTAGTATGCTTTGAAAACCGTGCAAGAAAACCCGTATGTGTGTGGTTTTGGGTTAGCCCTTGCATGGCTGTGTGTGTGGTTAATCCTAGCCCTTAGATGAGTGCTCTAGGGTTGAGGGACTCATCCAAGGGTGGTAGGTGGCCCAAGAGTAGTATAAATAGGGGTGGAGGGGTAGCCTCCTTCCCTTGAAGGTTTTGAGGTTTGTGAATGCTCCTTTGAGCTTTGCCCACATGAAAGTGAGGCTTTGTAACCTCTCCTTCCAGAAATGAAAGTTTTATCCATCCACCTCTGAATTTATTTTGCGCATTTACATTATGTCTTTACTTTACGCAATTTAAATTCAGTATTTACTTTCCCGCAATTACTTTCTCGCAATTTACTTTCATGTAATTTGGATTTGCCTCCCCTCCTTCTAAATGCTGTTGATCTTGGATATTTTGAGTGTGTTCATATGGTTTTACTTCTCTTTTGCACTTTTGGATTGAGTATAGAACATCTTTTCTTTCAAGTTCCAACTTTGTTCAGAACTTGTTCTCCGCGCAGTAGTCAGTGTTTGATTTCTATAAAAATCTAGAAAAATCTTTTTCAAGTGATTCTTGTTGGACGAGGTGCGGGACTCTAATATCCACTTGCAGAAACATTTTGGAGTTCATTTGTTGCACCGTTTGGGCACCATGAGGTGAAAACCGAGCCCCAAAATTTCTGCTCGAAGTTCTTGACCAGACTGTGTTCTTAGATTTTTCCTTTTTTTCTTTAAGGTTTTTGAGGAGAAATTTGGTGAAGTTCTTTACGACTCTGATGCTCATAGGGATAAAAAGTCTCAAAATTTTGTGAGCTGCAGAAACCCACCAACCTCCTGTGCAAATTGAGGACATGTTCTGGAAATTCTGCTTTTGCTTTTCTAAAAGTGACTTTTGTGATTTGAATTGATGTCCTTTCTAAAAAGCAAGAGTTTGAATTGATTCCTTTTTATCTTGGACACTAGACAACCAGTATTGTGACTCAAAAATCCCCACATATTTTGTGGTACTTATCCATGCAAGCTTGGGGTACACAAAGTTGTCTAGTTTTTCAAGTTTTTCACGATTTCCTTTGAGCGATCTTGTCGAGGCTTTTGTTGGAGTATTTTGGGGGAAATTTTATTTGCGACCATTCACCCCCCCTCTGTTCGCCATCTCGGTCCTTCACTTAGTAATCTAAAGCTTGTTATCTAAAGAGTTTGTTATATAGAAACTCAAGTCTTTTATGGACTTTGCTTTATGCACACTTGCTTTTCTTAAAAAAATTTTTTGTCATATTCTAAATGCTTCTGATATTGCTTCATGTGTTCAATTAACATTCATCTCATGCATTCATTCAGGGGGAGTATAAAATACTTGTGTTATTTGTTCTATCAGACTAACTTTTATCTGCACAAGAAGTAATCCTTTTATAGCTCTAAGCAAAACATCAAAGATTTTGTCATCAATCACCAAAAAGGGGGAGATTGAGAGCATCTAGACTCCCTATTTGTATAAATTATGCTTATCATATAGGTTATGGTGTTGATTACTAAAAAGGGATACTCAGTGAAAATCGAAAATAGTCAGATTTGATGATCAAGGCTAAGGTGTTTTTCTAGTTTCTCGCTTGAGAGTTGATTCAAGCCATATAGTTAAAATCACCATACTATTAAGAGGGATTATGCATAAGAAATAATCTTGGTTCATATGCAAAATCACTAAAATTACTTGGAGCATAGTACTTCTCATGTTTCTTACACAAAAAATCCAGAGCTTTATTTTATTAGCCAAAACAATTCTCTCTGGACCAAACTTCATATTATTCAGGTGCTCAAAGATCCTAAGTTCTAATTCTAACCGAGTGTACACCATGTACGCCGAACCGATATTTTCGGTCCGGCGCTGAGAACTTCCTTCACCGAGTGTACTTCATGTACGCCAGACCGATTTTTGATGGTCCGGCGTTATAAATTCTTTTTTGATTCTTTTTCAACCAAGTATAACTATGTTCGTCGGACCAATCTAAATTCTTTCTTAAAATTAGTTTGGCATAAGTTATATTTTCACTCCAAATAAAATTCTAGCCTGTATTAAAATTTATTTTAACCAGAAATATAAAGTCTGATGCAGACCAGAATTCCTTGTGTACGTCGGACCAATTTTTTCGGTCCAGCACAAACTTGTTTCACTCTGATAAAACCAGCAGTTTTTCCATGTATGCCGAACCAACTTTTTCGGTCCGGCGCGAATGCTATCTGCTGATATTCAAAAGAAGCAAATCATGTGTACGCCGGACCAGCTTTTTCGGTCCGGCGTAAGCATTGTCTTTCTGATATCAAAATCAAACAAATGCATGTGTACGACGGACCAATATTTTCGGTTCGACATAAGTGGGTCATTCTGAGCACAACAATGCTTTCCAATCCTATGTACCCCGGACCAAAGTTTTTGGTCCGGCGTGTGTGTATACTTTGACTTATGACTCATATACCTTAAAATTCTTATAAAAAGGGGCAGCAGTTGACCTACCCCATCTATCCTACCAATCCCCAACGGGCAAATGGCAGGTGTAACGATTATCTCTGCTCAGGATCTATATATAGAATGCCTGGGTTCACAAAACAGAGAGAACTTTGCACATTCACATCTTTGATATCCTGACTATCTTTTGACATCATTTCAACTATATACAACTCTTGATCTTTAGAATTCCTGAGCTTCATTTTCATCAAGAGTTTGAGCTTCAACTCAGAAAATTACAAACATTCATTCTGAACATCTAGAGTACTTGCTCCAAGCTAAGTTTATGTTGCATCCAGCTACTGAACCAAGAGACAGGGCTTGTGGATAGTCTATTACTCTTGGAACTAGCTGTTCCTAGACGGTTAGAGAAGTTGGTGCGACCTATCCAACAGAGATTGTGGAGGGCCACCATTACTGTGAAAGGTTGAGACTCACCTCACTGGAGTAGTGAAAGAGTCAAGATAGTGAAAAACCAAAAGCTATTGAGATTGGCTGTTTGGTGGAGCAATACTTCTGAGGAAGTGCTCTAACGGGGACATAGGAGTGATCTCTGAACCTCGGTGGAAAATCATTGAGTTCTCCTGTTTTTGTTTATCATTGCTTATTATTCTCTTATTGTTTCTCATTCGAAATTCTCTTCCTTACAAAGTTTTCTTGAACAAGTGTTGTGCTAGACTTCTGTACTCATTGCTTCCGTTTCTAATTTTATTGAGAAATGTTTTTCGTAATAATTAAAAAAAATTAAAGTTGCCTTTTCACCCTCCCTCTAGGCCAACTTGGTCCTTACAGGGCGGCAATAAGGTTTCTGGACAGCGCATCAGCGCGACCGATCTGCTTCTTCCTCGACGTCGACTACTTCCATGACTACGTCTGCGCTGCGCTGCTTCCGATTCTTCAGCAAGCAAAATCGTAAGTTGTTCGTGTTATTAATCAACTCCGTTAATATACAATTCTTGAGCATTTTCTGAAGTATAATGTGTTACCTGTTGTTTTATGCATCTCTAGTCTTGTGTTACTTTTGCTTCGATATAAAATCTGGAATAAAAATATTACACCAATTTCCAACCTTCTATGTTATATATTCACACGAGTAATGTTTACAGTGATTTGGTGATATCGTGTCTGATGTGCTGAATAAGAGCATCCTTATTTCAGAATGGAATTGAAAATCTTCAACATGGCCTATGATTTTGTTGTACTTGCCACCTCAAGTTGGTTTAAGAAGACTTGGTGGGCGATCCTATGTGGAACATTTTAAGGAACTCATTGAGAAAGGGGCATGTCTCTTTCTCGTGAAATTCATATGTTCGAAGTAATGCAAAACTATACCATGTTATTTATCCTATGATCCGATATGTTAATGGATGAATTGAAGAATTTGATAACTACTCATACTTGTGTTTAAATTTCAGCCACTTCTACTTGTACGATGAGTACTTAACAACAAAAAAGTGTCAAAACGCATAAAATGAATATTTGTATATTAGTCACATCGATTTTTATTGTCTAACAAATGTATAACGGAAAATTTTCCAACTTTGTTTTTGGTAAGATAAGTTCCAAACTTGGAATTGAGGAGCTCATGGCGTGGGGCGCAGGAGGCCACCCACCGACCCGGGTTTGAGTCTCGAACCTAGCGTTTCTTGTAGAGACGAGCACAAGCGCGTGTGTGTATGCGTGCGTGTGGAGATGTGTGTATGCATATGTAGCTTGTCTGTTATTCTTTCTTCAATAATTAATACCAATGTTTCTGGCCAATTTTTTAAAAAAACTTGGAATTGGGGTTAGTAGACAAAAGGTGGACTGATTCCCAACAGGAAGATATATATGCTCCGATCTTTGTGAGGCACAAGCGTCTCGCTCGCTGATAGGGTCTGGGGCTAAGTTACCGTTTCCTGTTGTTACAATCTAATACTCCTTATGAGATATAGCATGAGTGTGTACAGTCTTAAGAACGAAAAAGACGAATCTCATAGAGAGAACCAAAAAAACAACATTGAAACAACTACGATGAGAGAAAGATTTAGCGAAGCCGACTGCAAATTCTTTAGACACAACCTTCAAAGAGTACGAGATTATTGCTCTCTCATAACTTCTCGAACCTTTGGATTCTTATCCTATACAAGAATCTAATGCTAAAAAATAACCTAGCCTCTAATCCTCTCGTGCACCTCTTGCTTAGGATGAGTTGATTTGTAGCTTCTTAGTTGCATGCGTTCTTCATGACCACCCATGGGGTTTATATAGCCACTTTAGTCCTCCTTCAAAGCAAGTAGCAATCCGACTCCAAAAGAAAGTATGAATCCTACTCCTATTTGGATTCATGTAGCACACATTTCTAAATCCTAAAAGACTATATATGAGCCGTCATAATTAACAATCTTCACCTTGACTCTTATTCATTGAAGTCATCGTGCTTCTCCAAGTACTCGCTCAAAGTTGGCTTCACAATTTTTTTTGTTCTTCCTCCCACCTTTGGGATGTCCCCACCATATGGGCTCATGCACATCACCGCAATGTGCATGTTAGTGTTCAAGTTTGGCCGTTAGAACCCTCCACCTGGGTGTTTTTTTTTTGTAGTTTGGTTAACCAAACCTCATGTTTCTACAACCTTTAATGCCATAGGTTTGTACCGCCTGTGAGCTCCACCTACTCTTTGGTACTGTATAGTTGGTCTCGACACACTGTCCTTCTTCCAACAGTTCGCATCTTTACTTTTGCGTCTGCTAGATTTTGTAACAATCTTTGCAATTCAGCAAGTTATTGCAGTTAAGATCTGATTACTTATCGTTAACAACATGTTTGCTTCTCCTAATTAAGATTTTTATTGAACCTTTTATTGAGTAACCTTCCTTTAATTATACCTATCAATTAGTATTCTCCATTGCTCTAGATACTTTTTATGATTACCCGCACTTTACAAGTAATTCGCATGACTCTACTTCGAAGTGATACCTCACAACCTTCGAGTTCAAGCGACCTCACATATATTAGATTTTTCATGAAGTCGGGAACATACTCGAACTCCTCACAATGTGCGATGTACTCTATCATACATCTCTAATATAATTGTTGCCACCGTAGTTATTGCATACTTCTTGCAATCATCTAAGTGAACAATTTTGTGTCAAGCATAGAGATCCTTTGTCAAATATCTCCTCACTAACATATATCAAAGCAACAACCTAAATTTAATATCCATCCATGAAAAGTACCTGATTGATTGACGACAAGTACATTTGAATCATCTTTGCTACCGTTATTGAGCATGCACGCTTCATTTGCTTCAAACTCGTACATTCCTTTATCATATGACCTTCCTCGTCACATAGATAGCACACACGTATGCCCTTGCTCTTGCCCTTCTTCTTCACGTAATTTTGTTTTTGCTTGAGATATCTATCAGAGCTAATGCTTGATCATCGAGAATAAAGATTTCGATGGCTTTTTCAAAGACTCTGCCTCCAATAGATATGCAACTACCTCATTGAAGTTGAGAGTGCTTTTACCAATAAGAATATTCATCACTAATTACTCATGTGATGGTGGTAGAAATGATGCCAGTATGATGACTTAATCATTCTCCTCAATTTTCTCATTCACACTAATCAGCTACGTGATAACCTTGTTGAAGACACTAAGATGGTCAATGAACCATGTGCCTTCCTTCATGCGCAACCAATACAATGGTCACTTCAAAGACTCCACCGCTTGTCAACGACTTTGCCATATGCAATTCTTCTAAGTCCATCCATAATTTCTTCGGTGAATTCTCCTTGATCATTGAGTACTTTACCTCATCGGAGAGACATAGACGGATTATACGGATAGCCTTCTAATCCATCACCTTCCAGTCTTCAGTGAACATTTTTCCGATTTATCTCTTTGAAAGACCATGTGGAGGTCTATCCTTAATGGTGATGAGTAATTGACTGTGTTTTAGCATGAAGTGCTTGAGTTTGAGTTTGATTTGAATTGGATTTTCAAAATGAAGAAATTTGAGTTGTGTCTGTCACGATCGACTCGAGTAGATTGGTAGTTACTAAGTATCGAGTAGAAATGTTGCTGGGTCAAGCGTCCTGCCGTTAGCTCAACTCGAGTCCTTAGTCTTACCCAATTGTTACTCGATATCATTTTATCGACTTGGTGCCGTAATCGATCGAGTGGGACATAAGTTCAATAGACTTGGTATCGAGTTGAGGTCGATATACTTGGTATCGAGTTGGTCATGTGGTCGATAGACTTGGCATAGTGATTGATAGAGCTGCTGCTTTTGTGTCGAGCAAGTGGAGCATTTCGTCCATGGTCGAGTTACTACTCGAGTGAGGAACCTACTCGATGGTTGCAACTCGATGAAGTCGATACGGTGGTCGGTAGTGCCGACTTGTTGAGCGATGTGAGAATTAATTTTTGCAATTGGATGATTATTGCATATCTTTGTTGGACATTGCTGTGTGATGGGTTTTCCTTATTTTTTATGGTTTCAGGACGATGAAGCTAGATCATGGTGAGGCGAAGGATGATTGGGACTAAGCGAGGTGCGCCGGAGGTTCAGACGATCGGGGATCACCGGAAGTTGATAGGAGACGGAGTCATGGTAAGCCGTGAAGATAAAGAATGGACGAGATGCTAGCTAGGCACTGCATGGATCAATGAGGGCCATTGGATCTTGGTCTAGTTGATAAGTTAGCGGGTCTAGTTAGTATGCTTTGAAACCGTGCAAGAAAACCCATTTGCTTGTTGAGTTTTGGATTAGCCCTTGCATGGTTGTATGAGTGGGTCAATCCTAGCCCTTAATGATGTGCCTTAGGGTTTAGGACTAATCCAAGGGTGGAGGATGACCCAAGAGTAGTATAAATAGAGGGGTAGGGTTAGCCCTCCTCCTCTTTAAGGTTTTTGAGGTTTTGTGCTCTTTCGAGCTTTGCCCACTTTGTTGTGTGGCTTTGTAAACCTCCATTCCAGAAATGAAAGTTTAATCCATTCCTCTCAATTCTGAATTTTTTTTCCGCATGTACATTCCGCACTTAAATTCAGTCTTTACATTCTTGCAATTTACATTTATGCAATTTGTATTTTCCTCCCCTCCTTCTACATGCTTTTAGATCTTTTCTCGAGAATGTATGATTGATGGATGAGTCTTCTTCTGCACCATATCCTAATCATCTAGGCAAATATTGTGTTCTTTCTTGCAAGAAACCGATTTTTGTTCTTGAGAGCATCAGTCTTCGAAGATTGGGTTTTTGGGAGTTCTTATCTTGTGTTCTAGCTTGATATGACATGTGGGAAGGCATCTAGGATCATCTTGATCATCAAGAACCCACGAGCTAGCTGAGAGCAAAGTTTTTTATTTTGAACCCGTTCTTGAACACTCTTCCGTAAATTTGAAAAAGATCAGAACTTTGACGTCGATTCTTGTAATCGACGGTTGGAATAGATTCCTGACATCCATAGGAAGGTGTCCCCAAAGTTTTATTGAGTTTGGATCAGCGGATCAAAAGATTCATCAATTTTCCTTTTTGAGCCCGTGCTGAAATCACATTTGTTCGCCTATTTTTCCTGTAGCTACAGTAACCCGACACTACCGCTATAGTACCCTAGTAGTGCCGAGTTTGTGGTAGTGCCGGTATCAGGCTAAAAATTGTGAAAACTGACTCTTTTACTTCCATTTGATTCCTAAGGGTTTTGGCTTGGTTTCTTTGGTGGATAAAATTTATTTTGAGATCATTCACCCCCCCCATCTGATCGCCATATCGGTCCTTCACTCTTTCAAGAGCAGCGATTAACTCTTACTAGACAATGACACCTTTCACCAAACAATGCCATATGCTAAAATTTCCCCCATAGTCAAATTGCTCAACATGATTCCACATAGTCGACGTAAATCTTTATTTTAGGCCACTGACGCTTTATTGACCTTCTCACAAATCTGATAAATCCTGCAATACATCTGATACCACTTGTTACACTCTTATTCCCCTTCTTACGCGCAGCAGCAACTTGATCAAATCAGAGTTTTATGAGATACGACACGAGAGTGCACGGTCTTAAGAACGAAAAAGATAAATCTTAGAGAGAACGAAAATAACAACATTGAAGCAACCTGTTGGCGCCGAAAAATATGATGAAGGATTGATCGGCTCAAACACACACAAACACCGGGTTTAAGCTGGTTCGCGGTGTGCCAGCCGATTTGATCTTGCAATCGACAAGATAAATAGGTACAAACCGATATAATCGGCTTAAACCAAGATAAATGAGCATCTTAGTCGATTAGATGTTAATTTCGGCTAGATGGATCTAAGTGACTATTACAGTCGATTAGACAATATGTAAAGGTATGTTTTCCCAAGAAAAAGGTGATGCGCAACAAGATCGATATGGAAACAAACCTGGGATAACTGGCATAATTGAAGATGACCAACAATCGGCCATGTGCAACTTTACTAATCAAAGTCGAATTATACAGAAGATTTTAAGTTATAAAAGCTACTCCTAGTTGATAGAAAGTAAATAAAAAGTAGATGCGAGTTGATTGATTGGATCTAGGCATCTTTTCTTATCACCTCTAGACCTCTTATATAGCACTTAGGCCGATCGTATTCTCCTGCAATTCTTGCAAACACATGATTTGTATAGGTCTTAACTTTCAAAAGATTAACTTCTCACCGAGCCGATATCGGCTAAGACTATCTATGTTTAACTTTATTTTCCTAAATCGGCTACATCTGATAAATCTTGGTGTTAACAATATCACTTAGGCTGATCGTATCCTTCTCCGACTCAAGATCCGCAATGCGTATCGGCCTCAACTTTTCGGAGATAAATTACTCTTTGAGCCGATATCGGCTAAGACTCTCCATATTGAACTCTATATCGCTATAATTCCAATTGTAACTTATCTTCTCCCTTTTAATGATATCACCGTAAATATCTAATTTCATCTTTGACCTAACAAATCGGTTATGCCTTGCCTAGATTGGCTTCGTGGAACTAAAATCATCGACCGAATCCGGTTTTTTTCCTCCACTCTTTTCTCACAATTTTAATCAGATCAAGATCATTAAAAGTTTCGTCCCTTTGTTTTTCTTGTTCAGCTTCCCTCATCTCTTGCGTCCTTAGCCGATGTAGCCTTCTTCTTTGTGGTCTCACTTTTGGTTCGATCGACCAACATATTTTTCCTACCAGATCCATACTAGCCACAGAGCTAGTCCCCTCATCTTGGTCTTGTTTCTGACTTATGATCGGCTTGGAAATCCTTTGTTGGACCGTTCTTAAATCAGACTCATCTTGATCTTGTTTCTAGCTTACAGTCGGCTTAGAAATTCTATCTTTAGCCATCCGTCACTGCCTGTCACCTTGATATGGGTAATGTTGCATCGGACATGTGTTTGGTGATGGCAAAGTTGATCCCCTCTCCCAGCAAAATTGCCTAAAAGGGCACCACTGGTGAGCTCTTTCAGGGCTGCTTGGCCTATATTTATTAACTGGCCGATGTGGAGAACTTCGTCGTGGCCTTTCATTCCTCCTTTCATATTTTGCCAGTAGTTGGGAAAAAGTGAGCTTCCGCTTCTGTATTAGCTTAGGTAGTGGCAATGCTCTCTTAGCCTTATAACCCTTTGGCGTAATTGTTCTTAAATTTTTCCCTTCACTATCGGCTTCTATTTGTATAGAGCCAACAATAATCATGAGGGTCTTATTGCCATCAGAATTTGATTGTACATCGGCTTGATGCATCATTTTTGTAGCCGATGATATATGAATTTGATACTTATGTTCTGCATCTTGTGTCGGCTCTTCCTTTTTTAGCTCAATGGACCATGTTAATTGAAAAAGGATCAGTGTCCAACTGCATCGTCGGCTCTTCTGCAAATTATAATTGGTTATCCTCTATAGCCGATTGTATCTTGTCTTTGTTATTCCTGAATTCATCTTTGAAGCCCTTATTATCGAAGAAACGACTTTCTTGAGCTGATACTCGTTGCAGGAGATGACTTAAATTGGTAAATTCCTGCCCGCCAAATTTTTCTCTTAATGGGGGTATCAACCCCTGGAAAGTTAAATCGGTCAACTGATTATCAAGCAGGGTAAAACTAAAATACCGATTTCTCACTTTCCTGAATATCTTAACATAATCATTTACAAATCCCCCGGACTTCTGTTGGACAGAACTTAGATATGAAATCATAAGCTCTAAACTTCCACAGAAAAAGTATTCGTGGAATCGGCTTTCCAAATCGGCCCAAGTGTTGACCGAATTTGAGGGTAATGTGGTAAACCACGTAAAAGCCACCCCTGATAGAGATAGTGGGAACAATTTTACCTTTAAACTATCAGAGTGGGCCGCTTCTCCGCATTGCGCAATGAAGCGGCCAATATGTTCTAAGGTGGTGATGCAATCGTCTCCTGAAAATTTCACAAAATCAAGGACTCTGAAATTATTGGGGTATGGTATCCGATTAATATAATCAGGATACGGCCCACTAGCCGAATCCCGCTTTTGGTCAGTATACCAAATTGGTCTCGCAATCTCGTGGTTATTTGATCGCCCAAGTGGTTGTAGTAGCCGATAGTAGTTGTGGTGTTTGGCAACTACGATCATAGTTGGCATGTTGCCCCCAGGTACAGAATCGGCTTGATATAGCACCTGAGCTGATGGAGGCTGATATAATGGTTCATAGCCAATTGTCGGCTTCCTAGCCAACTGTCGGCTTCCTAGCCATCAGCTCTGGCAACGAAACAAAGCGCTCTGAGTAAGTTACGACCTTATATGGAGCCGGATTCCTTTATAGAATTGGCTCAGCGTACTGTGGATGTACTGGAGGTTCAATCAGCTGAGAGACCGATTTTGGGTAGATGTAAAACGGAGCCGATGGTTGTAAGTTGGCTTGGGGTCCAACCGGGTATCATCGGTGTGTGCCTGATAATGGTGAATATTGCTGGAGCCTGGCTCCCGTGGTAAAACTACGGTCGGCTGTGTTGGCAGCAAAGTAGGTATTGGAGGCAATAGCCTAAGATCGGCTTCTGGTTTTAAGCTCTAAGTGTACTAGGCTACGGAATAGACCAGGTATGTTGGCAAGGTTTGCATCGGGTCAAGTACAGTTCCTGCCGATACTAGCTCTTGCGCTATGGTTTTGACGTTGTTAGCTATCATCGGCTTAAGTGTAGTTACCAGAGCTGATGATTGATTGGTCACAGCGTGATGTATAAATTGGTTAATCATCTTAGACAATTCAGCCTAAGTAGGTATATATCGGCTTACCAGTTGATTATCTGATGGCATCGCAGCGTCTTTGTCATCGGAGAAGTTGACCGTTGGCAATGCGATCTTTTGAGTAATACCAAGCCGAGTTTTCTGGTAGCAGTTTAACATTATCTCTTCTAGTGCGATTTTTCGATCTTCAATGTCCTTTGATGTTTCTATTGTTAAATCATCCAAAGGTAGGGATGATTATAGCATCGAATTGACATTGATGGAATAATTGGTTTTCCTAAGGAAAACATTGTGCGTCCCGCCGGGCGTGCCAAAAGTGTGTTGGTGCCGAAAAATATGATGAAGGATTGATCGGCTCAAACACACGCAAACACTGGGTTTAAGCTGGTTCGTTGCGTGCTAGCAGATTTGATCTTGCAATCGGCAAGATAAATAGGTGAAAACCGATATAATCGGCTTAAACCACGATAAATGAGCATCTCAGCCGATTAGATGATACATTCGATTAGACGATAGGTAAATATATGTTTTCTCCCGGAAAAGGCGATGTGCAACAAGATCGGTATGGAGACAAACCTGGGATAACTAGCGTAATTGAAGATGACCAACAATCGGTGATGCACAACTTTATTGATCAAAATCGAATTACAGAGAAGATTCTAAGTTACAAAAGCTACTCCTAGTTGACAGAAAGTAAATAAAAAGTAGATGCGAGTTGATTGATTGGCTCTAGGCATCTTTTCTTATCACCTCTAGACCTCTTATATAGCACTTAGGCCGATCATATCCTCCTCCGATTCTTGCAAACACATGATTCGTATCGGCCTCAACTTCAAAAAGATTAAATTCTCTCTGAGCCGATATCGGCTAAGACTATCCATGTTTAACCTTATCTTCCTAAATCGGCTACATCTGCTAAATCTTGGTGTCAACAATATCACTTAGGCTGATCGTATCCTTCTCTGACTCAAGATCCACAATGCGTGTCAGCCTCAACTTCTGGAGATAAATTACTCTTTGAGCCGATATTGGCTAAGACTCTCCATATTGAACTCCATAGCGGCTATAATTCCAATTGTAACTTATCTTTTCCCTTTTTAACCGATATCGCCGTAAATATCTAATTTCATCTTTGACCAAACAAATCGGTTATGCCTTGCCAAATTTAGGTGCTAACACAACCATAATGAGACAGAAAGATTTTGCGAAGCCGACCGTAAATTCTTTATATACAACCTCAAAAGAGTACAAGGGATTGCTTCTCTCCCACAACCCGTCGAACCTTTTAAGACCCTCGAATTCTTGTCCTATAGAATAATCTAGTGCGAAAGAATAACTTAGCCTGTAATCCTCTCATGCATCTCTTGCTTTGGGTAAGTTGGTTTGTAACTTATTGTTTGTTTAGGTTCTCCATAACCACCCTATGAGTTTATATACCCTCTTAGTGCTCTTCCAAAGTAAGTAGAAATTCTAGTCAAAAAGAAAGTAGGAATCATAATTCTGTTATAATTTATCTAGCACACATTTTTAAATTCTAAATGACTATATATATATATATTTGTCTCATCGATAATTAACACCTGTCGTACATAGGTGGGCAATCAGTCAGCTAGCTGGTCGCCATCTTCCTTCGGTCGTATTCTGAGATTTCAGAGAGGGAATCCATCAAGCACGGTGGATGAGATGCATCACGCAACAGGAAACTAGATATACACTTTGGTCACGGGAGAAAAAAAAAGAAGACCAACATATACCAAGGTTCGTAATACACTATCAACATTCTACCAAGCGGTATTGGTCACCCCACCTTGTAGCGCTCAAACGGGAAGGGGGATACAGCCACATGCTTAATTCGTCGACAGGTTTTGTATTATTGGAACCTGAAAAGGGGGTGGAAGAGAATACAGGAGTACTGAGAAGGCCGGACTTGTATTCCTCCTGTCATGTTACATTTCTTTCTACGTACGCAGCAATTGATCAGCCTTCGAGGAGTATGAATGTATAAGGAGTAGTTATGATTGGGCGGTAGGGCCTCTACGCTGCCAGGACAAGACCACTTTCGTTATCCCCAACGCGGATTGAGTCCTAGCTAGATTCTCCTCCAGCTGGATTGAGCGGATGTTACACAGTGCAAGAAATATCTCAGGATATTATGTTCAGAGACAGTTGCAATCGGTCAAATTAAGTTCGATAGCAGCAAGATCGATCTGTTTGTTCCACCAGGAAAATAGAGTAGATCTATTTCCCGTTCGTCTCCTTGTTGGAACCCAGTCCTAATACACTTCAACGATATCATCACTGAATTCATACTATTGTGTGATTTATAACAATTCATATTATTTGAAGATCTTTTCTTTACATGGTAAACATTGGACACTAATTAACCGGCGAGTGGAGATCGTTGACCAGAATGCTTGATCCTGACTATATATAGAAGTTCCACACTGCCAAGTTTCACGGCCTGGAGTCGATCAGCCGAGGTATTTGTACGTCTTCCAGCTGCGATAACAGGTACTTAGTAACTCCTCAGCATGGATATGTTTTTTTCTCTTCGGGACAGGATTGATAGCCATACGTAAGTTTGAAGGACGTAAGTAAATCGTACCTGAACAGTTTTAAATCATGCAGATTATTTTTCCCTAATTGCTAGATTACTCATTTAATCTAAACAAAAATTAGGGTTTTGAGAATATTGTTCATCGAATAATACTAATAATAAAGTCGGCACCCGCGTTAGAAAGGCTGGCCTTGCCGTCACGCCCCTCGCTGAGCTAACGCACAGCCGAGCCATGGCCAGTGCTCCAGCCGGCGCCTTGCCACCTTTGGTCGCCAGCCGCGCCTATAGCTGTGATGCGCCCACCGCGCGTGCTGCCATTCACCCGCCACTCGGCAGCATGTCGCCACCACACGCACCCACGCTAGCCCATCGTGCTTGCTGCCGCTCGCCTGCCGCTAGGCCACGTGTCGCCACCACACGCACCCATGCTAGCCCGCTGCTGCACCAACCACGCATGCTGACGTTCGGTCGCACACCTGTTGCTCCCAGAGGCCATTTCCTTTTGCCGTGCGGACATGAGATGGCTAGGTTAAAACCCTAGCCGCCTGGTGTTGTAGGCCAATGTGGGTTCCATGGCTAGTGGACCGCGGCAGCCCGTCCTCTTGGCCCATAGGCCGTGCCGCCCAAACAATTTTTTCTGAAAAAGGAAAATAAAATAAAATGGTGACTTTACGCTTTAACCCCTAAAGTTTTGGTTAATTATGGGTCGCTCATGGAAATTTTATTTTAGGGACCTCAAGTTTCAAAATTTTGAAAAATAGTTTATAAATTCTTAAAATTTATATTAAATACTAGAAACTAAATTTTTATGTATATGTGCTTCTATAAATTTGTTGAACATTAGAATTAGTATACATTGGAAGATTTATATCTAAAAAAATGATGATTTGCCCCGTTTTTCCGGTGTACTTGATGATTTGCCCTAAGATGTCTCACTAGCATATGGAGCCTAGGGCTATATGTTAGTAAGACGTCATGGGCCAAATCATCAATTTCCGCCTACTTAACGGAGAAAATGATCAAATCTACCTTATATCTCAGGATTTATTTTTTCTAGAAAAATTCCTTGTTTATTCATGCTGAATTTATTTTTCTGTTATTCAGTAATTCTGAAAATTGCTTGAAAATTACCATAAATTATGAAAAATGCTAGAAAAATTCTGGAAAATTTTAAATAATTTTCTACTGAATAGATATAGGCCAAACTTTACTAATTAAATAGTGTGCATGCAATATATTGATTTTACCAGCAGTAAAATTCAATATTGCTTGCATGTTGGATATGTCAAACATCGCAAAGAGGGAATTTACTGAGCGTGCTCTGAATGGTAGCAATTGTCTAACTTGGGCAATGGATTCCAAGATCAACTTGATATCTCGATCTCTTGGAGCTGCCATCACTCAACCTGAAGCTGGCGTCCCTGCTTTTCCCAAAGCTACCAAGTGTGCAACCTTGCACTTCCTGAGACACCATCTACCTCCGGACTTGAAAGACGAATATTTGATGGAGGAGGATCTGTTGGCACTATAGAATTCCTTGAAGGAACAATATAACTAGAAAAGATCCGCCATGCTGCCAGAATATCGGGACTCGAATATGCAAATCTGGACCCTCTGTGTATATTGCACTAGTCTAGGATCATGCTAGTGCACATAAGGGCAACACAGATTAATATCAAAATCATACACAGCGGAAACAAAATAAAAGACTTCATATATTAAATATAAGACAGTTGATTGACCTTATGGTCGATTTTACATGATTATTCCACGTAGGGCACAACTATAATAGATAAAATTGCAGCGGAACGAAAACATAGTAAATAATCCATCAATATGCCACTGGCAACTGACAAGGTTCGCACTCTAGAAATTCACCTTCTACTGATACTTCTCCACCAAAGTAGGTGTAGACTCCTCTTCAATAGATGATTTTGTTGTGGCAAGGGTGAATACATAAAGCACTCAACAAGTTGTGTACAAAACACAAGTCTATTGTAACTATATGCAAGGCTTATTCAAAATAAATGGCTAACATGGTTATTTTGCAGTAAAGTACGATTTACAAATGAATACAATAAATAGGTTGAAATTACAATAAAATAAATAACTTTCAAGTATTTGTCAAGAATAAACTTTGCACATAGCCTTAATCCAAATTCCAATGTTCCAGTGGTACACAGCCTCCCTTCTAAGTTTTATTTTATAAATCTAATCGTTGACTTAAATTCCCGAGCATTGTCCATAGCCGGGGATACAGCTATCAGAATAGATTTACACTCTTGAAAGTGAATCTAGGCCCCTTAAAAAAGGTTTTGGTAATTGATGGAAACACAATTAAAAACACTAATGGTCAAGTGAAAATTTATGCAGAGATAAAGATTATATCCTCATGAGAAAGAGATTGGAAATCCCCACTATATTTAAATTTGTCAAGACGGCATCAAGACTCCTGTCATAATTCCTTTTTATTATTTTTATTGAGTCTAAGGATAGCCGTACTATTAAGGGGGATACGACGGGAAATCGCTTTTAGGATATACTTGTGCTCAAGGGATGGAAAATGCAAAATAAAAGGACTTCATCATTTGCTTTTCTTTTGAAATTTCCTCTTCTGGCCGAGCAGGTCAATCCGGAGTATCCGGATATTCAATCCGGAGTCTCCGGGTTGACCCCTTCGGCTGCTGCCCTCATGTAATCCGGAGTCTCCGGGGTTTCATCCGGAGAATCCGGATATTCAATCCGGAGTCTCCGGATTGACCCCTTCGGTATGGTCTGATATTGCCAATCCGGAGTCTCCGGATTATACATCCGGATACTCCGGGTTGTACGCAGCTCACCCCAACGGTTAGAATTTGGAGCACCTATATAAGTCTTCACTCTTCACCTAACAAGGGCAGCTCTATTATTTCACTTGCTCATTCAAAAACACTCATTTTCTCTCTTGAGCCCAAAATCCCCTTTCTCCACTTGAAGCTTTTGATAGATTTGGTTCCTTTGGGAGAAAGGAGTGGATTTGAGTAACTAGTTCTTGCATCTTTCATACTTGAGCACAAGTTTCATCCTCCAAGTTGATTTCGTGAAGTATTTGTTACTCTTGGAGTTTGAAGGGCTCCTAGACGGCAAGGAGTCACCGGGAGCTTCCAAATCTCGGTGTGGTAAGCCCCGGAAGTTTGTAAAGGCAAGTCTCGCCTCCGAAAGGAAAGAGGCAAGAAGTGAAGACCGGCGAGTGCTTTGTGCAACACCGGGAGGATAGTGGTCAAGAGAGACCCAGGCTTTGTGCCTCCTCAACGGAGACGTAGGATTCCCTTCAAGAATCCGAACTTCGGGTAAAAATCTTTGTCTTCGTGTTCTTGGTTAAGTTCTTGCTTGAGTTTGTTGTGGTAGACCTTTGGAAGACTCGATCTACTCTCTTGTTGCTTGTGACTCCAGATCTACTATACCCTCAGCTACCTGACATCATTAAGATCTTTTGTATTCAAGTAGATTGTCGAAATATTGCAGGGATTTAAAATCTCTCTTCGAGATCCTCAATCCGGAGTATCCGGACCCCTGAACCCGGACAGTCCGGATAATCCGGAGTATCCGGGTTATATACCCCGAACATTCCGGGTTGAGGCCCTCGGGAGTTTTTACTTAACTGCAAATTTTTATCCGCCTATTCACCCCCCTCTAGGCTACATCTCAGGTCCTTTCAATTGGTATCAGAGCCTAATTCTCCATAATTTGGCTTAACTGCTTGGAGAATCAAGATGTCGCTAATAGAGAAGAGTGACGAAATCCGTGACCAAGAAAAGGCCACGGGTTCTGGCAAAGGGGTTGAAATTCCATATGATTATCCTTCTCTTGGAGTCTCAAGCTCTTCATCTTATGTTTCCGTGTCATCCGGTAGAGCACCTCATTTTGATGGTACTCGCTATGCCACATGGAAACATAAAATAAAGATGTACTTGAGATCACTTCACCCGTGTATTTGGGAGATTGTAGAAACAGGTTTTAAAGCTATGGATCCAAGCAAGCTCACTTCCGAAGAGAAGAAAGCTCAACATTTCAATGACTTGGCCGTCAATGCCTTGTTCAATGCTTTAAGTGATTCCGAGTTTAACCGAGTCGATGGACTTGAAGATGCCAAAGCAATTTGGGAAAGACTTATGGTTACTCATGAAAGGATATCGAGCGTCCGTGAGTCCAAGATTGAGCTTATTATTGGTGAGCTAAGCAGATTCACTCTAGAAGAAGGAGAGTCTTATATAAGGATGTTCGACTGCCTGATGGTGTTGGTGAATCAAGCTAAGGGTCTTGGAAGTACCGAGCTCACCGACAAAGCGGTTGTTAAAATCATTCTTCGAGTAATCACCCCCACCAACCGCAATTTGGTGCAACTCATCCGGGACCGACCAAACTTCGACACTCTCTCCCCACGATGTTATTGGGAGGCTAATGATGGATGAGATGATGATCAAGGAAGCGGAGGTGGTAGAAGAGCTCAAGTCAGGAAAGAAGAAAGGTATCGCCTTGAAAGCCGTGAGGATTGCACCGGAAGTCGAGGAAAGTACAAGCGATGATGAGGAGAGTGGCCCCTTGACCAATGATGATATGGCCTTGCTCATAAGAAGATTCAATAAATTCCTCAAGAAAAAGGGCTATAAACCAGGGAGCTACTCCAAAAATCAATGGAACAAATCAAGAGGAAGACACTCAACAAGAAAGTGCTATGAGTGTGGGGAAGCCGGTCATTTCATCGCCGAATGTCCCCAAAAAGAAAAGAAGGAAGACAAGCCATACAAAAAGGATAAATACCGAGGCAAGGACAAGGAAAGGAGCAAGAAGTTCAAACACTTCAAGCACAAGGGACAAGCTCACATAGGAGAAGAGTTGGATTCAAACTCCAACTCCGACTCAAGCTCCGATTCCGATGAAGAAGGAGGAGTTGCTTCTGTCGCCATCGCCATGCCTCCCACCTCAACAACGAAGAAGAGTCTCTTCAACAACTTGAGCGATGATGATGAAGACGCTCCAATGTGCCTCATGGCCAAGGGGCGCAAGGTATTAATCAAAACAACATCTCCTTCAATTGTAAACTCATGCATAGATGATAGCGACGACGCTAGTGACGATGAAAGTGCATTTAAGTCCATGGAAGATTTTGATGTTCAAAAATTTGATTTACTTTTAAAAGATATTGAGAAGTTGGAGGAAACCATTGAGCAAAAGGAGGCTACTCTCGAAGCTCAAGAGGATTTGCTAATACTTGAAAAAGAGAAAAACCTTGAGCTAGAGAAGAGCCTAAGTAATGAAAGGAGAAAGTTTGAAAAGTTGGTCAAAAGTTCAAAAATGACTAAATCCGAGCTTGCTAGTCTTGTGATCACCAACGCTTCACTCGTAGAGGAACTTGCCAAAGCAAAGGATGCTTGCAAGACTCTTGAAGTGAAGCTTGTTGATCACTTGAATAGCAACTCTAACTCCTTGATGGGTGACTCCAATTTCTCATATCCTTCTACTAGCAATGGATGTGCTAGATGCTATAATATTAATGTTGATACTTGTGCCACTAACCTTGAGACCTTGCAAGTGTTGGCTCATGAAAATGAGAAGCTCAAGGAAATGCTTGAAGATGGACTTCAAAAGTCCTATAAGGCTAGCAAAGGATTAGAGGAGTTTCTTGGTAAGCGTCAAGGTAACCCTATGAAGCATGGGCTTGGGTATACACCATCCAAGGGCAAAAAGAATCACATCGTAATTGCCCCATTGAATGAGCCAATTCACTTTGTCAAAAGCAAAAGAAATTCTAATCATAAGGATCATGCTACTTTCTTTGCATCTTATGTGCTTAAAAGAACTAATCTTGGTCATGTAGTTGCTCATCATATTGGGCGTAAACCCAACTATGCCTCTCATGTGCGATCTATTTGGGTTCCAAAGTCTCTTGTCACTAACGTGCGCGGACCTAAACAAGTTTGGGTACCAAAAGGAAAAATCTAAATTTGTTTTTGTAGGCCTATGTCTCTGGTGGATCAAGTTGGATATTGGATAGCGGATGCACTCACCACATGACCGGGGAGAAGGCTATGTTCGCATACTTGGATACAAATGGATCAAATAGTGAAAGCATAATTTTTGGAGATAATGGTAAAGGCGAAGTGGTAGGTTTGGGTAAGATCTACATCACAAATGACTTTCATTTAAACAATGTCTTGCTTGTTGAATCATTAAGCTACAATTTTTTGTCCGTTGCTCAATTGTGTGAAGCGGGCTACAATTGTGTGTTTAGTGATAAGGGTGTGGATGTCATTAAGAGGATTGATGATTCAATAGCCGTTAAGGGTCGTTTAAAGGGAAATCTCTATCTTGTAGATTTCACTACGGATTGAATTAATCTTGAAACATGCTTAATGGCTAAATCTAGCATGGGTTGGCTATGGCACCGCCGACTTGCTCATGTTGGTATGAAGAATCTTCACAAACTCATGAAAGGCAATCACATCCTTGGACTAACAAATGTTGTTTTTGAAAAAGATAGGGTATGCAGCGCATGTCAAGTCGGAAAGCAAGTTGGGGCTTCCCATCCCGCCAAGAATGTGATGACTTTCTCAAGATCTCTAGAGATGCTCCACATGGATCTGTTCGGTCCAATAGCATACATAAGCATTGGAGGAAACAAGTATGGTTTAGTTATTGTTGATGACTTTTCTCGTTTCACTTGGGTGTTTTTCTTGCATGATAAAGGTGAAGTCCAAGGAACCCTAAAGAAATTTATGAGAAGGGCACAAAATGAATTCGAAGTGAAGATCAAGAAAATCCGAAGTGACAACGGCACAGAATTCAAGAACACCGGCGTGGAGGACTATCTCGATGATGAGGGCATTAAACATGAGTTCTCGGCCCCCTATTCCCCTCAACAAAATGGGGTGGCTGAGAGGAAGAATCGAACTCTCGTCGAGATGGCGCGCACAATGCTTGATGAGTACAAGGTCTCCGACATCTTTTGGGCGGAGCTATCAACACTGCGTGCCATAGTACCAATCGTCTATACCTTCACAAAATTTTGAAGAAAACGGAGTACGAGCTTCTTACCTGAAAGAAGCCAAATGTTTCCTACTTCCGTGTTTTTGGAAGCAAATGCTATATCCTTAACAAGAAAGCTAAGTCTTCTAAATTTGCTCCTAAAGTTGATGAAGGTTTCTTACTTGGTTATGGGTCAAATGCTTATGCATACCGGGTTTTCAACAACAACTCTGGGTAGTTGAAATCTCGCGTGATGTAACTTTTGATGAAACTAATGGTTCTCAAGTAGAACAAGTTGATAGTACTATGTTTGACAGGGAAGAAGCTCCGTGTGATGCAATTAAGAAATTGGCCATTGGAGAAGTGAGACCTCTTGAGCAAGAAGAAATTCCGAGCATTCCAACTCAAGATATACAGAAGGAGACACAAAATATACGGACTAGTCAAAAGAGTACGGATAATCCCTCTTCCTCAATGCAAACCCATGATGGCTCGAACACAACTAAAGACGATGATGATCCCATCCAAACAACCAATGCTATTACTCCTCATCCAAGAGTTCATCAAAGCATACAACGAGATCATCCAGTCGACAACATACTTGGTGATATTAACAAGGGAGTATCCACTAGATCTCGTATTGCGAATTTTTGTGAATTTTACTCGTTTGTTTCTTCTCTTGAGCCCCTAAAGGTAGATGAAGCATTACAAGATCCGGATTGGGTAATGGCTATGCAAGAGGAGCTAAACAACTTCGAACGGAATCAAGTATGAAAACTTGTTGAAAGACCAAAACAAAACGTTATTGGCACCAAGTGGGTCTTTCGGAACAAACAAGATGAGCATGGAATGGTGACTAGGAATAAAGCCCGATTGGTCGCTCAAGGCTTCACGCAAATCGAAGGTTTGGACTTCGATGAAACATATGCTCCTGTAGCTAGGCTTGAATCTATTAGAATATTACTTGCTTTTGCTACTCACCATGATTTCAAGCTATACCAAATGGACGTGAAAAGTGCCTTTCTTAATGGTCCACTCTCCGAAATGTTGTATGTCGAGCAACCACCTGGATTCGAAGACCCTAAATATCCAGACCATCTCTTCTTCCTGCACAAAGCACTCTATAGACTAAAACAAGTACTAAGAGCATGGTTTGAATGTCTTCGAGATTTTCTCCTCGAACAAGGTTTTGTAGTCGGAAAGGCCGACCCCACTCTCTTTACTAAACATATTGATAATGATCTATTTGTTTGTCAAATTTACGTTGATGATATTATTTTCGGGTCTACTAATGAACAACTATGTAAGGAGTTTAGCAGAATCATGACTAAAAGATTCGAGATGTCCATGATGGGCAAATTGAAGTTCTTCCTCGGTTTTCAAGTCAAACAAACTTAAGGAAGGAACTTTCATATCCCAAACAAAGTACATCAAGGACATGCTGAAAAAGTTCGGTATGGAAAACGCCAAGCCAATCAAAACTCCGATGCAAGCCAGCGGACATCTAGACCTCGACAAAGAAGGTAAACCGGTCATCCAAAAGGTATATCGCTCGATGATCGACTCTCTTCTTTACCTTTGTGCATCTAGGCCCGATATTATGCTTAGTGTATGTATGTGTGCTCGTTTTCAAGCTGCTCCAAAAGAGTGCCACATGGTGGCCGTAAAGAGAATCTTGAGATATTTAGTTCACACTCCTCATTTTGGGCTTTGGTATCCTAAAGGATCATCTTTTGAATTAGTTGGCTATTCCGATGCAGACTATGCCGGTTGTAAGGTGGATAGAAAGAGAACTTCGGGGACGTGTCAATTTTTAGGAAGACCTCTTGTTTCCTGGTCCTCCAAGAAATAAAATTCAGTAGCCCTATCCACAGCCAAAACCGAGTATATAGCGGCAGGGAGTTGTTGTGCTCAATTGCTTTGGATGAGATAAACCCTGAATAATTATGGCCTTACCTATAACCATGTACCACTCCTGTGTGATAATGAGAGCGCCATAAAAATAGCAAACAATCCCGTTCAACACTCTCGTACAAAGCATATCGATATTCGCCACCACTTCTTGAGAGACCATTCTACCAAAGGTGACATCGATATTCAACATGTGAGCACAAATGATCAACTAGCTGATATTTTCACCAAGCCACTTGATGAGAAGAAATTTTGTGATATGAGGAGTGGGCTAAATATTCTAGACTCTCGTAATTTGGCTTAAAACTTACACACAATTGATTGTTGATTGCCAAACGTTTTCTGAAAAACTTATTTGATCTCTTTCTTTGATCTTTTTGTGTTACTTGAAGTCTTTTGATCTGTGGATCTATCCTCTGCTATGTGACTATAGCCTGATTGCTTGAATGTTCACTAGTCACATAGTGTGTAAGGCCTTGTAATCTTTGCTTTTCTTGCTGCAATCCATCTAAAGTCCCTTCCATGCAAATTCTGTGCTTGTCTCCTGAAAGGGTCAATCCGGACACTCCGGTGTTTTCATCCGGACTCTCCGGATTATTCAGAGTATCCGGACTGAAAGTCCAGAATATCCGGGTTGAGGCGGCTGTCTTCTTTAAGGGACTCGAACAGGTTTCTTTCTCTATCTCTCCTCTTTCTTTTCTCCTCACCTCTTCGATTTCTCTTGGGCCCTAGCCGTCGCCTCTGGCTTCTCCCTCTTCTCCGGTGAGCTCTTCACCCTCCTGAGTCTCCGTTTTGCTCTCCAAGACTCGGGAAAAGTTTCCTTCTCGCAATCCTCAATCTTCAAGCTTTTTGTGGTGAGTGATTTCATCCTTTTTCCCGATTTCTTTTGCCTTGGAGATGCTATGAAATAGGGTGCATTGGTAGAGTCCTTTCCCTCTCTAGATCCATCCCTTGCAAGGACTCTTTGTCTCAGTAGATTTGCAATGTAGGCTTTGGGGTTGAATCTCTGGACAGCCCGGAGTATCCAGATGACTAATCCGGAGTATCCGGACTATCCGGACACTCCGGGTCAGAAACCCTGGAGTATCCGGGTTGTACTCTTCGGCCCAAACTCCTGCATTACCATCTAGTCTCTTCTGTCATATAATTTTTACTCTATTCCTTGATTCCTCTTAGATGGCTTCCTCTCAAGGAGGTTCGGGTGCTGGCAAGCGCCCTTCTGGTGGGGACCTTCCAAGTTCCTCCTCCATGTCGAACATCGCACCTAAGAAGCCAGCAGCAAAGTGAGGAAGATCACCGAGTCACCAACCGACCATCTGGTTTAGCTCCTGCTCAAGACCCAGCACCTCAAGTCAATACAGACGAGCATCCTGCCGACACTCATGCCAGACTTCGTGAACAGAAAAAGAAGCTGCATCAATCAACTAGGACTCTAGTTGGTCCCCTTGAAAAGAGCAGACCTGCTTGGAGGTATCCAGGTCAAATGAGTCATCTGCGCATGATAGATTATCGTGTTGGTCGTGGAAAGGGAAAGGCTATTGTTGAACATAGAAACAAGGACCCTCTGGAATTTCATCAAGACGAGTACGTCGACAAACGTTTTTGGAATAAATTTCAGTCAGACTTCTATGAGTCAGTACTATTTCCCTTGGAGCATTCTGTTGTCAAGGTGAAGACCATAGACTGGAGCTACATGGCAGATCTTCACAATCCAATCTTTGATGAAGTGATTCAGATCTGTGAGAGTTTTCAGGTAAAGGAAATTATGATCTTTCGCTATCCTTGGAATGATGAAGTTATTATGCAATTCTATTCCACCCTGTATTTTGACAAGAAAGAAGATGCTATATGGTGGATGACCAATGAAGTATGGTATGTGGCCTCTAAGAGAACTTTTGCTCGAGTACTGCATCTAAGGACAAATGATGGAGATGCCAAGCTTCATGACAAGAAGGCGCTATCCCCTGATCAGCTTGAAATTCTGTATGATTCTTCGCACCACTTCGTAGTTGGAACAATAAAAGGGCTAAAGGATGTGCCGGCTGTTCTCCTAAGGATGCTTCGAGTCTCTCTTTGGCCCAAGGAAGGTGACGCATCCTCTATTAACTCTTATGGCCGAAATCTGTTGTTTCACCTGGTGGAGCGCACTCATGGCTTTGACATTGTGGATTTTCTATGGGAGGCCATTCGCCATAACTCGTTGAGCAATGTCAGCAGATGCGGGTATGCTCCTTTTATCATGGCTTTAGTGGATCATGTCTCTGGCTTGGATTTTGTGAAGGATGTGGAGCACCTATCCTACAAGGTCCGAGCCTCGTCAGCTTCCGCAGCCACTGCAGCTCCAAGTGCCCCAGCTAGCAGGCCGATCAGAGGTCATCGGTCTCAGGCCACTTCTTCAGTTCCTCCTTCAGCCCCCTCGGCAGCTCCAGGTTCTCCCTCCTCTAGCATAGATACCATTAAAAGGATGCTCAAGCGTATCTTCTGCATGTGCCAAGATGTGTCTGCTCAAGTAAAGGAGACACGGCGTGAGATCCGTGAGCATCGCCGTGAGTTCAGGGCTTATCGCCGTCAGCATAGCAAGGATATCCCTGCCAGTGAGTCAGAGGAGTCCTCTGGAGGACCGTCTGCTGACTCCGCCACTCAGCGTCTTTTTGGTATAAATCCTCGGTGCTCAAGTCGATGGCGATGGCAGTGATGATGATGATGAAGAAGAAGCCTATCAACCTTCAGGCGACGACGACGAGTGATTCCTCCTCTCGAGCGCTCCCCTTTTTCAGTGTCTTGATGCCAAAGGGGGAGTGTTTAGCTTTAGCGTCGCAGCTCTTTGCTTTGCTTTACTTCTTCTTATTGACTGTGTGCTGATACTCGTTGAATTGCTTGTTTACTTATTTACTTTAGTTGTTTGTGGCGTGTTGTTAAATTGCTATCGTTGAATGACGTCTTTTATTTACTATCTTGCATATTGATATATATCCTCTTTATTGATCTCTTGAATGCAAAGGATATAGGGGAAGCTCTTCTATTTTCTTTAATTTTGCATCCCTTTAGGGGGAGCTTCTCTGTATACTTTGCAATCAAAATTCAGTCACAAATCTTTGTTATATCTTTTAAAAGGTTTTAAATTGTGTTGTCATCAATACACCAAAAAGAGGGAGATTGAAAGTGCATCTAGGCCCCTTAAAAAAGGTTTTGGTAATTGATGGAAACACAATTAAAAACACTAATGGTCAAGTGAAAATTTATGTAGAGATAAAGATTATATCCTCATGAGAAAGAGATTGGAAATCCCCACTATATTTAAATTTGTCAAGACGGCATCAAGACTCCTGTCATAATTCCTTTTTATTATTTTTATTGAGTCTAAGGATAGCCGTACTATTAAGGGGGATACGACGGGAAATCGCTTTTAGGATATACTTGTGCTCAAGGGATGGAAAATGCAAAATAAAAGGAATTCATCATTTGCTTTTCTTTTGAAATTTCCTCTTCTGGCCGAGCAGGTCAATCCGGAGTATCCGGATATTCAATCCGGAGTCTCCGGGTTGACCCCTTCGGCTGCTGCCCTCATGTAATCCGGAGTCTCCGGGGTTTCATCCGGAGTATCTGGATATTCAATCCGGAGTCTCCGGATTGACCCCTTCGGTATGGTCTGATATTGCCAATCCGGAGTCTCCGGATTATAGCGCAGCTCACCCCAACGGTTAGAATTTGGAGCACCTATATAAGTCTTCACTCTTCACCTAACAAGGGCAGCTCTATTAATTCACTTGCTCATTCAAAAACACTCATTTTCTCTCTTGAACCCAAAATCCCCTTTCTCCACTTGAAGCTTTTGATAGATTTGGTTCCTTTGGGAGAAAGGAGTGGATTTGAGTAACTAGTTCTTACATCTTTCATACTTGAGCACAAGTTTCATCCTCCAAGTTGATTTCGCGAAGTATTTGTTACTCTTCGAGTTTGAAGGTCTCCTAGACGGCAAGGAGTCACCGGGAGCTTCCAAATCTCGGTGTGGTAAGCCCCGGAAGTTTGTAAAGGCAAGTCTCGCCTCCGAAAGGAAAGAGGCAAGAAGTGAAGACCGGCGAGTGCTTTGTGCAACACCGGGAGGATAGTGGTCAAGAGGGACCCGGGCTTTGTGCCTCCTCAACGGAGACGTAGGATTCCCTTCAAGAATCCGAACTTCGGGTAAAAATCTTTGTCTTCGTGTTCTTGGTTAAGTTCTTGCTTGAGTTTGTTGTGGTAGACCTTTGGAAGACCCGATCTACTCTCTTGTTGTTTGTGACTCCAGATCTACTATATCCTCAGGTACCTGACATCATTAAGATCTTTTGTATTCAAGTAGATTGTCGAAATATTGCAGGGATTTAAAATCTCTCTTCGAGATCCTCAATCCGGAGTATCCGGACCCCTGAACCCGGACAGTCCGGATAATCCGGGTTATATACCCCGGACATTCCGGGTTGAGGCCCTCGGGAGTTTTTACTTAACTGCAAATTTTTATCCGCCTATTCACCCCCCCTCTAGGCTACATCTCAGGTCCTTTCAACTCTACAAAGGTTATACACTTTACCCACTAGATATGATCAAGCTTATACTGCCTTGCAATGACACGTACCCATCGACGTGTGCCTAACAAGATCATAACAAAACCTTTCAAAAACTCTATCTGAACATAGACCCTCCCGATAAACTTGACTCACTATTCCTCACCTCGTACAAAGTAGAAGAATAGAAAGAACTTATTGTTGGACTAGGAATAATCCTTATTCAAGATGTGAGGCCGCTACACATACACCCTTCTCTGACCGTACACATAGTTTGGTCTTTTGCGTGAGGAATTCCATGTCAAGACTTGGTAACTTACTGAGTTAGGTCTGGCCCATAACAAATATGTGGTTGCATGATTAGCCGAGTTCAATAGCTTGTAAGGTTAAGTTCTTAATTGACCGAGGCAAGACTCCCAACAATTCCCTCATAGAAACCACCACACATCCACTCATGTATCAACATATCAACCCAATGCTAGACATGACCACCACGATTCACAGCCACTTGCCCCAGTCTAAATCATTTACCACTCTAGTTGATTATTATACAACACATGCCATCAACAACTCAACATTATTGTGTGACAACACATGACACATCCTTTTCATAAACATGTTCCATATTCCATTAGTAAGGATTTAGTTTGAAATCTCAAAATGATGTCAATAACTCGTTGCATGGATAAACACGCTATTCATGATCTAACCAACCCACGTTTGTATCTATTAGCAACCAGCTAATAATCATCTATCCTACGGCGACAAATGATCATGACATACAAATGACAAGGTAGGTATAACTCAATTGGGTTAAATAGCTAAATCTCAAACTAATTGAAAACAGTTCTAAGCATTAAATAACATGTTGTAATCTAAAACAATATAGCATTTGCAAAACTAAGTCCAACAAGAACAAAGCACAACTTACCTTGGAAAAGGTCTTAGTCTTAATTTCGGAGCATGTTCTCGAGTCAACGCTTCACTCTTGAACGATTCGAGTACTTCGACGTCAACGTGAATCGTAAGAGAAGCACCAAATAAATATAAAGCAGATAGCAAACAAACTCCAAAATTCAAATAAAATTCACCATTAAATAGATCTTTATTTTAAAATAAAATTGAAAACATGAATCGCCTCAACTAGAGCATGTATGAAGAAGAACACGCACTTGAAAGATTCAAATAAAAGAAAATACCAGAAAAAGAATAAAATCAAATTTCCCGATTTATTTTTCAACTAAAAAATTGATTAATGACGCCATGCTGACGTCCGCAATTAAGTTTCCCAAATTAAAATAAATCTAGAAAATTCTTTTAGAGGCTAACATGTGGGGTCCAAGTCCATGGACGAAGTCCACGAAATAGATCCATTGTGGACCGAGTCCACGCCCTAGTCTACTGACATGTGGACCCGACTGCGCTGACACGGAACATGATGCAACGGCTGAATGAGCAACCATGTCAGTTAAGGAAGGGATGTAGCGTTGACATGGTGGACAATGTGGACGCCACATGTCACCCACCGGGACATGCCATGTCACCTCACCGTGCAATGACAAATCGACGTTAAGATCCTCATGATGGTGCTCGGTGATTTTCACAAAATCCAGAAAAATCGCAATGACACTTCCCGATTTGACCTAGGGTTATTGCTCACGGGATCTAAGCGACTGTGATGTGCACTTTAAAAATGCCTTGGCATCCGTGCTTCGCATGGTGAGGACTTTGAGTCTATGGTGGCCATGGCCAGAGCATGAGATCAGCTCAAAGATGATGACTGATAGGGGCCCCCACACATTAGCGACTGGACGCAGCGGACCGGGCCAGCTGTTGGGTTGATACAGTGTGGGCGAAGTTGAAGAGGAACGCGGTATGCTACACTAGCACAAAAAAAACTACCGTATAACCAGAAAGCTACTTGCAAGAAAGGGATCACAGATTAGATTACCACTAGACGCGCAGTTGCGGAATCCTTCGCGCGTCGATGTAGTGGATCGTCCTCGCCGCAGTCGTTGCGTCGATGGAGTGGATCGTCCTCACCTCGCCGTGGATCATCCTCCCACGCTGCAGTCACAGTAGCATCACCGCAGTAGTCCACACGTCTAGGGATGGAACGCGTGCGTCGGTGTGCAAGTACCTGTTCGCTCGGCAGGGGCAGTGAGAGGAGGAGGTTAGGGTTTCTGGTGAATCACTTCTAAACCGTGGAAAAGCACACCCTGTGCCCACCCTCCTCCCCTCCTTATATAGCCACGAGATGAAACCCTAAACCAGGGCCCATCAGCGTGCTAGGCCCATGAGGTCCATTAATTACGGATCCAATCCAAATTAATGCGTCCCAGCCCATTAAGTGTGTGACCCTGCAGGTTCACGTATGTTTGGACATGGATTCGAAAAACTCCTTTTCAATCCAATAGTTGGTAGCGGCTCCTTGCAAAGTATGCCAACTCCCAAACATACTATGATCAAATCGACGTAAACCTATCAAAAGTACTCATGTAATAATCCCTTTGCCAAGTGTATGAAGATTGAACTCAAGGCGAGAAGCATGTCATCCTTTGATGATTCAATCCATCTCTCGTATCCGTGATATATTAATAAGTTGTGATTGACTCCTCAATCACGGCATGATCATGCACTTCCTTAATCATATCACACGAGTGGCCTTGTCATATATCTCCGTTTCATTGGAGTGGCAAATTCCATCTTGACTGCTCACTTCCCTCTACACGTTTCATAGTAAATATGAAAGCTACCTTTATAACTATCCTGTTAGGAAGTAGTGTTTGATAGCCCCAAGGAAAACTATTACACATGTAGGGAATATGACAATCTCAGGTCTAAAGATCATACATCTACTATGTATGAGATACACTGATGACACATAAGAATGAAACATTCTTGCAGTGTCCCATGGCGGGTCTATCTAACCCATGTTCTTCAACATACGTCCACAATGTATAGATGATATCTACATATCCCATGATCTATGAAGCATGATCATCGATCACTACATGTGCTGATCTATTCATTGTTGTCCTATACGATGATATCCGATCAAAGATATTTATCGAATTATATCAATAAGTAAAGAGCTTCATAAGCAAATCACATACTTGTTGATCAATACAATGATATACATTCATTGGACCAATAATCATATTATTATTCATAAACATAGTCATGTTACAATCATCTAAATGATTGCCTCAAGGGCATAACACTAACAGAAGTAGGCTAGCAAACAAGGGAAAATAGGCCAGACGAAGAAAGAAATTGGGCCAAGGACAAGGATTTCGGCCCAGATCCGAAAACTGATTTTCCAAAAGTTTGCCAATTTAAATAATTCTAGAAATTCTTTTAACTCTAAATAAATAGCAGAAATGTCTATAAAATCAAGAAAAATTCTAAAAAATAATTTGAAACATTTAGAACCTAAATAGAATATCTTTGACAAAAGTTTATATAAACTTTACACATAATTAAACAATATTTGCTATAGGCCTAATTCATTATTTAAATTCTAAATAAATTCCAAAAAATTATAAAACTAACAAAAATCATAAAAAGCAATATTAAATCATTATGAGACAAATATTGGAATGTTACACAAAAGCACAACGCGAATGGACCCTCCAACTCTTTCAGGATTTTAAGATCGTGGAAGTATATAACTCTGCTATGTACAAGCTTGTTGCTAAACTGACATCCTGCAATCAGAAAGTTACTGATGCTGAAATGATAAACAAGACACTGTGCACCTTTCACCCTAATATGAGAATACTACAACAATAGTACCATCATGCCAAGTACTAGAAGTACTCTGAGCTTATTTGCATTTTACTAGAAGCAAAAAAGCATGATAAACTCCTGATGAAGAATCATCACATCCTCTCTAATGGGGCACATGCAATGCCCGAAGCATACGCAAATGCTCAACAAGATAGCAATAGCCATAGTCGTGGAAAGTGCCAATGGCATAATGGGGGAAAATGGAAGAATACAAAAAGGAAGAGGCAAGCCCTAGTGGAAATGTAGAGGTAAAGGATCAGGGAGCTTCCAGAAGCAAGACTCAACCAACAAAACTGCAAACCCTGTACAACCTTGCTTTAGGTGTGGATGCAGTGCTGCACCACGAAGCATTTGGCAGACCTTTACATGCAATCCACTTAAAAAGTTGGTAAAACCCAGGGGATCAAATTTGAGGCACACTTTACCGTTCAACTTGTTGTTGACACATATGTTGCAAAGTGTAATGATATGGTTTTTTATCCTACTAAGCTCGAGGAGTCCCAGAAGGGCACCAACAACTTATGTAGAGACCTGAATTAGTCTCTTAAATATTCCTTCATTTTGCTAGTTGATCTCATATTTTCCTAATGAGTCTCCTTAAGAGTCTCCACTATCAGTTTAGTCTTATTTCTAGAATGAACATTGGTTTGCACTCCTGTTGAGTGATTATCATTTAAATAAATTGTTATTTCCAAGGATATTTGATTTATTGTGCTATGTTTGTTCTATATTTTACAATATGTTCCTACTGCAATAATTGCTTGATTGTTAAATCATATTTCTAATATGGAACAAAGTATAATCCAATGGTAGAGGAGGAAATATGTCTTGTAGATAGTTGCACTGCAGTTTAATTCTTAGGGAAACTAAATATTTTGAGACTTCGATAAGAAAACTAGAAATATCATGACCATTGCCAAAAGCTATGTCCTCAATGTTGGCACTGGAAGAGCCATTATAGTTCTCCATATGGGTACTTGTATAATAATAGAGGATGGTCTATTGTATCGTGAGTCCAATCGTACTCTACTGAGTTTCAAAGACATCCATCTAAATGGTTTCTATATGCTGACAAAAAATGAGGATGGTATAGAATAACTACTCATGACTAAGTTTGACAGGTGCAATAAAATGTGTGGCTAAAAACGTCCTTCCTTCTCCAAGTTACACTATACATATATAAAACCTGGAATTTATGTTGCAATGAAAACAATAATTAAAAAGCCAGAAATATTTAAGATCTGGCATGATCGACTGCATCATCCTGGGTTGAATATGATGAGGAAATCAACAATAATTCTGCTGGTTATAGCATAAAAACTACAGACTTCCCTAGACCTTAAGACTTCTTATGCCCTATTTGTGCTAAAGGGGAACTCATAATTAGACCCTCTTATCTAAAAGTTGGGGAAGAATCACTAAATTTCTTGTAGAGAATTTAAGGTGATATTTGTAGACCTATTCAACCCTTGTCAGCCCTTTTAGATACTTTATAGTACTTATTGATGCTTCTAATAGATGGTTCCACGTATGTCTATTACCTACTAGGGACCATGCTCTTGCTAAATTAATTATCCAAATTATTAAATTAAGAGCCTCCTTTCTAGAAGAAAGGATCAAGTATATTCAAATGGACAATAACTAGTGAGTTTACCTCAAAGGCATTTAATGATTATTTTATGACTCTGAGCATTAATTTCGAGCATTCAGTACCTCATGTTCACACACAAAATGGCCTTACAGTGTCATTAAATAAAAGAATTAAACTTATTGCTATCCCACTCTTGCAGAATTGTAGGTTACCCACCAGTTGTTGGGGCAATGTAGTGCTGCACGCTGCTGTATTAATTCAACACAAACCAATTGCATACCATGAAATATCCCTTTACAGATAGTGCATGCGAAAGAAACAAGTATTTCCCATTTGCGAAAATTTGGTTATACTATATACGTGCCAATATCACCACCACAATGTACAACTATAGGCCCTAACCAGAAGTTGAGGATCTATGTAGGTTATGAATCTCCATCAATTATTAAATACTTAGAGCCTACAACAAGTGATCTGTACATGGATCGGTACACGGATTGTATGAGGACAAATTCTTGGTATTAGGTGGAGAAAAGTATCACACTAAAGAATGCTAGAAAATAGATTTAAATGTCACTAGCATTCAGTTCATAGACTCACGCACTAAAAAATCCTAACTTGAAGTTTGAAGGATTCTAAATCTACAATAAATAGCTAATAATCTGCTAGATGCCTTTATTGATCATAAGGGAGTGACAAGATCTCATATATTTAACATCCCAATTTTTGGCTTAAAAAGATTTTATATTGCTATTTATGACATTTTGGAATTTTATTTGGATTTTAAATAATATTTTTGAATTGAGCTTTTTGGAAATAATATTTAAATTTGTGCAAACTTTATATAAAATTTTGTCAAAAGTATTTTATTTGAGTTCTACATGTCTCAAAATATTTCATGGAATATTTTTGGATTTTTAGATAATTTTTCTATTTATATGGAGTTATTTAAATGTTGGGATTTATTTTACTTCGCAAATGATTCAAAAATTTGGTTTGGCACGTGGACCAAAACCCATCAGTTCGACCCAATGCTGCAACCACCTTGGCCCGGTCCACCAGTCATCGTAGCCTATCCTGCCTAGCCCAACTGCTTGGAACCCTAGCACTGCCCCGTCTCCGACTCGTACATGGTGTCGCTACTACGTCCGACAAGGAAACTGGCTCGGACCCGCCTCTTGAGGGCCTTTAAAGCCATGTGGACCCCCGCATCATGTTTCCTAAAGCGCACTGTACCTTTTGCCCTAGTCATCTTCAACCGAGTTGTCGTCGGTTGCCCACAATTGCTCGCTTGAGTCGCTGGAGTTCGCCGCCGTCTTCTTCCACTTTGAACTCGCTCTCTACCGCATCTCCGTTGAAGCAGAGATCATTTTCGAGTTCGCTAGGGTCTTCTCGTCCAGATTAGCACAAAATCGAGTTAGATTCGTCGCCTTTTGTTCTGTCGCCTTCCTCACCTCTAGTGAGTTGCGCCGCTCCCAAGTCACCAAAGTAGGGTTCTGGGTCGAGTCGATGTGGCAGCCACGTCATCCCCTCATTAGTGCCGTGTTGGCTATCGGTGCTTGCGTGCCGCCCGGTCAACGTCGCGTTGGACGTGCCACATTAGCACCGGATGGGCCCATATGTCAGTCGCCGTGGACTCGAGCCATCCCATGGATTCGGTCCATGAACTCCAGGCCCACCTGTCAGTCTAATAAGGGTTTTTTAGATTTATTTTTATTCAAAAAATAGATCGTTGAAGTCAGTCTAACATCATAAATCATTTTTCCCTTAGAAAAATAAATCGAGTAATTCGGATTTTATCCTTTTCTATCTTCTTCTTTTATTTGAATTTTTCGTGATCATGTTCATTTTCATCAGTCCGCACAATTTGATACTGAGAAGTCAGAACGCCCAAATTCCATCTTTATGGGAAATCATGATGAGCTAGAAGAAATTAATGAAGAGATTTCCACCAATTATGTGGATTCAAGAGAGTTGTATAAGAGAAGACTACAAATGTCGATACATATTTTGCCTCAAAATTGCTTGATTTGGATCCAGAACCAAAGTCAATGGCAAAGTGCTAAAAGTGCTCATATTGGGTCAAATAGAAATAAGCAATTGAAGCAGAATTGCGCTCGCTTAATAAAAGAAAAGTGTTTGGTCTTGTTGACCAAACACCTCCTAAAGTGTTCCCTAAAGGATCAAAATGGATTTTCATGTAGAAGAGAAATAAAAATAACTAGGTGGTAAAATATAAAGTGAGGCTCGTAGTACAGGGGTTCACGTAGAGATTCAGCATCGATTAAGATAAAATTTACTCTCCTGTAATGAGTGGAATAATGTTCCGATACTTCATATCAATGGTAGCTAGATTAAATTTATCAATGCAGTTGATGGATATAGTGATCGCATATATATATGGGTCATTGGATATGGATTTTTATATGAGAATCCTTTAAGGAGTCAAAATTCCAGATCATAATAAAAGTAATCGCAATATATATAGCGTCAAAATGCAGAGATCGTTATATAGATTAAAACAATATGGGAGAATATGGAACAACCGACTTAGTGAGTTCCTCCAGAAGAAAGAATACTCTTATAATAATGATTGTCCCTGTGTATTCATAAAGAAATCCCAGAATCGATTATGTATCATCTTAGTCTATGTCGATGATGTGAATATTATCAGAACCACTAAGGAGATAAAAGAAACAAGTTCTTACCTTATAACGGAGTTTGAAATGAAAGATTTGATTAAAACCAAATATTGCTTAGTCTTGCAGTTAGAGTATTTCCTAGAAGGAATTTTTGTATACCAGCCTACCTCTACCAAGAAGGTATTGGAAAATTTTAATAAATCTTATCCTTTGAAGACCCCACGGTAGTAAGATCCCTTGAAATGGATAAAGACCATTTCAGACCGAGGATGGAAAATGAGAAAGTCTTAGGACCTGAAGTCCCGTACTTAAGTGTCATTAGAGCTCTGTATCTTGCGAATTGCACAAAGCCTGATATTGCATTCGCAGTAAATTTGCTAGCTAGACACAGTGCAGCTCCAACTAGAAGACATTAAACTGGTGTCAAGACTTTGCTCAGATACCTCCAAGGTACACAAGATCTTAGATTATTTTACTGGAAGGACCAAGGCTTGACCATGGAGGGATATATGGATGCTGGCTATCTATTTGATCCTCACAATGCCAAATCTCATATTGGGTTTTGTGTACCTCTGTAGTGATACAATCGTTTCTTGGTTGTCTTTTAAGTAGACCTTTGTAGCTACTTCTACCAACCACCTAGAAATTATAGCATTATATAAAGCCTCATGTAAGTGTGTTTGGTTGAGACAAATGGTTAATCATATCTAGAAGTCATGTGGCATTAACAACGTCCATACCCCTATAATTATCTATGAAGATAATGCTACTTGTGTTGCACAAATGCAAATGGGATATGTAAAGAGCAATATCATGAAGCATATTGCTGCTAAACTTTTCTATCCTCACGAACTCTATAATAATAGTAAGGTAAAGGTTCTACAAACTAAGACATGTGAAAATCTAGCAGATTTATTTACTAAGTCTTTGCCAACATCTAGTTTTCAAATATGTGTTTGTGGTGTTTGAATAAGATAACTTAGGGATATGCAGAGTTGAGGAGAGTAAATCTCTGAATTATGGCCCTTAGTATGATCCTGAAGATATTACTTTAAATCCATAATATTATAAGTTGCACTCTTTTTCCCTTTGTAGGTTTTCCTGATGTTTTTTCACATGAAGGTTTTTAATGAGGCAACTAGTGTAACACAATGTGCGAGTGCATTGTGCTCTTTTCTTTATCCCTTTTTTCACACTGGGTTTTTGGGAGGAGTTTTTGATGAGACATGTGCATTATACTGTATTCGCTCAAGGAGAAGTGTTGAGATCTAATAGGACTTTGGATCCTAGTTGTTCAAATATATTTGGACTCTATCTCATTATGGGGCGAATCCGAATCTATCTCTTAGGTTTTCTACTATAAATATAGTATCCCATTTTACAAGAGAATCGATCTAATAAAGAGAGAGAGTTTTGCCTCTCTATATTGTGTGTGCTCCCGTGAATGTTGTTGCTATTCGACGGTGCATTTTGTTTGATTTACGGTGGTCTACATCATTTTACAACAATTCTAACATTTTATCGGTTAAGCCACGTGGGCTCATGTAGATTAATTTCCTTTGCATCACCGGATCAGTCAATTAGTTTCAACTGAATCTGTCCTCCATAGCCATAATAGACTGGCAAAACACGCCCTGCGTGGTTAGGTCAAGTACTACAGTTTGAGCATTTCATGTGTCCCACTAACTATGATCACTAGAAACAAAAACATCATTGTACTAACTACGAATCGCCGTGGCCAACCAATGAAATGACCATCTAAATTACGAATATATCTTTGCTTCGGCAAGTTGAGGCTGTCAATTTGCACGTATAGATTGGCACACTCCACTTGTGGGCCCCATGAGCGCAAAAGCTCCGGCATTTACATAAGATATTTTCTAAAAAGTTGTGCAATGTGCACCAAAATATCTATGGACTTACAAAACCCGTACAAAATAGACACTAACACACACCACCACAGAAAACATTCGTAGTTCAGGGAGTAGCTCGACTGCAAGCAGATCGTTCGTACATCGAGTACTTTCCATTTGTTAATACATGGCTGATGCAACATTGGTGCTGATCCATCCAACACAGCGTGACAACATATATATTTTCGTGAGAACCTTCACTAAACCCTAGCATTTGCCACGGCGATCTCAACCGGGCTGGCCAAACGTAGCAGATTGTAGATTGGATTATCTCTCATGCGAAAGCAGCAACAGAATTAATTAAGAATCGTTCTCTTTCGTATTGCGATAAATTAAGCACATCGCCCATCAGCGCGTTTCCTTTTTAAAAAAAGAAAAGAAAGCGCGGATAGTGACATAGACACGATGACGGACCCAACAGGGATCAAGAGGCTAAGACACACCCTAACCCCGGCGAGTAGAAGGACGATTGGCAGAGGGCAGAGCAGAAGAGCGGTCGGCCGAGAGCAAAGATGGCGGCGATGTGAGGGGCTGTAAACGGAAGAGCATCTCCTAAAATTTATATCTAGATCTACCACTGCGTGGATACAGTAAAAATCACCCACCGAAACCGACGTGTACTAATCGATGCTAAATGGGTAAGCCATCTGGAATGATTGCAGCTGAGAAGTTTTTTTTTTGGTTGGACAATGAGTTTCCGCGAAAGTAATGTTTAAGGAATTTTGCAGGGGCTTAGGACAACTAGGATTGGACACGTGGCGTGTCTGGTGGGATCAGAGTCTAGACTTGTTTATCAGAAATCTTCAATATCCGCAAGAAAAGGTGTTTCCAGGAAGAGAGCAATTAGGGAATGATATAGCCATGTCCTTCTCCATCCTCTCCCTTATTTATGTCGCCTTCTTCCTCCATCGATATCACCGCCGCATCAGTCGCAATACCGTGTGCTTCCTTCGCTGCCCCTACCCCTACCCGTGCCTCCCCTACAGCAATCAGCGAGCTTGCTGCCTTATCGTGCCGTCGGCTCTCTCTCCCCTGCTAGTCACCCCACCCAACCTAATATTCTCTCCACTATCGCCTCGTCTTCCCGCCCTCCATCGCTACCCACCACCCTCCGCCGCCTCCCATTGCTCGCCGCCAGCACCCACGGGGCCACCATCACCTCGGCTTCCTTTTACAATCGGGGGACGCTATGAACCAATCGGCAGCGGCGAGAGAGAGCGAGAGTAAAGTGAGAGAGAGATCGAGTAATGGTATACTGTTCTTTAGTTTTTCTTTTTAAGAAAGGGTGTTTCTGGCTGCCATGTGGAATATTTCCTAGAATAACGAGTGGTATCTGAACGATAATTATTGCAACAATTCGACCAAAATATCGAAATATGTTGCACGATACGAAGACAAAATACATACCGTAGCTCCGATGAGCATACATATTGCGGCAGCGTTTATATCGTGGTAAGTGGTAACGAACCAAACAATGATAGGCTTGTATTGCATCCGCGAAAGAAAGCAATGCGAGCCCAAGCACTAAGCACATTCAAACCACAGTGCTACATATGAATAGCTCAAATTAAGCTACTTCCTGCATGCTAAAACAGTAGGAAAGACGATTACCAACCTCCCTACATATGCTGCTTCTCTAATCCCGTGATAGACCTAGGACTAAAATTTAGGAGATGCTTTAACCTTTTTCTCCAACTCTAATCTCTATAGCCTGTATTCATGGTGTGACCCTGTAGAGGGCTAAGGTCCTGTTTGTTATGGCTTAGGTTTTTTTGATTTTTGCCTTAAAGCTATCTTTTTGGTTTAACAAGTTTTTAAGCTGTCTGCTTTTAAGTCAAGATATATTGTTTGGTATCTGGCTTTTTGATGGGTTGAAAAGTGTAGCTTATTGCTAGAAAGTTTGAAATACCCTTTAAGGTTGTAAGGATTTTTCTTATATACTGATTTATCTAATACAAATATTTCGTACTTTTTTCACCGAATGTCGTATTGAAAAACATAGATTAATCTTGAGATCAAACTTCATTTGAGTATAATTATTTATCAACTTAAAACTCTTACTACATGTCAATTTTGAACTCTTCTCAGACTGAAAATAGCATAACAATTTTGAACTCTCGTCAAACTAAATAAAAACATATACTAAGGAGCTCGATGAGGCGGATCAGGTCACCTCTTGTAGCGCCAGATCCGGCCGCCTCCACCCACGCCACGCCGTATCCGACCGCCTCCCGCCGTGCTACGGCCGGATCAGTTCAGCTCCACCTGCGCCACGCCCGAACCCTGTAGCCCCCTGCTGCTCCAAGCTTGGGTTCGACCGCCTCAACCCACGCCACGCCGGATCTGGGTCTGTGGAGGAGGAAGGAGGCTAGGGACGGTGGAGGAGGGAGGAGGTTTGGGGATGGCAGATACCAAAGCGGCGAATGGAGAAGGTATGTCGTAGGGGGAGCGAGAGAAGATGGGAGAAGGATTCTTGAGTTTATATATGATGGCATTTGGTGGGTAATTTTGGAGACTTCTAGTGGCAAAGGGTTATTTCATTCTAAAAAAGCAAAAAAAAACACCTCTCACCTGGCTTTTGACTTATAGTTATATGGCCCTGTTTGTTTCGGCTTTTTCACTGGCTTAAAAGCAGAAAAGCCAAAACCGAAACAAACGACTGACTTTTAAGCCAGGCTTAAAAAAAAGCCAAAAGCCTCCATATAACTATAAGCCAAAAGCCAGGTGAGAGGTGCTTTTTTTGGCCTTTTTTAGGATGAAATAACCCTTTGCCACTGGAAGTCTCCAAAATTACCCACCAAATGCCATCATATATAAACTCAAGAATCCTTCTCCCATCTCCTCATTTCTCCTCGTCTTCTCTCGCTCTCCTGTACGACATGCCTTCTCCCTCCGTCGCTCCCGTCTCTGCCGTCCTCGACCTCCTTCCTCCTCCTCCGTCCTTAGCCTCCTTTCTCCTCCACCGATCCGGATCAAGTTGATAAATAATTATGCTCATAATGAAGTTTGATCTCAAGATTAATCTATGTTTTTCAATACGACATTCGGTGAAAAAAGTATAAAACATTTGTATTAGATAAATTAGTACATAAGAAAAGTCCTTATAACCTTAAAGGGTATTTCAAACTTTCTAGCAATAAGGTACACCCAGGGTTCACAAAACCGAATTTCAAAAAATTGTTCAAAATTCGAAAACCGCAAAAACCGCTCGAAAAATCACTCGAAAAATGTCAGAAACCGAATGGTTAAGAAATAAAAAAATTGAAAAAAATCAAAAACCATTCAGTTTTTAAGAACACAGTTTTCGAGCGAAAACCGCAGTTTTTCAACGGTTTTCGAGCGGTTTTCAACGCATAAATTTTTTCAATTTTTTTTTAAATTTAAATTAAAACGGTTTATCGAGCGGTTTTGGATATCGAACCGCAGTGATACGCTCGAAAACCGTAGTTTTCACCGGTTTTATGAATCTTGGCTACACCATCCAACTCATAAAAAGCCAGGATACTAAACAACATATCTTGGCTTAAAAGCTCGTTAAGCCAAAAAGTTAGCTTTAAGTCAAAAGCCAAAAAGTCTAAGCCGAAATAAACCGGGCCTATGAAGGCTTTTAGCTTTTTTTAAGATTGGCTTAAAAGTCAGTCGTTTGTTTCGATTTTGACTTTTCTGCTTTTAAGTCAGTGAAAAAGCTGAAATAAACTGGGCTTAAGGGCGCTAATTAAGGAGGATTTCCGCGGTGTCGCCGATGGTAGGATGAGCGTCAACCCCACCTAACATGTTGTTAGGTCCACTAAGAGTGCTAAGAAGGATATTGACGATGTGCTGATAGTAGGATAAGCGTCAAGCCCACTTAACCACAGCTGGGTCCGCCCTCTCTAATCGTCTTCACTACAAAAACACAGCGGGCAGGCACTAACGGAGCCTCACTCAGTATCCCACTCATCGCCAAGGAAAATATCTCCCTGCACATTTTCGTGCACTTTTCCCACAAAAGCAACAAGCAATCTTTGCTCTTTAACTTCTTTCCCTCCCAAGAAAAATAAGAACAAGAAACCTTGAAGAATTTAATCTAGGATCCATGGGCAAGCTGCTGGACTCGTTCGACGCCGGCTGCGTCCGCGCCGTGCTGGCGGAGCTGGTCCTTACCTTCCTCTTCGTCTTCACCGGAGTCGCCGCCGCCATGGCCGCCGGTACGTGCTGCTGTCTGTACTCCGTGATCCCTTCTTTGCGGATGTCCTTTCGATGTGTATACGCGGCGTGCAATTGACGGGAGCTGTGGATGGGCGGTTTTGTTTGCAGGGTCGCCAGAGTTGCCGGGGGCGGCTATGCCGATTGCGGCGCTGGCGGGGGTGGCGATCGCGCAGGCGCTGGCGGCGGGGGTGCTGGTGACGGCGGGGTTCCACGTGTCCGGCGGGCACCTGAACCCGGCGGTGACGGTGGCGCTGCTTGCGCGCGGGCACATCTCGGCGTACAGGTCCGTGCTGTACGTCGCCGCGCAGCTGCTGGCCTCCTCCCTCGCCTGCATCCTCCTCCGGTACCTCACCGGCGGCATGGTACGCGCCTATCGCCCTATCTTTAGCTCTTCTTTACCTATGCAACCCAAGATCCGAGAAAGGGGGAAGACGTCGAACTTTTCGCTCAACCATATGCTTCGTGTCGTCCTGCCTGACTAGGCAACGTAGGTATGAATCCTGACTGCACGGAAGAATATATGGGACGGGCTATGTTTGGACCGAAGTTGGGCTGAGCCGTAAGATACCGCAAATGTTCTTTTAGTCAGCATCACTTGTAAGGCCGGGCAGGGCCTCTTATGGGCCTCCATGGGCTTATTGATAATTCACTAGTTCAATTTTCGTTGGATGGTGAATTGCTATGATGGATGCAAAACGAGTGATGTTGAGTTGTTCGGATCTCTCTTTATTGATTAGGATCTCTCTTTATTAGCTACGTATTGTTCGTTCTTACTTCTGTGCTGTATGATCTGCTATTATCTCCTTTAGCGCTTGAAGACTGAAACTCTATGTAGTTAAAAGAAGCTTCATAGTCATAAAACAAGTCGTCCTATTTAGCCTCCCAATTTTGGTGATGCGAGGCTTGATCTGTAGTTGCTTGCAAAGATAACAAGTTGATAATAAAATTGACCTTTGAAAAGTTGAAGAGCTAATACGTAGGAGATCGCCAAAGTTAAGAGACCAAGTTACTAAATCATATATTTTTCATGTAGTCAGTACAGAAATATAGCCCCACTCGGACCCTGCCAAGTCACAAGTCCAAAGATCATATTTGTGCTAAATATTAAGCACCACCTCATCGTCTGCCAATTGAACTCACCAAGCTGACCTGGTAACAAAAATGGTGCATTCTGTTCTTCGCAAACCACATGGTGTGAGTACGCTGTAGAGCAAGATAAAACAGATTGACAAGTGCACTAGTGTCTAGTGTATGTGTTTGTTAATTTGCCTTCATGATCCTCTTAGCATGTGGAACTCGAACAAGATAAAGTACCATTTCCATAGCTAAACATTTCTGCAAATGTGCAATGCAGGCTACTCCGGTGCACGCCTTGGGCGCAGGCGTAGGACCCATCCAGGGCCTGGTGATGGAGGTCATTTTCACCTTCTCCCTCCTCTTCGTCGTCTACGCGACGATCCTCGACCCGCGGACCTCGGTGCCAGGCTTCGGCCCGCTGCTCACCGGCCTCATCGTCGGTGCCAACACCCTCGCCGGTGGCAACTTCTCCGGCGCGTCCATGAATCCGGCCCGGTCCTTTGGGCCCTCGCTGGCCACTGGCGTGTGGACCCACCACTGGGTCTACTGGCTGGGCCCTTTGGTTGGTGGGCCCCTTGCCGGGCTGGTCTATGAGTCACTGTTCTTGGTCAAGAAGACGCATGAGCCTCTGCTTGATGGGTCCTTTTAGTAATCAGGCCCCTCACATGGTTGCATATATAGTTTACATACACATACATATATTGGCCCTGGTAATTAAGGTTACTGTTAAATTGTTCCGGTTAGTAATTCTATTATGTAGCAACGTTTGTAGACCTGCAAGGCCTGTTCCTTTTTTTTAGCTCAAGGACTTGATCAAGGCTAATAATCAGTCTTGTAAAAAGATTGCTTGTAAGATGTAAATTTTTTGTTAGTTCAATTGTACTATGGTACTAGTATATACTTCTGTCGATGTATAATAGCCCTTGTCTATCTGGTCATGCTGTTACAAGTGTTGAGATATGGTGGGATTCGTAGCCAGGTTGTTTAAATATATTTGAACTCTATCTCGTAGACAAATTTAAATCTATCTCAAATGAATTTCTAGTATAAATATGACAGCCCATTGTACAATAGAATTAATCTAATAAAGAGAGAAGAGTTTTTGTCTCTCTATATTATGTGTACTCTTTGCGGTTGTTCTGGCTATTTGTTTGATACATTGTATTTGATTTACGGGCGATCGTCATCGGTTTACAATAACGAGATCTCATTTTCATCTTGTACATGGATAAAATCCTGCTTAGGACATGTTCGGATGGGCCAGGATGGCACCATGCGAACAAGACCTTAGAGCAATGAAGTCAAATGTGGGCAAGTTGCACTATTGAACGGCTCTCAAAAATGGTTACGTCCAAGCTTATTCTTCAAAGGCACATCTTAATTTTAGGATCTGGTATACGTTTCCACGAATGTCATGGTTTTTGACAAAGACTGCATGAATGTTGTAGAACTCAATTACAAAGAGATATGATAGGGGTGGTCTGATCTCGTGATGACGAAGAAAATAACTGGGATCTGTAAATTCTGACGAATACTAGCACCAACCACTATCTCGATACGGCAACCTGCAACATGTGAATTCACCTAAGAACTCGTTTCGATCCTCGTAATAATGATGATAAATTTCAGATTGTAACAGAATAGGGACATTGGAGCACAAGTTATAGAATAAAGAGTATTTTTTTATCTGAAAATTCGTGTTTATGTTTATAATGGAGGGAGCGCATATATATATATATATATATGAAGCCTTTTCCGTACTCCCACCTCTAATATACCACTTAAATGAACGCTTTATACACCTTTATCACTTTTGGTATACTCCGATAATAATTCTAATATACTCCAATGCGACATGGTTGAATTTCATCAGAGCACTTTATTTTTTTGTTACATACCCTTTTCCATATGTAAAACGAATATATAAACAAATTATGCTATAAATTGTGGACTTTAATGAAATTTTTTATGGAACTCACTTTGGAGTATCTTATAATCAGTATTAGAGTATACTCAAAAGGATAAAGAGGTATAACAACATCATTTAAACGGTATACTAGAGGTGGGAGTACGTACACCCAGGAGTATAGAATCATTTTCCTATATATATATATATATATATACATGCTATTCTGTAGCTACGTGTAGTCTACTCGCTAGCCACCGACCGAGCCACTTATCCCTATACCTGGCACACTGAAATCAACTAGTAAATGCGTTGCCACAATTGACTAAGCCCATCGTGGTAAAACCAACTGGTTAATGTGTTTCATTGTTTATACTAGAATATGTTTTTTTGTTAACTTTTTATTGGCAACTCCGATTGATAAACGATTTTCATGAGTAGCTTACAGACGACGAGAGGAACAGAATGATATAAGTCTCACTAATAAACTCCGTATGAATGAATTTTTACTGCCAATATACCGAATGTATCGTAAAATTTTACTACTGAATATGCTGCTGAACCTATAATATGATAGTAAAATCTATGTATACCGATAGTAAAATCTATATATAGGGATAGTAAAATTTGATTCATGCGATGTTTATTGGTGAGACTTATATCAATATGTTGCTCTCATTAGCAATAAACTAACGGTAAAAACCGTTTGTGAATCAGAGGTGTCAATAAAAAATTATGGCTAAATAAAAAAATATATTTATGTACAAACAAAAAATACAATTACTAGTCGGTCATGCTACACTACGTAAAGTAGTAATGTCTTTCCTAATTTAAACTATTAGTTATAACTTTTTATTGACAGTTTCGATTCACAAACACAAACGGTTTTTACCAGTAGCTTACTAACAATAAGAGCAACACAATGATATAAGACTCGCTAATCAACACTGCACGAATGTGTTTTTATTGCCAATTTACCGATTGTATCGTAAGATTTTACTACCGCACAAGCTGCTGAACCTCTGGTACGGTAGTAAAATCTATGTATACCGATAGTAAAATTTATATATACGGATAGTAAAATCTATTTTATATGGTGAAACTTATATCAATATATTGCTCTCGTCGTCAGTAAGCCACCGGTGAAAACTGTTCATGAATCAGAGCTACCAATAAAAAGGTATGGCAAAAAAAATATTCGTGTACATGTAAGGGAACAACATATTTATTAGTTAGGTTGGTCACGTTACAAGGGAACAACACACGAAGTGAGCGGGCATGTGGATAGTTTGGACGCGCTTCTCTGTGGTTACGATCAGTGCGTGAAATAGTTTAATATATGCGTAAGCGCAGATTAGTGCTACCGTGTATATATATATATCTATATACATAGTACATATATATACATATACATATATATATACACGTATATAGATATGCTATTTTATAACTGCATGTAGAATAGGCTATACTAGTCTCCAACCATTTAACATAGATTGACAGAGCCACGCGCAACCGAACAGTAAGTGGAACGCAACTAGTAAATGACGCAACCGAATAGTCAGTGCAACACAACTAGTAAATGACTAAAAATGTTACTTCTAGTTTGTATATGAATATTTTTTTCTTTATTTTTGTCATAACTTTCAAATAAGGATGATTTTTATCTTCAAATTTTGCATGGTTGTAGAATATCACCTCCCCTACATATATTTTTTTTTGAGAATTTTTGAAAACATATACATCTGATTTTCATAGATTATATAGTTCACATAGGATATGTTGACTTTTACTATCAAGAAAATAACGTATTACTTACTATTACACAAGATGTTACTATATCTTATGTAAACCAATGTTATCATGTAAAATATATGAAAACAATATGTAAAAATTTTCAAAAATTCTTAAAAAATTATCACACGTAGGTGAGATGAGTTTCTACAACCTTGTAAAATTTGAAGGGCAAACGCATTCACATTTAAAAGATATGAAATTGACAAAGCGCTAAATAGTGTAAAATCACTATTGAGCCAAATTTGTCTTTTTCATATCTTTCAGCTAAGAATGATTTTGGTCTTCAAATTTTATAGGGATGTAGGAGTCTCACCTGTCTACGTATGCTAATTTTTAAAGATTTTTTCAATTATTTTACTAAATGGCTAACAACCAGAGCTAAATTTTTGTTCTTGAAAGCAACATGTACAAGTTTTAAAAAATTCACAAAAAATTACCATAAGTAGGGGAGGTGGGATTCTACAACCTTATAAAATTTCAAGACCAAAATTATTTTAAGCTCAAAGATATAAAAAAGACAAGTTTAGCTCAATAATGATTTTGCATAGATTAACGCTTTGTCAATTTTATATCTTTCAAATGGTATTGAGTTTGGTCTTCAAATTTTACAAGGTTGCACAACGCCATCTTCCCTACGTATGGTAAATTTTTGAGATTTTGAAAACTAATACATATGGCTTTCATGTATCTTATATGACAAAGGTGACTTACACAGGATATAGTAACAACTTGTGTAATAGATAGTAATATATTATTTTCTGGATGGTAGAAAGCAATATATACTGTGTAAATCATTTCTATCATATAAAATAATATGTACAAGTTTTCAACAATTCTCAAAAAATTACCATAAATAGAGGATGTGAGATTCTACATCCCTGTAAAATTTGAAGACGAAAATCAATCTCATTTGAAAGATATGAATTTAACAAACAGTAATCAATGATGAATAGTAAAATTTTTCTTTCCATATATTTCAAATGCGACTGAGTTTGTATTCAAATTTTACAGGGCTGTAGAAGCTCAGATCCCCTATGTATGGTAATTTTTTGAGAATTTTTTAAAACTTGTACATATGGTTTTCACGAACTTTTACTGCCAAATAACTGATCTGTGTAGGATTTTCTAATTTAGATGTAGTGATTTTATGATTTTAAAATATTAATTTATTTTACCAATCAACAAAATCACTGTTTAATAGCAAGACTTATATCATTTTAATCTTGTTGTCGACATTAAGCTACTGGTGAAAACCATTTGCAAATCCGAGCTACCAATAAAAAGATATAGTTAAAATAAAAAAGAAACAGATTCATATACAAACTACAATACGCATTAACTAGTTGGGTTGACCAACGTATTAACTAGTAACTGATTTGGTAGTAATTGCATTTCTTGTTCTTGGGTAAAATGTACTCGTGACTCACTACCGAATTTCTTGCAGTCAGTACGGTTTGCTTTGTATCCGATCGGAGTGTAGAATAGGTATTCTACGCTTACGAGTAGAATAGCGCTACCGTATACGTTTATATATAATATAGAGATGGCATTCTATAACTGCGTGTAAAATAGGCTATACTACTCTCCAGCCATTTAACAAGGACCGACCGAGCCAAGCGCAACCGAACAGTTAGTGGCAACACAACTAGTAAATGACGCAACCAAATAGTCAATGCAACACAGTTAGTAAATGACTAATAAATGTTATTTCTAGTTTGTATATGAATCTTTTTTCTTTATTTTAGCCATAAATTCAAATGAGGATGATTTATATCTTCAAATTTTGCATATTTGTAGAATATCAACTCCCCTACGTATGGTATTTGTTTGAGAAGTTTTGAAAATATGTACATCTGATTTTTATTGATTTTATAGTTCACAATGGATATATTGACTTTTACTATCCAGAAAATAATATATTTCTCACTATTACACAAGATGTTAGTGATTTTATAGTTCACATAGCATATGTTGACTTTTACTATCTAGAAAATAACATATTACTCACTATTACACAAGTGTTACTATATCTTTTGTGTAAACCAGTTTTATCATGTAAAATATATGAAAAATACACGTAAAAATTTTCAAAAATTTTTAAAAAATTACCATAGGTAGAGGAGATGAGCTTCTACAGGCCTGTAAAATTTGAGGACCAAGTGCACATTTGAAAGATATGAAATTGACAAAGCGCTAAATAGTGCAAAATCACTATTGAGCCGAATTTGTCCTTTTCATATATTTCAGCTGAGATTGCTTTTGGTCTTCAAATTTATAGAGTTGTAAGAATCTCATCTCCCCTACGTATGCTATTTTTTTGGAAATTTTTAATCATTTTACTAAAGGGCCTACAAACAAAACTAAATGCTTGTTCGTGAAAGACATGTGTACAAGTTTTCAAAAATTCTCAAAAAATTAACATAAGTACGAGAGGTGATATTCTACAATCCTATAAAAATTTGAAGACAAAAATCATTCTCAGCTCAAAGATATGAAAAAGACAAATTGGGCTCAATAGTGATTTTGCATAGTTTAGCGCTTTGTCAATTTGATATCTTTAAAATGGTATTGAGTTTTGTCTTCAAATTTTACAAGGTTGTAGAATCTCACCTCTCCTACCTATGGTAATTTTTTGAGAATTTTTAAAACTGACACATATGACTTTCATGTATTTTACATGACAAAGGTAGTTTACATATGATATAATAACGACTTGTGTAATAGATAGTAATTTTTTATTTTATGGACGGTAGAAAGCAATATATACTGTATAGATCATTTCTAACATATAAAATCATACCTACAAGTTATCGAAAATTCTCAAAAAATTACCATAAGTAGAGGAGGTGAGATTCTACATCTCTATAAAATTTGAATACCAAAATCAATCTCATTTGAAAGATATGGAATTAACATGCACTAATCAGTAATGAATAGTAAATTTTTTCTTTTCATATCTTTCAAATGTAAGTGAGTTTGATCTTCAAATTTTATAAGGTTGTAGCTCACATCCCCTACGTATGGTATTTTTTTGATATTTTTTCAGAACTTGTACATATGGTTTTCACAGACTTTACACGATAAAAGCGGTGTACTCCCAAAGGACTTATCTGTGTAGTATTTTACTACTGAATAGACGCTTAACATTTTTACGAACAATTCTTAATTGATTTTATCATCTATTACAGTAACGTTGATTATCGTCCATATAATATTTTACTACATGGCCAATAAATAGAGCAAAATTCTTGTTCTAATAGTTTAGTTTATTTCGGTTTGGTAAAATCTTGTGTGATAGCAAGTAACATTTTAATTTTTTGGACAGTAAAAGACAAAATATCTTGTGTAAACCACTACTATCAAGAAAAATTCAAGAAAATCATATGTACAAGTTTTCAAAAATTCTCAACAAATTACCATAAGTAGGGGAGGTGAGATTCTACATCCTTGTAAAATTTGAGGACCAAAATCAATCTCATTTAAAAGATATGAAATTAACAAGCGCTAATTAGTGATGAATAGGAAATTTATTCTTTCCATATCTATCAAATGAAAGTGAGTTTGGTCTTCAAATTTTATATAGTTGTAGAAGCTCACATTCCCTATGTATGGTAATTTTATGAGAATTTTTTTAAAATTTTTACATATGGTTTTCACTGACTTTACATGATAAAGGTAGTGTACTGACAAAAAGATTGATCCGTGTAGGATTTTACTATTGAACAGACGCTTAACTTTTTTGCGAACATTCTCAATTGATTTTATCATCTATTACAGCAACATTTACGATTGTCCATATAATATTTTACTACAAAATCGACAAACAGAGCTAAATTTTTGTTGTGATAGTTCACTTAATTTCGGTTAAGTAACATCTTGTGCAATAGCATGTAACATGTTATTTTCTGGATAGTAAAAGATAACATATCTTGTGTAAACCATTATTATCGTGTAAAATTCATGAAAATCATTTGTACAAGTTTTCAAAAATTCTCAAAAAATTACCATAAGTAGGGGAGGTAATGAAGGACCATGTGGAGGTCTATCCAAATTTGTGATGTGTATTTGAATAAATTTGAGCTTGGGTTGCTCATGTTTGAGTTTGATTTGAAATGGATTTTCAATTCGAAGAAATTTGAGGTCTTCTCTGTTTTCCCGGTGCTACCGGCCAGAACGAGGAAAAATGAATTTTAATGAGTGTACTTTGATGGATTTATTGCACATCTTTGTGGGCATTCCTATGTGAGGAGTTTCTTTGTTTTTGATGGTTGCAGGACGACGGTGCTAGGTCATGGTGAGGCGAAGGATGACCGGGACTAGGCGAGGAGCGTCGGAGGTCCAGACGGTCGGTGATCGCCGGAAGATGATCGGAGACGGAGTCGTGGCAAGCCGTGAAGACAAGGAATGGTTGAGATGCTAGCTAGACGCTGCATAGATCAATGAGGGCCATTGGATGTTGGTCTAGTTGATAGGTTAGCGGGTCTAGTTAGTGTGCTTTGAGAACCGTGCAAGAAAACCCATTATGTGTTGTGTGTTTTGGGTGAACCCTTGCATGGCTGGTTGAGTGGGTAAATCCTAGCCCTTGATGGATGCTCTAGGATTTAGAGGCTCATCCAAGGGTGGTAGGTGGCCCAAGAGTTGTATAAATAGGGGTGGAGGGGTAGCCTTCCCGCCTTGAAGTTTTTGAGGTTTTTGATGCTCCTTTGAGCTTTGCCCACATGAAATGTGAGGCTTTGTAACCTCTCCTTCCATAAATGAAATGTCCATAAATGAAATGTTCTTCATTTATGTTCATGTTTCATTTCCTTTACGCATTTACATTATGCATTTAAATTACGCAATTTAAATTTAGCATTTACTTTCTCGCATTTACATTCTCTCAATTTACTTTATCGCAATTTGGATTTGCCTCCCCTCCTTCTAAATGCTGTTCTTCTAGGATGTCTTAAGGGTGTTCATATGGTTTTACATCTTTATTGCACCCTAGGATAGACTAGAGGTCAAGTTCTTATTGAATTGCAAATCTGTCGAGAACTTGTTCTTCGCGCAGCAGCCAGTCTTTGATTTTTATAAACATCTATAAAAATCATTTTTCAGTGATTCTTATTGCCGAAGGTGTACGACTCATATATCCATCTGTAGAAAAATTTGTGAGTCCACTGGTTGCATCTTTTGAGCGCTATGAAGTGAAAACCGAGCTTCAAACTTTCTGGTCGAAGTTCGTGACTATCTGCATTGCTTGATTTTTCATGTTTATTCTACAAAGATTTTTGAGGTAATTTTTGGTGGAGTGTTTCACGAACCAACTTCTCAGAAGGATAAAAATTCCTAAAAATTTTAGAGCAACAAAAACTCACCAACCACCTGCTCCAATTGAGGACAATTCCTGGAAAATCTGCTTTTACATTTCTGAAAGAGACTTTGATGTTTTAGCTTTATCTCTTTTAGAAAAGTAGTCTTTGAGTTGATTCCTCTTTGTTTGTGTAATATTACAGATCGAAATTCGTGGCCGGGTAGTTGATGGACCCACGATGATCTGAAAAGTGGAAAGTGCATGTGTGTGGGTGAATCACCTGGGTTCCCCCTCCCATCTACCCTTCTTTTTCTCCTCCCTTTTTCCCCCACTTGGCAGCACTCTTTTTCCTGGCTCTTCTTTTTCTCCCTTGGCTGCGCCTTCTCCTTTTTCCCCTGGCTGTTCTTCCCCAGCGCCTCCCCTAATTGGCTTCCTCTCCCCTGGTCTTCCTCTCCCCTAGATCCTCCCATGGCTGGCGCCATCCTCCCCTTCCCTCTCAGCCAGCAGCAGCAGCAGCAAGGAGAAGCGAGCAGCAGTAAGCAGCAGCATCAGCAGCACAACAACTTCTTCCATTTCTTTCTCCCTTTGTTGGTAAGTGGATTCAAGTTTTTTTTGGTGCATGCTGTGCTAATGGAGGTCCTAGCAGGTGGGGATGGTTCTAGTGTTCTTGGATTTGGGGATTTTTGGAGGGAAAATGGATCTAGGGTTGGAGGGAATTCTGTTCAGTTTTCGAGTTGTGCACAGACCAATCTTGCGACTGTGTTTTGGGCAAGAACTAATTATTTTCTGAGAAGTTGGCTGTAGACAAAGTTGTAGCTCGTGTTCTTAGGTTTCAGTAGAGTTCAAGAACACAAAATTCCTTTCAGCCAATTAAAAGTTATGACCTTTTTAGTGCGGGCTGCTCTGATTTAGTTCATGTTGGTATCTGAGATTTTGAACTGCTGTTTAGGGCTATTTTCATGTCGAATTAGAATCTTTGGTTGCCTGGAGAAAGTTAGAACTTTTCCTGTAGATCAAGAAAATGTCCTTGTTTGCTTGATTTGGGTTCAGAAATCAAAAGTTATGCTATTTTGAAGTTGCTACCCTAAAACTACAATCTGCTGAAAAATTCAGAATCTGAACTGAAACTTAAAATGCAAGTTGAGGACTTTAGGCTCAGTTTCTAAATAAATGGATAGGGGGTAATTGTAGGTTATCCTCTTGTGGTCATTTGGAATCCAAGAACTCAATTTTTAACTTAGCCAATTAAAAGTTATGCCCATTTTAGTATAGACTGTCCTGAGTTAGGTTTAAAATATGCAGTCTCTGTTCATCTGTAATCTGGGAATGTTTGGCACATCTCCTGAAGGAATGGATATGGGGAAATGGTAGGTTATCCCTTTATGGTCAATTATAGCACAAGAATACTCACTTTGGTTAAACCAATAAAAAGATATGCTTGTTTTAGTACCTGCTGTCCAGAACTAGTGTAGTTGCATGTAATCTTTGTTCCTTGCTGTTCTGAGAAATATTGAAGCATTTCCTGAATGTCTGGCTGTAGAAGAAGTTGAAGATTATCCTCTTGTGGTTAATTAGAGCTCAAGAACTGAATTTTGGATCATCCATTTAAAAGTTATAGTTGTTTTAGTGTTTGCTGTCCATGGTGGTAGCAGATTTGGTTTCAGTATTAGGTGTGAAAGGTTAATAGGTCTTTTTGAGAAAGTTTAAAAGTGGGGTTAACGAAGGAGCAAAGATGATATTTATTTATTTTGTCGCTTGAACCGTGATTGCATTGTTTTGATATGAATGCAATTAAATGTTTATTACAGGAAGTGTTATCTCGGGAGTAGCCTCAACCTCATGTCACTCCCTTCCTCGTGGGTAAAGAGGCAAGTGTATCAACTAGAAGGATATTATAATGTTGATTGGTTGCTTGTGCATATGAATATGATATGATGTGCTACCATGCATATTTCTTGAATTTGTTTAGACTACTAAGAACGGTAATTCATGGATGGATAACTTGGCTGATGTTTATGAAATTGGGCCTGACTATGCAAGTGGTCAAAATGAATGAAGTTGCACTTGTATTCATGTTAATTGCATACGTGCATTCATAATGGAAGAGGCGACCCATTCTGATGCGGGCCTCTGTGTTCACACGTAGTGAACACGAAAGTCCTACCTCGTGGTCCCATTTATCGAAGTGAATGGGAGCGAGACGAGAAGAGTAGGCACCTTCCACGGGATGGAAGGGGCGTGAGGTGCACACCGACGGTGTGCACTCGGCAGATCTGATGCGTGCAAAGAAAAGAGCATTCATGAGCATGCATGTCGCATTGCATCCTAACGATGATTTTGAGTTTAATAGAAATGTGTAGAGTTGGGATCGAGTCGTGGACTCATCCAAAGAGATTTAAAGAGGTACATGTAGGAAGTAAGTAATGAAGTGAAAAGAGGTAAATGTTGTTGATATTATTGTTTTATAAATTCATGGATTTGGATAAGAAGTATGCTTTTATTATTGATTTAATTGTGTAAATTGATTTGTGATGCACTTTGTGAGTCTTGAACTCATGCTTGTTTGTTTAATGTTTTTTTAGATACCCTAAGAGCGACTTGCGGATGGGACTTAGCTGCACCTCCACTCACGCTCATGACATGTTAAAAGATTAGTTGGGTTAATCAGTTCATTCTGAAAAATAGTTGAATTCATTATGTAATCATGTTGTAGTTAAGTTTAATCGATGATTGATGATATTATGTTTAGTTGTGTGCTTAGTTGGTCATGATGGGTGATTGATTCCATGTCATGTTTTAGATGATATCAGAATGATTATTGTCTTTTGTCTGCGAGTGGATGTCCAATCTTTAGGAAAGTCTTGTCGAAATTTTTAGTGGATTTCGGAGTACTATTAGAGTTGATCTTCCTTATCTAGTTTTATTTCCTGTTTTGGTGACACTTAGGGCACTGTAGGTGCCGGGGTGTTACAGTTTGGACACTTGACAACCAGGATTGTGATTAAAAATTCCCTCACATGATTCATGGTTCTCAACCATGCAAGCTAGGGGTACACATAGTTGTCTAATTGTTTGGGTTTTTAGAGGGTGTGCAAATCTGAGAAACACCATTGTAAAGAAAAATCTTTGGGTGTTTCAGATTTTTATTACGAGATTGTTTGGAGTACATTGAGTGGGGAAAAATTTTATTTGGGATCATTCACCCCCCTCTGATCGCCATTTCGATCTTTCAGGTAAGATTCTACATCCCTGTAAAATTTAAAGACCAAAATCAATCTTATTTGAAAGATATGAAATTAACAACCGGTAATTAGTGATAAATAGTAAATTTATTCTTTTCATATCTTTCAAATGCAACTGTGTATGGTATTCAAATTTTACAGGGCTCTAGAAACTCACATCCCCAACATATGATAATTTTTTGAGAATTTTTCAGGACTTGTACATATAGTTTTCACATAATTTTATTGCTAAATAACTGATCTATGTAGGATTTTCTAATTATATTGTTATGATAGTAATTTCTAATTGTAGATGTAGTGATTTAATGTTTTAAAAATAGTAATTTATTTTACCAGTCATTAAAATTACTGTTTAATAGCGAGACTTATATCATTTTATTCCTGTCATCGTCATTAAGCTACTGGTGAAAACCAGTTGTAAATTTAAGCTACCAATAAAAAGATATGGCTAAAATAAAGAAGAAACATATTCATATACAAACTATAATACGTATTAACTAGTTGGGTTGACCAATGCATTAATTAGTAATTGATTCGGTAGTAATTGCATCTGTTGTTCTTGGGTAAAATGTACTCGTGATTTACTATCGAATTGCTAGCAATCAGTACGGTGTGCTTTGCATCCGATCGGAGCGTAGAATAGGTATTCTATGCTTACGAGTAGAATAGTGCTACCGTATATACATATACATATATATACACATATATATAGGGGTAGGGGGTGCATGAACAGCAAAATACATCCCATATACACTCTCCTATCTAATTAGAAACAATCTTAATAGTTTGGAAACAAATTATTACATAATGTGAAAATAATCTCCTCTTGTCATGGCATGGTGATCACTTTCCTTTCTTGGAGATTCTTGAAATCCCTTGTTAACAAGTCATGGTGATCTCTTTCCTTTTGTGAAGATTGGTGTCTTCTTCTTCCTATCGTTCTTGCTTTTTTCCTTTGCATGAGGATGACCAAAATCTCTCCTGCCTTCTTTTTTTTTGCTTCTTTCCTTTTCTCTTGAAATGTATAATGGAAGGAGATAGAGGGGCTCATGGGCTATGCATGGGCCATGTGGAGTTGGTATGATCCATGCCTCTTAGTACTCCTGTGTGTTTCTCGATACTAGTAATATTCATGTCGTCTCCTTTTGGTGCCCATCCTTTCTCTTTCCTGCTCGACACACTATGTTCCAACACCTTCATACATGAGAACATAAAAAGTAGTTGCAAAAGAAAATATCCAATTATCATTGGAAGTTAAGTTATGATCAGTTAAAAGCAAAGCAATATTTTGAGCTAGTTTTTTGGCACATGATCATGTTATATACCCTTGAAACATGTTTGGAGCCTCATCATGAATACTAGAATAAGATAGTAAAGATGATATGGATACAGTCGAAGTAATGCCCTCATCAAGATACCACCTCCAACTCAATGTATTTGTTGTTTAGTAACTAAGCTTAGCTATTCAAATACTTATCACTATGCTTTTTCCTAGGCAAGATTTCCCTTCAAATGCTCTTATTGACTGGCTTTCCTTCCCATTCACCAAGTGACAACTCACTTGTTTTCAATGCCTTCATTATAAGAGTAAACATGTAAAGAACTAGTTTTAATGATTTCATTGATATTTGAATCCGAATCTAAAGTGCACACACATAATTGTCACATTTCATCAACTCATGAACTATGTAGCAAAGATTCAATGCAAGAGTTTTATAGAAATTTTACAGAAAACAATTCAATTCCTACAGGATTCAAAAAATTCCCGCGTTCCAAATATGACCAAATTGTAGCACACCTTCACCTTCATAGTAGTTAATGACTATATCTCCTTCAAAACGACTCCATTCGACATTGTTAGAATATGCAAGATGTTCAGAACCCATCCTCTATGACGAGGCTCAAATCCAACCCTTAGGGCCGATCCACATGGGTGGGTCATGATTTGGAGCTTTCCAAATAGGCCCTGAATGTTTTATCTCTTTTCTAGCCTAGGTTTATCTCCTCGTCTAGCTTTAAGATGTCCAAGCCTCCGAGGTGAGACCTATAGCTATCTTACCTCATACCTAAGCTACACTCATATAGTTACACAGGAGTTCCTTGTACCTAAGCTACATGAGAGTACCTGTTGGAGATATGCCCTAGAGGCAATCATAGAGATGATTATATTTCCTTATGTTTATTATTTATTATATTGTTCCTTGAATAATGTCATTATTATTTATTAGCAAGTATGTGACTTATTTGTGAAACTATATATATGACCTTGTGATGATTATTCTAGAAATATCCCTAGTCGATAAACATATGAGGACACATATGAATAGACTAGCATATGTATTGGTTGATGAACATGTTTCATAGGTCATCGATATGGAGATATCAAACCAATAATATGGACATATGTTAGAGAACAGGGAGTTGGATCGACCCACCTTAAGACACTGCAAGAGCATTGTAATCTTACTTGTCATCAGTTGGTCTCATATACAATGTGTATGCTATATCCTTAGACTTGAGGTTGATGCATGTACTAGAGATGCTTAATGACTTACTTAGGGGTTGCCAAATGCTATTCCTTAACTGGGTAGTTATAAAGGTGGCTTTTGGGTTTGTCGTGAAGCACACTGCGAGGTATGGTCGATCAAGATAGGATTTGCCCCTCCATACAATGGGAGAGATATCTCTAGGCATCTCAAGTGGTCATATTCTAGAAATGCATGGCCATGCTACTTGCAGTTAAAGATTTAACCGTAGTTGGGGATTCCGAGTCACGTAATCGAGAAAGAATGGTCAAGCTAACTAAACAAGGATGGCACATACTAGCCTTGAGTTTGACCGATATCATGAGGCAAAAGGGAAATGCATATAACTAAACATTGTTAAGGTTTGTACGATGTGATCTTTACATATAATCAAGAGTCAGCACGTCTTGCTATGGACCGCTTACGATGTGATCTTTACATATACTCGAGAGTCAGCACGTCTTACTATGGACCGCTACCGATTAATGGTCAAGTAAGAGTACTCGGGCTATGTCCAAGTATATGTGAACCTATAGGGTCGCACGCTTGAAGGGTCGAGACTTAATTCGGAAGGCGATCCGAATTTGATGGGCTTCGTGTTCCTAATGGGCCTCTAATAGAGAGACCCATTGTGGGGCGTCCATATAAAGGGAGGGAGCGGTGTCTTTAGGGTTAAGAGACACCAAAGGTATTCAACATTCTCGAAACCCTAGCGGCCACACCTCCTTGTCCAAAACCACGCAGCCGGCGCTAACACTTCGGCACATGTCATCCATACCCCAACGTGTGGATACCTTGGATGCATTGCTGCAAAGCTTCAATGCTAGGATGATCCGCAACCTGTGATAGTGACGAGGATGATCCATAACTTGTGATGGTCATGAGGAGCTGTTGGAGGAGGCACGAGGCTAGTACGACTACAACTGCACCAACACGCTACATCGACTTTACTTCCACTACGGGTCTACACGTCTAGTGGTAATTTTGTGATCTATAACTGACAAGGATTAAAAGTCTGTTGTTTATTTGTGCCCTTAATTGTTTGTGACTATACTTTATTAATGGGCCTACAATACATAAAGCCCATAATATATATAGAACAAAGCCCACCCTTATCCGAACAGTTAAGTCTCCGACCAGTTCAGTCAAGGTGGTTAATAACTTTGCTTCACACTAGTCGTCCTTGACTAGTGAAATAGTCACCTCGACTAGTGAACTGGTTGGGGACAAGTGATTATCCCCGCACATGTCTTCATACGAACAGTTATCTGATAGGTATGCATAACTACCCAGAAGTTATTTCTAGAAAAGGCACCCTTTGGTGAGAACACACCATTTGGCTGGAAGACACCGCTCGGTTAAACAACGCTCCTATGGAGAACAACTATCGTCTCTTCATCCGGCATAAATAAGGAGCCTATCTATATCATTAGGGCAATGAGCAATCTGAGATTAGAGGCAATTAGAATCGCAATTGTAATAAGGCTTTTAGACTCAAATTCTATAATCTATGTACTCTGTTGAGCCGTTTGGTTAATAAAGAAGCAATCCCCATATATCATTTTCACTAGGAACCCACAATCATATTTTCATAAGCTCGGTTAAGAGAACCTACATCTTGGACATCGACAGTTGGCGCTAGAAGGAGGGCCTTCGGTGAAATTCCCCACGATGGATGAAGAAAACTAGTTCCATCTCGCCAACTATGCTGATCTTGTTGAAAACGATTATGTTACAGAAGAAGAATGTAAGTGTGATTTCTATTTTGAATATGATTCCAAAGAAGAATTGGCAAAGATTCAGGTTGGGGTTGAGGCAGAAGTACAACCATTTGAGAAATCAAAAGGTTAGTATGATGCTCTTCCTACCGCCAGTTCGGAGGAAGATGTCCGTGAAATGCATCCCATGGAGGTTGACAATGAATATACTTCCAAGGATAATAATAACATTCTGGAAAAGTTCATTCTTAGAGGAGTGTCTTCAAGGTCTTGATTATACCCCGTCTTCAAATGAAGATGGAGCATTAACACCCTCTATCCATTTCATATTCCGTGCTTGCTCGGTTACCAGTGAGACAAATAGATAATGGGCGGAAGTGAATAAAATGAAGCTCGTGAATAGGCAGAAAAAGCTGCTTAAGAACGCCATGAACATCTTATGGCAGCAAAATAGAAGGTTATGAAAGAGGCAAAGTGCCATTACTTCAGTAGCCAACTGGGATCATCCCGAAGACCAAACCCCTTCGGAGGACGTCCTCGTTCTTCTAGTTACACCACCGCCAAGGGCGACGGTAAGAGACTTGAATATGGTTTCCAGTATCTCACAAGGAACTACCTCTATGGAAAGAATTCGCATTTTTACTAGTGCAATTCTTAACCAACCAACGGAACGGGATAATATGCTCAATGCAACAATTGTTAAATCCCTAGCCACTGATTTATAAGAGGCTACTGATGAAGTACATGTTACGTCTTTATCCGCAAGATCTCAAACTGATTCCCATATGGAACAATCTTCTTCTGGTCGGCGCCAGCAAGGCTGCTATTAGCAACAAGGAAATGAACCATGATAGAGGAGCGTCTTCAAACGTCTTAGCCTAGGTGAAGTTCCTGTTTGTGATCAACGACAACCCCGTTCTCTAGAATATACAAAAAATGTTCCTAATGTACGTATACGTTTAGGACCCTGTACATGATGTAAAGCCTATTCCCTGGAGCTTCGATATGTTATTTGTCCTGAGAAATTCAAGCCAGATCACTTGCAACGTTTGGATGGAACTAAAAATCCAACATAATTTTTACAAGTTTATACCACTACCATCCAGGTTGCTGGAAGTGATGAGAAGGTAATAGCCAACTACCTCCCTATTGTTTTACAAGGATCAACAAGAACTTGGCTGTTTAATCAGCCGAAAGGTTCTATTTTCAGTTGGAAAAACTTGTGCCATGTAATTTTAAATAATTTTAAAAGTTACTATGCTAAGCCAGTTAAAGAAGATGACTTACATCGTCTTCATCAAACTTCTGGCAAAAATTTACATCAGTTTATTAAGAGGTTTGTAGAAGTTCGTAATACAATCCCAAATATTTCTAACGACTATGTAATTCGTGCATTTAAGCAGGTTGTACGCTACAAACGTTTTACAGAAGACCTCAACATCCATCCACCCTCTACCATATCAGAGTTATTTGATATGGCAAATCGGTATTTAGACGCACATGAGACCATCGAGTGGAATTGTATGGTCAATAAGGGTCATACATTGCCACAACTTGGTCTGCAGGAGTCATAAGACAAAAAGTCCAAGAAGACCTCTAAATCGAAAGACCGCAAAGGAAAGAATAAAAAAAAGAGCAAAAAGAATGCTCAAAGAGAGATCGTAGGCATTTCAAAATGACCTGCATAATCCAAAGATAAGGCCCCTTGGAAGAAGAAAACTAGTCGGCAGGATGACCAGTCCACTTCCAAAAATCCTAGTGCAACCGGTGGAAATGGTTGTTGGTGTCTGTTGCATAAAGCACTCAGACACGACCTGTGAAATTGCCGTACCTGGCAGATATGCATGGATGATTTCTACTCTGGCAAGGGTCCTATGCCGACCTTATCAGAAGAACAAAGCGGTAAGGATGTAGATGGTGATGAAGACATGGGTTATCAGAAACCAGACAATCATGTCAACGTCATATTCGGAGGATCGTCTGCATATGCATCAAAAAGGCATTTCAAAACTGCTTGGAGGGAGGTCAACAATATTGACACTCGCACAGGAAGACTTGAGTACCCCAAATGGTCGGATGTTGTTATTACCTTCAACATGCAAGACTGTTCAAAAGGTATGTCAATTCCCCGAAAGCTTCCATTAATAGTTTCTCATACAATTAGTAACTGTAAAGTAGGGTGATTTTTAATTGATGGGGGAAGTTATTTGGATTTACTTTTTATTCATACTTTGGATAAAATGCAAATTCCTCGTTCTAAGATTAGACCTGTTTCCAACCCATTTTATGGGATTGCACTTGGTCCATCGGTAACTCCTATGGGATAGATCGTATTACCTGTCACCTTTGGAGATGCTAATAATTTCATAACAGAATTCATTTCATTTGAAATTATTGATTTTGAATCAGCATATAATGCCATTTTGGGTGGACCTTCACTGACAAAATTTATGGCAATTACTTATCACGCCTACCAGAGTATTAAAATTCTTGGTCCTAAATGTGAGATTAATGTACAAGGTAATCAAACTAATGCACTTAATTGCGATCGCAAATTGCTCGAGATTATTGATCAGTTACCGTTAAGTGATGCTAATGATGCAGGAAATCCTATAAGGTTGAAAAGCCTAACAAAATGGAAGAGCTAAAGACAACTCCTTAGCTAAACGAACAAATAAAAAAAGTTCCCATTAACCCCGCTGACCAGTCAAAAACTATTTGGATAGGATCAAGAATGGATGCTAAATAGGAAGACGAGCTCATCACTTTCCTCCAGGCTAGATGTGTTAGCATGGAAACTATCCGACATGCCTGGAGTCCCAAGAGAAGTAATAGAGCACAAGTTAGTCATACGATCAGTGATGCAGAAGCTTAGGCGATTCACTCCTGATTGGTAAGAAGCCATCTGACAAGAGTTGGATAAACTCTTAGAAGCTGGTTTCATTTGCGAAGTTGGTCATCCAGATTGGCTTACGAACCCGCTCATGGTCAGAAAAGAAAACCGTAAGTGGCGTATGTGCGTCGATTTTACCAGTTTAAATAAAGCTTGTTCTGAAAGACCATGTGGAGGTCTATCCCTGTTGGTGATGAGTATTTGACTGTATTTGAGCTAGGTCTGCTCAGGTTTGAGTTTCATTTGAATTTGATTTCAAATTGAAGCAATTTGAGGGCAGTCAGGGTAGGTGTGGCACTATCGGCCTGGTGTTGGCGATAGTGCTGGCACAGCAATACTACTGGCCGTCTATAAGTGGTAGTTATATCACAAAGAGGTTTTTCCTCTAGGGTGTACTATGAGCAGTACTACCAGCCATGGGGGTGGTAGTGCTGACTTTGCGGTACTATCGGCCTACGGTTGGCGGTAGGGCCGACTTTATGAACGAGATCAAATCAAATTTTGATTTTTTGTAATGTTTATTGCATATCAATTTGGACATTGCTATATGATGGGTCTTTCCTTGTTTTTGATGGTTGCAGGACGATGGTGCTAGGTCATGGTGAGGTAGAGGATGACCGGGACTAGGCGAGATGCGCGGAAGTCCAGCCGATCGAGGATCACCTGAAGATGATTGGCATAGAGTCGCTGCGAACTTAGAAGACAAGGAATGGATAAGATGCTAACTTGGAGCAGCTCGGATCAAGGAGGGCCATTGGATCGTGGTCTAGAACATAGAGTAGCGGGTCTAATTGGTGTGCTTTGAAAAGCATGCAAAACCTAGTATATTAGTGGGTTTCGGGTTAGCCCATGTACGAGTGAGTGAGTCAATCCTAGCCCTTTATGGTGATCCTTAGGGTTGAAGAAACTTATCCAAGGGTGGAGGATGACTCAAGAGTAGTATAAATAGAGGGGTAGGGGTAGCTCTCCCGTCTTTGAAGGTTTTGAGGTTTTTGTGCTCCTTTGAGCTTTGCCCACTTTGTTGTGAGGCTTTGTAAACCTTCCTTGCAGGAATGAAATATTTATTTCCTCAAGTCCGAATTTATTTTTTGCATTTACAAAAATATTTATTTCCTCAAGTCTGAATTTATTTTCCGCATTTACATTATGTCTTAAATTCAACATTTAAATTTCACACTTACATTCTTGCAATTTACACTCTCGCAAGTTGGATTTGCCTCCCCTCCTTCTACTTGCTTGTGCCTCTTATGCCATGGATGTATGATTGATGGATGAATCTTCTTCAGATCATATCCCAATCATCTAGGCAATCTTGTGTGTTCTTTGTAAGAAACCGATCTTTCGTTCTTAAGAGAATCATTTTTATAAGATCATGTTTTTAAGGTTCTTCTGTGGTGTTCTAGCATGCTAGGACATGTGGGAAACCATCTAGGATCATCTTGATCATCAAAAACCTATGAGCAAGCTGAGGGCTAAGTTTGTTCTTGAACCTGTTCTTGTGCACTCTTCTTTCAATTGGAAAAAGGTCAGAATTTTGACATCAATCCTTGCGATTGATGGTTGCAATAGGTTCCTGACATTCATAGGTAGGCATCTACAAAGTTTCACAGGGTTTGGATCAGCCGATCAAAAGATTCATCGATTTTCATCTTGAAGTTGTGCTAATTTTCTTGTAGCGCTTTTACCACTCTGATAACATCGGTAGTCTTTGAGTCTTGTTCATTTGGCGATTACTGGTTTAAATTGCGGTAGTGCCGCCCTGCTGAAAATTTATAAGATGAGTTGAACCTTGTCAGTTTCCTGTGGCATATTGATGGGATTCGTCGCTGTTCTTCATTCCGCTGCTGTTTATTTATTTTGAGTTGAAGCCACCAAAGCCTCACAAGTGTAAGTTTGACCTTAAGGTCGTTCAATAGTTCTATATTAATAGATGAAGACTTTATTTATTTTTCCGCTGTGTATGATTGTGATATTTCATCTATGTTGAGACTGTGTGCACTAGCGTGATTCTGGACTAGTGTTGAATACACAGAGGGTCCAGATTTGCATATTCGGGTCCCGATAGAGGTGGTATCAGAGCCATACTGACTGTAGGTCTTGACCCTAGATAGTTTGTCCGTTCCTTAGGAGCTTCAAAAGTATTTTCTAAAAGAGAAGATTTAACTTGAAAGAATAATAAGTTCTTGACTTATCTTATTCTTCCATTCTTTCCCCTTTTGCTAAAATTATTCATCTTTCCCCACTGGTTTAAATAAAAATCTTACCTGAGTTGTTCTAAGTAGTTAACGATGTTTCACACTTAAGGAGAAAGTACTGGGTGTCTTGCTGCTGATCCTAAAGATCGTGAAGACAGGAATCGTCGAGCTCAAGGAAAAAGAAGTGGATCGATGAAGTGTTCCAGAAGTTAGAAGAACTAGTACTTTTGTGGCCAGTTGAGACTCATGTGTGAAGAGTTGCGTCAGTCTAAGATAGAAGTGTTACCTTTTTAGACGATAGATTGTTGTGTTCTTAGGTTAATTTGGTTTTTTTTCTTGGTTGCTGGGTGTGCAGTATGCATTGCATAGCTTTTAGGCTTTTGTAAGCAACCATACCAAGTTATTAATAATGTTTGTATAAGCTATTGGGTCAAACCTGCTCCCCTGCACTAGGATTCTTGAACTTTATCTTTGCTTTTCCCCTCTTAACTAAACCCTGGAGTGGTCAACAAATGGAAAGTACCGACAACAACAGTGATTTCGAGGCAGTTCAAGTCAGTGCAGTTGCTACTACTGGTGTTAGTAATAAAGTAGATTGTGACCAGCAGCCGTCCACCGTACCGATAGTGACAATTCAGAATTTGGATCAGTTATTCACCGCTCAAACCAAGCTCATGCAGACAATGATACAACAGATGAATGTTATCAGTGCCAAAATCAATGCCCCTACAACCACAGTCACAGCCACCTATTCACAGTTAAATTTTGCCTTGTTCAAGAGGACCAAACCACCCACGTTTGGAGGATCAGCCACTCTCAAAGATGCAGAAATCTAGCTTCGTGTCATAGAAGAGAAGCTGGCTTTGGTGCAATGTGAAGATGAAGAGAAGGTTCCCTACGCCACATGTCGATTGGAAGGAGATGCCTTGGAGTGGTGGAAGAACTATCGTGCTACCCACAAGACACCAGAAGAAATCACTTGGTTGGAGTTCGTCGCTGCTTTTCAGCAGTTCGTTGCTTTGTCAAATGTCAGTATGACTACTGCAAGTTCAGAGAAGTGTACAACCCCTTTCACCGATGTCATACCAGGATGTTGTTCCTTGAAGTGTTGTCAATCAAACAAATCGGAAGACCATGCGTGCGTCCGTTGTGGAGGAATAGGACACACCGCTGATAAGCATGCAATCAATTGTTCCAGCTGAGAAGGAAGCCATTTACTTGGAGAATGTCCTATGAGCAACATCACATGTTATCTTTGTGAAGGACGTGATCATTGTCTAGCTCAATGTCCATTGGATTCAATAGTGACCGCCGTGACTCGGCATCAGTGAGTGAATTTTTGAGCCGTCATTGCTCAAGAGTTAGAGAAAAGAGAATGATTGTCATCCGCATTTGATGTGCCATGTGAAGAAATGAAGAAGAAACATGTCAACTCTGTCCGGTTGCCTCAAAGAACCAGGGATACTTGGTCACCATGGAATTGTTTCTTGTGCGATAAACAAGGTCATTGGGCAGGGAATGCCCTATAAACCAACAAGTGGTGATGCCAGAGAAAGACGATATTGTGCATATGACTACACCTAACCAGACACGACGACCCAAACGTTAGTGCTACAACTGTGGTAAGTTAGGTCATTTTGTTAAGGAATGCCCACAGAAAGGTCAAGCAATTTTGGAAGCCATGATCATTCTAGAAATTACCTCAGTAAAGTTTATAACCCCAAGAGTGAGTGGTAAAACTGCAGGAGTAACTTGCTCAAAGAGTCAGTTGAAGCAAGAGGGGTTGGTTAACAAGACCCTTATTCTAGGAGATGAGTGCAAGGAATTAGAGTATAACCGCAAGCGTAAGAATGCTTGTCAAGAAGGACCACCGCAACAGCAAATGAGGAGTGCCCCTCTACAACTCAGTTGCCATACTGCTCAGACTTTGTTCGAGACACCTTCACCTATGCCTAGCCCTGATAGTCAGAATTTTCATAACACCACCCTGGTTGAAAGTTCTCAAGGAGGAAGCTTACTACCTAGAGGTTGCTTTGCATGTCGCCAGTCAGGACATTTTGCTAAACACTGCCTTCAGAAGAATGTGATCACTGCGGATCGCATCAATCTTAGCTCTGCCCCTACCAAGATTAGTGCTATGTCAGACGGAAGCCAACAGATGTTGGTCAAGCGTTGCTTCAGATGTAATGAACCGGGACACTTTGCCAACAGTTGTCTTAAGAGAAAAGTTGTTATACCTGTCCGCTTCAATCTTAGTCCTACACCAACCGAGACACTTGCACCAAAAAGTGAATTGTGGAGCAGTTCAAGCTGAAGCCATGCCGCCAATGCCAGCAAAAGATCATGTCTACCATATTATGACTACTTGAGCTTAGAAGGCATCAGATGTTGTACTGATTGAAAATCATATGTAATCCAGGATGTTGAGAGTTAACTTGTCTATTGTTGAGATTGAGTTCCTAATAAATTTTATCATATTGGAAACCCATGCTTGAGATGTTTATTCCTGGAGTTAGCTGGTTACCTATGTGTAAGGCAGTTTTGGTTTATGGTCAAAAATTTGATCAGTTAAGAGGAGCGAGAGTGTTTTTCGAGAAAGATTTGCGATCAGTTTAACTTCAGCATATCGGAGACAGCTAAGGACCAGTTGTTCTGTTATGGTTGAGCCAAGAAGGTGGATGTGCCATCACATCAGAAGAAAAGGAGTTGTTGCGTATGCTTAATAACTACAAAGGATAATTGTTTTCCTGATGAATTACTTTAGCTACCGTAGTGTATGCCAGCAAAACCATGCCATTACCTCTGTAATAGTTGGAGCTTGAGTTCAATGTGAAGGAATATTCAGTTGATCTAGAGTTTAAGGCAGTACTCGAGAATCAGGCTGATACAGATAGAAACAGACCAACAGGAATGTTGTGCAAGACCGCAGAGTTGCAAGCAAGTTTCACTGTCAAATGCCGCTTGTCCAATTTCTAGAAGAAGTAGAAAACCGAGTGTTAAAGGATGGAAAGCAAGGGAGCCTGTCAAAGCAGATGCCAGAACGTTAGTCTGAGTGCGTGATGTGTTTCAAGAGTCCCAACAGAAGGAGTGTCTTCTTGTGCCAGAAAAGCAGACACCGTGGAAGTCAGTGGAATTGCAAAAGGATCTCATCCGCATCGTGCAGCCTACAAATTTTGGATGTTGTCAAGCGTTTGTTCGAAAGCAACCTTGCCCAGTGTGGAGTTGCTTGGAAGTTCAAGAAAGTCTCATGAGTTGAGTCCCCTTGAACCTATTTCTATAGACAACCTTAATCTCGGGGTCGAGATTCTGTTAAGGCGAGGAGGTTTGTAACATCCCAAAATTTGGGTTTTCAAAAATCTTTTGTTTAGTTCATCTTTCCAAAAATCCCCGCTGATCTTCTCGATTTAATAAAGCTTAATCTAGGATTTTCTAATGCTAAAACAATTTAATTTGACTAATATAAACTTAAATTAAAATAAATTTAGTTTTATTTGATTTCGTTGTGCTTCAAGGAATTTTCTGTAATTTTTTGAGATATTTCGGAGTTCGTTTGCTATTCATTTGGATTTATTTGGAATTAATTTAAATTAAACCTTTTGTTAAATTTAATTAAATTCTACAAAATTTTAAATAAAGCTTAGCTAAAAATATTTTATTTGAGCTCCAAATGTCTTAAAATATTTTATAGAATTTTATTAGAATTTTTCTGGTATTTTTATTGCTCTAAACGAATTATTTTAATTCGGAAATTGGATTAAATCTGGAATTTCTGGCTCAATTCCCGCACTGCCACGTGTCAGCTCCCGAGCCAGCCACGTCGCCGTGCAGCCGCAGCCCTCCGATCCCCATCCGAAGCACTGCAATGCGCCACGTCATCAGTAACTTTTCATTGCGCGCCAGGTACTTGATGTAATCTGTTTTCGATCCAAATTCGGTTTTTCATCATGTCTTCTTGTATGGCATGACTCCCAGGCCTATATAAGTGTTCTAAGACCCCTCCCATGCAACCCTAATCCCCAGAGCACCTCCCAAACCCGAAAAGTCGCAGCCGTTCCTCTTTCAGTGCACTGCCCTCGTCGGCCGAAATTGGTGTCACGTTCCCCATGGTTCCTATGAGTTTTTCTAAAATCCGCTCATGTCATCTCATGTCCTATGGTCTAATCTACCTCTACAACAAATTTGGTGCAGTTTCATCTGCAAAATCAAAACTTACGGCTGTTCCAATCTCTAATCTTGTCGTCGCCCGTTCTCCTTCGTTTTTTGCGAATTTGACTGTGCCCTTTTTACTGTAGACTAATCTTGATGTCCTCTACGCAGTGCTTACCCTAAATCAAGGTTTTGTTTGCGGGATTTCTACTGAAAATTCAATCTTCCCCGATCAGACTGCGTACGTACAGCTGAAAAATTCCTCGTGCGTTCCCTATTGTTCCAGATGGTAAAAATCCAATCCTTTCAGGTCATATTGTGCCTTAGGGTCCCAGATAGCTCTCTGTAAAATTTGGTTAGGTTTGATCCATTATTTTAATAGTTATGACCGTTTGATCTATTAGCTTTAGCAGCCATTCATTGGTAGTTTGTGATCTGTCCATTGGGTTGCCGCCAAATCCACTTATACCTTGAGCTCGCCTCGCCGCGTTCTACGTGGTGCTCACTTCCCCTTTGCTGTTCCATCAACCAAAATTTTTAATATTTGTTAGCCGCCGCCTTTCGTTAGTGCCGCGCGCCGTCTTTTGCCGCCAACCATCTTAGTTCGCCTTGGTCGTGTCCGTCATGTCCAGTAGGCCATCATTCTCTGGTTTGCCCATCTTTAGAGTTTATTTGGCTTTCGGTTGCCATCAATGCCATATTCTAGAATCTACCCGTCGTCTTCGATCTAGCCCCTTTCATTATCGGATCTTGTTTCGGTTATCCATTCTTGGTAGTCATTTATCGCAGAGCCAACCCTACCTATCCTATCCCTATGCCAAGTGGATCTATCCACGCATCGTTCCTCTCAAACCCTAACTTAACCTTGGGTCCAATCTGTCGTTGACGATTCATCATATCATGTAAACCTCGCAACTCGAAGATCAATCCTGAGCCATATCATAACCTTGCTACCATATCATTGTACCGACAATCGACATCTTATCTTTGCAAGAGTGTCCTATCGTTGTTTCGCTATCATCGCATGTGTGCGTGCACGCAAAAGCCGTAGTGCAATATCATCATCCTCTCTATCGCCTTATTGTAATCTAACCCCATCACCTATGAGTTTAGCCTTGTCTTCATTTCCTCGCTGCCTTGTCATCGTCAAGCCTCTTGATCGATGTATGACTGATCTCAGATCGAATCGCATGAATGTCGACCCCACTTGTCCATGTCCTATTCTTGAAAATCTAATCTGCCATTGTCCTAGAAGTCATTCGTGGACTTGGTCGATAGACCATTGGCCATATGTCATATCCTTGTGCCATATCTAATCTATTAGTCTATCTTTCTTTTGTTTGACTGTGTATCTGTTTAGTCAACAAAAGTCAGCATTGAGCATCAGTTTAGTTCATTGCGAACTAACGTATCTTTATGGACCCGGTTTATATGTCATTGTCTATCCAATCAAGATAATAACTTTCGAAGAAATATTCTTTGGAATATTATTCTTTCTTTCTCAGTTATCAGTCTTTTCCTTTTCGGGGTATTCCGAAAGCTCGTTCTCTTTTGTCTAATCTTTGATCTAATCCATTCAAGTTCCTAAATTCATCTAAGCTTTTGTGATCCAATACTATATATCCGTTCTCAATTTGGATTTTATTTGATTTATCTTTTGAGTTGGTTTGTATTTGCTTCTTCTTTAATCGTTAGATGCATCGTTCGGAAGTTATGCTAATGAGCTGAAGATCAAGAAGGTAAAGATTGAAGATCGAAGATCAAGAATTAAAAATAAAGAGTAAAGAACAGTAAAAATCGCAAGGGCCAGGCAAGTTGTGCTTTGATCATGTTGAACCCATGTTTGCAAAGATGCTACTTTATTTTACTTTATGTGCATGTTATTTCATGTGTAGATCTGTTTTCAAAATAAATTGGGATTTAGCTATTTAACCTATTTGAGTATACCCTACCTTGCCACCATGATCTAATTGTCACCTTAGGATGGTTAATTAATAGTTGGTTAATATTGATAATCAACATGGGGTTGGTTAGACCGTCGTAGATTGCTTAGCCATGCCATGTCATCACATGTGTTGAATCATCACTGATTAATCTTGACTAATGGAATATGGAACAATGTTATGAACTTGTGTGTCATGTGTGGTCACACAATGAGATTGCGTTGTGGTGACGAGTGGATGTCACGCAACGAGGTTTACTTGTTGGTAGCATGTGGTGCTTGGTAATCAATTGAGGTGGTAATGATTTAGATCGGGCAAGTGGCGAGGGGCAGTGTGCCAAGGTGGGCCAGATTTGGCAGAGGGTATGTGGAAGTCTTGCCCTAGTCACCCTAAGGACTTAACCTTGTAAGCCTTTGACCTGAGTCTTACTTGCAACCACATGTCTGGTATGAGACAGAACTAGTTGATTAGGGTTCTAATATCTTTCCTCTGATACCTCGGGGTGACAGTACACGGAGGTGTATCTGTGTGGGGGAGCGTACCTGTGCTACGGCTTGGTGCCCATCCAACGGTGTTGGCCTATAGTATACTCCTGTTCTATGGAGGGGTGTGATAGTGAGGGCAATACTAGAGAGGTTCATTGGTTAAGGTAGAGGTTCTTGAAAGGCTTATTGCGGACAATCACCTGTGTGGTGAGCGACTGTATCTTGTGGGTAAAGTGCATAACCTCTGCAGAGTGTAAAATCTATTCGAATAGCCGTGCTCGCGGTATTGAGCAATGCTCGGGAATTACAGTCAAGGGTTAGACTTTTGTTAAACAAAACTTATTGGGATGGCAGGATGCCATGGAAAGTGGAAATTGACATAGGATTGGAAACTTGGTTTACTTGAAATCTTGAATCTATCTATTATCATTATTTGTTTTACTGGTCTTTACAATCTATTTATTGTATTTGTTCATAAATGCTGCTTATTGCAAAATAGCCATAATAGCCTTTTCCTTTGGAATAAGCCTTGCATATAGTTACATAGAATTGCATTCTGTGCACAACTTGTTGAGTGCTTTATGTACTCACCCCTTGCAACACACAAAATCATCAGTTGAGGAGAAGACTACAACTTTGAAGGAAGAGAAGTTCCACGAGGAGGCGAATATCTAGGAGTTGAACCTTGTCAGTTGCATGTGGCATATTGATGGGATTCGTCGATGTTCTTCATTCCGCTGCTGTTTATTTATTTTGAGTTGAAGCCACCAAGGCCTCACAAGTGTAAGTTTGACCTTAAGGTCGTTCAATAGTTCTATATTAATAGGTGAAGTCTTTATTTATTATTTCGCTGTGTATGATTGTGATATTTCATCTATGTTGAGACTGTGTGCACTAGCGTGATGCTGGACTAGTGCGAATACACAGAGGGTCCGGATTTGCATATTCGGGTCTGACAAAGATGAAGGTGACCACCATAGACCTATCGACCTTGACTCTTGACGGGCTCTATTCCCGACTCAAGACTCATGAGATCGACGTCGTCTCTCATAAGACGAAGTCGCAGTCGATGGATTTGGTCACCGATCCCACTGGATCTTCTTCGGAGACATCAGTTGGTTTCCCTCTTTTCGCTCATTGCGAGCTAAGCGGTGAATAGCTAGAAATTTTTTTTGAATGTGAGCTTGCTCTTTTAGCTCACAAAATTTTTCATGGCTACAAGAGGGTGAGGGAGAGGAAGAGAGGTAGCATAATCACCTGCTTCGAGTGTTGTGGCCCTAACTACATTCGGGCAAACTGCCCCAAGCAGGGGAAAGGCAAGAATAATATTGGCGGTTTGGGAAAGAACGACGACACCAACAAGAACCGCAACAAGCCTCTAGTTCATGATCCAGCACGTGAGAAGAATTACCATAACTTCTCGAAGAAAAGAAGCTCTTCCACTACGTCCTTGCTGAACTCGATGACATCAGCCTCTCTGACACAGAGATCTGTAGTGATGAGGGTGAGGATGATTCGCAAGAGAAGAACAAAGGCGACGACGACTTCACTGGGATTTGTTTCATGGCAAACACCAACAACATCAGCGACTCCGAGCTCTAATCGACTCGGACGAGGTACCCTCCTATGACCAGCTCAATGAAGCCTTCTGCAAATTAGGAATTTCATGTTAGAGCTAGAGCTTGGTGTATGAAGTTAGAGAAGGAAGTAGGTACCTTGACTCAGGAGTTAGCTTCTCTTAGATCTTGTTTCTCCAAAGAGTCTACTGATTATACTCTTTGTGATGCTTGAGAACCTAATGACTATGCATGATAGTGTGGTTTCTAAGCTTGAGAGTTTTAGGTTGAAGAATGCTAGCACTAGTTCTATTGATGCTATTCCTGTAGATGCTAGTTTTCTTCATGCTCACACTAGTGTATCATGTGAAAATTTACCTAAATTACTTGGAAGCTATCTACTAGAAATAATGAACTTAAATTGCATGCTTCTAAAGACTCAGTCAGCTCATGTGAGGGCTGTAGGTAACTAAAACTTGACAATGAATCCTTAAATGTCAAGTGTGCTGAACTTGCTAAGGTTTTACTAGTTAAGTCACAAGAAAGTTGCTTGCGATGTGCTGAGATTGAGGGGGACTTGGATAAAATCCAAGTCGAGTTTAGGAAGAAGCTTGAGACCGAGACCCTTAGGATTAGAAATGCCCCTTGCATTTCTTGTGAGGCTCTCAAGGTTGAGGCAGACGTGCTATGAGAGAAAAATGCACGTGCTGGTAGTTTTTCCCTATCTGGTTCTTCTTCATCTTCTTCCCCCTGTTCTTCTTGTGCCTATCTCTTCCAGGAGTGTGAATACCTCATGAGCACTCATGAGAAGTTTGTAGGAGGCAAGAAGAAGCTCAATTAGCCAATTTAATCAAGGTCTAGGATTTTACTACTTGGAGCACGCTTGGGCTCATCCTCCCACTATTGTGCATGGCTCCAAGAGCGGAGAGATCGTGGTATATCCCAAGACGAGTACCACTGTGTTTAGGTCTGCTGGGGTTGTCCATGAATCTCTGACCAGAAGATTGCTTCACCTGTTGCTTTTGCCCCTAGCAAGGCATAGTACTCATGCACCTTCAGTCAGAAGGATGATCACCTAGTAGATTTCTGCTTCAGGTGTGCCAAGATCACGAGGCACGGTGTGTTCGTACCTTTAGGGGTATTGAGGGTCATCTCCAGACTCTAACTGCTCCTAAGGCACACACTGCTGCTAGATAGGATGGAGTGTCGCTTGTTTTTGGGCAGCGGTCAAAGCTTGGATTTCCTGCTGTTCATTCAAGTTTTCATCCTGGATCTACTCTTGGTTAGTCTCCCCACCGTCCTTTTGATATTGCTCGTGTTTCTCCTCAAGGTAGATATCAGCGGCGTGAAGTGTTTCCTAGTGAGAGATTTGGGCAGCCTCACTAGGATGGTCCAGCCTTTGCACGACGGTGGGCCAACCAAATTCTAGCTCCCAGATCTTCTGCTAGGGCTGCTTTTGGTCTTGTGAGAGTAGAGCATCAGAGATACACTAGAGTCCAGTCTTTTTCTCGTGTGGCTAGTACTTAGATCTTCTCTTTGTCCCAGTACTGAGTCATATCTCTCTCTTGTGTGTTGACAAGGTTCGTAGGATGGGGAAGGGAGATGTGTGGATTGTTGACTCTGGTTGTTCTCGTCATATGACCGAAGACTCTAGATGGTTCTCTTCCCTAGTCCGAGCTCCTGGTGATGAGTTGATCACTTTTGGGGATGCTTCATCAGGTAGAGTCATTGCCAAAGGTATCATTTGCATTAATGACAATTTCATTCTTAAGGACGTTGCCTTAGTGAGTAAGCTGCAATACAATTTGCTTTCTGTTTTCCAGCTTATCGATGACTCTTTCGAGGCAAGCTTTAAGGGTAGTGCTTGTAAAATTCTTGATTCATCAGGGAAGTTAGTTTGTGGGATTTCTAGATTTGGGAGAGTTTTTTGACCTGATTTTTCTGCTTTTTCTGGAGACTCTCTTCGTTGTCTAATTGCTTTAGAGTCCTGTGATCTCTCCTTCTAGCATAGGAGATTAGGTCACATCGGCTTCGACCATTTGAACAGGGTTAGCAATCACGATCTCATTCGTGTTTTGCCTAAACTTAAGATGGTCAAAAACTTAGTTTCCTCTCCTTGCCGACATGGCAAGATGGTTGTTGCTTTTCATCCTCTGGACACTGTTGCGATGACTGACGCACCAGGACAACTTTTACATATGGACACTGTTGGTCCAGCTAGTGTGCAGTAAGCGAGTGGGAAGTGGTATGTTCTTGTCATTGTTGATGATTTTTCGAGGTATTTTGGGTAATTTTTATGGCCTCGAAGGATGAGTCTTTTACCCATTTCAGGAGTTTGGTCCGTAGGTTGTATATTGAGCTCCCTAGTGCTTTACGAGCTATACGCAGTGACAATGGCACGGAGTTCAAGAACTCCTACTTTGAAAGTTTCTATTAGGAGTTAGGCTTAGAGCATCAATTTTCCTCTCCATACGTCCCTCAGGAAAATGGCGTAGTGGAAACGAAGAATAGGACCTTGGTCGAGATGGCCAGTATGATGCTAGACAAGCACAATACTCCTAGGAAATTTTGGGCTGAGGCTATAGATACTGTTTGCCATATGTCTAATCGAGTATTCTTGAGAGCACATTTGCACCACACTTATGATTTGAGGTACGGGCAAAAGCCCAGTGTTTCTCATTTTCGTGTGTTTGGTTGCAAATGTTTTGTTTTGAAGTCTAGAAACCTAGAAAAGTTTGAGTCTCGATCTTCTGATAGCATCTTTTTAGGTTACTTGACTTGTTCTCGTAGCTATAGGGTCTAGAGTTGTGATGCAAATAGGATAATAGAGACCTGTGATGTGACCTTTGATGAGGCTAGCCCAAGAGCTAGACCTGGATATATCAGTCTCTTCTTCCCTCTCTGAGACTATCTTTGTAGAGGATGAGGATGATGGAGATGATAGTGTTCCATCTAATCTAGTCCCCTCTACGCCTGAGGAGCCCGCTATTTCCATTTCTACACACTAGAGAGACCAGCCCTTAACTTCAGACTCTCCTTCAGCGAGTGGCTCTATTCCTGCCTCTTCTATTCATGAGGTAGAGGCAACTTCTGTTTCTGGACCTCCCCACCATATTAAAAGATATCATCTACCTGATTGGATCATTGGCAATCTGTTTGAGCGAGTCATATGCTCAAAATCTAGTTTGTCCAGTTTTTGCCTCCACTCTGCCTTTGTTGCCTCCTTTGAGCTGAAGGATGTTTCTTATGTACTATCCGATGAGTCTTAGATTAATGCTATGCATGAGGAACTTGAGAACTTCGAGAGGAACAAAGTATGGTAGCTTGTAGAGCCCCATTTGGTCATAATGTCATTGGAACCAAGTGGGTGTTCAAAAACAAGTAGAGTGAGGATGGGGTTGTCATTAAGAACAAGGCTAGGCTAGTTGCGCAGGGCTTTTCTCATGTTGAAGGTCTTGACTTTGAGAAGACCTTTGCCCCTGTAGCTAGATTAGAGGCTATTAAGATCCTGCTTGCATTTTCGTTATCCAAGGGCTTCAAGCTTTATCAAATGAATGTCAAGAGTGTATTCCTCAACGGGTATATTGAGGAAGATGTGTATGTTAGGCAGCCTCCAGGATTCGAGAACCCCAAGTACCCAAACCATGTCTTCAGGCTTTTCAAAGCTTTATATGGACATAAACAGAACCCTAGAGCTTGGTATGAGAGGCTTAAGTCTTATCTTGTTAGTCATGGTTTTAAGATGGGTATAGTACACAAGACTCTATTCATCAGACACTAGAATTATCATTTTCTCCTCGTCCAGATTTATGTGGAAGATATTATCTTTGGTGGTTTTTTGCACTCTCTTGTGTCTCAGTTTTAAGATGTGATGAGCACAAAGTTTGAGATGAGTATGATGGGCGAGTTGAGCTACTTCCTCAGCTTTCAAATCAAGTAGACTCATGAGGGCACCTTCTTGCATCAAGGCAAGTACACTCGTGACCTCTTGAGGTGCTTCGACATGTCTGACGGGAAGCCGGTGATGACTGCTATGGCCACCATTGTTGTCTTTGAGCCTGATGAGGATGGTGAGCTAGTTGATCAGAAGGAGTATTAGAGCATGATCGGCTGTCCTTGTACCTCACTGCTTCGAGGCCGGACATACATTTTGTTGTGTGTCTATGCGCTCGATTTTAGGCTTCTCCTCGCGCCACTCACCACCAAGTGGTGAAGCGTATCTTCATGTACAGTCAAGCTACCACTAATTATGGTATTTGGTACTGTTCTTCTTGTCTATCCCTTGAAGCCTTTTTCGATGTAGAATTTGCTGGCTGTAGGATAGATAAGAAGAGCACTTCTGGCACTTGCCAATTCATTGGTACTTCTCTTGTTTCTTGGTCATCTAAGAAGTAGTCCAAAGTTGCATAGTCCACCACTAAGGCTGCGTATGTTGCAGCCACTAGTTGCTGTAGTCAGGTGCTTTGGATGAGATCGACCTTGCGGGATTTTGGGTTAGACGTAGATAGTGTTCCACTTTTCTATGACAACACTTCTGCTATTTGCATTGCCAAAACCCAGTGCAGCATTCTAGGACCAAGTATATAGATATTAGATTTCACTTCCTCAAAGACCATGTGGAGAAGGGTGATATAGTTATTTAGTTTGTTGAGAGTGATCACAAGATTGCCGATATCTTTACCAAGCCTTTGGATAGCTCTAGGTTTGTGGTCTTGAGAGGAGAGCTTGGAGTTGTGTGCCGATACGGCATCTCTTGAGACGGAGCTAGTTCTGTATATTATGTACTATATATGTTTTCATCCATATTTCCTTTCTTTTGCATCTTCTAGGTGTTTTTGGGCTTACTCTTAGATTTCTTAGTACGCTTCACTTAGACTTTTGGCATGCTTTGCATGAACCTCTCATCTTATGCTATAGGTTGTTATCATGCAAAATTAGCTGATCTCTCTTCTATCTAGGTTGAGCTTGTTCATAGTCTTATAAGTCTAGCAAGTGTTGGGCCCCCTAGGTAGACAGGGTCTGTGTGCACTCCTCAGCTTGGGATCTAAAGTCAGCTTTTCTATGTCAGTCATTGGGGAAATGAGAGCGAGTCTGATCCATATTATTTTCTACTATCTTTTCTATGCTCTATATCCACCTAGTTTGCAGTTTCTTGATTTTTCTGTGACAACACTTCTCCAGGTGGAAACTACGGCGGATGACACGGTGGCATCGGGGCAAACTTGTTCTGATGACTGGGGGTCTCGTTGGCTGACACTGATCCCTGACTCTCCGGCTCTGGCACAAGCTCCTCTAGATCCTCCTCGGACTCCTCCAGCTCAGCTGCCTCCTCCCTGAGGTAGAGAGCCTCCTCCAGCTCGGCTATCCTCTCAGAAGCCATCCTCCTAGACTCCTGAAGATTCTTTTTGGCCTTCTCCAATGCTTCATATACCTCTGTAAGCTCCTGCTTCGTAGTCTTCGTGAGGGTCTCCTGTGCTGAAGCAAAACGTGCTAGGTGGACGACGATGGCATCTTCCTCCCCCTTGATCCTGTCCTCAGTGACGGCATTTCCATTGGGATGATACTTGAATACGGTGGACTCCAACTCTGAAGCGTAGTCACAGGCAAGGCGACGAAGTGCAAGACGGGCGGTTGTAGATTGTCCCTCTTACTTTTCCATTCACGATCCAGTTGGTACCATGATAGATAGGACGATCAAAGCCTCCCAACAGCTGCAGCATCCTCTAAAGCTCAGCGGCAAATCCTCCTTTACGCTCTACATAAAGACACTCTATCTCAACCTATAGAAAGCAGCTCTCGTAAAAACCTCAACTCAAAACTAGAGAAAAGACAGAAAAATTCAGCAAAGGTGGAAAGCAAGAAAGAAGGGATAAGTCAAGATCCTTTTAATCTTTCAAGTTAATTTTGCCTTTAGAAAATAGTTTTGGACACTCCTAAGACGACAAACTAGCTAGGGCTTGACCTATGGTCAGTATGGCTCTGATACCACCTCTGTCAGGACCCTCTGTCTGGACCCGAATATGCAAATATGGCCCCTCTGTGTATTTCCGCACTAGTCCAGGATCACGCTAGTGCACACAAGCTCAACATTGATGAATATCACAATCATACTTAACGGTAACATAATAAAGACTTCAACAACATTAAATATAACCATTGAACGACCTTATGGTCAACCTTACATGAATACGCCTCGCAGGGCTAAGACTGAAAATAAATAAATTGCAGCGAAAATAAACACAAGCATAGAAACCCTTCAATCTGCCACAGGCAACTGACAAGGTTCGCACCCTTGTTATTCGCCTCTTCTTAATACTCTTCCTCAAAAGCAGGTGTTGCTTCTTCTCCAACCGGTGATGTTTTGTTGCAAGGGGGTGAGTACATAAAGCACTCAATAAATTGCGCACAGAATGCAAGTCTAATATTCTATATGCATGGCTTAATACAAAGGATAAGCTGACATGGTTAATTTGCATAAACAACGTTCGTAAAAGAATAGCATTAATAGATTGAAAGATAGTAAAACAAATAATATCAATAATACATTTTTCCATTTGTTTTCTAATAACCAACTCATTACATTATTCCATATTTCACGTCCATACCCCATCTGTTTTTAATAAAATCTAACCCCTGACTGTAATCACCGAGCAATGCTCAATACCGCGAGCACGGCTATTCGAATAGGTTTTACACTCTGCAAAGGTTATACACTTTACCCACAAGATACAACCATACACCACAAAGGCGAGTGATTATAACAAAGCCTTTCCAATGCCTATCTAAACCCAGTACTATCCACTAAGGTTTCAACACTGGTGGGACTGGTTACCACATCCAGTGGCCCCCTCTTTCGTCATGAGAGTCTACCCGTACACCCGAAAACCACACTGCCAAGATAGTACTGAAGCCTAGACATAACAATTTAATCAGCTAGGCCTGTCACATAACAAACATGTGGTTGTATGAATGACTCAGTTCAAATTCTTGCAAGGTTAAGTCCTTAATTGACCAAGGCAAGACTAACTAAACATCATCAAAACCATGAACCAACCATTATCATAAAAAAAACAATGCGATCGCCCAAGTGCCACATTGGCCCACCACAAATACATGCCACTTGCCTCAGTCTAAATCATTTTACCACCCCGGTTGATTACTATGCACTACGTGCCATCAACAACAACAACATTGTGTGACAACATCCAACACATAAGTTAATAAATATGTTCCATAATCATTAAGCAAGATTAACCATTTTTACATAAAATGATGACTCGTTGCACGGCTAAGCATTCTACTTGCGTTCTAACCAACCATATTGGCAATTATAGCTACCAATTAGTATTAAACCATTCTAGGGTGACAAATGAAATACGACATACAACATGGCAAGGTGGATGTAACTCAAAGTGGATCATAACTAATCCCAAGATATTTGAAACAGTGATACTTGAATTAATATGCAATACTTTGAATCAAAATAATATTTAAAGCATAGGTTCAACATGATCAAAGCACAACTTGCCTTCAAATAGCTCTAACTCCTACTCTGGACCTTGCTCGAGTGCTGCCTCCTCAATCACAAACTCACCGGGCAACTCGACGTTTACGCGTAACAAGCGAGAAATCAATAAATAGCAAGTACAAAGAGCAAGATCAACTCCAAAAATTAAATAAAATTTACCATTAAATAGAGCATGATTTTACAGATTTTTAAAAACTAGAATCAGCTCAATTGGAGTTCCAATACAAAAGATATAGCTATTTAAAGTTTGGAATAAAAGATAATTCTGAAAAATAGAAAAACCGAATTAACCAAATTACTTTTACACTGAAAAATAGCATTTATGATGTCATGCTGACGTCAGCACCGAATATGATTTTTGGCTAATTATTTTTCTAAAGAAAAACAATTTATGACATCACGTTGACGTCAGCGGACACGTGGCCCAATCAGAAGGCGACACGCATCACTAGCGCATGGACTCGGTCCACCGTGGACTCGACGCATGGCGCCTCGGCTATGGCACCCGACACGTGGTTGGCTGCGACGCCGATGCGTCGTGGCCGTACGATTCAAAATCGACGGTTAGGATCCGGTCGATGGAGGCTGCGGCGGCAGATACGCGACGAGCTAACACCATCGCTACGCGGTCCGATCCGGATCGAACGGCTCGCGCTACATGACGCGGACTTGCGAAGTGGCTACCTCGGTGGACCACATGTGGAGAAGATCCGACGATGCTCACTAGATCCGACGGCTGATGAAGCTTGCAACGGCGACGATGGCATGGCGGAGCGGGCTCATCGGAGATGAAGACGACGACACGACCGAAGACGTTTTGAGGATTCTCTGGCGACACGAAAGGATGGAAACGATGCGTCTTGGCACGGCGAAGCAGATGGCGGCCTTGACGACGGTTGGGACTCAACGTACGGTGAACAAGCGGTGAAAAACGACGGCGGAGGCTTCGACGAACATCGGCAAGCTCGCACGGGCGAACGATGGCGTCTCGACGTGCTCAACTGGGCCAAAAGATGCGGTGTGGGGTGAAGAGCTCAATGGCGGCGGCGGCGGCGCTTAAATAGCGGCCTTGACTTTCGTGAATCTCGCGCGAAACGAGGTTCACTCTGATCCGACAGGGATATGGATGAGCGATGTGGCGCGATCACAGTCGTCCACGCGGTGACGATCGACGGCTTGCAACACGCGGGCGATGCGGGGAAGGCTTGACCGTTGGATCTCGATCTGACGGTCACGATCCTAGGGTTTCGGTGGAGCAGGCTACGCGGATTGGGCTACACAGAGAAATGGGCCGGACCGAGGGGTGTCGGCCCAACACTGCTCAACCGATTTTTAAAAAAATTTTGAATTAAAATAATTCAGATAAATAGATAAATCCATAATACATAGCAAAAATATGAGGATCAATCCCAAAAAATTCCAGAAAATACTTTGGAACATTTGGAACTCAAATAAAATATTTTCAACCAAAGATCATTAATACTTTTCTCTGAATAGTTAAAAGATAGCAAAAGGCTTTATTCAAAATTCCAAAATGAATTAAATAAAACCTCAGAAATCCAATAACAAAGAGAAATCATATTAAATTCAATAAAAGCAAAATTTGGGATGTTACACATTAACTTTCCTTAATTAGATGTGTTTGTGCCTGACACTCACATGCATAGCATTGGTTACACTTGATAAGGTCATCATAATGGTAATGGACTTTGGGTCATAGGGTTGGGGCCGAGGCATATAGAGATGGCACCCAACAACAAGAGTCATATAGAGATATGATTAGCAAAGGATTGTTTACCAAATTTATTGGCCTTCTAGCAGTGATGCTAAAGCTCACTAGTAGACTAATTAATTGTGGATCTTGAAACACTAAGTATCATAAGAGAGATATGGAATTTAGTGAAACTATCTTTGTTAAATTGTTTAATACAAGTTACTTTTCGTGAATGTTTGTCTCAGTTTTTTGCATATATTTTCTATTAGATCATGGCACCACCTATTGCTATACCTACTTCCAGTTTTGCTTTAAGTTTGATAATTGAAAAGAAAAAACATAATGGAAAGAACTTTACAGATTGCTCCCGCAACCTAAGAATTGTTCTCAGGTAAGATAAAAAGGAACGCGTTCGAGAGCAACCAATTCCAGATGTGCTTGATTAGAATGCTACTAGTACTGTTAAAGCCACTTACAAAAAGTCATGAGATGAGTCCCTTGATGTTAACTGTCTCATGCTTGTTGCTATGAACTCAGACCTTCATAAGTAGTTTGAGAACATTGAGGCCTATGATATGATTGTGGCGCTTAAGGGCATGTCTGAGACTCAGGCTAGGACTGAGAGATATGAGATCTCAACATCCTTGTTTGGATGTAAGCTAGCCTAGGGTATTTCAGTGAGTCCTCATGTAATCAAGATGGTTGGTTACACACAGAGCTTGGACAAACTTAGTTTTCCCCTTAGCCAAGAGTTGGCTACTGACTAGATTCTTGCGTCACTCCCTCCATGCTTCGAGCAATTCATTATGACTTTTCATATGAATGGCAGAGGACAGCATTAAAAAAAAGCACAAGTCATGTGATGATAGTGCAGAAAAGTATTAGCTTCGAGAAGAAGGCTGCTAAAGGAAAAGGCAAGGCTAAAGCTTTGGATAAGATCCCCAGTAATAAGCCTAAACCTAAGCCCAAGTCTAGCCCTACTTCAGAGAGTGAATGCTTCTACTGCAAAGAGTCAGGCCATTGGAAGAGGAATTGTAAAAAGTACCTGGCAGATCTAAAAAAGAATAGTAGACCTAAGTCATCCACTTTAGGTATTAATTTTATAGATGTATTTCTTGTCGATTCTCTTTTTAACTCTTGGGTATTTGAAATCGGATCGGTTCCTTATATTTGCAATTAGATGCAGGAGTTGATAAGGAGTAGGTGTTGCAAGAGGCGAGGTTGATCTCCGCGTTGGGAATAAAGCAAGGGTTGCTGCATTGGCATCGGGACCTTACCACTATATTTACCTTCAAGATTTATTATGGAATTAAATAGTTATTATTATGTTCTAGCATTAAGTAGAAACATTAACTCTACCCCATGTTTGTTGGCACAGGGTTATAAATTCATTATTGAGGACAATAGTTGTTCTATAATTTTGAATAAGATGTTTTATGGCTATGCTCCTTTTATGAATGGGTTATTTATTTTAAATCTTGATGATGCACTTATCTATAATATTGATCCTAAGAGACTTCGGCCTAATGATTTGAATCCCACTTACTTTTAACATTTTCGCTTGGGTCATATTAGTCAGAAACACATGATGAAGCTCCATAGAGATAGTTTTCTAAAATCATTTGAAATGTGTGAGTCTTGTCGACATGGTAAGATGACTAAGACACCTTTCACTGGGCATTGTGAGAGGGCGTTTGACTTATTGGAACTTGTACATACAGATGTATGTGGACCAATGAATACAATAGCTAGAGGTTGTTTTCAGTACTTTATTACTTTTACCGATGACTATAGTAGATACAGTTATGTCTACTTAATGAGGCGCAATCGAACCTTGTTACACATGGTTTGGTCAATGATGAGTAAGTCAGATCTACCACTATCTTTTTGGGGTTATGCTCTAGAAACTGTAGCTTTCACACTAAATAGGGTACCATCTAAATCTGTAGATAAGACAACAAATGATATGTGGACTGGGAAGAGTCCTTGTTTGTCTTTTTTGAAAATTTGGGGTTGTAATGTTTATGTTAAACGTCAGACATCCAACAAACTCACCCAAATTTGATAAATGCTTTTTCGTGGGATGTCCTAAGAAAACATTAGGATATTACTTTTACAACCGAGAAGAGGACAAAGTATTTGTCGCTTGGAATGGTGTCTTTTTAGAGAAAGAGTTTCTCTCGCAAAAGGTAAATGAAATAAAAGTGCAACTCGAATAAGTTCGAGTGACTCCACTTGGGGGGACTTGGTAGTGAAAACTCCAGTTGGAGGGATCCTAGTTAAGGAGGAACTAATGGCATATAGGTCGAACAGGCTGGGCAAAGTACCTACTCGGTATCCGTGCAATATATTGTTGTTGGACAGCGATGAGCCTACGACTTCTAAGGAACTGATGATGAGCCCAAACTCTGAGAAATGGCTTGGAGCCATGAGATCTAAGATAGAATTCATAGGTGACAATTAGGTTTGGAACCAAGTCGATCCGCCAGATGGTGTAAAAACCATCGAATACAAATGGGTCTATAAGAAGAAGATTGATATGGATGATAATGTTCACATCTATAAAGCTCGACTTATCACAAAGGGGTTTTGACAAGTTCAAGGACTTGACTACGATGAGACTTTCTCGCCAGTTACGATGCTTAAATCTGTATGAATCATTCTAGTTATTGCTTCATATTTTGATTATGAGATATAGCAAATGGATGTCAAAACAGCTTTCCTTAATGGAAACCTAAGTGAGGATATGTACATGACACAGCCTAAAGGTTTTATCGATCCAAAGAATGCTAGTAAAATTTGAAAACTTTAGAAATCTATTTATGGGTTGAAGCAAACATCTCAAAGTTAGAATATTCATTTTGATGAGGTAGTCAAAGGGTTTGGCTTCATCAAGAACATAGAAAAACCTTGTGTTTACAAGAAGGTTAGTGGAAGCACACTTGTAATTCTGATCTTGTATGTAGATGACATATTATTGAATGGGAATGACATTCCTATGCTGAAATCTGTTAATGTGTCAATGAAAAATAGTTTTTCTATGAAGAACTTAGGAGAAGAGCATTTATCTTGGGCATAAAGATCTATAGAGACAGAGAGAAAAGGCTAATTGGAATAAGTTAGAATACTTACATCAACAAGGTATTGAATTGGTTCAACATGCAGGATGCCAAGAAGGGGTTCTTGCTTATGTTGTATGGAATAAGTCTTAGTAAGACTCAATGTCCTTCGACTACTGATGAGCGAGACCATATGAGTATGATTCCATACGCTTCAACCATTGGGTCTATCGTGTTCACCATGTTATGTACTCCACCAGATGTATCATATACTCTAAGTGTTATGAACAGATACTAGATGATCTAGGTGAATGACATTGGACAGAAGATAAAAACATCCTTAAGTACTTGAGAAGGACTAATGATGTGTTCCTAGTTTATGAAAGTGAGGAAGTGCTCATTGTAAATGGTTACACCAATGCAAGCTTCTAAACTGACAAGGATGATTACTGTTTGCAATCTAGATTTGTATACATTTTGAATGGAGCAGTGAGTTGTAAAAGTTCCAAACAAACAAGGTTTATGATTCTACGATGATTGCCGAGTACATTGTGGCTTCTAAAGTTACAAAGGAGGGTATTTGGATAAAGAAATTCGTTGCTAAACCGGATGTCGTCCCAACTGCTTCGAGGCATTGCTATGTTGCTATAGATCATCCTAGCATTGAAGCTTCGCAACAATATCTCCAAGGTATCCACATGTATGGGCCATGGACGATACACACCAGAGTGCTAGCACTGGTTGCGCGGTTCTGGACGAAGGAGGTGTGGCTGCTAGGGTTTTAGGAATTTTGAATTCTTATGGCATCTCTTAACCATAAAGCCACCATCCCTTCCCAATATATAGACGCATCACAATGGCTCTCTACATTAAAGGCCCATTTGAAACTCGAAGCCCATCAGAATTTGAATCACCATCCGAATTAAATCCCAATCCTTTAAGCGTGCGACCCTATTGATTTACATATACTTGGACATGGCCCGATCATAGGGGGTGACCTGATCTTGTGATAACGAATATAATAACTCGGACCCGTGAACCTTGATAAACATTGGTGCCAATCACCATCTCGATACGACAACCTACGACACGTGAATTCACCCAAGGACACATTTTGATCACCCCGAAGAAGTTGTAAGAACAATGATGATAAATTTCAGATTATAACTCCCCATTCTAATGGGACATTGGAGCACAAGCCATAGAAAATAAGAGTATTTCTTTGATCGTAAAATTCATGGTTATGTTTACAATGGAGGGAGCACATATATATAGGGGTGGTGGTGCATGAACAGTAAATTGCCTCCAATATACACTCTCCCATCTAAATGGAAACAAATTATTACATAATATGGGAATAATCTCCTCTTGCCATGTCATGGTGACCACCTTTATTTCTTGGAGATTGTTGAAATCCCTTCTTGCCAAGTCATGGTGATCTCTTTCTTTGTTTGAAATTGCTAATATCTTTACTTTCTTTCCTTCTTGCTTCTTTCCTTTGCATAAGGAAAGTCGAAATCTCTCCTACCTTCTCTCTTGCTTCTTTCCTTTTCGCTTGAAGTGTATACATGGAAGGAGATAGAGGGGCTCATGGGCCACATGGGCCGCATTGTAACACCCCGGCACAACACGTGCCCAGAATGTCACCATAACAACTACAAATACTAACAAATGCTCCAATTACCCAAAAATTTCAGTAAGCAACCTAAATAAAAATCTCACATCTATAGCATGCCACGACCACAACATGGGCATAAATAAATAAGCAACCACATAACAATAATCCCATGCATATGATAACTAGAAAAGCATACTAGAAAATAATTCCAGCAACATTAACATCACATAGCTAGCTCAATAATTATGCTAAACAAGTAACACAGTTCCACTTTTGATCAAGATAGTATTTAATCAACAAGATCAAATAGGACACATCTACACGATAAATAGGGATAAATGATTGAACATCTAATTTATTATTTATGGTGAAATTGCTCCAAAGCTAATTATTATGAATGGCATGAATGTGTGACGTGGTGAAGCTAAACTCCATCCCTTCATGACGTCCTCAAAGTACCTAAAATATTAAATAAACAAGCGTGAGTCCAAAAAACTCAGCAAATTATATCATACAAGGATAAAATACATTAAGTTACTCAAGAGAAACATACAACATATTTCCCCATCCACACAAGTAGTGAATCTCAACAGTTAGCATCACATTTTTAATCTCATGTGCAATGCACCATGCTTTCATGCTAAAAAATGCACCATTCATAACCTATACCGGTATACCTTGAGTGCACACCTGTGAGTGTCGCACCCTTTCTTTCCCTACCATCCCAGTGGAGGGGCCCACAAGTAAGTCTCACTCCCATCCATCCCCGCGGATGGGACTACTTGATAGGTCTTTCAACATAGCACTCCGGATTAGTCATATGACCACATATGACTTTCTCACCAACCTGGCTCGAATTCTTTTCATGACATGGATGCAAATGATGCAATATAATATCTCAATTTTACATTTGCCATGTATCATCATCCGAAGGATGGAGCACAAATAATACCAACAATTGAAATAACTCATATAAATCATCATGATTGCAAATTTAACAATAAACACCATATCTCATTTCCAGCCATCCTTAATTGTGCAATATACGTGACTCTTTACCACGCAAAGAGGAGGGGCCTGAGCTTGAGGCCGCACCGGGAGTCACACCACTTACAGCAAGCACACCTCCTCAAAAACATGTCACAATAGTACATACACCAAAAATAACAATAACGCAACTACGCACCATCCCCGGGATAAGCTATCACTCTTGGCAATCAATTAACCCCTTGCTGTCCTTACTGTCAGAATACCATAAATTTCAGTCCAAGAGCCCAAAAATAGGAACTCATTAACTTTATAAAAACTACACAAGAATACCAAACAATATTCTAGTTACTCATCATTTTTAATGACTACATCAAATCCCTCAAATTCAACATAGAAAACCAATCTGTCATCAACCTGGAAAGCAGCCTTCACAATTTTGTAACTATTTTTATACAACACCAAATTAAGCAAACAATGACATTTTCTAAATCTACCAGAAATTTCCTAGCTATCTCTAGTTATTGAAATAATTTAATTAGACATCATATTTGCCCTAATTTGCTAATTACCGCGAGTGCTACTAACAGGCACAGATTCTGGACATCAGTATTTCAAAAGGCCATAACTTTTAAATCGCTTAACTAAAATTCATGTTCTTGGTATATAATTGAACTTAAGGCAACGATCTACAACTTTCACAACAGCCGAGCCCTCTGAAAATGACTAGAACTATTTCGAAACTTAGATAAAAAAACGCTAACAGCGCTGCACGAGGGCAGAACTATCCTAGACCTAAACATTCTCTAATCAAACTTAGTATCAACAATAAAACAGAAAACCCTAGCAAGGCGAAACCAGATTATAGAGACCAAAAAACCCACTCCACCTAGTAAAACAATTATACCTTCCGAAGACTCACGAGATCAACATAAAAATGCGAACTCTCCCTACAAACCGCGTGATCTGCAATCCTTCTTGCAAACCAATCCACCAGGGCAACAAGGGAGATTGGCTAGAAGGAAGGGCAAGGCTAGGGCGCCAGAGAGGAGCTAGGGGCTAGCCAAGACTAGCCAGGAGAGAGGGCGCCCAAGAGAGAGGATGAGGAGAACCACAGGAGAAGAAAGCAGGGGCGGCTGGGGATGAAGTGGCGTAGGGAGGGGCTGGGGGACTAGGTTAGGGGTGGCTAGGGGGTGGGATATGGTTAGACCACTAATTCTTCCCCCACATGGGCCAAATACCAGACTCTAGCGGCCCATAATAGCCCCATGAGGTCTAAACAGCGCACAAAACCCCAAATTTCAGCCCATACAGCAAAAATTATTTGGGATATTACACGCATGTAGTTGGCATGGTCCATGCCTCCAAGTGCTCCTATGTGTTTCCTGATACTAGTAATGTTTCTGTTGTCTCCTTTTGCTATCTGTCGTCCCTCTCCTCCCGCTAGACTCAACATATTCCAACACCTTCATATCTGAGAACACAAAAAGTAGTTGCAAAAGGAAACATCTAATTCTCATTAGAAGTTAAATTATGGTCAGTTAAAAGAAAAACAAAATTTTGAGCTAGTTTCTTGGCACTTGATCGTGCTATAGGCCCTTGAAACATATTTGGAGCCTCATCATGAGTACTAGAAGCTAGAAAAAGGTGTAGATGATGTCGGTGTAGTCGAAGTAATGCTCTCATCATCCTCCCTCTCTTGAAAATGAGTTATCCTCAACTCTCTATCCTGTGATCCAAAGAAAGGAGATAAATCTGAAACATTAAAGTTGCACTTATAGCGTAGTCTTCTCCCAAAAATTCAATCTAGTAAGCATTGTCATTAATCTTCTCAAGAACCTTGATTGAACCATCACCTCTATGCATCAATTTGGACTTCCTATTTTCTAGAAAACATTCCTTTCTCATTTGAACCCAAACGATGTCACCTGGCTCAAAAAGCATGTTCTTTCTAGACTTGTTGGCTCTATCAACATAAGAATGTATCTTATTTTCAATTACTTTTTTAGTGGTTGCATGAAGTTTTTTTAATAATATCAGCATGTTTAGAAGCATCCATATTTGTACGTTCTAATAAAGGGAGTGGTAACAAATCAAGTGGTATGATAGGTTTAAAATCATACACTACCTCAAAAGGACAAAGTTGATTAGTAGAATGTATCGCCCTATTATATGCAAACTCCACGTGCAGTAATCAATCCTCCCACTTTTTTAAATTCTTCTTAATCATTGTTCTTAAGAGTATAGACAATGTGCAATTTACCACTTCAGTTTGTCCATCAATTTCTCGGTGACATGCTGTAGAAAACAGCAATTTTGTTCCTAGCTTTGCCCACAATATCATCCAAAAGTAACTCATGAATTTGACAACATGATCTAAAACAATGGTTAGTGCAACACCATGCAACCTCATAATTTTCCTAAAGAACAAATGAGCTACATGTGAAGCATCATCACTCTTATGACAAGGAATAAAATGAGTCATCTTAGAAAACCTATCCACTAATACAAAAATAGAATCTCTCCACCTCTTAGTCCTAGGTAATCTTAAAACAAAATCCATGCTAATGCCTTCCCATGGAACACTAGGAATTGAAAGAGGTGTATACAAACCATGTGGATTTAACTTTATGACATGTAACACATCATTGTACAAACTATTCGACGTCACGCACATATTAGGCCAATAAAAATGATCACTTAGCATCATGAGTGTATTTTCTGTGTCAAAATGTCGCATCAATCCACATGCAAGAGATTCTTGCAACAACAAACAAATAGACAAATTGGGAACACAAAGCTTGTTAGCACAAAACAAATGGCTATCATGTCTATGAAACTTACCCATCCTTTTCCTTCTTGGTAGTGAGAGTATGGTGCTGAAAATTCATTATCATAAGCATACAAATCTTTCAAACTCTCTAATCCGGGAACTTTAATTTCTAATTGAGTTAAAAACACAGATTTCCTAGAAAGGGCATCAGCAATAACATTCTCTTTGCCTTTCTTATATTTAACAATATAAGGGAAAGTTTCAATGAATTCTACAAACTTAACATGTCTACGGTTTAAATTAGCTTAGTCTTTCAAATATTTCAAAGGTTCATAATCAGAACGAATAACAAATTCTTTAGGCCAAAGATTATGTTGCCAAGTTTCAAGTGCTCTAACCAAAGTATACATTTTTTTATCATAAACAAGATAATTCAATTGAGCTCCTCCTAATTTTTCACTAAAGTATGCTATTGGTTTTCCCTCTTGCATTACAACACCACCAATACCAATTCCACTAGCATCACATTCAATTTCAAAAGTCATAGTGAAATCTGGTACAACAAGCAATGGTGCTTCAGTTAAGCGTTTCTTAAGTTCATTGAAATCATGTTCTTGCCGTTCACCCCAAGTAAGCACAATGCCCTTTTAGTCAATTTATTCAATGAGGCAGCAATGGTACTAAAATATTTAACAAAACGATGATAGAAACTAGCAAGACTATAAAAGCTTCTAACTTGACACACATTCACAAGAGTAGACCAATTCTTAATTGCTTCAACTTTAGATTCATCACTTCTATGCCATGTCCAGAAACTACATAGCCTAAGAACACCACTTTATCTTGACAAAAAGTGCACTTCTCAAAATTATCATACAGTTTCTCATGCCAAAGCATATCAAGAACTTGTCTAATATGTTCAATGTGTTCATCCATCGTTTTGCTATAGATAACTATATCATGAAATTATACCACAACAACTCTTCTAATGAAAGCTCTAAAACATGATTCATTAAGCACATGAATGTACTAGGTTCATTAGTTAGTCCAAAAGATATGACTAACCACTCATAAAATCTAAATTTTATTTGAAAGCAGTTTTCCATTCATCACCATGTTTCAGCCTAATCTGGTGGTATCCACTAAGCAAATCAATCTTGGAGAACAAGATAGCACCACTAAGTTCATCAAGCATATCATCTAACCTAAGAATAGGATGATAGTACCAAATAGTAATATTATTAATGGCACAACAATCAACACACATTCTCCATGAACCATCCTTATTAGGAACAAGAATGACAGGAACAACATAAGGGCTCAAGTTTTCGCGTATGTACCCTTTGTTAAGTAGTTCTTGCACTTGGCGTTGATTCTCTTTTGTCTCCTCCAGATTGGTTCGATATGAAGGCCGGTTTAGGAGAGATGCACCTGGTATCAAGTCAATTTGGTGCTCAATTCCTCGCATTGTTGGCAAACCAGTAGGAATCTCATCTGGGAATACGTCCTCATATGCCTGCAAAAGAATAGAAATAGCACTAGGAAGAGATGTCAAGTTGGTAGTGGAAATCGAAACATCCTTGAGAAATAACACATAGTGCATCAAATCGGGATTGACTTCTTGCAAATTTGATTTTGTAGCTATCATGACTAATTTCTCTCCCTCAACTTTCTTTTTGGCTCTCAAGCTAGCTCTATGTATCTCATTTCAGCAAGGTGCAAAATCACTAACTTTCCTGTTATCTTGCTCTTTTGCTTGTTGTTTATTCAATTGTTCAGCAACAATTTGATTAGGAGTCATGGGCAACAAATTTTTATTGAATCCCTTATACTTAAAAGAACAAGTATATTCACACCCGTTATGCATTGCCCCTACATCAAATTGCCAAGGTCTTCCCAACAATAAATGACAAACAGTCATAGGCAGAACATCACAAACAACTTCATCAGAATAATCTTTAATCTTAAATGGTACCTTAACTATGTATTGAACCTTTACATCTCTACAATTACTAAACCATTGAACATGATATGGATGAGGATGTTTAAGCAATTTCAGATCAAGCTTGTCACACATTTCCACACTAGCTGGGTAATGATAACTAACACCATCAATGATTAGTTTAATTACCTTATCACATACCTTAGCTTGAGTTTGGAAAAGGTTGCATTGTTGCACCGTAGAGTCATTTTCTTGGATTTGAACACTTAGGGTTTTAGTAACCACAAGCGTAGGTCCTGTTTCATGTGAGAAATCTTGACCCTCAGAGTCTTGTTCTTCTTCATGTGCCTCTTCATGGACACCGATTTCAGAATGCGGTTTCATTTCATCTTCACTCATTGAGTCATATTCTCCATCTTCAGTGATGAACATCATGCAATTGTTTGGACATTCCCACGAAATGTGTCCATACCCTAAATACTTGAAGCATTGCACCTCTCTACTTTTGGTTGTTGACCCAACTGAAGATGTAAGGGTTGGAGCACCTTTCTTTTCGCTTGTAGTACCAACAGTCTTTGTCACAAAAGAAGTATAAATCGAATTGACGAAGAAGTACCTCGTCCCAAGCTAAAACGTGCTTTGGATGCATCTGAAGATGAAGATGGCGCCCTCAAATTGAAAGATGCCGCCCTTTGTGCTAGCCTTGCATCTTCCATCATTTGTTTTTCGGCCTTTGTTGCTTGATGTACCAACTCTAACGTGGTATTATAGGGTTGATAAATAACAATACACTTCACATTGCAATTCAAATAATGTAGAACTCGTCCAGTCGTTTTCTCTTCATCTTCTTGAACATGTGCCCGAATCATGTATTGCTCCATCTCCTTGTAGTACTCCACCACTAAACGTGCGCCTTGTCTTAAATTTTGTAATTTATCAAAAGGTTAGGTATATAATGGTTAGGAACAAAACGAGAACGCATTTCCCTTTTCATTTCAGCACATGAAGCAATGTGTGTTTCTCCGTGCTCCTCCCTTTGATTAATCACTTGTTCTCACCAAATTAAAGCATAGCCATCGAACTCAAGAGCCGCCATGTGTAGCTTCTTCTCTTTTGAGTATTTGTGCATTCGGAAGATCTTATCTATCTTAAGGTCCCAACTGAAGTAACTGTCTGGATCTACATCACCAACAAACTTAGGATTATTAAATATTACCTTACCGAACTTCTCCATAGGTGCTCCTCCTTGTCATCCACCATGATGTCAATAGCCATCATTGTGGAAAAGCATGAAGTTGCTGTTAATGTCTTTCTCAATGGCGCCATACCCATGGCCTTGGGAAAGCACCATGGCCACCTCTACCACGCCCAAGGTATGGTGGTCGAATTGCATTGGCAATGACGCTATCTCTCCTCCATGATTGGGCCTCCTGCTCTAAGCGTGCGGCAGTCTCCACATCTATTTCATTGAGTTCTGCACCTCCACCTTGAACACTAGTCTCCCATTGTATTCTATTTTCTAGTATTTGATCCTTGTAAAACTCATTCAACTTTTTATCAAATTAACCTACCATTTGTGTCACGATGTCATCTCTCAAGATGTTCATGTTCTTATTGAGTTGTTCATTGAATCCATTTGTCATCTTCTCCAATTCAGCATGTGTGATAAATAGTAACGACTTTCCCTTATCTCTACCATTATCTGCCATGGTTAGTGCAAACACGAAAACAAATCAACAAATATATGATGTATATGATGGATATACTCAAGCTCACCCTCTCGTTTACCACCCTAAGTTCTTACTACTCCTTCTATGGATTAAAGTGTTGTACATACTCTGGTGGTAGTAGACAAGACCAATGTGATTACTCAAGTGAATTCACAGTCAAAGCGTTGCACGAAACAATGGTTGATATGTGGAGCTTAGAGAGTTAGTGTATATCCTATACAATCTGAAAATTCTAGTTATTATAATGATAAGCAATAATCCAAACAAGAATTCACAAGTTCTAGTTGCCGATCTCAAAGATATAAGTCAATTTGAAAGCAAAACACACACAAAGATAATGGCATTTATGCAATCAAGGAATGAGCTATGAAATAAGTGACACACAAAAGCTCTATTGCACAAGTCATAGAGAGACGGTAGTTTATTGCTTTAAGAATGTAAAAAGGGCAAAAGATTGCTCACAAATTAATACAATTGCACAATATAAAAATTTCAAACACTCCTCCTTTTCTTCGACCATGACGTATGTAACCATCATTGCGGTAAAGTATGAAGTCATTGTCCATGTCTACCTCAATGGAACCATACCTATGGCCTTGGGCATCACCAAAGCCACCTGTACCACGCGCGGGATGTGGTGGTCGAATCGCATTGGCAACGGCGTGATCCCTCCACCTTGCTTTGGCCTCCTACTCCAAGCGTGCAGCAGTATCCACATCTATTTCATTGAATTCTGCACCTCCACCTTGAACACTAGTCTCTTCTTGTGTTCCATTCTCTAGTGTTCAATCCCTACTAAACTGAAGGACCGAAATCAACGACTAGAGGGGGTTGAATAGGAGCCAAATAGAATTTCTCCTCAAAAATCTCTTCTAGAACACCAGTGCTATGGAGCAAACATTAGGTTTAAGAACATGTAAAATAGAATGAATGGAGTAAGAATTGAGCAACTCGGATGATCAAAAATATCAAATTTGGCTGTAAAGAAATGTGAATAACTTTAGATCTACTTATCTAAAATTGACGAAATTTGAATCATAGCAAGATAAGGTCCTTAGGGTTAAGATTACAAAAGGAATTTCAAAATAAAGCCAAAAAGAGAGACTTATCTAGCTTAACATTCACAATGCATAAAAACATAGCTTTTAGAAACTTGGCCGCAAAGAAAACTCAATAACTTTTGATATACTCATCAAAAGTTGATGAAATTTGAAACATAGGAAGGTAAGGTCCTCAAGGTCATGATTCCAAAAGTAATTTGAAAATAAAGCCAAAATGTGTGATCTATCTAGCTTAACATTCAAAATGCACAAGAAGAGATATTTTGGAAAATTTGACCATTAAGAAACATCAATAAATCTTGATCTATCTAACCAAACTTGATGAAACTTGAACCATGGCTATGAAATTCTCTTAGGACTATGATTACAAAAGGAATTACAAGAATAAGAACAAGGTCTCAACCTTTCATGCGAATAGTTCAAGCTACACCAAAAACATCGATTTCAAATCAAGAACACGGTGTTGCAAGCATAACTTGAGTAAGAATGAGTTCTAATAGATATTGCTGGGTTGGAACATGAGTTAGATCAGTTTCTCAACCTCTTATATGTCCTAGATCCAATAGAACTACAGCAAGTACAAAGAGAGAAAGCAAAACTCAAGTTGTATGAAAGAACCAAACCAAAATGCCTTTTCAGATTTCTCCCCCTTTTGGCAATATAGGCATCAAGAAGAAAAATGTATGCATAAGATGCATCCTAGGAGAGCTTTGAAAATTATCCAAATGAGCAAAAGGAACAAAGTATGATACCAAGCTACTCAAGTTTAGATTATGCTAATCTAGGGCATATCCATGTGCATATTTCATTATCCTTGCTAGCAAGCACAAATAAGATTATGCTGTTTTTGCATAATTTCAACAAGTGCTACACTTAACATAATCTCCAAACTAGAAGCAAAGCAATGACATGGATCAAATGGACAACCTAGAGTTCAACTAGTCAACACTTTGAGGAGCTACAAGTGCATAAGAGATCCTTCATGCTTAATCATCTTTTGTGAATGCGAATTTTAGATTTTACCGACAAAAATAGGTTTAGAGTGCGTATCCAATTAAAGCACATCCTCGACTAGGAGCCATCGACAAAGGCCTCCTAGGCTTCACTCCCTCCCTCATTTTTTCCACGCACACAACGAGATTTGGAGAGCTTATCCTAGCAAAGCATATCCTCGACTAGAAGCCATCAACAAAGTCCTCCTAGGCTTCACTCTCTTTCTCATTGATGTTCTTATTTGCATTTCTCATATTTTGATTGACTCAAGTCGTAGTCGACCATCTCAAGCATGACATTTAAAAGAATAGTCTTGGTCATACACAATACATTCCAAGTTCATCCTAAGTGCAATACGAAGTAGTCTCGTGAATGTATAGTGTTGAGATCAATCTTAGCACACACAAGTCAATACCTGATCATTTTTAGCACTTAGATTAATGAGCAAGTGAAGGATTCTATTATGAAACAAACTAGCTTCGCCCAAGTTGCTGTAGGGACTCCAGTAGAAATCCAAGATTTCATAAAACATGGCATATTCACATAGTGAGGAAATATAGCAAGTAAAATCTTCAAGTTTCATCAAGTTTTTCATTAAAGATCAATTTTAATTTTTAGCAAGCTTAGCATGATGAGGTAATATGAACTTAGACATGACTAAGTAGCAATGATCCTTAGGAAAGTTGCAAGGTGCATAACATGAATGAGAATTCATTTGCATAATAGATAAAAGCTCATTTCAAACAGAAAATGAAGTCTACATGTAATACATGAAGAAAGAAAAGCTTCTCGAAACTCCCCCTCAACAAGTGAATCAATTTTAAGCATAATTCTGGTTCAAGTTGAGTTATAGCAAAATTAAGTGCAGAAAACCTCCAAATAAACTCCACTAAAACCAAAATCATAGAAAGTGAAGAGGAAGCCAAGAAACTAAAAACTGGGTAGACTATAGAGCATATAAAAGATGATAGAGAACACTATGGCTAACATAGGAAAGCTGACGCTACATAACTATAACATCTCAGTTCATTCTCCCACCTAATCTCTCCTCTTGTCCTGGCATTTTTCCCCCTAATCCCAACCGAGCTGCTCCCTGGCGATTTCCCCATTGCAGCCCACCCGAGCTCCTTTTTCTTCTGCAGGCAACCGAGCTCCCCCTTCTTCTCCTGGCTGCCAAAGGCACCTCCTGGCGCAGCGCCTCCTCCCCTAGTTCCTGGTGTCCTCCTACCCAGGCCCTGGCTGTAGCTCCCTACCCCAGCCTTGCTGCTCCTCTACCGAAGCCCCTCTTTGGGCGCAGCTCTCCTCCAGTGCCTCCTCCCAAGCCGAGTCACCTCCTCCTCCTTGCTCCTCCTTGGGGGTAAGTAAAGGTAAAGACCTCTAGGATGGCTTGATTGTTGAGTTGAGGAGGAGTCCTGCTAGATTTGCATGTTCTAGGGTTGGGAGATTTGGTGGATTTGGGTGGAAATGGTGGATCTAAAGTTGGGGGAAGTTATGAAATTTCGCAGGCTGAGCAAACCCAGTTTTTGGAGCTGTGATTTGGGGTCTTTTGATGCATTTCCCAGAGGGTTGGCAGTAGATGAAATTGTAGATGGTAGTCTTAAGTTTATTTAGAGTCTAAGAACACGATTTTTGGTTCAGTTGTTTAAAAAATGTGGTTGTTTTAGTGACTGCTGCCCAGATCTTGTTGCTGCTAGTTCTAGCTTCGGTTTTGTGAAGGTTTGGTTATTCTAGAGCCACTTCCTGGTAGTCCGACAGTAAGAGAATTATAGATGGTTGTCTTACGATTAATTAGAGACCAAAATCATGAATTTTGGTTCAGCCAATTAAAAGTTATGCTTGTTTTCATACCTGCTGCTCAGAGTAACATTTTCTGTTGTTCAGAATTTTCATGGATTTGTAGTTGCTTCGGTTTTGTGATGATTGAAGCTATTTAGGGGCATCTCCTGTGAGTTTGGTTGAAGAAGAAATTGTAGCTAGTAGTCTTGTGGTTAAATAGAGCTCAAGAACATAATTTTTGGTTCATTAGTTTAAGAGTTATGATTGTTTTAGTGAAAGCTGTCCAGGATTGTTTCAGATTTTCAGTAATTTTAAGTTTGGTTTGTGCATGGTTAGCTAGAAGCTAAATTGAATTATTTTGATAATTAAAGAAAGATAAGAAATTTCCTCTAGATTTCAAAAACGTAATCATTTACTGAATTTAGAATATTTTGCTAGAAGTTAGGACTGTTTAAACATAGTTGTCATGTTTTTGTCGCATCCTGAATTTTCGGTTAGTGGGTGTTTATGTTTGAGTGCATGCGAATATTATTTCAGGTGGAGTAGCGTCGGGAACGGCCTCATCGTCGCACCACCCCGCTCCTCACGGGTAGAGGCAAGTGTATCATGTTGTGGGTTATTTTCATAATGATCTCGAGCATGTTTATGTTTATGAGTTATTATGTTGCTTATGATATTGTGAATGCTAAGTGCATGAATGAATAGAGTATGCCCATGCTATGGATATATCATATTGATAAGAATGCATATTGCAATTTAATTTATTTCAATTTCATTTGTGCATTCATAACAGAGAGGTGTCCCGAGTGGGCCTCTATGTCTCATCCGTAGTGAGATATGAAAGACCTACTTCGGTAGGCCCCTCCACGGGATGGATTGGAATGTGTGGGTGCATACCGACGGGTATGCACTTAGAAATACCGGTATCTTCTATGATAATGTGCATTATGAGCATGCATAGGCATTACATGACTAAACAGAAAAATGATAAGAGTTGTGATATTATCATCTTATGCAAATGTCTTACTATATTTGAATTGCTTAATGTCTTTGTTTGAAGTTATCTATATTAATTTGATACCTTTGTTGAGTTTAGAACTCACACTTGTTTGTTATTTATTGTAGGTGCTTGGTGACAACATCAGGGGTGGGGTATAGTTCACTTTCCACTTTTGTATACAATGTTATCTAGTTCTTTTGGAGCACCTCTAACTTATTGTATAATTAGTAGGAAATCTTTTGGAGTTACTCAGTTATGTTAGTTGTATGTTGATGTGGTTATGGTAATATATATTGTGATTTCTCTATGTAGTAGTAACTTTGTTCTATTCTACTCTCTAAGTAGCATATCATGGTTGCTTGATTATATTGTCGACGTATGTTGTCATTGCTCCTGTGATAGTATCATACTTGTTGTTGTGTTGATGTTTGCTCTAATTGCATAAAGGTCATGCCGAAATTTCTAGTATTTTTTTCTCGGTATGTTGGTAGTTTGATAGTGTTTGTGGTGTAACATTCAGGGCACGGGGGTGCCGGGGTGTTACAGTTGGTATCAGAGCGGGCATTAGGTCCGTGGTGCATGAAATTAGTAAATGACCTTAGAGTGAATTAAAATGTGAGCTGGTCATTTATTGAAATCTTGCCTTAGGTGAATAACTCTAAAAATTTGCTATAGGTTGGTTAAATAAATAAAATTTTTACACACTTTGGAACACAGTAGGAAGGGATATGGGAATTCATAGCATTGCGTTTTAAAGTTTTATTTGAGTTGTGTTTTGAGAGTTGCTTATGCTCTTAGTTGTTTTTTGTTGAGGCTAGAGCTGATAGTTTGTTGTGCGCTTGTTGTAGTTATGCCGATGGGTAGAGGCCGTGGTCGTGGCGACCGTGGCCGTCGTGGACGAGGTGGGAGTCACCCATCTTGTGTGGTTGTTGAGTCGGTCACTGAAGGGAGCAGCTCTCTCAATGCTCAAGAGTCTGTTCAGCACGGTGCCTTGGCTGAGCAATCTGGGGCAGGGGTAGAGGCCGTGTAACATACCAAAATTTGAGTTTTGGAATGTTTGAATTTAAAAATGAACCATTTACAATTTCCCTGAATTAATCCAAGCTTAATTTGATTTTTGGAGATTTTTCTGAATTTATTTGCTATTTATTTGAATTTTTGGCAATTTCTTAATTTGTGAAATGTTTTTATTTTCTAAAAAAAAGCCCTTCGGGCCGAATCTTCCATGGCCCATCCCTTTTCTCCCGCGTGGCCTAGCTCCGCTTCGCCTCGCTTCGGCCAGAAACTTCCGCTCGCCACGGCCAAGGCTGCTAGATCGCCGCCGTGGGATCCAGATCCAAGAAACCCTAAACCCTAAGCCGTTCGGTGTGAGCCATCGGATCTGTGCCCCGTGTGCGGTCCGAATTGCACCACGTCGCCCCGCGCCCGTCGTCGCAAACCCTAACCCTAGCTCTCGGAGTCTCGCCGCTGCACGCGCCGTCGTCTCGGAGTCTGTGCCCTACACGCCTTCTAAGGGCTATAAATGCGCCGCCAACCCCCGCCCGAGGATCCCCATTTTGCCCCGCACCTGCTGCCTTCTTCCTCGTCGCCCGAGACACTACTGCGGTCGCTGAGATCTTCTTCGCCGGACTTCACCACCGCGCTCAAAGGCTTCCCTGCCATCATTTGGCCGCTACGGCGCAGCTCCGCCGACGCTGTTTGTCCCTTTGGATTCCTCGCATCGAGCTCTTCAAGACCCCCAAGGTTTTGCACCTAATCCATCGCTCTTCCGCCGCATTCCATGTCGTCTCCCTCGGTTCCGGTGGAATAGCGTCGCATCCTCGCCGTCGGTCCCTGTCGCAATTTTTGGCCGTCTGATCTTCGATGGGTTCCCCAGATCGCACCGCGTCGCCGCTGCCCGCGCGCTCGCTTTTCGTCATCCGATCCGATCACAGCCGCCTGATGCGCGACGCGTGGCATACCTCGTCAGCTTCTGCGTGGTCGCCTGCGTCATTGCCTCATCAGCGCCACGTCAGCCTAACGCCGTGTGTCACCCCATCAGCGATGATGTCAGTAGTGATGTCAGCCCTAGATCTGTTCCCGTGAGCCCGATCCACCGTGGACTGAGCTGAGGCTGTGGACTCGGTCCATAGACCGTGGGTCCCACATGTCAGTGAATAAGGGTTTTTTAATTTATTTTTATTTCGGGAAATTGATTGCTGACGTGAGCATTGCGCAATAAATCGATTTTCCAATAGAAAAAAATAAATCTGGAAATTCAGATTTTCTGAATTTCAGCCTTTTTCTCTGAATTTAATCTTTCGGAGGCCCATTCTCGCTCATACGAACCCCGGTTGAAGCAATTCAAGTTTCGAAATTTTTGTAAAATCATGCTCTACATTTTAGAGAAATTTATTTTTAGTTTTGGGCTTGTTTGAGTCTCTGTTTGGTATTTATTTGGTTTCACTGCTTTTTTCTTCGATAGACACTAATTCCGAGGGAGCAAACAGAAACTTTGAAGACCAAGACTCAGCACTAGATCAGCAAGGCATGTCGCAACCTTTGATCATATTGATCCTATGTTTGCAAAGTAATTTGTTTTATACAATTGCATGCTATTTGTGTATCAATGATTATTTCATGGGAATAGCTATATACCTAGTTGTCATTATGCCACCTTGGTTATTGTGATGCCATGTATTCATTGTTAAACCTAGGTTGGGACATTACTAGTTGGACATGATTATACGACAAACATTGGGTTACCGTAGCTATGCTTAGACATTGCTTAGTTGTACGATGAGTTTAATATCACATGATGAATAATATTAATCTTGACTTAATGAGATATTGAATTGTGGCTGATAACCGCTGTTGTAAAATTTGTTGTACTATGGCGGGGTTTGCCATTGGTCTTGGTTGAACGAATTGTTTTCCCTCGGGTAAGTGATCGTGCAGTAAAGGGGGTGCTTTCTAGCACATTGGGATGTGGATGTATTGCCTCAGACAACTTAAGGACTTAATCTTGTGCGCCATTGAACTGGGACTAACCGTAGTACCACAAGTCTGGTATAGGACAGATTTAGCTGATTAATTTGCGATGTCTAGACTTGAGTACTGCCAATTGGTGGTGTGGGTTCCGGGATGGACGGGTAGATTCGCAAGGCGCAAGAGGGGGCCCTAAGGGGTGAAACCTTAGCGGGTAGTACCAAGTTTAGACAGTGCATTGTAAAGGTTTTGTCATGATCTCTCTATCGACACACCAAAGGAAGTGTATCAATAGCTTGGCAACAAGAGAATGATCATGACTTGTGGGTAAAGTTGTACAACCTCTGCAGAGTGTAAAACTATTCGAATAGCCGTGTCCGCAGTCATGGACAAACCCGGGAATTTCACACGGGATATAGAGTGTTTCATGAAATGTGGGATTGTTGGGATGTGAACGGGGAGTTCGCTGTTGTTTTGTTGTCTAAAGTTATACTGTTGAATTTATTGGTTGATACTTGTTTTAGATGGTGTAGGGTGATGCCTCTCCATTCTGTTCATGTTGTCTACTATTGATCTACCAGTTATTTATTTATCTTTTCATAAGTAAGCTTTCAATCTATTTACTGTATTTCAATTCAAGTTATTGCTTTCTGCAAATGAACCATATGGCTATCCTTATCAAGCCGTGCATGAATATATTGCATCAATTCCCTATGACTTGCTGAGTACTTTTTGTACTCAGGGCTATACGCCTTTGTTGATCAGTTGGTGAGGAAGAACCAGGAAATAATAAATATCATAAGGAGGAATTCTATGAAGATTACGTGGATTAGGAAGGCGTTCCCAAGACGATTGCCTATGGCATGTCGAATGGCTCAAGTTATCTTTCCCGCTGCAATAGTTTATTTGTTTCTTAAGCCCTCAAAGCATAGTGGTGTAAACTTTGACCATAAGGTCATTTGCTTTATTTAATAATAATTTGCTTTTTCTTAGTTAAATCGTTGTATGCAATGATATTTCATCTATGTTGTCACTGTGTGCACTAGCGTGTGATCCTAGACTAGTGCAGTATACACAGAGGGTTTCAGATTTGCAAATCTGGGTCCCGACAGAGATGGTATCAGAGCCATATCGACTATAGGTCGCTATCCTAGTTACAATGGTCTTCAAAATTATTTTCTAAATCAAACCAACAAATTGGTACTCAATAGTTTTCGTCTCCTCTCGTCCTATTCTTAGGTTCTTATTCCTTTACTTTGCTGAAACATTGATTCAAAATTTAAATTGATCTTATCTCTTGAAACTTCTCAAAGCCTTTGGTCTTCAGCAAGGAATCAAATCAAGGGAGACGATGATCAAGCCATCAAAGAGCATGTCCGAGAAGACTATCATATAAGATAGGTTTTTAGCGCTCAACGGTGTTTGAGCATGTCTTCCCCTTTCCATTTAGTTACGTTTAGTCCGTGTATACTAGGATTTTCATTGCTTGTGTGCCTGGTATGTTGTACACTTGCCCCAAGCAGGTGTTTCAACCATACCTTTAGTTGAAAGCTTTATTTGCCTCTTTAATTTACAGCCTTTTCGGCTGTGTCCTTTTGCCCCTCGGTATTACCTTCTCCCCTAGATGATCTTACCACTTGTCTACTGCTTTTCCCTCTTACCTATCAAACCTTTGTGCTTCATCACAGATGGTTGACACTCGTTTTGGAGCTGGTCGCAGTTCGCTAGTGGATGCTAGTGTCAGTGCCAACACCAACCCCAATCCCAATGCACCACCGCCACCACCAGTAGTGACAGATCAGAACATGGGACACTTTTTGGTAACTCAGACTCAGTTAATGAACTCTATGATGCAGAATATGAACAACATGATGAATCAACAGAACCAGACTACAGTTGCCCTAGCAAACCTGTTGAACCAGCAGAACCAAGCTGCCGCTGCACCCCCTCAAGCTCGTCCACAGTCCAAGCTAACAGAATTTATGAGGACTCGCCCGTCAACTTTCTCCAATTCTTCAGAACCATTGGACGCTGATGATTAGATTCGTTCCACAGAGAAGAAGCTTGCAATTGCTTAGTGCACAGATCGTGAAAAGGTTCTCTATGCCGCTCATCAGCTAGAGGGCACCGCCGCTGAATGGTGGGAGAACTACAGTGCTGCCCATGATGACCCCCAGACTATCACTTGGGCAGAGTTTTTCACTGCTTTCCGCCACTCCCATATCCCAGATGGAAAAGTGGAGATGAAAAAGAATGAATTCCGAGAGCTCAAGCAAGAAGGGATGTCGGTGAGTGAATACCTCAATAAGTTCACTCACCTTGCCCGCTATGCTCCAGAGGATGTAGCTACAGATGACCCTCACTAGAAAAAGTTCAAGCGTGGGCTTAATCCCGGTTTAAAGGTGCAAGTTATTGGCAATGACTATGCAGATTTTCAGCACCTTGTAGATAAAGCTATGTTTATTGAGGAATCTCGCCGTGAGTTGGAGGAATCTCGCAAGAGAAAGATGATGCAGCATGGAGCACATCAGAGTCATCAACAGAGAGGCAGAATTAATGCACAACAGCCTGCTCGTTTCACTCCTCCGAACGCATTCAGGACCCCTGCACCAACACCTCGCCCAGCTCCTTCAGGCAATCGCAACTTCAGCACCAATAGCAATCCACCTCAAAGGAACAATAATCCAGCTGCAGGAGTCACATGTTTCAACTGTCATGAACTTGGTCATTATTCCAACAATTGCCCAAGGAAGCAAGCTGTGACGCCAGTCCGTTTCAACTTGGGAGCTACACCAGCCAAGACCCCCACACCAGGATCAAGACGTGGTGCGCCCCACACTCCTAACCAAGCTACCAGTACTCTGCCACCAGTTGGAAGAGGCCGTGTGAACCACGTCACCACTGAGGATGCCCAATCTGCACCAGACGTCATACTAGGTAAGCTCCTAGTCAACTCAGCATCTGCTATGGTTTTGTTTGATTCTGGAGCTACGCATTCATTTGTTTCTCGGAGTTTTGCTGCAAATCATCAATTAAAAACAATGCCTCTTAAAACTATTCTATTAGTGCAATCACTTGGTTCTGATTTGAGTATGAACCAAGGCTGCCCCGAAGTTAAGATATTAATTTGATGGGTAGAATTTCTAGCGAACCTTATTGTCCTAGACACCAAGTCCCTAGATGTGATACTAGGAATGGATTGGCTCTCCAAGGACCAAGCAGTTTCGGATTGTGGGAATAGAGAGATCACCTTAACCAGTCTAGACGGAGCTAAGTTAAAATTTCAAGCCGCCGCCGAGAAATCTGAAGGAATAAAAATTTGCAGTGCAAAAGGAAAAAGTTTGGAAGATATGCCAGTCGCCAGAGAGTTTCCTGATGTGTTTCCAGATGAGTTGCCTGGGATGCCACCAGACCGAGACATAGAATTTCTGATCGAGCTAGTTCCTGGAACACCACCCATTTCTAAGAGACCCTACATGATACCTGCTAATGAGTTAGCTGAGGTAAAGAGACAGATTAAGGAGCTGCAAGATCAAGGTTTTGTTCCGCCAAGTTCTTCGCCATGGGGATCCCCAGTTCTTCAAGTTGAAAAGAAATATGGAACTAAGAGGATGTGTGTAGATTATCGCTCACTCAATGAGGTCACCATCAAGAATAAGTACCCTCTGCCAAGGATCGATGATTTGTTTGACCAACTACAAGGAGCCGGAGTGTTCTCGAAGATTGACTTAAGATCAGGTTACCATCAGTTGAAAATTTGGAAAGAGGATATACCTAAAATGGCTTTTGTGACTCAGTATGCACAGTATGAGTGTACCGTGATGTCCTTTGGATTGACCAATGCCCCTGCTTACTTCATGACCCTGATGAATAAAGTATTCATGGAATATTTGGATAAGTTTGTTGTTGTTTTTATTGATGACATCCTAATCTATTCCAAAAGTGAAGAAGAACACGAGGATCAATTGCACCAAGTTTTAACGAAGCTAAGAGAAAACCAGCTTTATGCAAAGTTCAGTAAATGTGAGTTTTGGACGAAAGAAGTTGCTTTCCTAGGACATGTCATATCGGCAGAAGGAGTCGCTGTTGACCCTGGTAATGTACATGATGTGCTAAGTTGGGAGTCACCTAAGACGGTACCCTAAATCCAAAGTTTCCTTGGAATGGCGGGATATTATCGCCGTTACATAGAAGGATTTTCTAGGAAAGCTAGATCGCTCACTCAGCTCTTAAATCAGCTCTTAAAGAAGGAGAAGAAGTTCGTTTGGACATCAGAGTGTGAGCAGAGTTATCAAGAGTTGAAGAAGTGTTTGACAACTGCCCCAGTGCTTATCCTACCCGATATCAGAAAGAACTTTGCGATATTTTGTGATGCATCCCGACAAGGACTCGATTGTGTGCTAATGCAAGATAAGAAAGTGGTAGCGTATGCTTCGCGACAACTAAGGCCACATGAAGTCAACTACCCTACCCATGATTTGGAATTGGTAGCCGTAGTGCATGCTTTAAAGATTTGGCGTCATTATATTATTGGTAATTGTTGTGAGGTTTATACTGATCACAAGAGTTTGAAGTACATTTTCACCCAAGCCGACCTCAATATGAGACAAAGAAGATGGCTAGAATTGATCAAGGACTATGACATTGGAATTCATTATCATCCAAGCAAAGCCAATGTCGTAGCTGATGCTTTGAGTAGAAAGAGCTACTGCAATACCCTGATGATTAAGAAAAGTCAGCCAGCACTCTATGAGGAATTTCAGAAGCTTAGTTTGGAAGTGGTTCAAGAAGGTTACTTGGCTACTTTGGAAGTATGCCCAACATTGGAAGATCAGATCCGAGAAGCACAGGTTGACGATACCGATATTAAAGAAACAAAGAGCAATATGAAGAAAGGAAAAGCCTCAGGATTCACAGAAGATAAACAAGGTACTATTTGGTATGAGAAGCGTACCTGCGTACTAGATCAGAAAGAGCTTAAGGAGTTGATACTCAAAGAAGCGCATGAGACTTTATACTTCATTCATCCTGGAAGTACCAAGATGTATCAAGACCTCAAGGAAAGGTATTGGTGGCCTAGCATGAAGCGTGAGATTGCAGAGCATGTTGCCCTTTGTGATGTCTGTCAGAAGGTCAAAGCAGAATATCAGAGGCTAGTAGGATTGCTACAGCCATTGAAGATTCCAGAGTGGAAGTGAGAAGAAATTGGTATGGATTTCATTACTAGACTTCCTAAAACCCAAGTAGGTTATGACTCGATCTGGGTAATAGTGGATCGATTGACTAAGGTAGCTCACTTCATTCCAGTTAAGACTACCTATGCAGGAGATAAATTGGTAGAATTGTATATGTCAAGGATTGTCAGTCTTCACAGAGTGCCTAAGAATATAGTGTCTAATAGAGGAACCTAGTTTACCTCTCGTTTTTGGCAGAGTCTGCATGAAGCCATGGGAACTCATCTCAGGTTCAGTACTGCCTATCACCCTCAAACCGATGGACAAACTGAGCATGTGAATCAGATTCTTGAGGACATGTTAAGAGCTTGTGCCTTAACTTATGGAGCCAAGTGGGACAAGTGTTTGCCCTATGCAGAGTTTTCGTACAACAATAGTTATCAAGCCAGTCTCAGTGTTTTGCCTTATATGGAAGAAAGTGCAGAACCCCTCTCAACTGGAAGGAGACTGGAGAAAGACAATTGTTTGGCCCCGCTATACTGCAAGAAGCTGAAGAACAAGTCCAATTAATTCGAGACAGATTGAAGATAGCTCAAAGCAGACAAAAGAGTTATGCAGATAATCGTCGCTGAGATTTGGGTTTTGAGCCCAATGATTATGTGTATCTTAGAGTCACCCCTCTCAAAGGAGTTAAGAGATTTCAAGTAAAAGGAAAGCTTTCCCCTAGATATGTGGGACCGTTCAAAATCTTGGAACGAAGAGGAGAGGTTGCCTACAAGTTAGAATTGCCTCAGTCTTTTGCCGGAATCCATGATGTGTTCCATGTATCGCAATTGAAAAAGTGCCTGCGTGTGCCAGAAGAATAGATGCAGTTGGAAGCCATTGATTTGCAAGAGGATCTTACTTACAAGGAGCAACCAGTGAAAATTTTGGATGAAGCAGAGCGTATCACAAGGAACAAGACCATCCATTTTTGCAAGGTCTAGTGGAGCAATCATTCAGAAGAGGAAGCAACTTGGGAGTAGAAGAGGATTTGAAGCCTGAGTTTCCTCATATATTCTCTAGCTAGCTTGAATCTCGGGGTCGAGATTCCATTTAAGGGGGGAGGTTTGTAACATCCCAAAATTTGAGTTTTGCAATGTTTGAATTGAAAAATAAACCATTTACAATTTCCTTGAATTAATCCAAGCTTAATTTGATCTTCTATTAATGAAAGAATTTAATTTGACTAAACTAATCATCAAACTAAAGGTTCATTGTGCTTCAAGGATTTTTTTCCATATTTTTGGAGATTTTTCTGAATTTATTTGATATTTTTTTGAATTTATTTGATTTTATTTGAATTTATAGCAATTTTTAAATTTGTGAAATGTCTTTATTTTCTAAAAAAGCCCTTCAGGCTGAATCTTCCGCTGCCTATGCCTTTTCTCCCACGCGGCCCAGCTCCGCTTCGCCTCGCTCAGCCTAGCAGCCTACTTCACTCGGCCTGCCCCGCTCGCTCGCAGCAGCCGCTGCCGTGCTATCCCGATCCAACGCATCTTGCGAAGCCGCGTAGCCGTTCGGTGTGAGACATTGGATTTGCACCACGTGTGTGGTCCGGATTGCACCACGTTGCCCCGCGACCGCCGCCGTAATCCCTAACCCTAGCGCTCGGAGTCTCGCCGCCTCACGCGCCGTCGTCTCAGAGTGCATGCACTACACGCCTTCCAAGGGCTATAAATGCGCCTCCAACCCCTGCCCGATGATCCCCGTTTCGCCCCGCACCTGCTGCCTTTTTCCTCGTCGCCCAAGACGCTGCGGTCGCCGAGATCTTCTTCGCCAGAGTTCGTCGTTGCCTCGAAGCCTTCCCCTCCTTCGTTTGGCCGCTACGGCGTAGCTCCGCCGACACCGTTTGTCCCTTTGGATTCCTCGTGTTGAGCTCTTCAAGACCCCCAAGGTTTCCCGCCTGATCCATCGCTCTTCCGCCGCGTTCCATGTCGTCTCCCTCGGCTCCGACGAAATAGCACCGCCTCCTCGCCGTCGGTCCCCATCGCAATTTCTGGTCATCCAATCTTCGATGGATACCCGAGATCGCACCGCGTCACCGTTGCCCCTCCTCTCATTTTCCGCCGTCCGATCCGATCGCAACCGCCGGATGCGCGATGCGTGGCCTACCTCGTCAACATTTGCGTGGCCACCTGCGTTAGTGCCGCGTCAACCCTAACGCCACGTGCCGCCCCATCAGCGATGACGTCAGCGGTGTCATCAGCCCTAGATCTGTTCCCGTGAGCCCAGTCCACCGTGGACTGAGCTGAGGCCGTGGACTCAGTCTATAGATCGTGGGTCCCACATGTCAATGAAATAAGGGTTTTCTGATTTATTTTTATTTTGGAAAATTGATTATTGACGTCAGCGTTACGCAATAAATCGATTTTCGAATAGAAAAAAATAAATCAGAAAATTCGGATTTTCTGAATTTCAGCCTTTTTCTCTGAATTTAATCTTTCGAAGGCCCGTTCTCGCTCATACAAACTTTGATTGAGGCGATTCAAGTTTGTAATTTTTTCTAAAATCATGCTCTACATTTCAGAGACATTTATTTTCAGTTTTGAGCTTGTTTGAGTCTCTGTTTGGTATTGATTTGGTTTCATTCCTTTCTTTTCCGATAGACGCTAATTCCGAGGGAGCGAACAGAGACTTCGAAGACCAAGACTCAGCACTAGCTCAGCAAGGCAAGTCGTTACCTTTGATCATATTGATCCTATGTTTGCAAAGTAATTTGTTTTATACAATTGCATGCTATTTGTGTATCAATGATTATTTTATGGGAATAGCTACATACCTAGTTGTCATTATGCCACGTTGGTTATTGAAAGATCAAAATGGTGATCAGAGGGGGGGTGAATGATCCCAAATAAAATTTTCCCCCACTCAAAGTACTCCAAACAATCTCGCAATAAAAATCTGAAGCACCCAAAGATTTTCGTTCAAATTGGTGCTTCTCATATTCGCACACCCTCCAAAACCCCGAAGTATTAGACAACTATATGTACTCCTAGCTTGCATGGATAAGAACCATGAATCATGTGAGGGGTTTTTTTTAATCACAATCCTGGTTGTCAAGTGTCCAAACAAAGAGGAATCAATTCAAAAGACTTCTTTTCTAAAAGAGATAAAGCTAAAACACCAAAGTCTCTTTTCAGAAAAGTAAAAGTAGATTTTCAGAAATTGTCCTCAGTTGGAGCAGGTGGTTGCTGGGTTTTTGTTTCTCTAAACTTTTTAGGAATTTTTATCCCTTTGAGAAGTAGAGTTGTGAAACACTCCACCAAAAATCACCTCAAAAATCTTTGTAGAATAAACATGAAAAATCAAGCATTACAGACATTCAGGAACTTCGACCATAAAGTTTGAGGCTCGGTTTTCACTTCATAGCTCTCAAACGGTGCAACCAGTGGACTCACAAATATTTCTACAGATGGATATATGAGTCATGCACCTTCTACAACAAGAATCGCTTAAAAATTATTTTTCTAGTTTTTTTTGTAAAAATCAAAGACTGACTGCTGTGCGAAGAACAAGTTCTCGACAGATTTGCAATTCAATAAAAACTTGATCTCTAGTCTATCCTAAGGAGCAAGAAAGATGTAAAACCATATGAACACCCTCAAGACATCCTAGAAGAATAGCATTTAGAAGGAGGGGAGGCAAATCCAAATTGCGAGAAAGTAAATTGCGAGAATGTAAATGCGGGAAAGTAAATGCTAAATTTAAATTGCGTAAAGTAAAGACATAATGTAAATGCGCAATTTAAATTCACAATAAGGTAAAGGAAATCTTTGTATTTTTCTAGAAGGAGAGGTTACAAAGCCTCACATTCATGTGGGCAAATCTCAAAGGAGCATCAAAAACCTCAAAACCTTCAAGAAGGGAAGGCACCCCTACCCCTCTATTTATACTACTCTTGGGTCATCCTCCACCCTTGGATGAGCTTCTAAACCCTAGAGCACTCATCAAGGGCTAGAATTAACCCACTCAACCAGCCATGCAAGGGCTCACCCAAAACCCACACACATAATGGATTTTCTTGCACGGTTTTCAAAGCATACTAACTAGACCCGCTATCCTATCAACTAGACCGAAATCCGACGGCCCTCATCGATCCGAGCAGCATCTAGCTAGCATCACATCCATTCCTTGTCTTCATGGCTTGCACGGACTCCGTCTCCGATCATCTTCCGGCAATCCCCGACCGTCTGGACCTCCGACGCTCCTCGTCTAGTCCTGGTCATCTTTCGCCTCACCATGATCTAACATCGTCGACCTGCAACCATCAAAAACAAGGAAACTCCTCACATAGCAATGCCCACAAAGATGTGCAATAAATCCATCAAACTCCTCACATAGCAATGCCCAACCTTGCTGGATGTTGCTCAACTCTGCTGCTTAAGACCAGATGGGGAACAAGTATCGGCCTTCAGTGCCAAACCATAGTATAAACTTATTCGGTCCAAAGGTGAAGGATGGTCTAAGTATATTGCCAATAATAATAAAGTAAATGGATTAGTATCGGACAAGGAGCACGTTGCTTTCCTTAATCTCTGGCTTGACCGATTTTTATTCTACGGGGCTTCATTAGGACCAACTCAAATATATCAGAAAATTGCAGAACGATTGGTAGAGGGCCATCGGCTGGTGCTTGGAAAAACATTTCTGGGAGCGGTATACCAAATGATGCATGTTATTAGAAGTCGGCTGTATACGGGTTTTGCTGAGTTCACCTTAGGCAACGTGGGCGGTCCCCTATGGTTTATTCAGGTTTGGTTGTACTGCTTCTTTAGCCGACCCTTTGATTTGGAGCCTGCCGATGATACAGCCTTCCCAAGAGAAGTCAACCCAGAGAACGCCATTCCTCAATATCAAGCAAGCCGATCGTTTGGCGAACGGTTCATCATGTGTTCTGGTAACGAGACCAAAATCACAGCTGCCGATTCGAAGAAGTAAATGTCTTTCTTCCTCCACTTGAGCAATGAAGATCTGAAAAAGTGGGACTTTTTTAGTTACAGCGTGTGGCCGATTTTCCATGGCCTTCGTTTCTACATCTTGAAGCCGACAGTTCTTCGATGCCTCAGGAAACTCTTGATTTATATAGAATTTTCATTTCTCCTTGCGTTCTCCATGCTGGTCTCCACACAAGAAATCAGACAAACCAACTGTCATATGAATTTTATCATCCGTCTGTTTATTCAAGACAACTTGGATTTGGTCAAGTGATCCCAAGTTTCCAACTTCTTGATCGGCTTCAGCCTAGAGCTAGAGTCCGGAATGTTGCATCAGCTGAGATTGTCCTAGAAGTAGCCGATGACCTACAAGTCCAATCTTTGCCACACTTTTTTCTGAACACCAGACGGGCAGGGGGCTATACTACATGGTGGTCAACCATTGCAGAAGCTCTCTATCGGTCCAAGTCTCCGTCGACTATTATCAACGAATTTTTTCCAAATCTTCCGGAGCCGACGTTAGTGTCTAATGCCGATTCTAGCAGTGAGGCTACTTCGTCTAGATACACTAACATGAACGTAGATGTTTCTGGTGAGGTATCGGCTTAGAGTCTAAGTTTTCCATTTCGCTATTTTCTGAAGTCTATCTTGAATCTAACTTGGTTTCATTTTCCTTGTAGAACAAGGCTACTGTAAAGAGGGCGGCTTCAGGCCCATCGGGTGACAGTCAGCTGAGAAAACAACAACAATCGCCCGTTGTCACGGGTTATGCCTCGGGATCTCTGGGTATCCAGAGCCCATCTTTATCGGACTTGGAGAAGCAGAAACAACCTAGTAAGCATTCTTATCGACTTTCTTCTTATCTTAAACCGATTTTCAGCTAACCAAAACTATTTGTCCGATAAACCCTCAGAAAAGAAGCAGAAGTACAAAAAAGTCGCTGCCAAGAGGATCCCCAAGCCCCAAGAGCAGAGCGGTGAAAGCTCGCCAACTATATCGGTTACAGAAGAGGTGAGTTTCTTTTCCTTTTGAATTTGTATGATTCTTTTTGTGTGCTGTCCTTATCTTGATTTTACTCCTTTTACAGCCGACACCATCTGCGCAGGTGGCTGCCATTCTGGCCGATCATCCCGCCGTTTCTCCCAAAGTTCCACCGCCACCGCCGACTCGAACGACCGACACTTCAGTCGACTTGCCAGGCTCCCCGGCCCCACCTCAGCTAACACCATCGGCTCCAGCCTCCCAACCTTCAATGTCTTCCGACCCAATGGATTTGTTGGGATTCACCCTTGATGAACTGGAAGACCCAGAGATGATGGCCACAAATGATTTTCCCGCAGACATTAGAGAAATCCTTGAAGTTGCAGAGGAGGCGTCGGCTACGGTAACTTCGGTACCTGGAATGCAAGGAGATTATGCAGCCTGAAGCTGACCTTTTAGCCAACACGTTACCCTTGCGTGATGCTATGGCAGCCCTCGAAGCCGACCTTCCCCCAGAGGCCATGGCTGCCCTTCTTGAAGTCTGTCATTTAGACAGCAAGAGGGCTGAAGTGCAAGCGGCTAAGGCCAGAATCGCGAAGAGGGAAGCCCAAAAAACCCACCAAATCATCCTAGACAAACTGGGGGTTAGCACAAAGGCCCAAAAGAAAAAAATTGATGAAGACAATCAAGCCCTTAAATCGGATAAGGCCACCATTCTCCATCTAGAATCGGCCAGAAAACGCATCGAAGAAGAGTTGGCTGAGGTAAACAAAAAATTGGCTGATAAGCAAGCTTCACTTGCCGCAACTGCTGCCTCCCTTAAAAATCAAAAGCAAGAGATTGGCCAAGTGGTAACTCAAATCTCCAAGCAAATGGCCAAGATCACCCTTGTTCCAGGCAATAACGAAGAAGATGAGAAATTCTTGGATGAGATCCAACAGATTATTGCCAAGGCGGCAGGAGCAGTGTTGGCTTTAGGGGGTAGGATTCTCGGTTCAGACCTTCAAGTTTAATCTTTTTATGATGATGTAACATTGCTGAACGCTAGGCTTTTTGGAACATTAATCTGTAACACCTTAATTTTATAATCGACTGTTTAACCGATTTTGTGCCTACCTTGCATTTTATTCCTTCAGCCAATTAACAGCATCGAATTGACTTGGCTTTCATAATGATTTTTTATTTTAGCCGACTAAGCTCCAACCCAAATACTTGGATAATATTTCTTTAAGTATTTTCCATTAATCGCTTTTGGAAACAGAACTCCTTCTAACGTCTCTAATATGTATGAATTTCCACCGACTAGCCGATTAATCTGATACGGCCCTTCCCACGTAGGAGACCATTTACCATATCGGTTATCCCTAGAGCCGATAGGCAGTATAGTTTTCCAAACCAAATCGGCTTCAACGAAAGATTTAGGAAATACTTTCTTGTTGTAAGCCCTAGCGACTGTTTCCTTATTCTTTTTAAGCCGATCCAATGTACATAATCGTAATTCTGCCAAATCATCCAAGTTATCGATCATCATATCCTTATACTCTAGAGCCGACAAATCATTTTGCTTGGCTATTCATATAGAATGAATGTTGATCTCTATGGGTAAAACAGCTTCTTGTCCATATACTAATTGATATGGCGAAATTTTTGTCGCCCCATGATAAGCTAGCCGATAAGCCCACAATGATTCTGATAATGTGGTATGCCAATTCCTTGGCTTTTCATCAATCTTTCTTTTTATCAGCTTAATCAATGTCTTATTGGACGATTCGGCTTGACCATTAGCTTGAGCATAATAAGGTGACGAGTTCAACAACTTGATACGCAGACTCTTAGCAAAATCCTGAAACTCTTTAGACATGAATACAGTGCCTTGATCGGTTGTAATAGTTTGCGGAATTCCAAATCGGTGAATAATATGCTCATTAACAAATCCGATAGCTTCGACACTGGTCACCTTTTTAAGGGGTATAGCTTCAACCCACATGGAGAAATAATCGGTCGTAGCCAAAATAAACTTATGGCCTTTGCTTGAGGCAGGAAATATTTGCCCGATTACGTCTATTCCCCATCCTCTGAATGGCCATGGCTTAATAATCGGGTGTAAAGCCGATGCTGGTGCCAATTGTACGTTGCCAAATTTCTGACAAGTCTGGCATCCTTTGTAATATCGAAAGCAATCTTCTAACATTGTCGGCCAAAAATAACCTGTGCGCCTAAGAACCCTTTTCATCTTGTATGCCGACTGATGAGATCCACAGATTCCTTCATTAACTTCTCCCATTGCTACTTTGGCTTCATCGGCGTTCAGGCATTTTAGCAGTAATCCTTCTAATGTTCGATAATACAATATATCATCTAAAACTACGTATTTCAATGCCTGCCTCTTAACTTTTCGTTCTGTCGGCTTAGATGGATCGTTGAGATAATCTATTATCTTTATTCTCCAATCAATAACCCCAACGCACATAACGGCCTTATCGGCCAATTCTATCTGCTGATTTTGGCCAGAATCTTTATACCCTGATGCCTGTTGCGCCAATGCATTGGCTCTGCCATTCAACTCTCGAGGTATGTGGCAAATAGAAAATGATACGAACAAGTCGATAATTTTGTTGCAATGTTCTAAATATTTTAATAACACTTCCTCATTGCATTGGTATTCACCTTTTATTTGCTGCACGACTAATAGAGAGTCTCCATAAGCTTCAACAGGGTTGACTCCGATGTTTTCCAACAACTACAAACCTTTTAATAATGCTTCATATTTTGCCAGATTATTCGAGCATCGGCTGTTTATCCTGAATGCAAATTCAAAGTTATGGCCTTTAGGTGAGATAAGCACGATACCAATTCCATCACCTTCTTGACAAACAGACCCGTCAAAATATAGTTGCCATGGGGCGAGGGAAACCAAGTCAGCAGAAGTATCATATCCTGTTATGAAATCGGCTATAACCTATCCCTTAACTGCCTTAGCCGATTCATATATTAGGTCGAACTTTGTTAAGGCATACGCCCATTTGCCAAGTCGACCTCTCAGAATTGGAGCTGACAACATATACTTTATAACATCCGTTTTACAAATCACTTTACAGGCCGACGCTAAGATATAATGCCTTAGCTTTGAACAGGCAAAATATAGTGACAAGAATAATTTTTCAACATAAGGATACCTGGTTTCGGCTTCTAGCAGACGTCGGCTTAAGTAAAAGATCACCCTCTCTTTATTATCGACTTCCTGCACGAACACTGCTCCAATTGTTTCTTCTTCAGCCGACAAATATAACTTAAAGGGGATTCCTTTACGCGGTACAGCTAAGACGGGAGGGTTAGCCAAACACTGTTTGATGTCATGAAAGGCCTTCTGTTGATTGGCTCCCCAAATAAACTCCTGATTTTCTCCCAACTTCAGCAGAGGAGTAAACGCACGAATTCACCCAGAAAGATTTGAAATAAATCGTTGGAGATAATTAATTTTACCGATCAACTTTTGTAACTCATTTTTACATGTCGGCGGCTTGGTTTTTGCTATGACCTTAAACCATTCTTGGTTAACCTCAATCCCTCTTTCGTGCACCATAAATCCCAGGAATTTTCCAGATTACGTACCAAATGCGCACTTGAAAGGATTCATCTTCATGCCATGTTTTCTGGTATTCTGGAAGACCTTTTCCAAATCGGCTAAGTGTTGTAAATTTTCTTTGGACTTGACTACTACATCGTCGATGTAAATTTCCACTATATGGCCAATTAAATTATGAGAAATCAAGTTCATAGCTCGCTGGTATGTTGCACCAGCATTCTTTAAACCGAATGTCATAACCGTCCATTCGAACAATCCTATTGCACCGGGACATCTAAAGGCGGTCTTAGGTATATCGGCTTCTGCCATGAGTATTTGGTTATACCCGGCATTTCCATCCAAGAAACTGATGATTTTGTTTCGTGATGCAGCATCGATAAGCATATCGGCTATTGGCATTGGATATTCATCTTTTGGTGTAGCCTTATTTAGATCTCTGAAATCCACATATACCCTAAGTTTACCATTTTTCTTCATCACCGGGACAATATTAGAAACCCACTCAGCATATCGGCATGGCCTAATAAACTTAGCTTCTAATAACCGCTCAACCTCCTCTTTTATAACATTGTATAACACCGGATTGAAGCGTCTAGGTTGCTGTTTAAATGGTCGATATCCTGGTTTCGTGGGTAGCCGATGTTCGACAAGTTGTCGGCTTAAACCGGGCATTTCATGGTATTCCCAAGCAAAGCAATCCTTATACTCTTTAAGAATTTTGATTAATTTCTCTCTATATGATACATCTAGTTTTGCGCTAATAAAAGTTGGTCTTTTCACATCACCATTGCCAATATCGATTTCTTCTAATTGATCGGTTGAGGTAAATCCCTGACCTAACTTTTCAATCTCTTGGAAATCTTCAACAACGTCACAGCTATCTGTTATCTGCCGATAGCTTTGCATCTTTCCTTGCAAGGCTTTAATTGTTTGCTTGGACCCCATCGGCGCACGATTTCTCTCGCCCGATCGATTATGCTTGGCCTGACACTGATCGGCGTGAGCCCTGTTTTTCCAACGCAAATAAAGTCACAATCATCCAAAGCTTCGCCAGATATACACTTAGCATTTTCATGTGGCCAATTCGCATCTGACTAGCCATTGCAATATGAGCTGATGTATCTGCCATGATAACCTCGATTTTGTCTCCATTCCATTGTACAAGCGAGTGGTGCATGTTCAATGGGACGCAACAATTGGCATGAATCCAGTCCCTCCCCAGCAATACGCTGTAGTTACCCTTAGCGTCAATCTCAAAGAAAGCGGTTGGCAAAGTTTTACTACCGATAGTCAATTCTGCGAGCATGACACCCTTTGCTTCAGTGGGATCGCCTGTGAAGTCATTTAGAACCATGTTAGTTTTGATCAGGTCTTCATCGGTCTTACCCAACTTTTTCCATGTAGTGTATGGCATCAAATTGACAGTAGCTCCCCCATCAACTAGCATTCTTGAGATCGGCTTGCCATTGATATATCCTCTCAGGTATAACGACCTTAAATGCCGATGTGTATCCTGAGGTTTCTCAAAAACTGCATCTTGAGCTCATAAACACATCTGAGCAAAGATTTCTTTAGCCGATTCAGTCTTAACCTTGAACTCTGTTGGTAGTGTAAATACCATATTAATATCCATTGGCGGAGTGTCATCGCGGATCATTGGTGATCCTAAATCGTCAATCGAATCAGTGTCTTCGTCGGCTTGAATTTTTCTTCTCCACTCCTTTTTTACAATTTTCATGGACCGAAGTTCATTGAATGCCTCGTCCCTTTGCCTTTCTTCTCCAGCCTCTCTTATTTCTTCGGTCCTTAGCCTTTGAAGCCGTCTACGCTGTGATCGGCTAAGGCCTGGTGGACACCAACTTGGTTTTGGTTCGATCGGCTCACGAACTTTCCCAGCCAGATCTAACCTCTCTGAAGAACCTTTTTCTTATTGTTCTTTTGGCCTACTTGGTTCAGAGATCCTTCCATGTACTGGCCTCTGGTTGAAATTATTGAAGTGATTCCTGATCGGTCCGGACAATCTTTCTCTGACTGGCCGCTTTGGCCAATCGTTCCTGGGGTGATGTTCCATCGGGCATGAATATGGTGAGGGCAATGCCACACACTACAAGAAACAGTGTAAAATTCGTGGGTTTTTTTAAATTTGTGGGCCAAAACAAAACCCACGAATTTATATATTTAAATTCGTCGGTTTCTAAAAACCCCACGTATTTAATTAAATTCGTGGGCAAAAAAAAACACCCACGAATTTATGTACTTAAATTCGTCGGTTAGTGCAAATACCCACGAATTTAAATAAATTCGTGCACAAAAAACACCCACGAATTTATTTACGAATTTAAAAGCCCATCGGGCTTCTCTCTCTCTCTCTCTCTCTCTCTTCTCACGCCCGCCCGCTCGCCCGCTTGCTTGCCCAGCAGCGTTGCGATCACCGCCACGGCCACCACCCAAGCGTGCTCGGCCCCACGCCGCAAAGACCGCACACACCCGCCCGCCCGCGTTGCCGCTTTGCCCGTCCCGCCACGCCGCCCGCCGATCGCCGCCCGCTGCCGCCCACCAGCTGCCGCCGCCGGCCGGCCGCAAGCCACGCTCACCCGCCCGCCCGGCCGCGCCATCGCTCGACATCGCTGGCGCCACCCCGCCTCCCGGACCCTCCGCGACGCCTACCGTGTTGGAGAAGGTATATTTCATCTCATTTTATATTCGTTTGTAGTTATTTCATCTCATTTTATATTCACGCATATGGTATATATATTTTATTTTCTCGCCGTTGTATATAACGTTAGAGTTTAGGGTTTGTGTCGAACAGTAGAGAGCCTAGGTGTCACCCGTTCGGGAACAGCGCATCTAACATTTGCTTGTGAGGTGCACGGTTCCGGAATTGTCCAGTGTATTTTGGACAGCCCGAGAATGTTGGTTGTTGCATGGGGCTCATGGCGTGAGCGATCCGAACGTGATTTCGTCGCATAACCTGTTGTTCTCCGACGCACCAAAGATCAGCGGCGCTTGGAGAACAACGGGGTTATGCCGCCGAAATTTCGTTCGGTTCGTAGTGCATGTCACAGGTCACATGCAATGGCCTCCATTCTTGGGTGGGTTTAGAACATATCTTTACTAATAGGGTTGTCTTTATCACCTAAGCCACGGTCGTACGTTGACATCGTTTCATTTGTTTAGCTTTGAGAATGGGTGATGATCGAAGGGCGATGTATGACGGATGGAGGAGTGATGGGGGACACTCAAGGGAATGGGGGCAGATCACGGATGCTTTCTTGAAGCAAGCATTCGTTGGAGGAGCTGAATATGTGTATTGCCCGTGTACCCTCTGCGAGAATAACAGCTACTATAGCAAGGATATAGTGCAGTATCACATTTGCAAAAATGGGTTCATGCCTAACTATTTGGTGTGGCACCGTCATGGAGAGGCCGCAGGGCAGGCCATTGAGTCGGACCATGGGGAGGATCACGACCGGATGGAAGAGATGCTGGATGATCTTGGCAGGGGGATTGAATTTAACTCCGGGGAGTGGTCACAGCCGGAGGAGGTTAAGGAATTCTATAGGCTACTTGACGCCTCGGATGAGAAGCTGCATGACTTGACCAATGTGACCGTCCTGCAGGCGGTTACACGGCTTATGTCGATGAAGTCGAAGTTCAACTTTTCGAACAAATGCTTCAACGCTTTGCTTGAACTTATGAATGATGTCCTTCCGCCTAACCACAAGATGCCAAAGGATTTGTACCAATCGAAAAAGTTGATGGCCGGCCACGGGATGAATTACCAGAAGATTGATGTGTGCAAGAATAATTGCATGCTGTTCTGGAAGGATCATGATAAGGATACTCATTGTATGCATTGCGATAAGTGTAGATTCGTTGAGGTGGTAGATGAGGAAGGGGTATCAGTGACTACAAAGATCGCGACTAAACAGCTTCGGTACATGCCGATCACGGATAGGCTTAAACGGCAGTACATGTCAAAAGAAACAGCGAAACATATCGAAACATATGCGGTGGCACAAAGAAGGTAAACGTGAGGACCAAGACCCGGATATGATGGTGCATCCATCTGATGGCGAGGCATGGCAGGCATTGGACCGATTCGATCCTGCATTTGCATGCGACCCTAGGAGTGTCCGTCTTGGTTTGTCCACGGTCGGTTTCACACCTTTCAGCACAAGCGCTAGCCCCTACTCTTGTTGGCCGGTCTTCATCATGCCATACAATCTTCCACCTGAGATTTGCTAGAAAGAGGGGTTCATATTCCTTGCTCTTGTCATTCCAGGTCCTAAGCATCCAGGGAAGGATCTCAATGTGTTCATGCGGCCCTTAATTGATGAGCTGAAAAAGTTGTGGCGAGGGGAAAAGGCATACGACAGCATTGGCGGTTGATAATTTACCTTACGAGCCGCATACCTGTGGTCGGTCCATGATTTGTTGGCATATGGCATTTGGGCCAGCTGGTGTGTTCATGGTCGCCTGTGTTGTCCAATTTGTATGGCTGACTTTGATGCATTCAGGCTCACGCACGGTAAAAAGATCACATTCTTCGATTGCCATCGACGATGGCTTCCAAGCAGGCACCCTTTTAGGAACGACGCCAAAGCATTTCAAAAGGAAAGAAAGTTAAAAAGGGCGCGGGCGACTCACGGAGAGAGAGATAGTCGAATGGCATAGTCGGCTTCTACGATCTACGGAAGTGGGTTTCATTGGCTATGGAAAAGAGCACAACTGGACTCATATTTCTTTTCTTTGGGAGCTGCCTTACGCGAAAGCTTTGATTCTGCCGCATAACATAGATTTGATGCACCAAGAGCGCAATGTGGCAGAAAGCATCATAAGCATGGTGTTTGATGTAACCGACAAAACAAAGGATAACGTGAGTGCTAGGAAAGACATGGGTGATCATTGTGCTAGGCCGTGGCTCGAGGTTAAAGTTGTTTTAAATGGAAATGAGAGCCAGCCACGAGCTCCATACTGTGTGAAGCCAGAAGACCGTAAAAATTTTTTGAGGTGGTTGAAAACTCTAAAGTTTCCTGATCGCTATGCATCTAACATAAAACGGGCTGTGGATGTCAACACCGGTAAGATAAACGGGCTAAAGAGTCATGATTACCATATTATCATGGAAAGACTTGTTCCGGTAATGTTTCGTGGCTATTTTGATAATGAGTTGTGGAGGATGTTAGCCGAGCTCAGTTACTTCTATAGACAGATATGCACTAAGGAAATCTTGAAGACATTGATCCAGAAGTTAGAGAAGGGAATTCCATTGCTTGTATGCAAGTTGGAAAAAACTTTCCCACCTGGTTTTATGAATGTGATGCAACATCTGCTGGTGCATCTACCTTGGGAAGCAAAGGTTGGAGGTCTTGCGCAGTTCAGATGGATGTATAGTCAGGAAAGGGAGTTGAAAAAAGCTTAGAGCTACAGTGCGCAACAAGGCAAGGGTAGAGGTGTATTGCAGATGCTTATGCAAGTAAAGAGATCACAAACTTCTCAACAAAGTATTTCGCACTCAAGCACAATGTGAATGCCCATACGAATCGGTACCGTGCCGCGGAAGAAGAACCGTTGTGCGAACTTAAGCTTTTTCAATGCAAGGGTCAACCTGTTGGGTCGTACACTGCACACCATGATGAGTACGAGGAGTGGAACCTGGCCATGCTTTACATGTTCACTAACATGGTAGAAGTTGAAAAATATTTTGAGTAAGTGACTTTCTGAATTATGTTTTCAACATTTCAGTGTAGTGTCCTTTTTAACCCGAGAATAAATGACGCAGAGTGTTTGACAAAGAAAATTGGAAGTCAACTCGACAACCCACAACTAAACAATTGGATAACCTACGTCATGATGGGTTGAAAGGCGGCCCAAGCTTCGTGCAATGGTCCCGTCAGCATGTAACTTGACTATTTATTCATTTTTCTAAAATGAATTGTTGTAGTAACTTAATATTAGACTAACAGTGATGCATATTGCTATATAGTGTATGCGTGATGCCTCCGTCCCTGAGGATCTCCGACAGCTCTCACATGGTGATGTGATGACAAGGAGCTATAGTCGCTATGATGTGAACGGGTTCCGTTTTCAAACATTGAAATTAGAAGCTAGCCATCCACTTGCGGCCACTTCAAACAGCGGAGTAATCACAACGTCATCCGATTCCAGCGGTGATATATTAGACTACTACGATGTTGTACAAAACATAATTGAGTATACTTTTGGGGGTGCCAAAGAACTGAAGGTTGTGTTTTTTTATTGCCATTGGTTCGATCCACACAATGGCACACGTGTCGATGACTTTGGGATGGTGGAGGTGAAGCACAGTTCGCGGCTTCAGGGCCACATCAATAACATTGTGCTTCCACATCAGGTTGAGCAGGTGTACTACCTGAGCTATCCTCACCCTAGCTTGAAGGCTTGGTGGGTTGTATTTAAAGTTAACCCTGAAGTATATCCTCCTGGGGATGTTTCGTATGTGGCAAGCAACGTAGAGGATGATTTGGGTGATGTATATCAAGAAGAAGCTATAGGGGATTCTTTCCTTGTCTCCGACGGGGCAGGACTCGATCAATTACCTACCGATGCCACGGACGTAATAACAGATGAACCAGGCCCTTCACGGAAACGCCCTCAAGAATCAGTAAGGATTGCACGTCTTCAAGCACATCTCAATAAAATACGAGTCGCAGAAGCAGATTCCGACGCAGACGACTTTTGATATGTATATTTTGTAAGATTATTGTTGCCTCGTTCATTTGTACAAGTCATTGTTGTCTCCTTCATTTTTTACAAGTTATTGTTGTCTCATTCATTTTTGCAAGTTATTGAAAATTATTTGTAAACCTGTATACTAACTCTTGTCAAATTTGAACAGATGAGTATGTTCAGCATCAAAGTTGACAAGCTTAAAGGCAAGTTCAATGGTCGTCCTCCGTAAGGTCGAGGAGCAGGGGTTACGATGCTCGAGACTCGGCGGCCGGGCAAGACCATATTTGCTGGGGCTGCGCAGATTAGACAGCGGCAGGAGCATCTCCAGAGGTGCTTCGATGAGCAGGCACGAGACCAGGCGCGGGAGCAGCTACAGGAGGACGAGGGACAGGTAGGGGTTGAGGAGGAGGGGCAGGTGGGATGTGAGGCGAACGACGAGGAGGTCGTTGGGGGTGGTGGCGGTGGGACGACAGATACAGATGCAGACGCCGAGGCCGAGGCCGACGCAAAGGCAGCGACAGATGCAGAGTTGGCGGCGACCTTAGAGCCAGTTGAAGAGGGCGGGTCTTCTTCGGGTACCATTAGGTATATGCGTAGTATTGGATTATCATTTAATGTCCATATTTACATTGTAATGCCTATGAACTAATGATTTGCATTTTAGGTTTCGTAAAACCGTCTCAGTTCGTCCGAGATGCAACCCGGCCATAGGAGGTTGATAGAGCTACATGGGAGCAGGTAACAGTTATATCTGTCATGTCTTTTCTTTTAGCATGAGCTAAGTGACAACTTATTGTTTTGATGCATCTTTGTCTTGTATTTTGTTGTAGGCACTGGAAAGAGCCGGGTTGGACTGGGACGGGCCACATTACAAAGGTTAACGACGTGCTGGGAGCCCTTGGTCGCTACTATTACCCTGGCATGGTTGAGTCAGGCGGGGATAGATTCGCGGCCCACAATTGAAAGCACTGGGCGTTGAAGGAGAACGTGGAAGGAGGCGAAGACAACCAAACATGTCAGGGCGCAGTGTGGGCTGGCTTCTTGTCCGAACCCGCAAAAGTCTCGTGCATTCTGCACCTGCCTTGCAACCTTCCACCCTATTCAATTTTTAAAATACCAAATCTTTTCTTTTATTTTACCAAACTGGCAGCACCAACTGCCTTTTTAGATAATATTTTCACTCAATCATTTAGAATTTCAAGTAACAAGCCTTCAATTAAACATACAAATAGTATTTAGCATAACTAAGCACTACTATTATACTAAACAAGGTGTCAAGCCTTTTATAATATAATTAATCATTCTAGGGCAGCCAAAGAACAGATGGATTAATATGTAGCAAACATACATATTAACAAGGTATTTAACTACAATCTATCATAATATAATATTTTTTTAATCAACATAGCATGCAAGTTTGTAAATCTACAAAGCATTTCAAAATATGGATCAACATGCTTCTAGGAGACTTGCCTTTGTCGACGAAGTGCGCTGCGCTGTTCTGGAGGTCTTCTCCTCCGTCGGCGACGACGACCGCTTCTTCGACTACGCGCAAAACGGTGCACAAAATGAATAAAATAAAATAAGTAAAAACTAAAAATTATAATAAAAATACTGGCAGGTAGAGGATGAATTTAGATAAATTTATCAATCTGAATCACTCTATTCGAAGTTAGGATGGAGGAGAAACAATTGTTTGAATTCAAAATTTGACCTTTCGCTGGGCTTAGAGAAGAAATGATTGGTGACAGAGCTCTGGTATCATTTTTCAAAATATGATTTTACACGACGTAGAGAACACCGATAGAAAGCTCCAGTAAAAATTTGAGGACAAATGGAGGTCGGGAGCAGCCAGGAGAGCTCACCGAAAGTTCGCCGGAGTTCGGAAAGAATTGTTTGCATAGGGAGATCTGGTGGATGGATTGGAACAACTCGAAGCTGAGGATATGAGGAATGAGAAGGGGAACTTGGGGGTCAATTTATAAGACAATCGGACCAGCGGATCGTTAGGAAACGCTCGCCGGAGTTATCGCCGGAACAGTAACCGAGATCGCCGGAATTTGAAGAGCTGAATAAATGCTGGTCGGGTTGCTTTGGGTACTGTAGCGACGGTCCACTGTAGCTTGCGGGCGGGAAGAGAAACGGATTGGATGAACAGTAACCGAAATTATTAATTCCGAAAATAATTAATTTTGCACTGAAAATTTGGATTAAATTCGAAAAAATAGCAATTAAATCATAATAAATTTGGGAATTTTTATAGACAACCGTTTCAGAAATTAAAGCACTAATAAGTATTTTTGTATAATATTATATTGTTATTTTTCTTACAACAATTAATATAGTGCTGAAAATTAAATAGTTTTGGGAAAATAGAAAAATGGTTCTAAAAATTCTAGGAAAAATCTAAAAAACACTTTAGAATATTTGTAACCTAATAAAATTAGTTTCAGAATTTTTAGAGAATTTTGGAATTGCATTTGAATTTTGGATTTCAGGATGAAATGGAATTTCTGGACGCGAATGGAATAAATTCCATTTTTGGATGGAAAGGAATGCCAGGTTAACTAAAATTCCAAAGAAAACCCAAATCCTTGAATTAATTAATTTAAATTAATTTTTAACAAAAGAACCAAGAATGGGATGTTACACTTCTGGGTGAGTTTGCGTTATGTATTTACTCTATTTGAGTATTGCTTTAAATGTAAATAAATACAATTTGACAATGTGTGATTATATGCAGGAGAGGTTCCGTCTTGAGAACGAAGACGATTACAACGCTTTGAAGAAGGCCAAAAGTGTCTTCAACAGGGTGGAACAAAAGGTTATCGGAGATTCGTTCAGCAATGCACGGATTCAAGCTGTCATCAATTTTTACAAGAGGGTGAAGAAGGTGAACATGAGAAGAGGACCAGAGGCGAGGAGGAAACACCTGACAGAACAAGAGTATCTCCAGAGCTCGGTCGATTGGATAATGAAGGACATGGAGGCTTGGAGGTGGATGTGCCGGTACTGGGGGTCGGAGGATTTTCAAGAAAAATCAAATAGAAATCGAGCGAACAGAAGAAGTAGATTGGGGAAGCACAAGTACGGCGCAGACGGACACATTGGCCTAGAGAAATGCATGGTAAGTATCGGTATTATAATTGTTAGTGAATTTGTCACTATGTTTCTAACTTTGCACCGAGGAGGCTGAAAGTGGGAGTACTCCCACTTTTGTGGAAGTTTACATCCGGGGGCACCAAGGCGAGGATCCACGGTTTGGATGTTTTGTGCGACAGCGGGGCTAGTGAGAGGATGGTAAGTATAAATGACACAATATGATTTGTGCAAATTTACATCCGGAGCACCAAAATGTTGTTTTGCAAAGTCATATGCGTAACAAATGACACAACGTCATGGGCGGAGTTTGATTGGAGGGTCACACGGTCGATGTGGAAGCGTTGTACCACGTTGGAGGGGGCCTAAAGCATGGGAGGTTCGTTAATAAAAGTGATTTTAATTGTTTTCGCTCTACTAAGGAAAAAATGTTGCATGGTCACATTTCAGTATATATCGTTTGTAGGTGGGCCATGGGGGATGGAGTTGTAGACTGCGATCATCTTCCACGAGGCTCGGTTTCCTCACAGGGGAGTGGTCGCTCGTCGAGGTCCGCACAAGCGCACGAGGAGGCTCGTGAAGCGCGAGAGGAGGCTCATCAAGCGCGAAAAGAGTCTCGTCAAGCACGAGAGGAAGCTCACAGAAGCCAAGAAGACTCAGAATACATGAAAATGTATCTGCAGGTACAATCTCAACTTTGAACAAATCGCTCAATTGTACATTTGTGATTAAAATCTAACAAACAATCTATATGCAGCAACTGTCACAATCTCTTGGACCTAACGTGCCAGTGTTTTGCCCTCCTGTTATGCCACAGGTAAAGATATTTGAGTTCATTACTCTCTAATTCACTTAGCTCGTAAAATCACGTTTCTCACAAAGTTGACTATTATGTCATAGGGCTCCCAGCCACCTCCCTTCTACATGTTTTCTCCGCACATGCAGCCGCCACCACAAGGAGAAGCATCACAGGGTGCTCAGCCTTCCCCGGCGTCCTTCATAAACCCTACTGGGATGCAGGCACCACCCCTAGGAGATGCACCTCAGGTTATATGAAGTTCTCATGCATTCTTTATATTTAAAAAACTCTATTATGTATACTTTATATCACAAACTATGATCCATAGAGCTCCCAGCCTCCTCGTCCTTTCTACATGTTCACTCCACAGATGCAGCCACCTTCTGTAGGAGAGGCACCACAGGTAAAGACGGATCGGTTCAATTCGTTATTCAAAATTTTAATGAATGATTTATATGTGGCATAATGTACCTGTCTATGCCTTACAGGGCTCCCAGCCTTCAAACCCGTTCTACATGTACCCACCACCTATGTCAGGCCAAAGAATGCCTATGTACTTCAACCCGTGGGCCCTGCAGCCACCTCAGACGACACCACAGGTATGGATGTCGAAAACATTCAAAGTTTGCGAAACGAGCTAAGTTTGTCAATTGTGAGCCAAACCAAGTCAAATTGATCAAATTGAGCTACCTGCACAAAACTTAGTCAATGATATCACATTTAGGAAAATAAAGGTTAATTATGTCAAAGTTGAGCCAGACTTAGTCAACTTGAGCAAATTTAGCTATACATGCAAAACTTAGTCGATTTTAGGACATTTAGGCAACTCTTTCTTAAACCTTGCACAAATCATCTCAATGTTCATACTTGAAAAGGTTTACTTGTGTGCTTATGAAAGTTTATTGCTGTGCTCCTGTAGATATGTGATGGTTTACCAAATTATTAACCCATTACATGCTATTTCATTTTTTCTTTCTATCAATAACTTTTTGATTTGGAACCTTATATTGTGCTAACTTGTTGGAATTGAAAGGTTATCCTAAGACAACTTGTTGAATTGTAAACTTATGTTTTAAATGCTTTATATGGCATCCTTGTAGAATGTGTTGTTTGCCCATGTACAATCTGATTGTTTATCCTTGTAGAATGTTTTATATTTGTACTTTGTATACTGAACTCTTAAAATGACTACCTAAACTCTTAATTGATTCTTCGAATTATTTTCACTGTTTGTTATCTTTTGAATACTCAGTGATGCAATTAGGGTCTTTGGAAGTTGAATTAAATAATTTTAGTTATAATCTTGGCCTTGAACTAGATGGTTAACTTCTGTTAATACTAGAGAGTATTACTTTGATGCTTCATTGACTATGAGATTGATGTTCATATGATTATCACAGCATATCTTGACTAGCTCATAGTTGTAGTTCTTATATAGTATCTATTCTTGTTTAGCTTGACCTGTCATATTTGTATTCTCATATTGTGTCTTGGTCGAATAGTACTATTCTGAACTTGTTTCATGTGAATTAGCATAATTTAGGAAAGGAAAGAGTTAAATGCCTTATTTGTTGAACACTTGCTAAACTTACTCGATTCTTGCACATTTAGCAAAAACCGACGATATGTTACTTGTAACACAACCTAAGTTAATCTTGAACTTGCAGGTTTCTGGGTCACGCCCAAAGACGTACTAACGATTTACATCATAGAAGACATCTTCAACATCGCCGGCGGTGATGGTAGCGCCCACAACTCCAACAACCTCGAGGCATGAATTCCATTGTGAGCTCGATTGGTGTATTACTGTTGTACTTTATGACTTGTTGTGATCGATAGATTGTGATCGACTTATTGTGATGGACTTATTGTAATGGAATGTGGATTGTATCTATTGCGGTTGTAATGTGTTGTACATCATTGCGTAGTTTACAAATTGCCGTTGGATGTGTGATTGATTATCTAAGGATCTGTTAGAATGTCTCCTTCTGGTTTGAGAGATTGATATATATATATTATAACTGCAAATATTTTTTTGTCTGCAGAGTGGATGTCCTATTTACTAGAGAGGTCATGCCGAAATTTTGTACATTTCGGTGACTTAGTTTTAAGCCGGTTTTAAAGAGTTAAAAGGTTGGTTTCAGTCTTTTAGTAGAGGTAATAGGTTTTGTGTCTCGTTTGTTAATTCTTCGTTCGCTTGAACTTCGTTGTGGAGTTTGATGACCTTGGTGAGCTAGCTGCCCCCTCCCTTCCTTCCTCTTGCTCAAATTTAGGAACATTAGTTGCAATTTAGTCGATGTGCAGCGGATGGATAGATGCTTCTGTAGGAAATTTAGTTGATTCTTTTAGTATATATCAATCTGAGTAATCTGTTGCAATAGTGATAATTTAAGTTGAAATGCATAAATCTGGATTGATGATGTTGCCATATGAGTTGCATATATATGTTTGTGATCTAGTCATTTGTATTTTTGTTTATTGCAAATATATGTTCAGTCATTTTGTACATTCAGAGTTGTTTTTGTCATTTTCTTGCTTTTTTCATTTCCGACTTCTATGGCAAATGATGATATTGGATTTTGATATGTGACTTGTTCTGAATGAATGACAGAAACACATTCATCTTCAAATGACAGAACAAGTCATGTCAATGTAGTTTCCCGTTTCCAGAGTTGGATCCAGCTGTTGAATGCCATTGCATTCGATTGATACTTTTGCATCCAGCTCTGGAAATTGAACTCCTGCCAATGGTATATATTGCCATAAAAAATCTGATGCTAACTACTTTTCTTTTTGCTTTTAATTTGTTTTTTGTGTTAGTGTTTCTGATCAGATTTGAACAAAATAGATGATCCTTCTTATTCTTCGCTTAGCAATTTTTAGTTTCAATTTTCTTTTTGCCTTTTCTTTTGTTCTTTAGTTGTTATATGTATTGAGTGTGATGCATATGGATATATATATATTCATTTGTGTATAAATAACTGATAAATTCGTGAGCCATTAAAAACCCACGAATTTATCTCGGTGCTCCAGATAAATTCGTCGGTTCCTTGAGCCCACGAATTTAACAATTAAATTCGTGGGTTTATTAAGCCCACGAATTTATGATTAACTTGTATATATAGCCCACGAATTTAACAATTAAATTAAGTGAGCTACGTTGGCCCACGAATATAATCTATTAAATTCGTGGGTTTCCCGGGCGCATTTAATTTTACTCAATTCGATTAAATTCGTGGGCTTGGCAGCAACCCACGAACTTAACTTAAATTCATGGGTACCCACGAATTTAATTGATTAATTCCGTCGAGTTAAATTCGTGAACTAAATTCGACGATTTGCCCACGAATTTAACATAAATTCGTGGGTTTTGGCCTAAATTCGTGGGTTTCTGGCCCACGAATTTTTCCCTGTTTCTTGAAGTGATTATACTGAGCCTCCGGGCAATGTGTATACTGGTCGTGTCCATTGTTCCTTTTAATCGGTGGCTCTGGTACTGGGACGAACGGTTCTGAATAGGTTATCACCTTGTGGAGAATCGGATTCTTAGGCCTAAATGGCTCATGATATTGTGGGTACCTATTAGGTTCAATCGGCTGTGGAACCGATTGTGGGAATGCATAAAACGGAGCCGATGGCGGCAAATTAGCTGACGCATCTATCTTAGCAGCATTTGTATACGCTTGGTAATGTGTTACTCTGCTCATCCAAGGATCCCTCGGTAATATAACTGTAGGTTTCGTCAGCATCATAGTGGGGAGTGGAGTTGTAGCCGATGGTTTAGGATCGGCTAAGGCACTCTGGGTATTTTGTGCTATTGAAAAAACAGGGTAACTTGGCATGGCTTGTATTGGGTCAAGTAGACCTCCAGATGATGCCAACTCCTGAGCTATAGTTTTCACGCTATTCGCGATCATCGGCTTAAGTGTCACGACGAGAGCCGATGATTGATTTATCAGAGCATGGTGCACAGATTGATTTATCATAGCCGATAATTCGGCTTGATCGGGCAAGTATTGACTTACCGGACCATCGGTGACACCTGCATCACCGAGTGGATTGAGTGTCGGCAAAGCGGTCCTCTGCGTGATGCCACGCCGGGTTTTTTGGTAACAACCCAGCATCATCTCCTCCAAAGCAGCTTTTCGATCTTCAATTTCCTTGCACTGCTCTGTCGTTAAATCATCCAACGTGGGGACGATTATAGCCTTTGTGTTGAGATCAAATGGCGGGATGGACTTTCCGGATGAAGACATTGTACGGTCCCACTAGGCGTGCCAAGAGTGTGTTGGCGTCAAAAACTTGACGTAGGGTTTCTGACAACAGCATACCAGACGAACACCTGGTTCAGAGCGTGCCAGTCGATTTGACCTGTAATCGACAAGGTAAAAATATGAAATTCACTCAAAGACGATCGTGAAGATCAATCAGCTTAGACTCAATCAGCTTGAAGCCGATTAAATCAAGAAAAAGGGGTAAGTCCAATTAGCCCATTAAGGCTAATTAGAGGATAGAGGTAGATCGATTCTAAAGAAGGAGATGCGCAACAAAATCAGAATAAATCAAACCTGAACGTAATTGATGGAGATCAACAATCGGCGATGCGTGACTTTATTGATCAAGATCGAATTACAAGAAGGATAAATTACAAGAACTACTCCTAGTCGACAGAAAAAAAGTACGAAAGTAAAGGCTGGTTGATTGATTGTGTTGTTGATGCCCCTCGCTGTGTATCCTCGTTCTCTTTTATACCCGCCGGCTGATCGAGTCCGTTTACAACACGTTTAGAGAATGACCCGTATCAGCCTTGGTTTACTTAATATCCGATCTGGTTTCCAACCGTTTTGAGTTTGATTCCGTAACCTCCATGGACCTCCAAACCGGACAACACCTGCCAAATTCTGGTGCAAACACCTATCAACTAGACCGCAATCCGACGACCCTCATCGATCCAAGCAGCATCTAGCTAGCATCACATCCATTCCTTGTCTTCATGGCTTGCACGGACTCCTTCTCCGATCATCTTCCAGCGATCCCCGACCGTCTGGACCTCCGACGCTCCTCGCCTAGTCTCGGTCATCTTTCGCCTCACCATGATCTAGCATCGTTGACACGCAACCATCAAAAACAAGGAAACTTCTTACATAGCAATGCCCACAAAGATGTGCAATAAATCCATAAAAGTCCACTCATTAAAATTCTTTTTAACTCATTCTAGCCGATAGCACCGGGAAAACAGAGAAGACCTCAAATTTCTTCCAATTGAAAATCCATTTCAAATCAAACTCAAACAAGAGCAACCCAAGCTCAAATTTAGTCAAATACTCATCACAAATCTGGATAGACCTCCACATGGTCCTTCAATTATTGGGATGCCATGTATCCATTGTTAAACCTAGGTTGGGACATTACTAGTTGGACATGATTATACTACCAACATTGTGTTACCGTAGCTATGCTTAGACATTGCTTAGTTGTACGATAGGATTAATATCACATGATGAATAATATTAATCTTGACTTAATGAGATATTGAATTGTGGCTGATAGCCGCTGTTGTAAAATTTGTTATACCATGTGGGGTTTGCCATTGGTCTTGGTTGAACGAATTGTTTTCCCTCAGGCAAGTGATCGTGCAGTAAAGGGGGTGCTTTCTAGCACATTGGGATGTTGATGTATTGCCTGAGACAACTTAAGGACTTAATCTTGTGCGCCATTGAACTTGGCCTAACCGTACTACCACAAGTCTGGTATGGGATAGACTTAGCTGATTAATTTGCGATGTCTAGACTTGAGTACTGCCAATTGGTGCTGTGGGTTCTGGGATGAATGGGTAGATTCGCAAGGCACAAGAGGGGACACTAAGGGGCGAAACCTTAGCAGGCAGTACCGAGTTTAGACAGTGCATTGTAAAGGCTTTGTCGTGATCTCTCTGCCGACACACCAAAGGAAGTGTGTCAATAGCTTGGCAACAAGAGATGATCATGTCTTGTGGGTAAAGTTGTACAACCTCTGCAGAGTGTAAAACTATTCAAATAGCCGTGTCCACGGTCATGAACAAACCCGGGAATTTCACACGGGGTATAGAGTGTTTCATGAAATGTGGGATTGTTAGGATGTGAACGGGGAGTTCGCTGTTGTTTTGTTGTCTAAAGTAATACAGTTGAATTTATTGGTTGATACTTGTTTTAGATGGTGTAGGGTGATGCCTCGTCATTCTGTTCATGTTGTCTACCATTGATCTACCAGTTATTTATTTATCTTTTCATAAGTACACTTTCAATCTATTTACTGTATTTCAATTCAAATTTTTGCTTTCTACAAATGAACCATATGGCTATCCTTATCAAGCCGTGCATGAATATATTGCATCAATTCCCTATGACTTGCTGAGTACTTTTTGTACTCACGGCTATACGCCTTTCTTGATCAGTTGTTGAGGAAGAACCAGGAAATAATGAATATCATGAGGAGGAATTCTATGAAGACTACGTGTATTAGGAGGGCGTTCCCCAGACGATTGCTTGTGGCATGTCGAATGGCTCAAGTTATCTTTTCCGCTGCAATAGTTTATTTGTTTCTTAAGCCCTTAAGGCATAGTGGTGTAAACTTTGACCATAAGGTCATTTCCTTTATTTAATAATAATTTGGCTTCTTCTTAGTTAATTCGTTGTATGGATATATTTCATCTATGTTGCCACTGTGTGCACTAGCGTGATCCTGGACTAGTGCAGTATACACAAAGGGTTTCGGGTTTGCAAATTCGGGTCCCGACAGGCCACGATTGTGGCCTTACTGAAGGCGCTACAGAGAGAGGTCCAGGAGCTACACCAGCAAGTTTAGGCAACTCGTGCCGCTGTGCCTCCACCCTCAGCAGTTCCCGTGGCTGCTCCAAATGCGCTGGAGCCTAGAATGAGTCCTCATGAATGGATGACTCTTCGTCTTGATACCTTTTATGGCACACGAATGCTGGTCCAGTCAGCAGACTGGTTGTGCTATATGGAGAGGCAATTCGAAGTCTTAGAAATGACTTCTCTCCAGATGGCTCGATTCGTGGCCTTTCAGCTGATTGGCCTGGCAGATATCTGGTGGGAGGGGGTACTTGCCTCGAGGACCCCCACCCATGGACCGGTCACTTGGGAGGTCTTCACCGAGCACTTTCGAGCAAAGTTCTACCCGGAGTCCTTTGTGGAGAGGATGGAGCATTCCTTGACTACCCTCTCCCAAGGGAGGAAGTCCGTGGCTGAGTATGAGGCGGAGTTCAACAACATTGTCTGCTTCGTACCAGTTGTGGCCTCTGATGATCGTGAAAAGGCTCGGAGGTTCTGTCGGGGCCTTAACCAGGAGTTCAGAGTTGTCATAGGGGCAATTATTCCCCGTGACTTTGCTTCTGTGGTGGAGCAAGCTAAGGGCATGGAGCTTGCAATGGAGCCTTCTAAAGATAAGCTCAACTCTGGTGGTTTGGGAGTTTCTGTAGCTTCTGGTGGTAGCCAGAAGAGGAGTTTTGGTGGCGGAGGTGGGTCTTTCCAGCGATCTACTTCCCAGAAGTTTAGGGGGGACAGAGTTCCTCCTCAGGAGCCAAGGCAAAGCAACCTTGGCCATCTTCATCATCCTCCCCACGGTTGGCCCTTCGCTCCGTCTCGGGGCAAGGCATGATCTGCTTCAAGTGCGGTGGTGGGCATCGCGCTGCGGAGTGTTCGTGGTCAGGGGAGTGCCATCATTGTAGCCGACCTGGCCATATGGGGCGAGTTTGCCGGTTGAATCCCAGTAGCATCATTAAGTGGGAGCTGGTGCCATCTACTCCTACTCCGATTGCCTCATCCGAGGGTCAGTCCAATTGTTGGCTGCAGCTCCTGCTCTTCCGCAGTCTTCTGTGTGGGCACCACGTGCGGTTTTCTGGCATCCTCAGCCGTTGGCTCCCCCTCAGTTTCCTGCACCACCTCCAGTTTCAGTGCTACCCTAGTAGGGTGTTGGGGCTCCCGCCGCCCTGGCGCAACTAGGAGTTTACACTCTACTGACTGCTGAGTCAGCTGGGCATCCAGATGTGGTATCATGTATCTTACTTGTGGATTCAATTGATGCTTTTGTTCTCTTTGATTCAGGGGCATCCTATTCCTTTGTGTCGATTGAGTTTGCTAGAAGGGCCAAGTTGGGGATGCAGTGTATTGCTAAGTCTGTGATAGTTAGTTCTCCGGGTGGTCTTATTTCGAGTTCGATGGTATGCACGGGTTGCACCATTACCATCGATGATGAAGATTTCTTTGCTAATTTGATGGTTATCTAGTTGGCCCCGTTTGATGTCATTCTGGGTATGGAATTGGTTGCATCAGTTCATAGCCAAAATATGTTGTGAGCCATCGGATCGTGTGATGGATCAAGATATTGAAAAGACGACTTTCTCCACTAGGTATGGGCATTATGAATGTAAGGTTATGTCTTTTGGACTAACCAATGCCGTGCTATCTTTATGGAGATGATGAACAATTTGCTACACAGATATCTTGATGATTTTGTGGTAGTGTTCATCGATGACATTCTGATTTATTCCAAGTCAGAGGTTGAACATGAGCATCATCTGATGCTTGTGTTGGATACCTTGAGGGAGAATCAATTCTTTGCCAAGCTAAAGAAGTGTGAGTTTTGGATTTCAAAAGTGGGTTTTCTTGGCCATATCATTAACCAAGAAGGTATTTTCGTTGATCCTAGTAAAATCTCTTCAGTTGTGGAATGGGAAAGACCTTCTAATGTCAAAGAAGTGCGCAGTTTCCTTAGGTTGGCTGGTTATTATCGGTGTTTTGTTCAAGACTTCTCTATTATTGCTAAGCCTCTATCTCAATTGACTCAAAAGGGGTGAAAGTCCAGTGGACTGCTGATTGTAAGTGCAAGTTTTGCACTCTAAAGGAGAAGCTAGTGACTGATCCTGTCCTCACCCTCCCTGAGCCAGGAGAGCGCTTCATAGTTTATTGCTTATGAATCAAGCAAGGGGGTAAGGTTATTGCTTATGAATCAAGGCAGTTGAAAAAGCATGAGCAAAACTACCCCACTCATGACCTTGAGCTAGCCGCAGTGGTCTTTGTCTTGAAGAATTGTAGGCATTACCTGTATGGCGAATCTTGTGATATTTTCACTGATCACAAGAACCTCAAGTACATCTTTACTCAGAAAGATTTGAATTTGAGGCAAAGAAGATGGCTTGAATTGATAAAAGATTATGACCTCTCAATTCAGTTTCATCCGGGCAAGGCTAATGTGGTGGTGGATGCGCTTAGTCGCAAGGTCCTACCCCTTGTTCTTTGACTGTCTCATTGCTGATTTTGAGCATATGTGAGTCTCTTATTGTTTTGCGGGCACCGTTCAAGCTGAAACTCGGATGATTCTGGAGTCAGCAATTCCAGAGTGTGTGCGTGAGGCACAACAGCATGGTCGGTTGCTACAGCAAGTGAGAAAGTGCATTCTTGAGAGCAAAACTGAGGATTTTAGCATTAATGAATTTGGTACTTTGCGGTTCAAAGGCTGCCTTTGTGTACCCCAGAAGTCTCAAGTTAAGGATGACATTCTAAAAGAGGCTCATCATACCCTGTACACAATTGACCCTGGTGAGACTAAAATGTATCGGGATTTTAAAAAGAGCTTCTGGTGGAAAAGGATGAGGGTTGATATTGCTCAATATGTAGCATCTTGTGGGATTTGTCAGAAGGTGAAGGCTGAACATAAGCGACCTGCGGGGTTGCTTCAACCTTTGGAGGTTCCTGTTTGGCCTTAGGATGACATATCCATGGATTTCGTGGTTGGCCTAGCTCGTTCTAAGCGCGGAAAGGATGCTATTTGGGTTATTGTGGATCATCTCAGCAAGTCTGCTCACTTCATTCCTATTCGCACAACAAATTCAGCGAGCGATTTGGCTCCTATTTATGTGCGGGATATAGTGAGACTTCATGGTGTGCCTAAGACGATCATTTCTGATCGTGATGCAAAGTTTGTCTCCAAGTTTTGGGAGAGTTTGTAGAGTGCTTTGGGCTCGTAGCTTCGCCTTAGCACCGCTTTCCATCCACAAACAGATGGGCAATCTGAGCGTTCTATTCAGACCTTGGAGGATATGCTCAAATCCTGTGTTTTGGCATGGAAGGGCAGTTGGGAAGATCATTTGGCCCTTGCTGAATTTGCTTATAACAACAGCTATCATGCAAGCATTCAGGCTGCTCCTTATGAAGTGCTTTTTGGGCGGAGGTGCCGCTCACCCCTATGCTGGGATGCAGTAGGGAAAAGAGTAGTTCTTGGCCCATATTGGGTTTAGCAAACTGTTGATCGAGTGGCCGAGGTAAGGCAGAACCTTCTTGCAGCCCAGAGCTGACAGAAAAGTTATGCTGATGTGAGGAGGCGAGAATTGGAGTTTGAGGTGGGGAACAATGTGCTGTTAAGAGTGTCTCCCACTAAGGGTGCGGTTCGGTTTTGTTCTAAAGGGAAGCTTAGCCCGAGATATGTTGGGCCATTCCCAATTATTGCCCGAGTTGGTAAAGTGGCCTATCAATTGAAGCTTCCCGAATCATTGCAAGGAGTGCATAATGTTTTTTATGTATCCATGTTAAGAAAGTACCTGCATGACCCAGATCTGTTTGTCTCGCTTGAGCCTTTGGGGATTGATCAGGATCCCACATTCGAGTCTCGACCGGTGCAGATATTGGAAGATTCACAGCGGGTGTTGAAAAATAGAACGCTGAAGTTTGTCAATCCGTGCGGGAAGCGACTTGCGAACTAGAGTCTCACATGCGTGAGAAATTGTAACATCCTAAAAATTTCATTTCATTTTGATTTGTTTTATTTTATTCAATTTGGAATTTATTTGGAATTTTACGGATTTTATTAAAATTCTTTTCGCAACTCTCAGTTTTACAAAATGAATTTTTTCAAAAAAATTAAAAGATTAATAATTCCAAAAATAATTTTATTATGTTAAAAATATTCTAAAGTATTTTTGAGAAATTTTCTAGATTTTTCAGAACCATTTTATTATTTTTCCCAAGTCTATTTAATTTTTAGCATTTAAAAATTAATTATTGTGCTGTAAATATTAATTTTATATTATTCAAAAATATTTATTCATGCTTTTATTGCTGAAACAGGTATCTATTCAAATTTCCATATTTAATAAAATTTATTTGCTAATTTTTGGATTTAATATGTATTTTCAGTGGAAAATTAATTGTTTTTTGAATTAATAATTTTGGTTACTGTTCATTATGACCTGATCTGCTTCTCCTTCCCCATCAGCTACAGTGCACCCGTGCACTACAGTAACCGACACACCCGACCCGCATTTAATTCCTACCCGTTTCACTCATTTACTCTGGCGAGCCCGTTATTGTTCTGGCCATAGCTTCGGCGAGTGTTTCCCGACGATCCGCTGGTTCGATTGCCCTATAAATTGAACACATGCTTTCTCCCTCATCCTTTACATTTTTAGCTTTGAGTTGTTCCAATCCATCCACCGGATCTCCCTGCGCAAGCCGTTCTTTCCTAACTCCGGCGAACTTTCGGTGAGCTCTCCCGACTGCTCCTGACCTCCATTCGGCCTCAAATTTTTACTGGAGCTTCCTCTCAGTGTCATCTACATTGGGTAAAATCATATTTTGAAAACTCTTAACGGAACTTTGTCAGCAACCTTTTCTTCTTCAAACCCGGCGAAAGGTCAAATTTTTGGATTCAAAATGTCCATTCTCCTTCGTTCGAGCTCCGATTTAGGCTATTCTAGTTTCTAAATTTTTCTAAAATCAAGCTCTATCTTCTAAAGCCTTTTATTTTCAGTTTTGATCTTGTTTAAGTTTCTGTTTGATATTTATTTGTATTTGTTGCTTTCTTTTCCGGCAGACGCTAATCCCGAAAGAGCGAACGGAGACTTTGAAGACCAAGACTCCGCACTAGATCAGCAAGGCAAGTTGTAACCTTTGATCATATTGATCCTATGTTTGCAAAGTAATTTGCTTTATACAACTGCATACTATTTGTGTATAAATGCTTATCTTTTGGGTATAGTTATTTACCTAGTTAACATTATGCCACCTTGATTATTGGAATGCCATGTATCCATTGTTAAACCTAGGTTGGGACATTACTAGTTGGACATAATCATACTATCAACATTGGGTTATCGTAGCTATGCTTAGACATGCTTACTTGTACGATGGGATCCATATCACATGATGAATAATGTTAATTTTGACTTAATGAGATATTGAATTGTGGCTGATAGCCGCTGTTGTAAAAATTGTTGTACCATGGTGGGGTTTGCCATTGGTCTTGGTTGAACAATGTTGTTTTCCCTCGGGCAAGTAATCGTGCAGTAAAGGGGGTGCTTTCTAGCACATTGGGATGTGAATGTCTTGATTGAGATAACTTAAGGACTTAATCTTGTGCGCCATTGAACTGGGCCTAACCGTACTACCATAAGTCTGATGTGGGACAGACCTGGCTATCCGTATTATGACATACCATGGACAGTCGTGCCATTAAGTGGAAAGTGGTAGCGAGTGTAAAGGTTGCCAGTCGTCGCAAGAGGGGGCTTCTGGACTGGGCTGTTTAACCCTACCAGCGGTGTAACCTTAGCGACCATGACTACATGGACGGAGCTTTATAGGGCCTTATCATGATATCTCTGTGACACACCAAAAGAAGTGTGTTAATATTGATTGCACAAAGAGATGATCATGTCTTGTGAGTAATGTAGTACAACCTCTGCAGAGTGTAAAACTATTCGAATAGGCGTGTCTGCGGTCATGGACAAGCCCGAGAATTTCACACGAGGTATAGAGTGTTTCATAAAGTATGGGAATGTAGAATTATTTGAATGTGAACGTGGAGTTCACTGTTGTTTTATTGTCTAAAGTTAATACTATTGAATTTATTGGTTGATACTTGTTTTAGATGGTGTAGGGTGATGCCTCGCCATTCTGTTCATGTTATCTATCATTGACTTACCAGTTATTTATTATCTTTTCATAAATATGCTTTCAATCTATTTACTGTACTTCAATTCAAGTTATTGCTTTCTGCAAAAGAACCATATGTCTATCCTTTGTTAAGCCTGCATGAATATATTGCATCATTCCCCAGCGGCTTGTTGAGTACTTTTTGTACTCACGGCTTTACGCCTTTGTTGATCAGTTGCTGAAGAAGGACCAGCAAATACTGAGTTCTATGTGGAGGAATTTTATGAAGACTACGTGGATTAGGAAGGCGTTCCCCAGACGATTGCCTGTGGCATGTCGAATGGCCCAAGTTATCTTTTCTGCTACAATAGTTTATTTGTTTTCTTAAGCCTTAAGGCTTAGTGGTCTAAACTTTGACCATAAGGTCTGATGCTTTATTTAATAATAATTTGCCTCTTTCTTAGTTAATTTGTTGTATGGAATGATATTTCATCTATGTTTGCACTATGTGCACTAGCGTGATCCTGGACTAGTGCAGTATACACAGAGGGTTTCGGATTTGCAAATCCGAGTCCTCACAGAAATTTCCAGAGTTGTTCCTATCGGGTATGTATTGTGATTTAAATTCTTTGATCTATCCGTTCAGGCTAGTTAGCGTACCTAGAATTCAGGGTAGAGTTCCTTTAAGGGGAGGAGAATGTAACATCTCTGTTCATTCTCCCACCTAATCTCTCCTCTTCTCTTGGCGTTTTTCCCCTGGTCCCAACCGAGCTACTCCTTGGCGATTTCCCCATTGCAGCCCACCCGAGCTCCTTTTTCTTCTCCTGGCAACCGAGCTCCCTCTTTTTCTCCTGGCTACCAAAGGCACCTCCTGACGCAGCGCCTCCTACACTGGTTCCTGGCGTCCTCCTCCCCAAGCCCTGGCCGTAGCTTCCTGCCCTAGCCTTGCTGCTCCTCTGCCGAATCCCCTCCCTAGGCGCAGCTCTCCTCCAGCGCCTCCTCCCCAACCGAGTCACCTCCTCCTCCTTGCTCTTCCTTGGTGGTAAGTAAAGGTAAATACCTCTAGGATGGCTTGATTGCTGTGTTGAGGAGGAGTCCTGCTAGATTTTCATGTTCTAGGGTCGGGAGATTTGGTGGATTTGGGTGGAAATGGGGGATCTAAAGTTGGGGGAAGTTCTGAAATTTCGCGGGCTGAGCAAACCCTGTTTTTGGAGCTGCGATTTGGGGTCTTTCAAGGCATTTCCTGGAGGGTTGGCGGTAAAAGAAATTGTAGATGGTAGTCTTAAGTTTATTCAGAGTTCAAGAATATGATTTTTAGTTCAACCTTTTAAAAGATATGGTTGTTTCAGTTACTGCTGCCCAGATTTTGTTGCTGCTAGTACTAGCTTCGGTTTTGTGAAGTTTTGGTTATTCTAGAGCCACTTCTTGGTAGTCTGACTGTAGGAGAATTGTAGATGATTGTCTCACAGTTAATTAGAGACAAAAATCATGAATTTGGGTTCAGCCAATTAAAAGTTATGTTTGTTTTAGTACCTACTGCTCAGAGTAGTTGCTTCGGTTTTGTGATGATTGAAAGTTCAGAATTTTCATTTATTTGTAGTTGCTTCGGTTTTGTGATGATTGAAGCTATTTAAGGGCATCTCGTGTGAGTTTGGTTGTAGAAGAAATTGTAGCTAGTAGTCTTGTGGTTAAATAGAGCTCAAGAACACAATTTTTGGTTCATTAGTTTAAAGGTTATGGTTGTTTTAGTAAATACTGTCTAGGATTGTTACCGATTTTCAGTAATTTTAAGTTTTGGTTGTGCATGGTTAGGTAGAAGCTAAATTGAATTATTTTGATAATTAAAGAAAGATAGGAAATTTCACAAATGTAATCATTTACTGAATTTGGAATATTTTGCTAGGAGTTAGGGCTTTTTAAACATAGTTGTCATGTTTTTGTCGCATGCTGAATTTTTCGGTTAGTGAGTGTTTATGTTTGATTGCATGCAAATATTATTTCAGTTGGAGTAGCATCGGGAGCGGCCTCATCGTTGCACCACCGCGCTCCTCGCGGGTAGAGGCAAGTGTATTATGTTGTGGGTTATTTTGATAATGATCTCGAGCATATTTATGTTTATGAGTTATTATGTTGCTTATGATATTGTGAATGCTAAGTGCATGAATGAATGGAGCATGCCCATGCTATGGATATATCATATTGATAAGAATGCGTGTTGCAATTTAATTTTTTTCAATTGCATTTGTGCATTCATAACAGAGAGGTGTCCCGAGTGGGCCTCTATGTCTCACCAGTAGTGAGATATGAAAGACCTACTTCGGTAGGCCCCTCCACATGATGGATGGGAATGTGAGGGTGCATACCGACGGGTATGCACTCAGAAATACTGGTATCTTCTATGATAATGTGCATTATGAGCATGCATAGGCATTACATGACTAAAGAGAAAAATGATATGAGTTGTGATATTATCCTCTTATGCAAATGTGTTACTATATTTGAAATGCTTAATGTCTGTGTTTGAAGTTATCTGTATTAATTTGATACCCTTGCTGAGTTTAGAACTCACACTTGTTTGTTTGTTATTTATTGTAGGTGCTTGGTGAAGACATTCAGGGGTGGGGCATAGTTCATTTTCCACTTTTGTATACAATGTTAGCTAGTTCTTTTGGAGAACCTCTAACTTATTGTATAATTAGTAGAAAATCTTAGGGAGTTACTCAGTTATGTTAGTTGTATGTTGCTATGGTTATGGTAATATTGTGATTTCTCTATGTGGTAGTAACTTTGTTCTATTCTACTCTCTAAGTAGCATATCATGGTTGCTTGATTATATTGTCAACGTATGTTGTCATTGCTCCTATGATTGTATAGTACTTGTTGTTGTGTTAATGTTTGCTCTAATTGCATAAAGGTCATGCCAAAATTTCTACTATTTTTTTCTCTCGATATGTTGGTAGTTTGATAGGGTTTGTGGTGTAACATTCAGGGCACGGGGGTGCCGGGGTGTTACAATAACCTAGCTAAGCAGTACATACAGACCCTATCTACCCAGGGGGCCAACACCTGCTAGACCTATAAGACTGAGGGAACTCAACCTAGAGAGAAGAGAAAATAGCTAATTAATCATGATAGCAATCTATAGCATAAGATGAGAGGTCCATGCAAAGCATGCCAGAAGCCTAAGTGAAGTGAACTCAACATTCTAGCACTAACCCCAAAAGCACCCAGAAAATGCAATGAAAGAGGAAATGCTAGAAAATATATAATACATAATATAAAAGACCAGCTCACTCTCAAGGCTACAAACCTAGAGATATCCAATGGTTTGGTAAAGCTATCGATAATCTAGTGGTCATTCTTCATAAACTGGAGCACTATATCACCTATCTCCACATGGTCTCTAAGGAAGTGCTATCTAACATCAACATGCTTGGTCCTAGAGTGTTGCACTGGCTTCTTGGCAATGTGAATGGCAGAAGTGTTATCACAGAAAAGTGGAACATTATCTATAACTAACCCAAAGTTCCACAAGGTCGATCTCATCCAAAGAACCTGACTACAGGAACTGGCTGCTGCTACGTACTCGACCTCAACAGTAGACTGTGCAACACTGGACTGCCTCCTAGATGATCAAGAAATAAGATAAGTGCCAATGAATTGGTAGGTGCCAAAAGTGCTCTTCATATCAATCCTACAGCCAGCAAAGTCTACATCGAAAAAGGCTATAAGAGACATATAAGAAGAGAAGAGTACCAAATACCATAGACAATGATAGCTCGAAGGTACCTAACAATGCGCTTCACCGCCTGGTGGTGAGAGGCACGAGGAGAGGCCTGAAATCGAGTGCACAAACATACAATAAAGTGTATGTCTGGCCTTAATGCAGTGAGGTATAAGAGAGCCGATCACGCTCCGAAACTCCTTCTGATCAAGTAGCTCACCGTCCTCATTAGACTCAAAAAGTGTTATGGTGGCCATAGGAGTCATCACCGGCTTTCTTTCGGACATGTCAAAGCGTCTTACGAGGGCTCGAGTGTACTTGCTTTGATGCAAGAAATTACCCTCCTAAGTCTGCTTGATTTGGAAGCCGGGGAAGTAGCTCGACTCGCTCATCATGCTCATCACAAACTCTATGCTCATCACATCCGAAAATAGAGATACAATAGCATGCGAAGAGCCACAAAAGATAGTATCATCCACATAGATATGGACAAAGATAAAGTCCGAGTCTACGTGTCTGATAAACATGGTCTTATCTACCTTACCCATCTCAAAGCCATGACTAAGAAGGTAGGACTTAAGCCTCTCATACCAAGCACTAGGTGCCTACTTAAGTCCATACAAAGCTTTAGAAAGCTTATAGACATGGTTTGGGTACTTGGGGTTCTCAAGTCCTAGAGGCTACCTCACATAAACCTCTTACTCAATATACTCATTAAGGAATGCACTCTTGACATCCACCTAATTAGCTTGAAGCCCTTGCAAACCAAAAATGTAAGCATGATCCTAATTGCCTCTAGTCTAGATACTAGAGCAAAGGTTTCCTCAAAGTCAAGACCCTCAACTTGAGTGAAGCCGTGAGCAACTAGCCTAGCCATGTTCCTACTGAAAACCCCCATCCTCACTTTTCTTGTTCTTGAACACCTACTTGGTCCCAATGACATTATGACCAGATAGGGGCTCAACAAGTGCCAGACCTTGTTCCTTTCAAAGTTCTACAGTTGCTCATACATGGCATTGATCCATGATTCATTAGACAATGCATGAAAAACATCATTCGGCTCAAAGGAAGCAACGAAGGCAGAATTAATGGAGACAGAAGTGAGAAAGACCTGTCTTTGAGAGCGTGACACGCTCAAATAAAACATTGATCATTTGATCAGGCAAATGAGCCTACTAAATATGGCGGGGATGTCCAGAAGTAGAAGTAGCCTCTACCTCATGCTGAAAAGAGGTAGGCCTAGAGCCACTAGCTACAAAAGAGAATAAGGTAAGGGTTAGCATCCCTAAGGTGTAGAGATAGAAATAGGAGGCACCTTAGGTGCAGAGGGGACTAGATCAGGTAGAGTACCGTCATCTCTATCATCCTCATCATCTACAAAGATGGTCTCGAAGAGAGGAGAAGAGCCTAAAATATCTGGTCTAGTGTCTGGACTAGCCTCATCAAAGGTCACCTCACATATCTCTATAAACCTACTTGCCTCAAAACTCCAGACCTTGTAGCTATGAAAAGAAATCGAGTAACCTAGAAAGATACTATCAGAAGAATGTGACTCAAACTTATCTAGGTTCCCAGACATCAAAATGAAACAATTGCAGCCAAAAACATGAAAATGAAAAACACTTGCTTTCTCTCATATCTCGACTCATATGAAGGCGGTGCAAGTGCGCCCTCAAGAAAACTCTATTGGACACATGGCAAGTAGTAGCTACAGCCTCAGCCCAAACTTCCTAGGAGTACTGTACTCATCTAGAATTAACCTGGTCATCTCGACCAAGTTCCTATTCTTCCTCTCCACTATGTCATTCTACTGAGGGATGTATGGAGAAAAGAAATGATGCTCAATACCCGACTCCTCACGAAAGCTCTCAAAGTAGTTCTTAAACTCTGTGCCATTATCACTACGGATAGCTTGTAAAGCACCTGGGAGCTCAAAGGATAACCTATGGACCAAACCCCAGAAATGGGTAAAAGACATCCTTTCAGGCCATGAAAAACACCCAAGAATACCTAAAAAATCATCAACAATGACAAGAACATACCACTTCCCACTCGCTGACTGCACTTTATTGGACCAATAGTGTCCATATGTAAAAACTATTCTGGTGCATCAGTCATCACAACAGTGACTAGGGGATGAGAAGCAGTAACCAACTTGCCATATCAGCAAGAAGAACAAACCAAGTCTTTGATCATTTTGAGTTTGGGAAAACCACGAATGAGATCATGGCTGCTAACTCGGGTCAAGTGATCAAAACCAATTTGATCAATTCTCCAATGCTAGAAGGAGAATGTAACACCCCGGCATCTATCATGCCCGAATGCTACCAAACATAGAAACTACAACAATTAAATATCCCAAAACAAGCTAAATTCCAGCAAGGTTACCAATTGCTAATACCGAAAATTCAAGAAGATAACATCTGCTTTTATCATGAATTTAGCAACGTTAATATCCTGGCAAGTAATATCAATATATAAAGCATCTAAAGAAGCAATGAACATAAATGTAACATCCACAAAATCTCATACTAACAGTTCCAATCTCACTACAAAAAAAACGAACCCAACGAGAGATTTAAGCACTCCAATTGACCATTTAACAAGTTTCAAGGCCTTTACTTATATCCAAGAATTCAAATCGTAACTTATAACATTGCCTAAAGTGGAATGCTACGTGAGGAGGTGTAGCTAATCCCTTATCCCGCATGCCGACTTTTTTCGTACCTAGAAAAACAACATTAAACACAAGAGTGAGTTTAAAACTCAAAGAAGCATAATGAAATGAGTGAAAGAATCATTTAGCAAAGAACAACAACATATTCATCATTTTCATATTCATAATATCGTTAACAATTCGTACTCATCTCCTTGAATAAGATGCAATGCCATGCGATGCACATGTCCTCTCAAAGGCGTATACCGGTATAGCTGAGTGCACACCCGTCGGTGTGCACCCTCTTCCCCCTTCCATCCTGTAGATGGAGGGTGCCTACTCCTCGCTTCCATTCGCCACGGTGAATGAAATCACGATGTAGGACTTACTCTATGGCTCTCCGGATTAGTCATAACTTTCTCACCGGCTTTACCGAACTAGTTAGGACTTTCTCACCGCCCTGGCCAGAATTCATGCCATGAATGCAACATGTACTAGTAACCCAAAACAACATGTACAACAATTTTATCTCATCTTGGCATAGCATTACTATGAATCAAGTCATCATATCCTGGTTAACATTAGACATAGCAAATTAATCTATCAGTTACTCGTTCATCACATAAGCATCAACATAACAAACCACTCATCAACTAGTCCATGGCACACACAGCATCTCTAACAATTTCCTACCACACACTACCCATTCCAAAACACTTGCCTTAACCACGAGGAGCGGAGTGGCGCAAGGTTGAGGCCACTCCTGAAGTCACACCACCTAAAAATAAATTGCATACATATCAACACAATGCAATCACAGCACATGCAATAAGTTTAGCGACATCGAACTTACGCCCTACTCCAATTTTATTCCTTCCTCTCTCAGCGAACAAAACCGCCCCTTTGCTGTCCCGATGGTCTAGAGGTTATAAGTTCCACCCTTATAAACCAAACCTCAGGGACCAAGAACTTTATGAAACTACTAAAAATTACCCACTAAAAACATGTTAACCAATTCTCTCAAATAAAACATTTAACCTTTCATCTTTAGCCCTGAAACCCAATCTGCTACCACACTGGATAGCAGACTTCAAAATAGCATAACTAATTTTATACAATTCCAAATGAAGTAAAGGATAACATTTCTGAAATCTACAGGAAATTTCCTAACTTAATCTGGTCATTAAAAAATTTAATTCAACATCTAGATATCCCTACTCTTCAGTTTTCCGCGACTGCTGCCAGAAGAGACAGATTCTGGACAGTAGTCACTAAAACAGCCATAACGTTTGAACTACCCAACCAAATTTCATGATCTTGGTCTCTAAATAAACTTAAGACGATTATCTACAACTTTTCCAACAGCCAACCCCTCTGAAAACGACTGAAACTATTTTTAATCTCTGCCCTAAGATTCAGATCAGCACTGCTCGAACCCAGATCTCGCCCCACAATACAAATTCTCCCCAAACAAATCTAATCACTGCACAAAAACCTGAAATTCTATCAATTAAATCACCAAAATATATCCACAAAAAAACTCAAACCTGAATGGGGGACGCCAGGAAGGAGGAGGGGCGTCGGGAGGGAGCACTCGGAAGGGGAGGGGTGTAAGAAGAGGAGGGGCGCAGGGAAAGGAGAGGCGCAGGGAGGGGAGGGGGCTGTTGGAAGGGGAGGGGGTGGCTGCAAGGGGAGGTAGGGTGGCTTGGGCGGTGAAAGGGGAGAGTAGGCTAGGGTTAGGGAAACCCCCTATGGGCTATGACGCCCACCTCTGCCCTGTAATCAGCCCACACCAACCCAAGTCTCTCTCGGAGGCCCAAAGATAGCCCTCAAGACCCACACTAACCCTAAAACAGCCCACCGCCGCTCGAGTTAATTTTTTTTTAGATATTACATTCTTCCCCCCTTAACAGGATTCGACCCCGTATCTGGGCATGCCACTAAGCGACAAATAAAACAAGGGAATGAATCTCATCACATACCTGAAGTGAACAACTGAGGATACTTCTCACGCATGTGAGACTCTAACTCCTAAGTTGCTTCCCAATCATACAGAAGCGACCAAATCACTATAACATACTTTGACGCTTAATGCTTCAATACCGCTTTGACTCTCCCAAATTTCCACCCTAGGTAGGACTCAAAGGCAAGGTGCCAAGGGTCAGCAACCAACAACTCTACGAAAACCTCGCGATCGAGATTCTGCAAGATTTTTCTTAACAAAGAAACACGTTGCATCCCACACAAGAATTTAGAATGATCCAAACGATGGGTCCCTTTCTCAAAATCATACGCGACATGAACCTACTGTGTTCCAAACTGTACCCTGAACCAAATCAAAGATTTCTCTCTCTCAATTTTTTAATCTTTTAACCAAAGGATCATTACCATCGAAAAGAAACTCCCACTATGGCACATTTTTTTTCCACCACAAATTCGCAATATAAAAATTTTACTCTATCTTTTTGTACGCCTACCATGCTCCGAAGGACAACTACCCAAGAAATAAAAAAGATCACAATGTAACCATTCACTTTTGAATATTATAACAATAGCTACATCCAACGTCACCAAATATTCGACACACTACCAAACGGAAAATTAATTACACCCAGCTTCCTAGTGGTCAACTTTTAAAGCTTAAACAAGCTCCAAACTGAGACACACGAAAACCCCCATTACTCACTACTCAAAAACCATCAAGGATCACAAATAACAAAGGCTAGGATCTTGGGTTGTTAGCAACCCACGCTATTTCTATTTCCATAAAGGTCTCGCCCCACATTCTTTCACTCAACGAACAAGGACAAAGAATACAATCCCTTACTGTACTTCAACAAAAATTTCATGATCATTCCGTTTCTTTTCCCATGCCAGAACGAAAATGAAATCTCGATTCTCTTTATCAATATAAACCACTTCATCACCTTAAAACCAAGGCGCTGAAATTCACATAGGGAAAAAAATCAATTTAAAAGAGAAACACTGCATAAATCTTTTGTGGATGCATATCACTTTTACTAGAACAAATCATCTCTTTTACCAAAGCAAATCATTTCAAAAAGAGAAAGAAAACTGATCATGGAATCAAACCACTTCCACACAACCATCATATTTTCTCTCATGAGAAAGTGAAACACATTTCCCAATAGAAAACCACTTCACCACGCATATTTTAAATAAATATAACTCTAGTTGAACTAGAGATACAAACATTTTCAATTAGAACTTTCAAACATTACATTGGTTCGGTTATTTGCTTTAATCGATAATACCAAAATGGCTTAATTTGTACGCTAAAGAGCGCAATCTAGTCATACAACTTTAAAGATGAATTCCACAATCATATCTTAAGCTGGAGCTCTTAGCAAAGATAGATGAATGGCGTTGATCAATGAAATAAATCATTTCAAAAACCATCAACAGATCACTTCATAATTATTCTCTATTTCATTATCATTTTGAAACCTCAAAGTTAACTCTGCAGTTTGGCAACATTAACTCTAATCTGACGAAGATCTAATGCACACAATATAGAATGCCTTAGCAAAAGACATTCATCCAAAAGACTATATGAACAATTTAATTCATACCTTTAAAAGAGGATTCACCTCCAATCCTACCATCCCTAGTATTCTAATATGCATACCCTTAAAGGTTTTAACACTCACAATTTACCCGTTAAGAAACCCCATCAGGACTAAGCATAATTCACAAAATCAATTCTTCCTTTAATTACATTCTCTAGTAATTATAACTAAAATTTATGATGCATATCATAACACATCAAACCATGTCTACCTCATCATGATCATCAAAGAGAAAGATGTCAATATTTTTAGCACATTCAACCTGATAGTTAATTCAAAGACAAGATAGTGCATCAACATTTTCTTTTGTTCTACAAACCACAACAAGTCATCAATCACACACCTTCCTATACCAAGTTTAAGACATATCTTTTCAACAAAAGTTTCAACATAATCAACATAAAAATTTCATACAACCCATAAGTTGACATCTCAATAAAAGAAAAACTTATTCGATCAATTAATGACTCCAACAATTAAATATTATCTTTACGCAACATATATCATAAGAATGGATTTAAGATAGTCATTCGCTAAGGGTAAAATCAAACGCTATGACAATCATTATATGTTTCCTCATTCTTTGATGACAACATGGATTAATCATTCCATTGATACATTAAAAAAATTATCACTTAGCAACAAAGTCCAACAAACTCCAGTACTTTACACCATCACATTGTCCTAAAAACTCCATCAAATAGAAAATTCTATACATTTTCAATCGCGATTTGTATTAGCGTCAAGGGAACATGATTTCATATTTCCAATTATTTTAATAATTCGCAGCGACACATAAAATGACTCTAATCAATATTCACTTTATGGCCATCAACTAACACAATTAAATGTCTCTACCAACAGCTTATATTAGAATGTCTTTTAACAACTACCAAATTTACTTTAACAATAACAGTAGATTACATCATTTCAATGTTCTAACTACACATCAAAGTTTAAAGTTTTAAACATTCTCATTGGTCACCTACCCTAGAAATAACAGGGTGTGACCCCAATTTTTTTTTAAGTAAAGCAACGATTCTCAAGCATGGACAAGAACACATTTAATCATTACTCACTATAGCATAATCCATGATAGTAGAGGGTTATTTAGTTTTAAATGGAAGATAACAACTACAATTAATTGATTCAACTCACAAGTTAATAAAGAAAAACTTCATTCTATAAGTTGCACAAATACATTCTATATAACATGCTAAACAATACTTCTTACTACTGACAAATTAGCTTAGTCACATGATTACTTACTTTATTTACATCATTTTTTTTTCAGAAAACCCAACCATATTTCACAACGGAACTCGACTATTAAATCACAAGATGACAAGACCAAACTTTGACATGCAAAAGCACTTCAAGACAAATCTCAAAATTTAAAACTTCCACGAAAGAAGATGGTTGCAAGGGTATTCTTTTTCACCAAAAGAAAAACCAAGCGATCATCTACTCCATTTTCTAATAAAGGCAGAAAGCATAAACCCTTAGAACTTAAGTTCTGCTAAAAAAACAGAAACTTCTTTTAAGCGCGGAAACCGATATACACATACAAAAGGCAAAAATTCTTTTTTTTTTGACGAAAAACAACCAACATTAACCAACAAAGCCAATTGCTAGAACGGTAGTAATAACAACCGATAAAGACTCATTCACTAAACACTTTCTCTTTGTCTCCGACCATTGAAGATATAATGAAAGCAACCTTCTGAACAAACTCTCCGATCTAAGACATACATAGATAACAACTCTCCCATACGAGGGGTTCCTAAACCTTAGGTGGTGGCTCTACCCAACCACACCCACAACTAAGGCCTCTACCACGACCACGCAGACAACCATGGCCTCTACCACGACCACGCAGACAACCACTGAAACCCTTCAGCACATCTAATTCACATAATCACATTCCTTCAAGCCACTCAATCATAATCATAGCAATATACATCATCATAACACCATCATGTTCAACACATATAAAACATCAAATCTCAAATAAGATATTAAAGCGTAATGCAATGATTACCCATACCCTTTCTCATGCATCGAGTGTGTCAAGTTTTAAATTAGTTAACCAACCTATATCAAATTTTAAGATTAATATCCTATGGCCAAATTTTAAAGAATATATACCTAAGCCAAGTTTCTAATTTCTCAAATCAAAATTTTAGTTCACTTTAGAGTAATTTTCCAATTTCACACCACGGACCTAAAGCCCGCTCTGATACCAACTGTAACACCCCGGCATCTATCATGCCCAAATACTACCAAACATAGAAACTACAACAATTAAATATCCCAAAACAAGCTAAATTCCAGCAAGGTTACCAATTGCTAATACCAAAAATTCAGCAGCATAACATCTGTTTTTATCATGAATTTAGCAACGTTAATATCCTGGCAAGTAATATCAATATATAAAGCATCTAAAGAAGCAATGAACATAAATGTAACATCCACAAAATCTCATACTAACAGTTCCAATCTCACTACAAAAAAAACGAACCCAACGAGAGATTTAAGCACTCCAATTGACTATTTAACAAGTTTCATGGCCTTTACTTATATCCAAGGATTCAAATCGTAACTTATAACATTGCCTAAAGTGAAATGCTACGTGAGGAGGTGTAGCTAATCCCTTATCCCGCATGCCGACTTTTTGGTACCTAAAAAAACAACATTAAACACAAGAGTGAGTTTAAAACTCAGCAAGCATAATGAAATGAGTGAAAGAATCATTTAGCAGCAACAACAACATATTCATCATTTTCATATTCATAATATCGTTAACAATTCGTACTCATCTCCTTGAATAAGATGCAATGCCATGCGATGCACATGTCCTCTCAAAGGCGTATACCGGTATAGCTGAGTGCACACCCGTCGGTGTGCACCCTCTTCCCCCTTCCATCCCGTAGATGGAGGGTGCCTACTCCTCGCTTCCATTCGCCACGGTGAATGAAATCACGATGTAGGACTTACTCTATAGCTCTCCGGATTAGTCATAACTTTCTCACCGGCTTTACCGGACTAGTTAGGACTTTCTCACCGCCCTGGCCAGATTTCATGCCATGAATGCAACATGTACTAGTAACCCAAAACAACATGTACAACAATTTTATCTCATCTTGGCATAGCATTACTATGAATCAAGTCATCATATCCTGGTTGACATTAGACATAGCAAATTAATCTATCGCTTACTCGCTCATCACATAAGCATCAACATAACAAACCACTCATCAACTAGTCCATGGCACACACAGCATCTCTAACAATTTCCAACCACACACTACCCATTCCAAAACACTTGCCTTAACCACGAGGAGTGGAGTGGCGCAAGGTTGAGGCCACTCCTGAAGTCACACCACCTGAAAATAAATTGCATACATCTCAACACAATGCAATCACAGCACATGCAATAAGTTTAGCGACATCGAACTTACGCCCTACTCCAATTTTATTCCTTTCGCCAAATGAACAAAACCGCCCCTTTGCTGTCCCGATGGTCTAAAGGTTATAAGTTCCACCCTTATAAACCGAACCTCAGGGACCAAGAACTTTATGAAACTACTAAAAATTACCCACTAAAAACATGTTAACCAATTCTCTCAAATAAAACATTTAACCTTTCATCTTTAGCCCTGAAACCCAATCTGCTACCACACTGGACAGCAGACTTCAAAATAGCATAACTAATTTTATAAAATTCCAAATGAAGTAAAGGATAACATTTCTGAAATCTACAGGAAATTCCCTAACTTAATCTGGTCATTAAAAAATTTAATTCAACATCTAGATAGCCCTACTCTTCAGTTTTCCGCGACTGCTGCCAGAAGAGACAGATTCTGGACAGTAGTCACTAAAATAGCCATAACGTTTGAACTACCCAACCAAATTTCATGATCTTGGTCTCTAAATAAACTTAAGACGATTATCTACAACTTTTCCAACAGCCAACCCCTCTGAAAACTGCTGAAACTATTTTTAATCTCTGTCCTAATATTCAGATCAGCAGTGCTCGAACCCCGATCTCGCCCCACAATTACAAATTCTCCCCAAACCAATCTAATCACTGCACAAAAACCTGAAATTCTATCAATTAAATCACCAAAACAGATCCACAAAAAAACTCAAACCTGAATGGGGGACGCCAGGAGGGAGGAGGGGCGTCGGGAGGGAGCACTCGGAAGGGGAGGGGTGCAAGAACAGGAGGGGCGCAGGGAAAGGAGAGGCGCAAGGAGGGGAGGGGACTGCTGGATGGGGAGGGGGTGGCTGCAAGGGGAGGTAGGGTGGCTTGGGGGGTGAAAGGGGAGAGTAGGCTAGGGTTAGGGAAACCCCCTATGGGCCATGACGCTCCACCTACAGCCCAGAATCAGCCCACACCAACCCAAATCTCTCTCGGAGGCCCAAAGATAGCCCTCAAGACCCGCACTAACCCTAAAACAGCCCACCGCCGCTCGAGTTAATTTTTTTTAGATATTACAGAGAAATCACGGGACTCTGAAGCAACTAGGTAATAAAGATAATCACCAAAATAATCAGCAAAATTAGCACGAAAACTCTCCCATACCTAGAAATTCTACAAACTAACCCTCTGGAAGAATCGAGAATTCTATAGGCATTACGCTTGAAGCTCACCATAAAATCATCAACGATAAGTTGAGAGATAGAAAGCAAATTATATTGCAACTTACTTACTAAGGTAACGTCCCTAATAATAAAATTATTATTTATGTGTATGGTACCTGTAGCGATGACTCTACCAGACGAAGCATACCCAAAAGTGATTAGCTCATCAACGGGAGCACGGACTAGGGAAGAGAACCAACAAGAATCTCTAGTCATGTAGCGAGAATAACTAGAGTCTACAATCGAAACTTCTCCCTTTTCAGCTCTACGAACCTCATCAAACTTACTGTAGAGGTTGTCGTCACTAATGCCATTCTCGTCGGCCATGAAGCACATACTGGTGAAGTTATCACCGCCCTTGGTCTTCTCTTGTGGATCATCCTCTCCATCATCGCTCCAAGTCTCAGTGTTGGAGAGAGATGTCGTCAAGTGTAGTGAGGACGCGGTGGAAGTGCTTCTTGTTCTTGAAGAAGTTGTAGTACTTCTTCTCACGTGTTGGACCACGAGCTGGAGCCTTCTTGTTGCGATTCTTGTCAGTGTAGTCATTTTTTCTGGAACCGTCGGAGTCGTTCTTGCCCTTCTCTAGCTTGGGGCAGTTTGCCCGAATGTGGTTGGGGTCACCACAGTCGAAGCAAGTGATGTGTCCTCTCTTTCTCTCTCTTACCCTCTTATATGTATGAGAGAACTTTCTGGCTAAGAGGATAAGCTCATTTTCAGGATACCTATCTAGCCGCTCATCACTCATCTCGCAAAAAATGGAGAGGAAAAACCAATGGAACTCTCAGAAGTGGGATCGGTGACCAATACCATAGACTGTGATTTCGTCTTCTGTGAGACGATGTCAATCTCATGAGTCTTGAATCAGGAATAAAGTCCATCAAGAGTTAAGGTTGACAAGTTGGTGGTGTCTTTGATGGAGGTCATCTCATCTCCCAAATGAAAAAATCAAGTGTTGTGAGAAAATGGTAAGCATTCTCCGAGTCAGTGTATGTGTTCCAACAGCTTGGAGATCACTCAAAATCTTGGTGAAACACCGAAAGCACTCATCCAGCGATTCTCTAGCGTGCTGCTCAAACTTGTTGTAGGCATGCTTGAACTGATTTTGTCTCACTGTTTTAATTTGGTGACCCAAATCTAGTGAGCAGATCGCAGGTAAGAGATCCTATCATACTCACTATGGCTATAACCATGTATAAGGATGTTCCTTGTCTAAGCATTTGCCTCAACGTCAGACATATATGTGGCACTGACGTTTTCATTGGCAGGGACCTCATATGGGAGCTTAACCTTTTGCTATATCGAGAAACCTTGGGTAGTGATGTATGACTCCATCCAAGATTTCCAAAAGGGATAATCAACCCTAGAAAATATCAGAGACTTAGTAGAATACTTGTCTGTCGCTAAGGCTCTTGAGACCGATCAAGATCTAGAAAGACTAAAACCGGGCTCTGATACTAATTGAAGGACCTCAATCAGCGACTAAAGGGATGAATAGGAGCCAAATAAAATTCCTCTCAAAAATCTCTTCTAGAACATAAGTTCTATGGAGAAACACTAGGTTCAAGAACACGAAAATAGAACGAATAGAGCAGGAATTTCAGCAACTCAGATAAGTAGAAATATCAAACTTGACCGTTAGAAAACATGAATAAATTTATATCTACTCATCCAAAATTGATGAACATTGAATCATAGAAAGGTAAGGTTTTCAGGTCGAGATTTCAAAAGGAATTTCAAAATAAAGCCAAAAAGAGAGACCTATCTAGCTTAACATCCAAATTGCACAAAAACAGAACTTTTAGAAACTTAGTCGCAAAGAAACTTCAATAACTTCTGATCTGCTCATCAAAAGTTGATGAAATTTTAAATATAGTAAGATAAGATCCTCAGGGTAAATATTAAAAAATTAATTTCAAAATAAAAGCAAAATTAGTGACCTATCTATCTTAACATTCACGCTGCACAAAAATAGAGATTTCAAAAACTTTGACCAATAAGAAACCACAAAAACTCTTAATATATCCAACCAAACTTAATGAAACTTGAACCATGGGTAGGAAATGACCTTAAAACTATGATACCATATGGAGTTGCAATAATAAGCCCAAGCTCTCAGCCTTTCATACAAATAGTTTAAGCTGCACCAAAAAACAGGGATTCCAAATCAAGAACATGGTGTTGCAAACATAACTTGAGCAAGAATGAGTTCTAATGGATTGTGTTGGGTTAGGACATAATTTAGATGAGTTCCTCAACCTCTTACACATCCTAGATCCAATAAAACTATGACAAGTAAAAGGACGGAATGCAAAACTCAAGTTGCAAGAAAAAACCAAGCAAAAATGTAAGAAATAAAATAAATTTCAAAATGTAGATGAACTTGAATCTTGCATTGCTTAGAGAGGAATAATTACAAAGCCACACTTATTGGTGGATAAAGCTCAAAGGAGTATAATAAAACCAAAAATTTTCTCACAGACTTAGCATGGAGGCATCCCTCTATTTATTGCACACTAGGAGCAATCTACACCATTAGATGACCTTCTTGACCCTCAAGAAACCTCATCAAGAGTAGAGATGCACTCCCTCACTCATACATGGTTGGAGCAATCTCCACCCTTAGATGACCTTCTTAGCCCTCAAGAAACATCATCAAGGGTTGAGATTCACTTCTTCACTCATACATATTGTCGAAGGTCAGAATTCGACAATAAACTTATAGTCACGAGTACCTTCAGTGTCAGACTCAAGCACAAAGAAAGCAGCACACCATGTATACGAGTTCAGGCCCCCAGATGGAGTAACACCCTACCTCCTGTGCGAATGATGTATGTATTTGGTGTATCAAGTTCGGTGTGAGTTGTCTAGCCCTAGTTACAATGAAGATTATGGCTAAACTATGGTTAGAGGTGGACGAGGTGTGGCCCATTAGCTCCTGGTTGCTCTGCGTCTTTTGAAAGCTCTCTTCAAAAGTCTTTTTTGCTCTCCCCCTAAGGATACCTACCCCCGGCCTTATAAAGTCGGGGTAGCCCTACCTCAGGTTGAGTTGTAGTCGGTTTGGGATACCAGATCATAGTCGATGAGGAGTCCATCGTCGTGTGATCTTCGTAGTATATCCAAACTTCCCTGGATACTAGGCGTACTCAAGTCGGTTTCCTTGCAACGGAAAAGTGATCGAGTCCTTCCTAATATGGAATTATCTTCTCCGCGTATATCTTATCTCATAGAATTAGGCCCTTGATATCCGGAGTTTCTATATGTCATTAGAACATATCCTTCATGAAACCCGGCACGACTCATACCCCATGTTTAGATATTTGACACATGGACTAACCCGCAACCAACCAAAATAACGGGTTTTAATCATTTAACACTAACTTAAACACTACTCCACTCACGAACCCATGATCCAACGATCGTCCTTCGTTTGAGCATGGCTTAAGTTAGCATCTCATCCATCCACTTGTCTTCCCGGCTTACAGCAACTCCCCAACATTAGTCATCTTCCAGTGTCACCTTGACCGTCTGAACCTCAACTCTCCGAGCCTAGTTCTGGTTTCCTCCGCCTCACCGTGACCTAGCTCAGAAGTCCTACAACCATCACAGACAAGCAAAATATCACATAGCATTACACAACATAATATGCAATATTTAATTAACAATAGTATAGATTCCCAATTAAATGCATCACTCAAGCTCACTAGAAAGGCCGGAAGCAACCCAAAATTGCAAATTCAAATTTCCAAACCAAACAATCTCACACAATTCGAGACAGGCCTAACAAATATCAAATACTCATTACACATCCATGGGTTGACCTCGTCATGGTCTCACAAAAACTTATTCAATTTTTTTTATCAAATTCACTTACTATTTGTGTCACAATGTCATTCCTTAATATGTTCATGTTCTCATTGAGTTATTCATTGAATTCTCTAGTCATCTTCTCTAATTCAACATGTGTGACAAATGGTAACAACTTTCCCTTATCTCCACTATTATCTTATAGTTAGTGCAAACACGAAAACAAATCAACAAATATATGATGCAAATGGTGGATACACTCAAGCTCACCCTCTCATTTACCACCCGATGTTCTTACTACTCCTTCTTTGGATTAAGGTGTTGTACATACTCCCGTGGCAGTACACATGACCAATGTGATTACTCAAGTGAATTCATAGTCAAAGCATTGCACGAGATGATGGCTGATATGTGGAACTTTGAGGGTTAGTGTATATCCTATCCAATCTGAAATTTCTAGTTATTCTAATGATAAGTAATAATCCAAAATAGAATTCACAAGCCCTAGTTGCTAATGTCAAAGATATATGTGAATTTGAAAGCAACACATGTGCAAAGATAATGTCACTTATGCAATCAAGGAATGAGCTATGAAATAAGTGAGGCACGAAAGCTCTATTGTGCAAGTCATAGAGAGAATCTAACTTATTGCTTTAAGAATGTAAAAAGGGCACAAGATTGCTCACTAATTAATACAACTGCATAATCTATAATTTTTGAACACAAATTAGGGTTTTATTCAATGTAGTGCTGCCGACCACTATTCTCTTTTCTATTCTTTTTTCTTTCTTTCTTTCTTAGCCTTTTGGCTCTTTCTTTTTTTTTTGTTCTTTTGGTGACTTTCGGCTAACACTAGTATGAGCAAAATTTTTGAATACCCGAATTGATGTTATAAAATAGTATGATCATTCGACAATTCAAGATTATGCAATGTATCAACATGAACAGCCCTAAGCAATATCAAATAGCTAGTCTCAATTGGGACCAAAGTTTATGTAAAGGATGAATTTGGTTCCCAAATGTATGTGTACTGATATTTTTATGATTTATATCTGTAGATGCTACTTTTCTCAAAGAAATCAAAGGAAAGAAACTAGAACTCAAAAACATTCCAAGAAACCCTAATTTAGCTTTTCTAGGGAAGCAGACTTGTCGTCTTGTGAAAGACCATATGTAGGTCTATCCTTGTTGGTGATAAGTTATTGACTGTGCTTGAGCATGTTGTGCTCGAGTTTGAGTTTGTTTTGAATTCTATTTTGAATCTGAAGCAATTTGATGTGCTGTTAGTGCTGGGCGGCACTACCGGCCTTGTAGTGGCGGTGTGCCGATTGGGCGGCACTACCGGCCTAGGAGAGAGGTAGTGCCGGACATGCAGAGCTACTGGCCTCCAGTAGGCAGTAGTTATTTACCAGGAAGGGTGTTCCTCTGGGGTGTGCTAGGTGCGGCACTAGTGGCCATGGGGACGGTAGTACTGGGGGGTGAAGTAGTTCCAGTCTTCAGTAGGCGGTAGTTATCTTCTAGAGCGAGGTGTCTCGGGTGGTTTTAGTGCGCCCGGCACTACCGACAGTCAAAGTGCGATAGTACTGGACTTGCGGTACTACTGGACTATGGTTGGCGGTAGTGCCGACATTATGAACAAGATCTGATTTATTTTTGAGAAATTGTTGATTAGTTGCATATCTTTTTGGACATTGCTATGTGATTTGTTTGCATGTCTTTGATGGCTGCAGGACGACGGCCCATGTATGAGTGAGTCAATCTTAACCCTTGATAGTGTTCCTTAGAAGTGAATGAACTCATCCAATGTGGAGGATGACCCAAGAGTAGTATAAATACCTCCCCTCTTTAAGGTTTTGGTGCTCCTTTGAGCTTTGTCCACTTTGTTATGTGGCTTTGTAAAACTTCCTCCCAAAAAAGAAAATTTTATTTCCTTGCGATTCTGAATCTAATTCCAACATTTTTATTGTCTTAAATTCAGCATTTAAATTCTGCAATTTACTTTCTGCACATTTGGATTTGCCTCCCCACCATCTAAATGCTTGTGGATTATGCATGGATGAATGATTGATGGATGAATCTTCTTTAGATCATATCCTTATCATCTAGGCAATTTGTTGCAAGAACTCGATCTTTTTGCTCTATCTTTGCAGAATCTTTTTAGATCGCGTTTGAAGCTTTTGTTTCTTACGTTTTTGCTTGCTGTGACAAGTGGGAGGGTATTCAAGATCACCTTGATCATCAAAGCCCATGAGCAAGTCCAAGACCAAGACTTTGATTTTGCCCAGTTTTGGTGCCCTCTTCCTTTGAATTCGAAAAGGTCAGAATTTTGACATCAATCCTTGCAATTGAATGTTGGTATAGGTTCCTGACACCCATAAGAAGGTGCATACAAAGTCCATAGGTGTTGGTTCAGCTGATCTAAAGCTTCATCAATTTTGGTTTTGAGATCTTGCGGTTTTTGCACTCTATTCTTGGAGCCAGCACTACTGCCCATATGCAGCGGTAGTACCGCTTCGCCGGTACTACCTCCCCCAGTGCTGCAGTAGTACCGACCAAAGCATGTTTTCTCTGTTTTGCTCCTTTGCGCTTGAGTGTATCCAGTGAGGTTTCGGTTCGATCTTTAAGTGGGGAAAAATTTATTTGGGATCATTCACCCCCTCTGATAGCCATTTTAGTCCTTCAATTGGTATCAGAGCCTGGTTTTACTCTTTTATATATCTTGATAGGTCTGGATAGCCATGGCGATGGATGAGTATTCCACCAAGCCTTCGATTTTTTCCATAGTTGATTTTTCTTTCTGGGAATCGAGAATAGAATTGTACATCACTGCCTAGGGCTTCTTGATTTGGCAGAAGGTGAAGCTCCCGTATGAGGTTCCTACAGATAAAAATGTCATGGCCAGCAATATGGCTGGCGTTTAGGCGAATGCTAGAGCAAGGAACATCCTCATACAGGACCTTAGGGTGTGTTTGGTACGGCTCCAGCTCCAACAGATCCGTGGATCTGGTGGAGCTGGGTATTTCTAGCTCCACAGATCCGTGGAGCTGGAGTTGTAGATATATTAAGAGTGTTTAGGTGGGTCATTTTATTTACATTTTAGATAAAAAATATAAACTTAATTCAATTCATTTTAGCCTACAAGATTCAGATTTGAGGTGGAGCTGGGATCTGGAGCTCTACCAAATAGGGCCTTAGCCAGAGTGAGTACGACAGGATCTCTCACCTACGATCTGCTCACCAGATCTGGGTAACCCTCGATGCTTACCATGAGGGTATCACCAAGATCAAGATGGTGAGACATGATCAATATAAGCGTGACTACATTAAATTTGAACGACACGCTGGTGAGACCCTTGATGAGTGTTTTGGTCATTTCACAAAGATCTTGAGTGATCTCCATGCAATTGGTTGCACATACTCTGACTCAAAGAACACTTGACACTTCTTGACCGCACTTGATCTTTGGGTTTGGGAAATGAAGTTGACCACCATCAAGGACACCACAAACTTATCGAGTCTGACTATTTACAGCCTTTATTCCCGATTCAAGACTCATGAGATCACCGTCGTCTCTCATAAGATAAAGTCGCAGTCGATGGCCATTGTCATCGATCCAATTAGATCATATTCTGTGACTACAGTTAGTTTCTCCCTTTCTACCCTTGCGAGCTAAGCGATGAATAGCTAAATTTTTTTCCAGAAAGTGAGCTTGCTCTTTTTGCCCATAAAGTTTCTCATGCATAAAGAGGGTGAGGGAGAGGAAGAGAGGTGGCACGATCATCTGCTTTGAGTGTGGTGGCCCCAACCATATTCAGGTGAACTTTCCCAAGCTGGAGATGGGCAAAACGACTGCGGTGGTTCGGGAAAGAATGACTACACCAACAAGATCCACAACAAGAAGCCTCCAGCTAGCGATCCGACGCATAAGAAGAAGTACCGCAACTTCTAGATGAACAAGAAGCTCTTCCACCGCATCCTCACTGCACCCGATGACCTTAGCCTCTCTAACATGGAGACCTAGAGCGATGAGGGCAAGGATGATCCACAAGAGAAGAACAAAGGCAAGATGACTTCACAGGCATGTGTTTCATGGCCGACGCCAACGGCATTAGCGACTTCGAGCATGTGTTTCATATGATCAGCTCAACGATGCATTTTGTAAGTAAGAAAATTTTATGCTAAAGTTAGAGCTTGGTGTACGGAGTTTGAAGGACCATGTGGAGGTCTACCCAGATTTGTGATGAGTATTCGACTAATTTTGAGCTTGGTTTGCTCTTGTTTGCGTTTGATTTGAAATGGATCTTCAAATGGAAGCAATTTGAGGTCTTCTATATTTTCCCGGTGCTACCGGCCAGGGTAGCGCGGTGATACCGGGCGAGCGATAGCAACGGACCAAATGGCCGGTGCGATATTTCCAGAGAGGGCATTATTTTGGGTTTTTGGCGGGGCAGTGCTACCTTCCATTGAAGCCCGGTGCTACCGAGTGAGCGGTAGCACCGGACTTTGGAGCGGTGTGAAAATTCTAGAGAGGGCTTTTCTCTGGTGTTTGTGCAGTGTGGTGCTACCGACATGAGTGCTGTAGCACCGGTCCACCATGGGCGGTGCTACCGGCCTAAGTGCGGTGCATCGGCCAGAACGAACAAAGATGAATTTCAAAGTGTGGACTTTGATGAATTTCTTGCATATTTTTGTGGGCATTGCTATGTGAGGAGTTTCCTTGGTTTTGATGGTTGCAGGTTGACGATGCTAGATCATGGTGAGGCAAAGGATGACCGGGACTAGGCGAGGAGCGTCGGAGGTCCAAACGGTCGTGGATCGTCGGAATATGATCGGAGATGGAGTCCTGGTAAGCCGTGATGACAAGGAACAGATGAGATGCAAGCTAGGCGCTGCATGGATCAATGAGGGCCATTGGATCTTGGTCTAATTGATAGGTTAGCGGGTCTAGTTAGTCTGCTTTGAGAACCGTGCAAAAAAACCCATTATGTGTTGTGGGTTTTGGGAGAACCTTTGCATGGCTGGTTGAGTGGGATAATCCTAGCCCTTGATGGATGCTCTAGGTTTTAGAGGCTCATCCAAGGGTGGTAGGTGGCCCAAGAGTTGTATAAATAGGGGTGGAGGGGTAGCCTTCCTCTTGAAGGTTTGAGTTGCTCCTTTGAGCTTTGCCCACATCAAGTGAGGCTTTGTAAACCTTCCATCCAGAAAATACAAAAACTTTCTTTACCTTATTGTGAATTTAAATTGCGCATTTACATTATGTCTTTACTTTACGCAATTTAAATTCAGCATTTACTTTCCCGCTTTTACATTTTCGCAATTTACTTTCTCGCAATTTGTATTTGCCTCCCCTCCTTCTAAATGCTTTTGTTCTAAGATGTCTTGTGGGTGTTTATATAGTTTTACACTTCTCTTGCACCCTAGGATAGACTAAAGATCAAGTTTTCTATCAAGTTGTCATTCTGTCCAGAACTTGTTCTTCGTGCAGCAGTCAGTCTTTGATTTTTAGAAACATTTAGGAAAATCCTTTTTGAGTGATTATTTTTGGAGAAGGTTCGTTGCTCATATATTCATCTCTAGAAAAATTTGTGAGTCCATTAGTTGCACCCTTTGATCGCTATGAAGTGAAAACTGAGCCTCAAACTTTCTGGTCAAAGTTCCTCACTGTCTGTAATACTTTATTTTTCATGTCTATTATACAAATCTTCTTAATATGATTTTTGTGGACTGTTTCACGACTAAATTGATCACTGGAAAAAAATTCCCAAAAATTTTAGAGCAACAAAAACTCACCAACCACCTGCTCCAAGTGAGGACAATTCCTGGAAAATTTGCTTTTACTTTTCTTAAAAGAGACTTTGTTGTTTTTAGCTTTATCTCTTTTAGAAAAGAGGTTTTTGAATTGATTCCTTTTTGTTTGGACACTTGACAACCAGGATTGTGATTAAAACATTCCTAACATGGTTCATGGTTCTCAACCATGTAAGCTAGGGGTACACGTAGTTGTCTAGTTGTTCGGGTTTTGGATGGTGTGCAAATCTGAGAAGCACCAGTTTGAACAAAAATCTTTGGGTGTTTCAGATTTTTATTGCGAGATTGTTTGGAGTACATTGAGTGGGGGGAAATTTTATTTAGGATCATTCACCCCCCTCTGATCGCCATTTCGATCCTTCAATTGGTATCAGAGCCGGTTCTGCTCTTTCGTAGATCTTGACCGGTCTCAAGAGCCATGTCGATGGACAAGTATTCCACCAAGCCTCCTATCTTCTCTGGAGTTGATTTTCCATTTTGAAGTCGAGAATGGAGTCATACATCACTGCCCAGGGCTTTCTGATATGGCAGAAGGTGAAACTCCCGTATGAGGTTCCTACCGATCAAAACGTCATGGCTGGCAATATGGCTGACGTTGAGGCGAACGCTAAGGCAAGGAACATTCTCATACAGGGTCTTAGCCATAGTGAGTATGATAGGATTTCTCACCTCCATTCCGCTCACGAGATTTGGGTGACCCTCAATGCTTACCATGAGGGCACTACTCAAATCAAGACCGTGAGGCAGGATCAGTACAAGCGTGAGTACAACAAGTTTGTACAACACGCTGGTGAGAGTCTTGACGAGTGCTTTGGCCGATTTATGAAGATTTTGAGTGACCTCCGAGCAGTCGGTTGCATATACCCTGACTCAGATAATGCTCGATATTTCTTGACCACACTCGATCTTCGAGATTGGGAAATGAAAGTGACCACCATCAAGGACACTACCGACTTGTCGACATTGACTCTTGATGGGCTTTACTCCCGTCTCGAGACTCATGAGATCAACGTCGTTTCTTGCAAGACGAAATCTCAGTCGATGCCTTGGTCACTGATCCCACTGGCTCTTCCCTTGATCTTGATGCTGGTTTCTCTCTTACCGCCCTTTGCGAGCTAAGCGATGACCAACTGGAAAAATTTCTAGAAAATGAGCTTTCTCTTCTTGCTCGCAAATTTTCACATGCATACAAGAGGGTGAGAGAGAGAAAGAGAGGTGGCATGATCACATGCTTTGAGTGTGGTGGCTGCAACCACATTCGGGCTAATTGCCCCAAACTGGAGAAGGCAAAGAACAACACCGACAATTCGGCAAAGAATGACCACATCGACAAGAACCGCAACAAGAAGCCTCCAGTTTGCGAGCCGACGTGTGAGAAGGAGTGCCGCAACTTCTCCAAGAACAAGAAGCTCTTCCACCGCGTCCTCGCCGCGCTTGACGACATCACCCTCTCTAACACGGAGACATGGAGTGATGAGGGCGAGGATGAACCGCAAGAGAAGAAGAGCGACGATGACTTCTTCGGCATGTGCTTCATGGCCGATGTCAACAACATCAGCGACTCCGAGCTCTACAGCGACTCGAAAGAGGTACCCTCCTATGACCAGCTCAATGAAGCTTTCTGCAAATTAGGAAAATTTCATGCTAGAGCTAGAGCTAGGTGTATGGAGTTAGAGAAGGAAGTAGGTACCTTGACTCGGGAGTTAGCTTCTCTTAGATCTTCTCCCTCTCGAGTCACTGATGACTATTCTTTGTGTGATGCTCTTCTTGTGGAGCTGGAGAACCTAAGGACTATGCATGATTGTGTGTTGTCTGAATTAGATAGTCTTAGGTTGAAGAATGCTAGCGATGATTCTATTAATGCGATTCCACTAGATGCTAGTTTTCTTCATGCTCACTCTACTCCATCATGCTCTAATTGCCCTAAATTGCTTGCTGAAATTGATGCCATGAGCGATCACTTTAGGAAGCTTTCTTCTAGAAACGACGAACTTGAAACACATGCTTTTAAGGACCAAGTCAGCTCATGTGAGGGTTGTAGGCAACTAAAACTTGACAATGAATCTTTAAATATCAAGTGTGCTAATCTTGCTAAGGATTTACTAGGTAAGTCACAAGAAAGTTGCTTGCGATGTAATGTGATTGAGGGGGATTTGGATAAAATCCAAGTCGAACTTAGTAAGAAATTAGAAGACCAAGCCCATAGGATTAGAAATGTGTCTTGCGTTTCTTGTGAGGCCCTCAATATTGAGGCAGCCGTGCTGAGGGAGAAAAATGCACATGCTGAGAGAGCTCTGGTTCTTCTTCTTCCTCTATTCTCTGTTCTTCATGTGCCTCTTTCTTCCGAGATTGTGAGTATCTCATGAGCACTCTCGAGAAGTTTGTTGGAGGCAACAAGAAGCTCAATCTCATTCTAGACCAATCCAAAATTAGCAGAATTAATCAGGGTCTAGGATTTGACTACTTGGAGCACGCTCGGGCGCATCCTCCCACCGTTGTGCGCGGCTCCAAGAGTGGTTAGATTGTGGTAGCTCCCAGAGTGAGTACCACTGTGTTTAGGTCTGCTGGTGTTGTCCATGAGACTTCTAACCAGAAGGGTTTTTCTCCTGTTGCTTCTGCCTCTAGCAAGGCGAAGTATACATGCACCTTCTGTAAGAAGGATGGTCACCTAGTAGATTTCTGCTTCAGGCGTGCCAAGAACACTCGGCGTGAGCGTGTTGCTGCTCTTAGGTGTATTCAGGGTCATCCCCAGACTCTGAGTGCTTCTAAGGCACACACTGCTTCTAGACAGATTAGTGTAACACCCTAAAATTTGCTCTAATTTAAAATTTAGAGTATTTTTGGTTTTTGAGATTTTCTAAGAAATTAATAGAATTTAATTTTGATTTACTCGTTTCTGACCTTTCTTGAATTCAATTAAATTCATGCAAAATTTTATGCAATGTTTTATTGAAAATATTTTATTTGAGTTCCAACTGTCTCAAAGTATTTTCCCGAATTTTTCTCGAATTTTTCTGATATTTTTACTATTTTCTTTGGCCAAAATTATTTTCTCGAATTATTTTTATTCAAAAAGGATATAAAATCCGCAGAATAGTGCTTGGGCCGAAACCTTCGGTCCGGCCCAGCCCGTGTTGTCGGCCCGCGCAGCCCGCCCCACCAAAACCCTAGTCGCCGCTGCTTTTCGCCCGTTGGATCAGCATCGTGCGGTCAAGAAACCACCACGTCACTTCGCCGCCTCACCCGTTGGATCGCTGCACGCGGACGCTCGGGATTTCGCCACGTCGCTTCTTCCTCGCGAGATCATCGGAGCAATGGCCGCCTGCATGTCCGCCCGTTTCGCCGAGGATTGCGCGCACGTCGAGGCGCTATTTAGTGCGCCGCTACCACCCCTGTGTTGCGCACACCTAGACGCGTCTGTAGCCCTAGCGCACGCCTCCCGAGACGCCTCCGTTCGCCCGCAAAAGCTCGCTGTAGTTGTTCCCTTTGCGTCGCCGCTGTTCTTCGCCGTTTCCTTCGCCGTCGGTCCATCTCCGCCGTCGCCAAGGCCACCGGAGTAACGGCCGCCTGAGACGCGTCGAACTCGCCAGATCTTCACACCGGAGAAGCCCCGTAGCGCCGCGTCGCACGTCGTCTTCTTCCTCTCCGGTGAGATCTACGCCGCCGCGACATCACCGCCAGCCGAGCTTCGTCCATCGTCCGATCGCCGCCGAACGCACCAGATTCGTCCACGTCGCCACCCAACAGTAATCTTCATCTTCACTCTTCAGCCATTGGATTTAATCAACGGTTTAGATTGCTTCACTTAGATTCACGTCAGTTTTATTTCAGCCGTCAGATCTAGATCGTAGAGTGTTTACCTTGCTGCGTCACGTAAGTGTCGTAGCCGTCGGATGCGTGCCGGTCGCCTTGGATCGCGCAGCAGTAAGCCAGAACCGATAGCATTGGCTCATCTCGGTCGTTCGTTTTGAATCGTGCGGTGAGATTACGCCAACCTCGCCGAATCGGGATCGAACGCGTGCGCCGCTGATCGTGAACCGGACCAAATCGATCGCCGATTTTGAACGAGCCGTCGCGATGTCGACGCGTGTCGTTGCGTAAAACCGAGGCGTTGCAGTGGCGGCGCGGTGCTGACCGTTGGATCCGAGGGCACCGTTCGATGCGTGACGCGTGGCCGTGCGGGAATCGAGGCGTCACCGAGCCGTGCAGGCATAAGATCTGACCGTTGGTTTTAGCAAACGGTCTGGATTTTGCCGCGTGTCTCGTCGGGATTGGCTGCGCATCGTCGCTGACGGCCACGGCTTGCGTCAGCTGGTGCACGGGCACAGTGCCGCCAGTCCATGGTGGACCAAAGCCGGTCGTGGACCAAGTCCATAGACCTGAGCGACGTGGCAGCCTCTGGGCATGCCACGTGTCGTGCTGACGTCATCACAGACGTCATAAATATTTTTATATATAAAATTATTCCGGCCTAAATTCTTTTCTGTGCTGACGTCATCATGATGCGATGCTGACATCATAAATGCGATTTTTCAGTATAGAAATAATTCGAAAAATCGGATTTTCTAATTTCTGTATTTTCAGATTTTATTCAAACTTGAAATGACTATAACTTTTGCATTTTAACTCGGATTTGGGTGATTCAAATTTCTAAAAATTCATAAAATTTTGATCTCTTTAATGGTGAATTTTAATTGAATTTTTGAGGTAATTTAGTCTTCAGTATTAGCTATTTATTGTATTTTTTGTTTGTACGTGTAGACGCAAATTTGCCGGAAGGTTTCGAGGAAGATTTCGTCGCTCAAGATCAAACTTCGGAACACGACCAGCAACTCTTTGAAGCCAAGTGATGCTTTGATCATTTTGATCCCAGATTTTAAAATGTAATTTATGCTTTGAAATTATGCATGCTTATTTATTAAAAATGAATTTAAATTAATTTGGGATAATGTAGTTAATCAACCCATTTTGTTATGCCACCTTGAAATTGTTAATTGTATGCCCTAAATCATTGTCACCCTAAGTTTGATTGTATTAATTGGATGTTAATATTGTGCCAACACGGGAGGCTAGACCGTGAGTAGATGCTTAGCCTTGCAAAGAATCATGGGTGGTCTTTCGGGAAAATGCTACAATACTGATTAAAGAAATATTAAATGTATTTTGAAAGTGGTGTGATGATGCCACATGATGAGATTGAGGTACAGAGACCTATGTGGTTCCGTACTGATGTTTAGTTATTGCTGGCATGTGTGGCACAATAATCAACTGAGTGGGAAATGATTTAGACTGGGGCAAGTGGCAAGAGGCTGTGTGCCAGGTGGGCCTGTGTGGCGGTGGGTTATGAGTGTTGTGAGTCTGTGTACCACAATGGGCTATGTGCCACTGTTGAGTGCTGGAAGTCTTGCCTTGGTCAGTTAAGGACTTCACCTTGCAAGCCTTTGATCTGAGTCACCTGTACAACCACATGTCTGGTATGGGACAGACCTAGCTGATTAGGGTTCTGATATCTTTCCTCCGATACCTCGGGGTGGCGGTGCACGGGGTGTATCTGACGGGAGCGTGCACGTACTACGGCTTGGTGCCCATCCAACGGTGATTGACTGTCCTATACTTCGACTCGTGAGGGAAGTGATAGTGAGGGTAATACCGAGAGGTTCTTTAGTTAAGGTAGAGGTTCTGAAAAGCTTTGTTGCGGACAATCACCGTGTGGTGAGCGGTCAGATCTTGTGGGTAAAGTGTACAACCTCTGCAGTGTCAAACTATTCGAATAGTCAGTGCTTTCATGTAATGAGCATTGCTCGGGGATTACAGTCAAGGGTTAGATCTTCAAAAACAAAATGTGGAAAGGGTGGCTGTGTGACCGTGTTAAAATGAACTGTTAAGGCTGTGTGCCGAGAATTTTCGAAGAAAAACCATTTGAAGAAATTAGCACTACTTATAACTGCTTAAAAATGCTATTTGATGCAAAAGAACCAATTAAGCCAATCCTTTGGAATAAGCTTTGCATATAGTAATAGCACTGCATTTTGTGCATTACTTGTTGAGTGCCTTGTGTACTCACCCCTCCTTGCTTATTAACCCCAACATCAGTGGAGGAGTCGACACCAGCGTGGGAGGAGGAGTACGTTGAGGATCCGGGCAATAAGGGGACAAGCCCAGTCGGTTGCCTGTGGCAAGTTGAAGGCTTCCACGACATTTATTTTTATTCCGCTGCTATTTCATTTACTCTGAATAATGTAAGCCCTGCGTGGCTGATTTTATGTAAGGAGACCATAAGGTCGTACAACTCAGTTTATTTAAGTGTTTGCACTATTTATTGTTATAACACTGTGAATGTCTGTGATGTGCAACCCTGTAAGACTGTGTATGCTGGCGTGATCCTGGACTGGCACAGAATACACAAAGGGTCCGGATTTGCAGATTTGGGGCCCGACAGTTAGAGAGTCACCTATTTTTGGACATCGTCCAGGACTCGGTTTTCATACTGTTTCTTTGAGTTTTAGTCCTAGAGCTGTCCGTGGTCAGTCCTTCCGTCGTCCTCTTGATATTCCTCATTTTTCCCATCGAGGTAGATATCAGCGGCATGAGGTGTTTTCGGGTAGGAGATTTAGGCAGCCTCACTGGGGTGGTTCGGCCTTTGCACCACGGTGAGCCAACCCAGTTCAAACTCCTAAATCATCTACTAGAGTTGCTACTGATCTTGTTAGGATTAAACGACAGAGAGACACTCGAGTTTAGTCTTCTTTTGTGGCTGGTACTCTGAGGCATCGTGTGGTTCAGTATTGGGTCCCCAAGTCTTCACTCTATCCTAATACTGAGTCATCTTTCTCTCTTATGTCTTGATCAGGTTCGTCGGATGGGGAAGGGAGATATTTTGATTGTCAACTTCGGTTGTTCTCGTCATATGACCAGAGATTCTCTTTGGTTTTCTTCCCTAGTTCGAGCCCCCGGTGATGAGTTGATCACTTTTGGGGATGCTTCTTCAGGTAGAGTCATTGCTAAAGGTACCATCTGCATTAATGACAATTTCATTCTTAAAGATGTTGCCTTAGTAAGTAAGCTGCAATACAATTTGCTTTCTGTTTCTCAGCTTATCGATGACTCTTTCGAGGTAAGCTTCAAGAGTAGTGCCTGTAGAATCCTCGATTCTTCAAGAGGGTTAGTTTGCGGGATTTCTAGATATGGGAGAGTCTTTTGTGTTGATTTTTCTGCTTCTTCTGGAGACTCACTCCGTTGTTTGATTGCTTCAGAGTCCCGTGATCTCTCTTTTTGGCATAGGAGACTTGGTCACATTGGATTTGATCATTTGACCCGAGTTAGCAGCCATGACCTCATTCGTGGTTTGCTTAAACTCAAAATGGTGAAAGACTTAGTTTGCTCTCCTTGCCGACATGGCAAGATGGTTGCTGCTTCTCATCGCCAAGTCACTGTTGTGATGACTGATGCACTAGGATAGCTTTTACATATGGACACTATTGGTCCGGTTAGAGTGCAGTCAGTGGGTGGAAGTGGTTTGTTCTTGTCATTGTTGATGATTTTTCGAGGTACTCGGGTGTTTTTCATGTCCTCAAAGGATGAGACTTTTAGTGGTTTGGTTCATAGGTTGTCTTTTGAGCTCCTTGGTGCCCTACGAGCTATACGCAGTGACAATATCACGGAGTTCAAGAACTCCTATTTTGAGAGTTTCTTTCTGGAGTCTGGTTTAGAGCATCAGTTCTCCTCTCCCTACGTCTCTCAGCAAAATGGCATAGTGGAAAGGAAGAACAGGACCCTGATAAAGATGGCCAAGATGATGCTAGATGAGTACAATACTCCTAGGAAGTTTTGGGCTAAGGCTATAGCTACTGTTTGCCATGTTTCTAATCGTGTATTCTTGAGAGCACATTTGCACCGCACTTCTTACGAGTTGAGGTATGGGTGTGGAATATAAGAACCCGGGTACCCTCATGACAGGCCCAAGAGGGAGGCCCAGAAGATACTCCCTGCGTCAGGCCCTGCTGTCGTGCGCAAGGGGGCATATCCTAAAGGAAGTTGAACTTATATTTAGAAATGATGGATACGGTTATAATCCGGGTCGTTAATAGGGTAGATAAAGTTGTAAACTCTATCCTGTAACCGACTAGAATCTTGTAACCGATCAAAATCTCTTAACCGATCAGGACTCTGTAAGCCGCCCCACCCCCGCTATATAAGGGAGAGGGCGGGCAACAACATCGAAGGCCGATCATCCAAGCATAGAGCAATAAAGCCATAGAGCCTAGCACATCACATATCGCCCAGAGCATATTGCGCTTTGAGCAGCCCCAGATCCAAGAGATCCGTATAATTCCAGCACACAGGATTAGGGTATTACCTCCATTGCTGAGGGCCTGAACCTGTCTAAAATCCCTGTCTTGTGTGACCTTCGAGTTTGAGACCGAGCGTCTGCCCCATAATTTTATTGCCGACTACAAAAGTCGACAGGGCGAAAGCCCAATGTTTCTCATTTTCGTGTGTTTGGTTGCAAGTGTTTTATTTTGAAGTCTGGTTACCTGGATAAGTTTGAGTCTCATTCTTCTGATGGTATCTTTTTGGGTTATTCGACTTCTTCTTGTAGCTATAGGGTCTGGAGTTGCGATGCGCATAGGATCATAGAGACCTGTGAGGTGACCTTTGATGAGGCTAGCCCAGGAGCTAGACCTGATATTTTAGGCTCTTCTTCTTCCGAGACCATCTTTGTAGAGGATGAGGATGATGGAGATGATGGTGTTCCACCTGATCCAGTTACCTCTACATCTGAGGTGCCTCTTGTTTCCATTTCTGCACCTCAGGAAGGCCAGCCCTTGCCTTCTGACTCTCCTGGAGCTAGTGGCTCTGCTCCTACCTCTTCTGTGCATGAGGTAGAGGCCACTTCTGCTTCTGGACCTCCCAGTCATATTCAGCATTCTCATCCACCTGATCAGATCATCGACGATCTGTTTGAGCGGGTCACTCACTCAAAATCAGGTTTGTCCAGTTTCTTCCTTCACTCTGCCTTTGTTGCCTCGTTTGAGCTGAAGGATGTAACTCATGCGTTATCTGACGAGTCTTGGACTAATGCTATGCATGAGGAACTTGAAAACTTCGACAGGAACAAAGTTTGGCAGCTTGTAGAATGTTCATCTGGTCATAATGTCATTGGGACCAAGTGGGTGTTCAAAAACAAGCAGAGTGAGGATGGGGTTGTCATTCGCAACAAGGCTAGGCTAGTTGCACAGAGCTTTTCTCAGGTTGAGGGTCTTAACTTTGAGGAGAACTTTGCCCCTATAGCTAGACAAGAGACTATTAGGATCCTGCTTGCATTCTCTGCATCCCGGTGCTTCAAGCTCTATTAAATGGATGTCAAGAGTGCATTCCTCAATGGCTATATTGAGGAAGAGGTTTATGTCAAACAACCTCTAGGATTTGAGAACCCCAAGTTTCTGAGTATGGACTCAAGCAGGCCCCCAGAGCATGGTATGAGAGGCTCAAGTCTTATCTTCTCAGCCATGACTTCAAGATGGGTGTAGTAGACAAAACACTCTTCATCAAACACCATGAGTCGTATTTTCTTCTCGTCTAGATCTATGTAGACGATATCATTTTTGGTGGCTTATCTCATTCGCTTGTGTCTCAGTTTTCTGAGGTGATGAGCACAGAGTTTGAGATAAGTATGATGGGCGAGTTGAGCTACTTTCTTGGCTTCCAAATCAAGCAGACTCGGGAGGGTACTTTCTTTCATCAAGGCAAGTATACCCGGGACCTCCTGAGGCGTTTCGATATGTCTGATGGGAAGCCGATGATGACTCCTATGGCCACCACTGCTGTCCTTGAGCCCGATGAGGATGGTGAGCCTGCTAATCAAAAGGAGTTTCGGAGCAAGATCGGCTCCCTCTTGTACCTCACTGCTTCTAGGCCAGACATACATTTCGCTGTGTGTCTGTGCGCTCGATATCAGGCTTCTCCTCACGCCTCTCACCGCTAGGTGGTGAAGCGCATCTTCAGGTACCTTCGTGCTACCTCTGATTATGGTATTTGGTACTCTTCTTCTTCTTGTATGTCCATTCGAGCCTTTTCTGATGCCGACTTTGCTGGTTGTAGGATAGATTAGGAAGAGCACTTCTGGCACTTGCCAATTCATTGGCACTTCTCTTATTTCTTGGTCTTCTAGGAAGCAGTTCGGTGTTGAACAGTCCACTACTGAGGCCGAGTATGTTGCTGCAGCCAGGTGCTCTGGATGAGATTAACCTTGCGGGGCTTTGGGTTAGAGATAGAGAGTGTGCCACTTTTCTGTGACAACACTTCTGCTATTTGCATTGCTAAAAACCCAGTGCAACATTCCCGGACCAAGCACATTGATATTAGATATCACTTCCTTAGAGACCATGTGGAGAAGGGGGATATCGTGCTTCAATTCGTAGAGAGTGACCTTCAGTTAGCCGATATCTTCACCAAGCTTTTGGATAGCTCCAGATTTGTTGCCTTGATGAGTGAGCTTAGAGTTGTGAGTCCTTACGGCCTATCTTAAGGCGGAGCTGGTTTGTATATTATGTATATTTTGTTCTCTTCCAGCTTTTCTTTACTTTTGCTTCTTCTGGGTGTTTATGGACTTGTTTTTCCTGAGTTGAGTTCACTCACTTAGACTTCTGGCATGCTTTGCATGGACCTCTTATCTTGTGCTTTAGGTTGCTATCATGCGTGATTAGCTGTTCTCTCTTCTCTCTAGGTTGAGTTCCCTCACAGTCTTATAAGTCTAGCACGTGTTGGGTCTCCTGGGTACACAGGGTCTGGGTGCACTCCTTAGTTGGGATCTAGAGTTAGCTTTCCTATGTCAGTCACTTGGGAAGATAAGAGCGAGTCTGAGCCGTAGTGAGTCTCTTCTATCTTTTCTATGTTCTATAGCCATCTAGTTTTGAAGTTTCTCGACTTCTTCTCCTCATTCTGTCTTTCTGGTTGTTTTTGAGTTCACTTGGGTTTTCTTTATGCCTAATCTTGATAATAACTCAACTTTAACCAGATTTGAGCTTAAAACTGATTCACTTGTTGAGGGGGAGTTTGGGAATTTGTTCATGCATTGCATTTAGACTGCATTTTATGTTTTATGAGCTTTGTCTATATGCAATTGACTCAATCTTCATGAAATACATCATGCTATATCTTTTGAAAAAAATCACTAGCTTAGATATGTCCAAGTTCATTTATCATGCTACGCTTATTAAAACCTAAAAAATTTGAAAGCTTTAAATGAAAACTAGATGAAACATGTTGCTTTTACTTACTAAGTTTCTTCTCTAGGAGTATTTACCATAATTTGTGAAATTTTGGATTTCTCTAGAGTCCCTATAGCAACTTGGGTGAAATTTGGTTGATCCAAATTTGAGTCCTTCAGAATCGCTCATATGTGCTAAATTGAAATCCAAAAAAGTTTGACTCTTTTGTGCAAAATTGATCTCAACACTTTATATTCACGAGACTGCTTCCCATTGCATTTGGGATGAACTTGGAATATGTTGTGTTTGACCAAGATCATTCTTTTTAGAATTACTCTTGAGATGATCGAAAAAGGCTTAAGTCAATCAATAAAATAAAAGAAATGCCAATACCAAACACATAAGTGGGTAAAAATGCAAATAAAGTAAAACATTTGCACCCCGCTATGTTTTTCAATGTCTTAAATTTTTTTGCATAAATTGAAAAATGAGCTTGAAGGACCTTATATGCACTTCAAAATTCCCCAAAGTGTTGAGTAGGTTGAACTCTAGGTTTTCTATTTGAGCCTTGAGTGGTTTTGCTTCTAGCTTTGAAACTTTGCTAAGTTTTGCACTTGACAAATCTTGCTATAATGAAATATTGTAAATGTAACATACCGAAAAATTCAAAAATAAGAAAAAAAATGAAAAATTTTAGATTTAAAAATGGAATTGAATAAAAATTTCAATTGGAATCAAGATTTTGATTTCAAACAATATCTTTTCCTCCTTTCGTGCATTCTAATCTTAAGAAAAGAAAGATTTCCTTTATTAAAACTATTTCTTTCAAAACAAACAAAATATAAAAATGAATTTATGATGTGAACTTTAATTTGAAATTTAATTTCCTAACTTTCCTGAATTATTGTTTCTTCTTGAGTTCTGCTCTAAAAGAAAAGTAATATATATTGAAATGGTAAAATGGTAAAAGTAAAAAGATAAAAACATAAAATAAACAAAAATCTGAAAAACTCATACTAAAATATTAGAGCACTCAAGACCCCTAATGATGTTAGATGAGATATTCTAAATCATTAAAACAAAAGAAAATACATGATAATCATGAAATAGATATCAGTCAAAGAGCATGTCAGATTTTTGTAACAAACTTTAAAGCTTATATGAATCCAAGATTTTTACCATGCCGACATAAACTCTATCCTTATCTCTGGTAAAAATATCACAAATTAAAAGTTATATTTTAACCCTTTAAAAATTCAAAAACAGAGAGAAATTAATTCTCAAAATAGTAATATCAGAATTATTAAAATTAAAATATCAAATATAAAAATATGAAAATTTTTATAATGTAAATAATGTCATTGCAGATCTTTTCAAAAAGTTTCATAAAATAATAAGCTAATTTTGATCTTAAATTAAATAAAAATCAGAATCGACAGAAAATGATAGTTATGCATTGTCAGATTTTTATCAATACGTTTATCAAGAATGTTTATCTGAAAATTTTACTGGACCATCACCTTTACCTTGCCGACCTACGTAAAATTTTTCATAAAATCTTGAGTCGGTTTGATAGCTATGATTAGAGAGAGATCTTGTGCTGTCCAGAAGATTGTAGAGAGAGGATTCCTTGTACAGCTTACAGGTGGGCCCGACCTGCAACACTGGTGCCCTTCTTCTTCCTGACGAAGACAGCAAGCAAGCCGTCTCTGTACTCTGGCCAAATCAAAGAAAAATCAATCACGACTTCGCAAAACTGACTTAAGGCGCCGTATACAGCCAAGAGGAGGGTCCCCATCACCACTACTCCTGACAAATCGCGATAATTCCAAGCAAATCATCACCATGAGCAGCGCCGCAACCTGGAACTCGAATTCACACTGAGCACCGCCATTTCCATGGCTATAAAAGCCGGCCAAGCACCTAAATCGCTTCCACACGGTCCCTAGTAGCTTCTCCCCCGCAATGAAGCCTCAATTTGGTGCAAAATCAACCCCTTGCTCGGCTCCAGCTGCACCCCCATCGCGGGCAATCTCCGCCATGGCCGCACCGTTTTTCCAATCAAACCAGCCAGGAGCTTCTGCATCCTCCATTGAACAAAAGCCCCAATTTAACTCATTCTTTCCCTAACCCATCAGTCACCACCACGGTGAACCCTAGCCGCCGCCGCATTCCTCTGCCGCGTCACCGCTGTAGCTCACCGGATCTCCGGGCGTCAGTCCCTGTGACCTCAGTGGAACCCCAGAAATCCATTTTGGTCCTCGCCCGCAGCTCCTTGCCCTTGCTTCAACCCCGGCCGAAGCTCACAGAGGAGATCCCATGGCGTGTACTGTAGCTGCGACTACTGTAGCTACGAGCTTGCTCTGTTATGTGAAGCATTCAGCAACTGACTAGTGGCCCCCTCATCCATCCAAGGTAAAGACACTAAAAGTTGCCTCTTTAGCTCATGTCAGGTAGGGCCAAATAGAATGAGGCTTAGTTGTTTAATTGGTCATGTATGGTGTATGGCTGTAAGAACTACTAGTTCAATGAAGTAGGTAGTTTTTGTTAGTCTGGTCCAAGCCTCAAGGCAGTAGAACAACAACTTGTTAAATTTGAATGGGAATCTCCAAATTGAAAATCAGAAGCTTAGCTTAAAAAAACCGACTATGTCCGATTTACCTGTAATTCATATGACAAGACCTAAAGCTAAGTAGTATCTGATTAAGCTAGCTCAAATAAGCCATATCCTAGATATACATGTATGTGTATAAAACATCTAGCAAAAACTGCTACGTCAAAAAAAAATGAAACCTGGAATATAAAGGTAACCAGTAACATTTAGCCCTTTGGTTGATTGGCAGGAGGGACCGACTCAAATTGAGTTTAGCCGGGATCAGAGTAAAAGATTGCTTATGAGCTCTGCTTGTTCTAGTAGTTGATTAGATTGGTTGGTTGTCCAAAGTCTACAGGATGAGTAAGTCCATGAAGGTTCATGATCCTATTTAGACTGACTAGCATATCAAACTTAATTAGCATCTTTAGTAATTAGACTAACCTTAACTATGGTCTAAAGCTTAAATGATCTTTGACCTAAGTATGCATATACACATCTTATATATATAGTTGCAAAATTAGAATTTGACATGCATGACAAATAAAGACATCTGGATATGTGACAATTTATTTCAAAAGCAAAGAAACAGAAAATGTCCACAACTAGTTCTTAAATCTTTGAACAAAAAATCAAAAGCTCAAATAAACTCGATTAATCTAATTTAATCTTTAGGATAAAAGTACCAAAACCTTAAGTAGAATCTGATTAAAGCTTAAAGCATCCCTCTTGGATATATATATATATATATATATATATATATATATATATATATATATATATATATATATATATATATATATATATATGATCAACTAAAACGCAAGTACATAAAACCATAATACCCTGTTATGCAAGAATATCTCATGTTTGTGTAGATTTGGATTAAGTGCATATTAGATCTTAATCTTTACTTATATAGAAAACATCTCGGATGAAAGCAAAATATTGCGAAACCAACTCTAAAGCACTCTTAGGGTTATCCTATGCTAATGCCAGAAAAATGGATAAATAATTTTATAAGGTGCAGTCGCAAACTTAAAATGAAAATCGAGTTGTTTTGAAGTTACCTTTGTGGTCGTTTATACCTTTTTAACAGCAAATAAAATAACTTATCTAAATGAAAATAATTATGAAAATAGCATAGAAATACTCTATAAAGTGCATGCTACTATGTTCTGAAGAAAGAATATCATTTTGATAAGGTTTGCATATAAAATAATCTAGTAACATAACCCTAAATGTTATGTTTTCTAAATAATAGAAACACTTAAGCATTTTCGACAGCCCGTGGAACATCTCGTCTAAATGCAAATATTATGAAGATAAGTTTACAAATGATATTTAGGATATGGACTACCATAATCTAGGAAAATATTCTTGTTACAACTTGCTTTTCAACTAAGTCTTGCTAGTTGAATGCCCTTAAGTATTATGGTCATCGTAACCCTTAATATCATATAAGCTTTTTCAACAATAAATGTAATGTCTCGTCTAAACACTAAAATGTATGAAATCAGGTTCGAAATGTTCTTCAAAGTATAGACTACTCTATTCTAAAGAAATAATCTTATTTCATTATGTTTTACATATAAATCCTATTAGTCAAATAACCTGAAGCAATATGATTTCTGAACTTCATATTGTGAATAAACAAACTCGGAAACAATGAAGAAGTCCATAGTTAAGATATTTGTATCACCAGAACCTTCTTAAAAACTGCAAATATATAACCAGTAACCTAGCTTAACAGATCTATCATATTCAAAACCACTTATTATGCAAATTCAAGGATTAAGTGCTATTCATTTATAGCTTTCAGCTCAATTGTCTAATATGTTAATTCTATTAATCCAAATAATTTTATAGCATCTATAGTTCGAATTTATAAATACAAAAATTCATAATTTTAGCCTCTTGAATTCATAATTCTAGAAAAGATAATCTATAAAAGAAACCATGTTTGTTCATCATAAAAAGTCATTAACAATATGAATATATAAATAACTAAATCGTGAGGCCTTGAAATCACAATTCTAACCCTAAAATATTCCTGTTTTCTGCAGTGAATCTTTATTTGGTTTTCTGTATGTTTTCTTTTTGCCCTTATTAAAGTTGGATATTTGCTATATTTTCGATTGAACGACGTGTAGAATCCGACGTCGCGAATTCCGTCGTTGCCTCCATCAGCCGTGGCTTCATCTTCCTCGTAAGCAGTAAATAAGCAAGGCAAGCACCCCCTTTGATCATATTCATCCCAGTTTTATAAATGTTTTCATTAAATGTTTTACTGCATACGTTACTTTTATTAAAGTCTGCTATATTATGGGTATTGGTAGTTGTACCTGTAGTATTACAGAACTTCCTTGATAAGTATGGATTTGTGAACCTTGATAACCCTAGAATAACATAGACAGTACTTAATGTCAATTTGGGTTACTCACACTTAACGTCAAGCCTAACCATGCTTAAATAAACATAGAACTTTGACAGGATTAAAAATGTTGGATATGACATTTAATGGGTATGACCTTTTTATGGTTGGTATTTTGATCAAAAATGAGAATAAAACTATGATTTTGATGCGGTCAATTATTGGCAATAGCCGGGTGTACAAGGGACTTGTATGTAGTGTAGGCAGAGATTATTGCTCTTATCGGATTAAGGACCGAACTACGTGTTTGTTAAACCCAAGAATTACTGTACAACCACAAGTGCTGGTATGGGACAGCCTTAAACCAATTAAGTTATCTGGTTTAACTTTACACATTGGTAGGCCGGAGTAGTACGAGTTTCTTCAGTGACTGGTTGCTCGGAGGGGCACCCACACCGAGGTGTTGGGAGTCACGTTTGCTGATACAACGGTGTACGCCAAACTATGGATATGCTTATTCATTACTGTGCAGTGACTGTACAACATTTACATCATAGTACAGGTTTATCGTCACCGTGCTGGTGCAAAGTTAGCCTAGATAATGTAAAGGTTTTCATCATGAACATTCTGGCCACTACGCCAAAGGTGCGTGAAATATACGGCAAAATGAAAAGGTCATGACTTGTGGGTAAAGATGTACACCTCTGTAGAGTGTAAAACTTTTCGAAAAGCCGTTCCCGCGGTTATGGAAATCTTGGTGCGCCAGCACTAGTTAGATGGTTTTTATTTTCATAAAATCTGGTATCTACCTGTGTCGGTAATTTCTATTGTGTGTCAGTGGGAATAATTTGTGGATAAGGTCATGATACCCAGGTACATGAAATTTATTTATGCTTATATTCTGTTACTTTCAGTATTAAATTGCTTTTACTTAAATTCTGTTTTGCAATCTACTATTCTGTATTTACATTTCAAATTGGCTTTATGCAAATTAACCATAAGCCTTCCCTTTGAAATGGCTTGCATATATAATAGGTTTTGCAAAAGTCTTGCCGAGTACGAAAGTACTCACCCTTGCTTAATTGTTGCTTTTAGGTGAAGAATCAGATTAGTCCGATGAAACGTATTTGTCGCAGGATTTGGGAATGATAACGATGAAGTTTTTCTAGGGATTATGCCTTGTCAGTTGCCTGAGGGTTGGATGGGCACACTACAAGACTTTTGAATCTTTTCGCTGCATTTCACTCTGTATTGTAAGATCTTATTATGTAAATTACCAATATCATTTGTAATAAAGAGTATGGATGTGATATCAATTGTTGTAAATGTGCGTGCTTGCCACTGATCATGGGACTAGTACTGTATGCACATGAGATTTCCATTTTTGCATTTATGTGAAAATGGGGGTTATTACAGTAAACTAAGCTTCTTCACAAAATGTTTTGGTCTTGGACATGTCTTAGTTTAGTCATATTCTAAAATTGACAAACTTGGTGTAATAACTTTCCATCATGTTTAATTTGATAATCTTCAAAACTCTTTTGATTGCATTTCATGCATTAAAAAGAAAAATTGATGCCTACATTGTAAAAAGGGGGAGATAACGTAGAAAAGGCATCATTAAAAAGATAAAAATGTGAATGCTTATTTGGTTATTATGATCTTTGTAAAACTTTGTTACTTCTTTTGGATCATAATCTCATAATCACATTTGACATGTATGGTTGGATTTTAGAGTTTTTGTGAAAAACTTGCATTTTCTTAAATTTAACTCCAAAATCTAAACCTTTTTTATTTTAGCTCCAAAATCCCTTTTGTCAACTTGGTCATGATCTCAATTCTTATCTTTGGACCAAGTTTGACTTTGCAACTAAAAATTGTTTGCTTCTTCTTCTTCAAACTCAAAATTTATACCTTTTGTTATGTTTGTCAATATACTCATCAAGGGAGAGATTGAAGGACCATGGGGAGGTCTACCCAGATTTGTGATGAGCATTTGACTAATTTTGAGCTTGGTTTGCTCTTGTTTGAGTTTGATTTGAAATTGATTTTCAAATGGAAGCAATTTGAGGTCTTCTCTGTTTTCCCGGTGCTACCAGCCATGGTAGCGTGGTGCTACCGGGCGAGCGGTAGCACCGGACCAAATGGCTGGTGCGATATTTCCAGAGAGGGCATTATTTCGGGTTTTTGGCCGGGCAGTGCTACTGGCCTTGGAAGCCCGGTGCTACTGGGTGAGCGGTAGCACCGGACTTTGGAGCGGTGTGAAAGTTTCAGAAAGGGGTGTTCTCTGGTGTTTGTGCAGTGCGGTGTTACCGGCATGAGTGCGGTAGCACCGGTCCACCATGGACGATGCTACCGGCCTGAGGGCAGTAGCACCGGCCAGAACGAACAAAGATGAATTTCAAAGTGTGGACTTCGATGAATTTCTTGCATATTTTTGTGGGCATTGCTATGTGAGGAGTTTCCTTGTTTTTGATGGTTGCAGGTCGACGATGCTAGATCATGGTTAGGCGAAGGATGACCGGAATTAGGCGAGGAGCGTCGGATGTCCAGACGGTCGGGGTTCGCCGGAAGATGATCGAAGATGGAGTCGTGGCAAGCCGTGAAGACAAGGAATGGATGAGACGCTAGCTAGGCACTGCATGGATCAATGAGGGCCATTGGATCTTGGTCTAGTTGATAGGTTAGCGGGTCTAGTTAGTGTGCTTTTAGAACCATGCAAGGAAACCCATTATGTGTTGTAGGTTTTGGGTGAACCCTTGCATGGCTGGTTGAGTGGGTTAATCCTAGCCCTTGATAGATGCTCTAGGGTTTAGAGGCTCATCCAAGGGTGGTAGGTGGCCCAAGAGTTGTATAAATAGGGGTGGAGGGGTAGCCTTCCCCCTTGAAGGTTTGAGTTGCTCCTTTGAGCTTTGCCCACATCAAGTGAGGCTTTGTAAACCTTCCATCTAGAAAATACAAAAATTTTCTTTACCTTATTGTGAATTTAAATTGCGCATTTATATTATGTCTTTACTTTACGCAATTTAAATTCAGCATTTACTTTCCCGCATTTATATTTTCGTAATTTACTTTCTCGCAATTTGGATTTGCCTCCCCTCCTTCTAAATGCTGTTGTTCTAAGATGTCTTGAGGGTGTTTATATGGTTTTACACTTCTCTTGCACCCTAGGATAGACTAAAGATTAAGTTTTCTATCAAGTTGTCATTCTGTCCAGAACTTGTTCTTCACATAGCAGTCAGTCTTTGATTTTTAGAAAAATGTAGGAAACTCCTTTTTGAGTTATTCTTATTGGAGAAGGTGCGTGGCTCATATATCCATCTCTAGAACAATTTGTGTGTCCACTGGTTGCACTGTTTTGAGTGCATGAAGTGAAAACCAAGCCTCAAACTTTCTGTTCGAAGTTTCTGACTATCTGTAATTCTTGATTTTTCATGTCTATTATACAAAGCTTTTTAATGTGATTTTTGGCGGACTGTTTCATGACTAAACTACTCACTGGGAAACAAATTACCAAAAATTTTAGAGCAACAGAAAATCACCAACCACCTGCTCCAACTGAGGACAATTCCTAGAAAATCTGCTTATACTTTTCTGAAAAGAGACTTTGTTGTTTTTAGCTTTATCTCTTTTAGAAAAGAAGCCTTTGAATTGATTCCTTTTTGTTTGGACAGTTGACAACCAGGATTATGATTAAAACATCCCTAACATGGTTCATGGTTCTCAACCATGTAAGCTAGAGGTACACGTAGTTGTCTAGTTGTTCGGGTTTTGAAGGGTGTGCGAATCTGTGAAGCACAAGTTTGAACAAAAATCTTTGGGTGTTTCAGATTTTTATTGCGAGATTGTTTCGAGTACTTTGAGTGAGGGAAAATTTTATTTGGGATCATTCACCCCCCTGATCGCCATTTCGATCCGTCAGAGTTAGTGAAGGAAGTAGGTAACTTGTCTCGGGAGTTAGCTTCACTTAGATCTTGTTCCTCCCGAGAATCTGATGACTATATTCTTTGTGATGCTTTGCTTGTGGAGCTTGAGAACCTAAGGACCATGCATGATAGTATGCTTTCTGAGCTTGAGAGCCGTAGGTTGAACAATGCTAGCACTAGTCGTGTTGATAGTATTCTTATAGAAGCTAGTTTCCTTCATGCTCACACTAGCGCATCTTGTGAAAATTGCCCAAAACTACTGTCTGAAATTGATGCCATGAGTACTCACCTTAGAAAGCTATCTGCTAGAAATAATGAACTTGAATCGCATGCTTTTGAGGACTCAGTCAGCTCATGTGAGGGCTATAAGCAACTAAAACTTGAAAATGATGCCTTAAATGTTAAGTGTGCTGAACTTGCTAAGGACTTACTAGCTAAATCACAACAAAGTTGCTTGCGATGTGCTGAGATTGTGGGGGACTAGGTAAAATCCAAGTTGAGCTTAGGAAGAAGCTAGAGGCCCAGACTCTTAGTATCAGGAATACCCCGTGCATATCTTGTGAAGCTCTCAAGATTGAGGCAGTCGTGCGTAGAGAGAAAAATACACGTGCTGATCGTTCTTCACTGTCTAGCTCTTCTTCATCTTCTTCCCCTTATTCTTCCTATGTCTGTCTCCTCCAGGAGTGTGAGTACCTCATAAGCACTCTTGAGAAGTTTGTAGGAGACAAGAAAAAGCTTAATCTCATCCTAGACCAATCCAAAATTAGTAGATTCAATCAATGTCTAGGATTTGACTACTTGGAGCATGCTAGGGCTCATCCTCCCACCATTGTGCATGGCTTCGAGAGTGGAGAAATCGTGATAGCTCCTAGGGTGAGCATCACTATGTTTAGGTCTGCTAGAATTGTCCATGGGATCTCTGACCAGAAGGTTGCTCCTTCCACTGCTTCTGCCTCTAGAAAGGTGAAGTCTACATGCGCCTTCTGTCAGAAGGATGGACATCTAGCAAATTTCTACTTCAGGCGTGCCAAGATTGCACGGCGTGAGTGTGTTCGTACCCTTAAGGATATTCAGGATCATCCTCAGATTCTGAGTTCTCCTCAGGCACACACAACTTCTAGATAAGTTAGAGGGTCATCTGTTTTGGGGCAATGTGTAGGACTCGATTTTTAGGCTGTTCCTTTTGGTTTTCGTCCTAGAGTTGCTCGTGGTCAGTCTTTCTACTATTCTTTTGATATTCCTCGTTCTTTCCATCGAGATAGATATTAGCGGCATGAGGTGTTTTCTAGTAGGAGATTTGGGCAGTTTCACAGGGATGGTCCGACGTTTGCATGACGGTGGGCCAACCTAGCTCCAGCTCTCAGATTTGCTGCTGGCAGTACTTCTAGATTTGTGAAAATTGAGCATCAGAGAGACACTAGAGTCCAGTATTTTATTCCTATGACTGGCACTTCTGTTCATCATGTGAGTTAGTATTGGGTACCCAGGTCTGTTCTTATTTGTCCCAATACTGAGTCACCTCTCTCTCCTTTCCGTTGATACAAGTCCGTAGGATGGAGAAGGGAGAGGTATGGATTGTTAACTCTAGTTATTCTCGTCATATGACTAGAGACTCTTGTTGGTTCTCTTCCCTAGTCCGAGCTCCTAGTGATAAGTTGATCACCTTTAGGGATGCTTCGTCAGGTAGAGTCATCGCTAAAGGTACCGTCTGCATTAATAGCAATTTTATTCTTAAGAATGTTGCCTTAGTGAATAAGCTGCAATACAATTTGCTTTCTGTCTCTCAGCTCATTGATGACAATTTTGAGGTGAGTTTAAGAGTAATGCATGTAGAATACTTGATTCTTCTGGGGGATTGGTTTGCGGGATTTCTAGATTTCGGAGAGTCTTTCGTGCTGATTTTTCTGTTTCTTTTGGAGACTATCTTCATTATTTGATTGCTTCTGAGTCCTGTGATCTCTCCTTCTGGCATAAGAGACATGGTCACATTGGATTTTACCATTTGACCTGAGTTAGCAGCCATGATCTCATTAGTGGTTTGCCCAAACTCAAGATAGTCGAAGACTTAGTTTGCTCTCCTTGTCGACATGGCAATATGGTTGCTGCTTCTCATCCCCCAGTCACTGTTGTGATGACTGATGCACTACAAGAGTCTAAAGTATATATTCACTCAGTCATATCTCAATATGAGACAGAGAGGATGGTTGGAGTTGATAAAAGATTATAATGTGAGGATTTATTATCATTCTGGTAAGGCTAATGTGGTAGCTAATGCATTGAGTCGTAAGAGCCATAGCACTAATACGATGGTATCAAGTGATCAATCGGAGTTATATAAGGAATTTTAGAAGCTGAAGCTAGAAGTTGTTCCACAAGGATTTCTAGCTACTTTGGAAGTGAGACCAACACTAGAAGATCATATCAGAGATGGTCAGAAGGATGATCAAAAGATTAATAGGATTAAGTCAAATAAGGATGAAGGCTTAGCTGAGGATTTTACTGTGGATGAACAAGGTACCATGTGGTTTAAAGGTCAAATCTGTGTACCGAACAAGAGGAAGCTTAAGCAGTTGATTTTGGAAGAAGCTCATGATTCTAAGTATTTGATTCATCCAGGAAGTGCTAAAATGTATCAAGATCTCAAGGAGAGGTTTTGGTGGCCTAATATAAAACGTGAAGTAGCTGAGCACGTTGCTTTATGTGATGTGTGCCAAATAGTAAAGGCAATGCATCAAAGGCCTGCTGGTCTATTACAGCTGTTAAAAGTTCCTGAATATAAGTGGGACGAAATCGGTATGGATTTCATTATTGGTTTGCCTAGAACTCAAAAAGGTTATGATTATATATGGGTCATCGTTGATCGATTGATTAAAGTCGCTCACTTCATACCAGTGAAGACTACTTACTCAAGAGATCGCATGGCAAAGTTGTACATATCAAGGATTGTGTGTTTGCATGGAGTGCTTAAGAAGAATGTATCAGATAGAGGTACCCAATTTACCTCGAGGTTTTGGTGTAAGCGGCATGAAAAAAATGGGACCATCTTTGAATTTCAGTATAACATATCATCCGCAAACAAATGATCAAACTGAGAGAGTTAATTAGATTCTAGAAGATATGCTAAGAGCTTGTGCATTAGCTTATGCAACTTCGTGGGATAAGTGTTTGTTGTATGCATAGTTTAGTTATAACAACAATTATCAGGCTAGTTTGCAAATATCACCATTTGAGGCTTTGTATTGTCATGCCTATCGTACTCTGTTGAATTGGAATGAGACATGATAGCTTTGGTGTTTGGGCCTGATATTCTCAAGAAAGCAGAAGAGCAAATTGCTATGATTAGAGAGAGGTTGAAAATGGCACAATCGAGGAAAAAGAGTTACGTTCATAATCGTCGTCGTGAATTGAGCTTTGAACTAGATGATTCCGTGTATCTCAGAGTTACCTCTCTTAAAGGTTTTAAAATGTTTCACGCTAAATGGAAGCTTGCGCCAAGATATGTTGGTCCATTCAAGATCTTGAGTCATCGGGGAGAGGTTACTTATCAGTTGGAATTGCCGCAGTCGTTGGCAAGAGTGCGCGATGTGTTCCATGTGTCTCAGCTTAAGAAGTGCCTTAGAGTGCCAACAGAGCAAACACCGTTAGAAGCAATTAAACTGTAGGAAGATTTGACTTACAAAGAGCAGCCGATCAAGATTTTGGATGTGACGGAGTGCAAGACTAGGAACAAGTCTGTTCACTTTTGCAGAGTGCAGTGGAACAATCATTCAGAGAGTGAATCTACCTAGTAGCGTGAAGAGGATCTGAAGTCAGAATTCCCAAACCTATTCTCTAGTTAGCCCTGAATCTCGGGGTAGAGATTTTGTTAAGGTGGGAGGTTTGTAACTTCCAAATTTTTGCTCTTATTGGATTTATTATGTTATTTATGCATTTTTTGGATTTTATGAATTTATTGGATTTTTCTAGATTTTATTTGAATTTGATTTAAATTAAGTATATTGGCCTTTTGGGAAAACTCATTAATTATAGATAAAATTTATATATAAAGTTTTATTAAAAATATTTTATTTGGGTTCAAAATGTTTCAAAGTATTTTTTATATTTGTTCTGGAATTTATCTGATATATTTAAATGCCTTAATCGAATTACTTGAATTATTGGAATTATTTTAAATCGTTAAACCTAGAAAATGCGCTTGAATAGTGTTGGGCTTTGTAACATCCCAAAATTTGAGTTTTGGAATGTTGGAATTCAAAAATAAACCATTTGCATTTTCTTGAATTAATTTCAGCTTAATTTGAATTTTCCTTAAATGAAAGGATTTAATTTGGGTTCCTTGTGATCCAAGGAATTTTTCTGTATTTTTGGGGTTTTTCTGAATTTATTTGACATTTATTTGAATTTAATTGGTTTTATTCGGATTTCTGGAATTATTTAAAATCGGAAAATGTTTTTAATTTTCAAAACGCTCTCGGGCCGAAATTCCTCCGGCCCGCTCCGTTTCCTCATGCGCCCGTTTCCCTCCGCGTCGCCTCGCCCCGCTCCGCCCGGCTCGCTCGCTCGCCATCGCCCTACCGGCCAGCATGCCGCGTGCCTAACCCTAGCCGCCGCCGCGTCGAAACCGCGTCCGCCGCCGCCCTTGGAGTCCGTGTCGGACACGGCCGTCGAGGCCCCTATTTAAGCCGCCGCACGCCCCCCGAGGATCGCCTCCTCGCGCCGCCCCTTTTGCCCCACCTCTCGCTGCCCTAGCTGCCGCCGTCGCGCCGCGCGACCTCGCCGGAGTCCGCCGCCTCATCCGAAGCCTTCCGCCATCTTTTTCTTCGCCGCCGGTGCTCCTCCGCCGTCGCCGTTGGTCTCCCCGAGTTCGCCGCGTCGCCTTCTTCCGGATCCACACCCGCGCGCGCCCGATCCGGTCATCTTTCGCCGATCGCCGGGTCGTCTTCCCCGTTGCCGGTGAGCCCGCGCCGCCGCTCGTCGTCGTTCCCCTCCACTTCTTGGCGGCCGTCCGATCGCCTACGTGCGCTCCCGATGCGGCCACGTATCCTTCGCTGCAGCCGCGCCCTTGGCCGTTCGATCCGATCGGCCTCGCCAGATCTTGCGCGCGTGGCGCCGACGTCACCGCTTGCGTCGGCCTTCGCGTCGGCCGAGCCGCCGCGTCGGCGCTGCGTCGGCCGTCTTGCCGGGTGCACGGTGAACGGCGCAGCGCCGTGGACCTTGTCCACCGAGAGCGGATGACGTCGGCGTTGCGCAATAAATTCTTTTTCAAGACAAAAATAAATCCAGAAAATTCTGATTTTCTGATTTTCTGTATTTTCTCTGAATTTAATCTTTCGGAGGCCCGTTCTCGCTCATACGAACTCCGATTGAGGCGATTCAAGTTTCTAAAATTTTCTAAAATCAAGATCTATCTTCCAGAGCCATTTATTTTCAGTTTTGAGCTTGTTTGAGTCTCTGTTTTGTATTTATTTGGTTTCATCGTTTTCTTTTCCGGTGAGACGCTAATTCCGAGGAGCAAGCGAAGACTTGAAGACCAAGATTCAGCACTAGATCAGCAAGGCAAGTCGTAACCTTTGATCATATTGATCCTATGTTTGCAAAGTAATTTATTTTATACACTTGCATGCTATTTACGTATCAATGTTTATTTAATGGGAGTAGATGTATGCCTAGTTGACATTATGCCACCTTGATTCGTTGTATGCCATGTATCCATTGTTAAACCTAGGTTGGGACATTACTAGTTGGACATAATCATAATACCAACATTGGGTTATCGTAGCTATGCTTAGACATGCTTACATATCGTTGGGATTCATGTCACATGTTGAATAATGTTAATCTTGACTTAATGAGATATTGAATCGTGGCCGTTAGCCACTGTTGTAAAATTTGTTGTACCATGGCGGGTTTGCCATTGGTCTTGATTGAGCAATTGTTTTCCCTCGGGCAAGTGATCGTGCGATAAAGGGGTGCTTTCTAGCACGTTGGGATGTGGATGTCTTGCACGAGACAACTTAAGGACTTAATCTTGTGCGCCATTGAACTGGGTCTAATCGTACTACCACATATCGGAATGGGACAGACCTAGCCGATTAATTTGTAATGTCTAGTCTTGAGTAACGCCAATGGTGGTGTGGGTTCCGGATGGACGGGTAGATTCGCAAGGCGCAAGAGGGGCCCTAAAGGCGAAACCTTAGCGGCGCAAGACGAGTTTAGACAATTGCATTGTAAAGGCTTTGTCATGATATCTCTGCGACACACCAAAGGCGGTGTGTTATTATCGATTGCAAAAGAGATGTTCATGTCTTGTGGGTAAAGTTGTACAACCTCTGCAGAGTGTAAAACTATTCGAATAGCGCGTCATGATCATGGACAAAGCCCGGAATTTCACACGGGTATAGAGTGTTTCATAAAATGTGGAATGTGGAATTGTTGGGATGTGAGCGGGAGTTCACTTTTGTTTTGTTGTCTATCATTGATCTATCGATTATTTATTTATGTTTTCATAAATATGCTTTCAATCTATTTATTGTATTTCCATTCAAGTTATTGCTTTCTGCAAAATAAACTATATAGCCATCCTTGTCAAGCCGTGCATAAATATATTGCATCAATTCCCTACGGCTTGCTGAGTACCTTTGTACTCACGGCTTTATGCCCTTGTTGATCAGTTGCTGAAGGAGATAATGAATCTTATGAAGAGGAATTCTATGAAGACTACGTGGATTAGGAAGGCGTTCCCCAGACGATTGCCTGTGGCATGTCGAATGGTTCAAGTTATCTTTTCATTGCAATAGTATTTGTTTCTTAAGCCCTTAAGGCACAATGGTGTAAACATTGATCATAAGGTCGTTTGCTTTATTTAATAATAATTTGCTTCTTCTTAGTTAATTCGTTGTATGGAATGATATTACATCTGTGTTCCCCTTTGTGTGCACTAGCGTGATCTGGACTAGTGCAAGATACACGAGGGTTTCGGTTTGTAAATCCGAGTCCCGACAGAGATGGTATCAGAGCCATATCGACTGTAGGTCGCTATCCTAGTTAGCATGGTCTTCAAAATTATTTTCTAAATCAAACCAACAAAATTGGTACTTAATAGCTTTCGTCTCCTCTCGTCTTATTCTTAGGTTCTTATTCCTCTCCTTTGCTAAAACTTTGATTTGAAATTTAAATTGACCTTATCTCATGAAACTTCTCAAAGCCTCGAGTTTCTGCAAGGATTCAACAAAAGACGATGAGGATCAAGCCATCGAGGTTATGCCAAAAAGACTACCATATAAGTTAGGTTTTTGGTGCTCAGCGGTGTTTGAGCATGTGTTACCCTTTTCAGTTTAGTTACGTTTAGTCCGCGTATACTAGGATTTTTCTTGCTGGAGCGTCTGGTATGTTGTACACTTGCCTCAAGCACGGTGTTACAACCATACCTTTAATTGAAAAAAAAAAAAAAAAAAAAAAACTTGATTTGCCTCCTTAATTTGAAGCCTTTCGGTTGTATCCTTTTGTCCTTGGGTATTACCTTCTCCCCTAGATGATCTTACCACGCATCTACTGCTTTTTCCTCTTACCTATCAAACCCTTGCGCTGCACCTCAGATGGTTGACACTCGTTCTGGAGCCGGTCGTGGATCGCCAGTGGATGCCAGTGCCAGTGCCAACACCAACTCCAACCCCAATGCACCACCACCACCAGCTGTGACAGACCAGAACATGGGACATTTTCTAGCAGCTCAGACTCAGTTAATGAATACAATGATGCAGAACATGAACAACATGATGAATCAGCAGAACTGCATCGCAGTTGCTCTAGCCAATCTGTTGAACCAAAGAAACCAAGCTCTTCTTTGCACCTCCTCAAGCTCGTCTCGGTCCAAGCTAGCGAAATTTATGAGGACTCGTCCGCCAACTTTCTCAATTCTTGAGAACCATTGGGCGCCGATGATTGGATCCGCTCCATTGAGAAGAAGCTTGAAATTGCCCGTGCACCAATCGTGAGAAGGTTCTCTATGCCGCTCATCACCGGAGGGCACCGCCACGAATGGTGGGAGAACTCTGATCTTGCCCATGATGATCCTCGGACTATCACTTGGGCGAGTTTTCCACCGCTTTCGCCACTCTCATATTCTGATGGAAAGGTGGAAATGAAGAAGAATGAATTCGGAGCTTAAGCAAGAAGGGATGTCGGTGAGTGAATACCTTAATAAGTTCACTCAACTCGCTTCGCTACGCACTGCAGGATGTAGCCACGGATGATGCTCGTCGAAAGAAGTTCAAGCGTGGACTCAATCCAGATTAAAGGTGCAAGTCATTGGCAATGACTATGCGATTTCCGATCCGTAGATAAGGCTATGCTCATTGAGGAATCTCGTCGGGGTTGGAAGAATCCGTAAGAGAAAGATGATGCAACATGGAGCCCATCGAGTCACCAGCAGAGAGTCGAACAAATGCTCAACGACCGCTTCGCGCTTCACTCCTCCGAATACATTCAGACCCTGCACCACCTCGCCCGACTCCTCCAGCAATCGCAACCTCGGCACCAACAAAGAACCCACCTCGGAGGAACGAGAATCCACCGCAGAGTCACTGTTTCAACTGTCATGAACTCGGTCATTATGCCAACAATTGCCCCAGAAAGCAAGCTGTGACGCCAGTCCGTTTTAATTTGGGATCTACGCCAGCCAAGACCCCTGCCCCAGGAGCAGGACGTGGAGTGCCCCAAACTCCTAATCAAGCCACCAGGACTCCGCCGTCTGCTGGAAGAGGCCGCGTGAATCACGTCACCACCGAGGATGCCCAGTCTGCACCAGACGTCATACTAGGTAAGCTCCTAGTCAACTCAGCATCTGCCATGGTTTTGTTTGATTACGAGCTACGCATTCGTTTGTTTCTGGAGTTTTGCCGCAAATCATCAATTAAAGACAATGCCTCTTAAGATTTGTTTTACTAGTGCAATCTCACGTTACGATTTGAGTACGAACCAAGGCTGCCCCGGTTAAGATATTAATTGGAGGGTAGAATTTCTAGCCAACCTTATTGTCCTAGACACCAAGTCCCTAGATGTGATCCTAGGAATGGATTGGCTCTCCAAGAACCAAGCGATTTGGATTGTGGGAATAGAGAGATCACCCTAACCACCCAGATGGAACCAAGTTAAAAGTTCAAGCCGATTCAGATCGGTCAGAAGGATTAGAGTTTGTAGTGCCAAAGGAATAAGCTTGGAAGATGTGCGATCGCCAATGAATTTCTGATGTGTTTCGGATGAGTTGCACAGGATGCCACCGGATCGAGATATAGAGTTCTTGATAGAACTAGTGCAGAACACCACCCATTTCCAAGAGACCCTATAGGATGCCGGCTAATGAGTTAGCCAAGTAAAGAGACAGATTAAAGAGCTGCAAGATCAAGGATTTGTTCGACCAAGTTCTTCGCCATGGGGAGCACCAGTTCTTCTAGTTGAAAAGAAAGATGGAACTCGGAGAATGTGTGTGGATTATCGCTCACTCAATGAGGTCACCATCAAGAATAAGTACCCTCGCCAAGAATCGATGATTTGTTTGACCAACTTCGGGAGCCGAGTGTTCTCAAGATTGATTTAAGATCAGTTACCACCAGTTGAAGATTCGTCAAGAGGATATACCCAAAACAGCTTTTGTTACTCGGTATGGACAAGATGAGTATACCGTGATGTCCTTTGGATTGACCAATGCCCCCGCTACTTCATGACCTTGATGAATAAGGTATTCATGGAGTATTTGGATAAGTTTGTTGTTGTTTTCATTGACGACATTCGATCTACTCCAAAAGTGAGGAAGAACATGAGGATCACTTGCGCCAAATCCTAACGGCTAAGAGAGAATCGACTTTATGCAAAGTTTAGTAAATGTGAGTTCGGATGAAAGAAGTTGCTTTCCTAGGACATGTCATATCGGGAGAAGGAGTCATTGTTGACCACGGAAGGTACGAGATGTGCTAAGTTGGGAGTCACCCAAGGCGGTACCCCAAATCCAAGTTTTCTTGGAATGGCGAGGATATTATCGCTGTTTCATAGAAGGGTTTTCTAGAAAAGCTAGACCGCTCACTCAACTTTTAAAGAAGGAAAAGAAATTTGTTTGGACATCGGAGTGTGAGCAAAGTTTTCAAGAATTAAAGAAGTGTTTGACAACCGCCCAAAGGCTTATTCGCGGATAATAGGAAGGATTTTGAGATATTCGTGATGCATCCCGACAAGGACTCGGTTGTGTGCTAATGCAAGATAAGAAGGTTGTAGCGTATGCTTCATGACAACCGAGGCCACATGAAGTTAACTATCCTACCCATGATTTGGAATTAGCACCGTAGTGCATGCTTTAAAGATTTAGCGTCACTATCTCATTGGTAATCGTTGTGAAGTTTATACGATCACAAGAGTTTGAAGTATATTTTTACCCAAGTGACCTCAATATGAGACAAAGAAGATGGTTGGAATTGATCAAGGACTATGACATTGGGATTCATTATCATCCGAGCAAGGCCAATGTCGTAGCCGATGCTTTGAGTAGAAAGAGCTACTTGCAACACTCGATGATTAAGGAAAGTCACCACCCTTTATAAGGAATTTGAAGCTTAGTTTGGAATTGATTCAGAAGGGTATTTAGCTACCTTGGAAGTCGCCCTCGTTGGAAGATCGATTCGAGAAGCACGGTAGATGATGCCGACATTAAGGAGATTAAGAGCAATATGAAGAAAGGAAAAGCCTCGTGTTTCTCTGAAGATGAACAAGGTACTATTTGGTATGAGAAGCGTATTTATGTGCGGATCGAAAGAGCTTAAGGAATTGATTCTCAAGGAAGCGCATGAGACTTTATACTCCATTCATCCCGAAGTACCAAGATGTATCAAGACCTCAAGGAAAGGTATTGGTGGCCTAGTATGAAGCGTGAGATTGCGAGAATATGTTGCACTTTGTGATGTCCGCGAGAAGGTCAAGGCAGAGCATCGAGGCCAGCAGGATTGCTGCAGCCATTGAAGATTCAGTGGAAGTGGGAAGAAATTGGTATGGATTTCATTACGGATTTCCTAAAACCCAAGCGAGTTATGACTCGATCCGGGTAATAGTGGATCGATTGACTAAGGTAGCTCACTTCATTCCAGCTTAAGACTACCTATGCGGGAGATAAATTAGCGAGTTATATATGTCAAGGATCGTCGGTCTTCACGGAGTGCCTAAGAAGATAGTGTCCGATAGAGGAACCCGCTTTACCTCTCGTTTTTGGCGAGTGCACTTGCGAAGCCATGGGAACTCATCTCGATTCAAGATCGCCTATCACCCTCAAACCGATGGATGACCGAGCGTGTGAATCGATTCTTGAGGATATGTTAAGAGCTTGTGCCTTAACTTATGGTGTCAAGTGGGACAAGTGTTTGCCCTACGCCGAAGTTTTCGTACAACAATAGTTATCAAGCCGATCGCAAATGTCGCCTTTTGAAGCCTTATATGGAAGGAAGTGCGAACCCTCTCAACCGGAAGGAGTCGGAGAAAGACAATTGTTTGGTCCTGCCATACTCGCAAGAAGTCAAGAGCAAGTTCACTAATTCGAGACCGCTTGAAGATAGCTCAAAGCGAGATGTAAGAGTTATGCGAGATAATCGTCGCAGATTTGAGTTTGAGCCCAATGATTATGTTTACCTCGAGTTACCCCTCTCAAAGGAGTTAAGAGATTTCAAGTAAAAGGAAAGCTTGCCCTAGATATGTGGGACCGTTCAAAATCTTGGAGCGAAGAGGCGAGGTTGCCTACAAGTTAGAATTGCCTCGCCTTTTCTTTGGAATCCATGATGTGTTCCATGTATCGCAATTGAAGAAGTGCTGCGTGTGCGGAGGAAGATGTCATTGGAAGCCATTGATTTGCAAGAGGATCTTACCTACAAGGAGCAACGGTGAAAATTTTGGATATCGCAGAGCGTATTACGAGAAGCAAGATCATCCGCTTTTGCAAGGTCGTGGAGCCATCATTCGAAAGAGGAAGCAACTTGGGAGCGAGAAGAAGATCTGAAGTCCGAGTTTCCCCACCTATTCCCTAGCCAGCCTGAATCTCGGGGTCGAGATTCCATTTAAGGGGGGAGGTTTGTAACATCCCAAAATTTGAGTTTTGGAATGTTGGAATTCAAAAATAAACCATTTGCATTTTCTTGAATTAATTTCACTTAATTTGAATTTTCCTTAAATGAAAGGATTTAATTTGGGTTCCTTGTGATCCAAGGAATTTTTCTGTATTTTTGGGGTTTTTCGAATTTATTTGACATTTATTTGAATTTAATTGGTTTTATTCGATTTGGAATTATTTAAAATCGGAAAATGTTTTAATTTTCAAAACGCCTCGGGCGAAATTCCTCCGCCCGCTCCGCTTTCCCATGCGGCCCGTTTCCTCCGCGTCGCCTCGGCCCGACCGCTCGCCCGGCTCGCTCGCTCGCCTCGCGGCCCATTGCCCAATGGCGCCACGCGTGCTAACCCTAGCCGCCGCCCGCGTCAAACACGCGTCGCCGCCGCCCTTGGAGTCCGTGTCGGACACGGCCGTCGAGGCCCCTATTTAAGCCGCCGCACGCCCCCCGAGGATCGCCTCCTCGCGCCGCCCCTTTTGCCCCACCTCTCGCTGCCCTAGCTGCCGCCGTCGCGCCGCGCGACCTCGCCGGAGTCCGCCGCCTCATCCGAAGCCTTCCGCCATCTTTTTCTTCGCCGCCGGTGCTCCTCCGCCGTCGCCGTTGGTCTCCCCGAGTTCGCCGCGTCGCCTTCTTCCGGATCCACACCCGCGCGCGCCCGATCCGGTCATCTTTCGCCGATCGCCGGGTCGTCTTCCCCGTTGCCGGTGAGCCGCGCCCGCCGCTCGTCGTCGTTCCCTCCACTTCTTGGCGGCCGTCCGATCGCCTCGTGCGCTCCGATGCGCCACGTATCCTTCGCCGCAGCCGCGCTTTGGCCGTTCGATCCGATCGGCCTCTCGCCAGATCTTGCGCCAGCGTGGCGCCGACGTCACCGCTTGCGTCGGCGCTCGCGTCGGTAGAAACCGCCGCGTCGGCGCTGCGTCGGCCGTCGCCGGGTGCACGGTGAACGGCGCAGCGCCGTGGACCTTGTCCACCGAGAGCGGATGACGTCGGCGTTGCGCAATAAATTCTTTTTCAGTACAAAATAAATCCAAAAATTCGATTTTCGATTTTCTGTATTTTCTCTGAATTTAATCTTTGGAGGCCGTTCTCGCTCATACGAACTCCGATTGAGGCGATTCAAGTTTCTAAAATTTTCTAAAATCAAGATCTATCTTCCAGAGCCATTTATTTTCAGTTTTGAGCTTGTTTGAGTCTCTGTTTTGTATTTATTTGGTTTCATCGTTTTCTTTTCCGGTGACGCTAATTCGAGGAGCAAGCGAAGACTTGAAGACCAAGATTCAGACTAGATCAGCAAGGCAAGTCGTAACCTTTGATCATATTGATCCTATGTTTGCAAAGTAATTTATTTTATACACTTGCATGCTATTTACGTATCAATGTTTATTTAATGGGAGTAGATGTATGCCTAGTTGACATTATGCCACCTTGATTCGTTGTATGCCATGTATCCATTGTTAAACCTAGGTTGGGACATTACTAGTTGGACATAATCATAATACCAACATTGGGTTATCGTAGCTATGCTTAGACATGCTTACATATACGTTGGGATTCATGTCACATGTTGAATAATGTTAATCTTGACTTAATGAGATATTGAATCGTGGCCGTTAGCCACTTTGTTGTAAATTTGTTGTACCATGGCGGGGTTTGCCATTGGTCTTGATTGAACAATTGTTTTCCCTCGGGCAAGTGATCGTGCGATAAAGGGGTGCTTTCTAGCACGTTGGGATGTGGATGTCTTGCACGAGACAACTTAAGGACTTAATCTTGTGCGCCATTGAACTGGGTCTAATCGTACTACCACATGTCCGGAATGGGACAGACCTAGCCGATTAATTTGTAATGTCTAGTCTTGAGTACTTGCCAATGGTGGTGTGGGTTCCGGATGGACGGGTAGATTCGCAAGGCGCAAGAGGGGCCCTAAAGGCGAAACCTTAGCGGCGATCTGAGAGTTTAGACGATTGCATTGTAAAGGCTTTGTCATGATATCTCTGCGACACACCAAAGGCGGTGTGTTATTATCGATTGCGCAAAGAGATGTTCATGTCTTGTGGGTAAAGTTGTACAACCTCTGCAGAGTGTAAAACTATTCGAATAGCGCGTCATGATCATGGACAAAGCCCGGAATTTCACACGGGTATAGAGTGTTTCATAAAATGTGGAATGTGGAATTGTTGGGATGTGAGCAGGAGTTCACCGTTGTTTTGTTGTCTATCATTGATCTATCGATTATTTATTTATGTTTTCATAAATATGCTTTCAATCTATTTATTGTATTTCCATTCAAGTTATTGCTTTACGCAAAATAAACTATATAGCCATCCTTGTCAAGCCGCATAAATATATTGCATCAATTCCCTACGGCTTGCTGAGTACCTTTGTACTCACGGCTTTATGCCCTTGTTGATCAGTTGCTGAAGGAGATAATGAATCTTATGAAGAGGAATTCTATGAAGACTACGTGGATTAGGAAGGCGTTCCCCAGACGATTGCCTGTGGCATGTCGAATGGTTCAAGTTATCTTTTCCGCTGCAATAGTATTTGTTTCTTAAGCCCTTAAGGCACAATGGTGTAAACATTGATCATAAGGTCGTTTGCTTTATTTAATAATAATTTGCTTCTTCTTAGTTAATTCGTTGTATGGAATGATATTACATCTGTGTTCCCACTGTGTGCACTAGCGTGATCCTGGACTAGTGCAGTATACACAGAGGGTTTCGGATTTGTAAATCCGAGTCCCGACAGGCTTGGCCCAGTACTATGCGGTCGGCCTGTGCAGCCCGAATCAAACCGCCATGCGGTCGGCCTGTGCAGCCCGAATCAAACCGCCATTAGCATCACATCGCGTCGACTCAATTGTTCTGACTATTGGATCAAATTGAGTAGCTGAGGTTAACTAATGAGGGTGGAAACCCTAACGCACGATGGTCGTTGGATCTTGAAGGAGCGATTGAGATTGATCGGAGGTTGAAAGGACTCTAGAGAGTTACGGTCATTGGATTTAATCTGCGGATAAGATTGAGCTACAACATCAGGAAATCTAGTTCATTGATCATGCCACGTGTAGGGCTCTGGTTCATCTTCCCCGCGAAGCCATCACCATGTCGGATCATCGGCACCGCCACAAAGTCCACCTAGTTCGCCGCGTCTGTTCCCCAAGGATTCAACGCTTGAGGAGCTTCGTCACATAGATCTTGCTTGCTAGACTTGTCTAGGGTTGTCACCGTCTTCACCGTTGAGATCTCGCTGTTCGCCACGTCGTAGTTGAAGCCTAGTGCATCTACGGGTTCACGTCGACTAGGTCTTCTGGATCCGTGAGTTGATGTCGACGGAGGATCACTGCAGCGCTGTCACGAGTACCTTCATTCCTAGCTCTGATAAGCCACCACCGTTTACCGTCATCGCGATGTGTTGCAAGTTTGCGTCCGTTAGATTTAGATCGAACCGTTGGGATGTTTCCATGTAGTATTAGATCTGGAGCCGTCTAATTTGGTTCGTGCGGTTAGATCTGTGCCACCTGTTGCGTCCAACAGTATGCCATCGTATGTCAGGTGCTGGGGTCGAGGCACCATGAACCGTGTCCACCATGGTCCTATATCGTTTGGTGGACTGCATCCATGGACCAGCGTGACATGTCGAGCTGTGGTTGGACGGGCTCAGTGATGACGTCATGCTGTCGCCTTAATTCGGATTTTCAATAGAAAGATAAATTAGCTAAAATTAAAAATAGACCTGACATCATGCTGACGTCATAAAGTGGGATTTTCAATATAAAATAATTTGGATTATTATTTTTTTTCAATTTTTCTAATTTTTAGATTTTTGAATCTTCCACGAGCTTGTTCTCCCTCATATGAACTCCGATTGAGCTGATTCAAATTTATAAAAAATTATAAAATTTAGATCTATTTGATAGTGAATTTTATTTGACTTTTGGAGTTTCTTTACTCTCTATTTTGGTGTGAATCCCGGATTCACGGTTTAACTCACATGGCGTAAGAGGGGGGCTCTGTCGTGACGGTTTAACCCTTCAGTGTTGAAACCTCAGCGGGTAGTACTAGGCTAAGGCATGGTATTGTCAAGTCTTCGTTATAATCGCTCGCCTATGTGGTGACTTGGTTGTATCATGTGGGTAAAGTGCATAACCTCTGCAGAGTGTAAATCTATTCGGATAGCCGTGCTCGCGGTATTGAGCATGGCTCGAGAATTACAGTCAAGGGTTAGATTTTGCAAAATAAAACTTGGTTGGGATGATAGGTTGCCATTTGGAGTTGGAAACTTGACTTAGGACTAGATAACTTGGTTTACTTGAAAGATGCTGAAATTACTATTTACTGTTATTTGTTTTACTATCTTTACAATTTATTTATTATACTTGTTCATAAATGCTTCTTTATTGCAAAATAGCCATGAAAGCCATTTCCTTTGGAATAAGCCTTGCATATAGTTATGTTAGAATTGCATTCTGTGCAAAACATGTTGAGTGCTTTAATTACTCAGCCTTGCCACCAACAAATCACCAGTTGAGGAGTCTACATCAGCTCTTGAAGAGGAGAACCAGGAGGAGGCGAATGTTTAGGGTGCGAGCCTTGTCAGTTGCCTATGGTATAATGAGGGGATATCTATGTTTTCATTCCGCTATAGTTTAACTTGTTATTCAGCCTTGCGAGGCATAGTCATGTAAGTTGACCATAAGATCATTCAACAAGTGTTATTTAATATATGATGTCTTTTATTATGTTTACGCTGTGTATGATTGTGATATTCATCTATGTTGAGCCTATGTGCACTAGCGTGATCCTAGACTAGTGCGGTATACACAGAGGATCCAGATTTACATATTCGGGTCCCGACACTTAACTTCTTCTCGTAGCTGTAGGGTCTGGAGTTGTGAGGCGAATAAGATCATAGATGTAACACCCCAGCACCTCCAGTGCCCCGAATGTCACCAAAATAAGAATGAATAACTACATAAGGTAGATCCATAGGACAAAGGTGTCCTCAAACATACTACACCATAAAACAACTCTAATAAATTTTTGAAATCCAACTAAACAATTTCGGCAGCACCTCCCCTAAAATAGTGGGCATCCACTCAACAGATAAGGTGGATAATAATCATACCAACACAAGCATAACAACTAATATCAAGATTTAGCAACTAATAAGCTTAACTACACGATGAAGCTTACAATAACCAAAACCACAAATACAATATCACAAAGATCCCACACTAAACACCAATGTGAAACTTTATTCCAAACTATTATTTGATCATGGCATGAGAGTGAGTGTGGGTGATGCTATTTCCCATCCCGACCTGGAGTCCTCAGAGTACCTAAAACCACACAAACAGCAAGCGTGAGTCCAAGACTCAACAAGTACATCGAAGAACATAAACATAGCTAAATAGCATAGCATGAGACGAATAATTTAACTACGTAACTTACTTAAATTCAGCAAGTATGCAAAGCGGTAATATCCTAATCATTTCCCAATTTCAACCCATTTATCAACTGTGATTGAGTTCACAACTCAATGTCTCAACCTTCTTCACATTATTCCTCAAACAATATTAACAATGCAATGCAATGTTGTATGCTTTTATGATCATGCACCTTTTCATCATTTATACCGGCATACTGAGTGCGCGCCCATCGGCGTACACCCTCTCATCCCCTTCCATCCTGTAGAGGGTGCCTAATCTTACTGACTCGCTCCCATCCATCTTTGTGGATGGGACTACGAGGTAGAACTTTTGTGCTCACTACGTGTGAGCACAGAGGCCCACATCGACATGGGTCGCCTCTTCCATCATGAATGCACATATGCAATTGACAATGTTTATAAGCATAAAACATGAACATGAATATAAACATGCACGTCATCATATACTTACATTCATCAACTTATCATTTGCACCATCGTAAACATAATCACCTGTAACAATCCATAATGCAATGCAACAATTGCAATTAAATACTCACTTTTCATTTGCTATCCTTCATCCATCCTCATCATCACAAGTTTGGAATGCATTCTCTACCTGCATGATTCACGAAAACCACCCACGACAAATCCGGGACTTCCGGGTGTACTCAAGTCAAACCGGAACTTTCGGTCTCCATACCGGAACATCTGATCCAACCAGTCGGAACTCCCAACCCAAACGGTCGGAACTTCCGATTCTTCCAAAGAGGGACCACTTTGGGACTAATTGCTACATACAACTTCCATCATAGGCATTAAGATAGAAATTACACCCCTTTTTGATCCTAAAAACTGCACTAAACTTCTCATATACATAATCCCTAGAAAATATATTTGTTCATTTAATCTACACACCTAAACACTCCAATCAATCGCAAACATCACCCGATGTACTTGCCTTTAACCGCGAGGAGTGGAGTGGCATGAGGATGAAGCCACTCCCGAAGATACACCACCTGAAAATAACATTTGCGTACTCATTTTTCAAAGACTTTATAGTTCATAATAACATATAACACTTCTACACCTAACCCCCAAAACAGCCCCAAGACCCAACAAATGGAATTCTGGACAGCAAGCGCGCAAATGAGCATATCTTCCAAATGGCTAAACCGAACTTTAAGTTCTTGTTCTCTAAATGACCACAAAAGGATAACCTACAGTTACCCTACAGACATTCATTCAGGAGCTGATTCTAAAACCCTCAAATTTCACTCTGAATCTCTGACCAAATTTCTGAACTTTCAGCAGATTCTAATTTTAGGACAGCGAGCTTCCAAATAGCATAAATTTTTATTCTTGAATCCAAATCAAGCAAACAAGGATATTTTCTTAATCTACAGGAAATTTTCTAACTTTCTCTAGGCAAATATAAATTCTCAATCCACCTACATCTAGTCTTAAACAGCAGTTCAAACTTTCAGCTACCAACACACGCAGATCCAGGACAGCCAACACTAAAACAACCATAACTTTTAAACCGCTAAACCAACATTAGCGTTATTGATCTCTAATGAAACTTAAGACAGAGCTCTACAACTTTTGCAACAACCAACCCCTTTGGAACTGCACAAAATAACCCCAATTCTCGATCTGAAGCTCGAATTAGCAAAATGCCCAATCTCTGAATTTTCAGCAAAGAGGCTGTTCTGGACAGCGCATTCAACAGGGCATAAATAATGTTATACAACTCCAAATCATTCAAATTAAGACATTTTAAGCATCTACAGTAAATTTCCCGTCTTTTCGAAGTATTGAAAAAATTCCAACTCGGCCTCTAACTTGACATAATCAACAGATTACTATAACCGCTTTGACTGCCAGTAGATCCAGTGCAGTCTGCGGTAAAACGAGCATAACTTTTAAACGACTGGACCAAATTGAGAGTTCTTGATCTCTATTGAATCGCAAGAAAGAGATCTACATCTTTTTCTTCAGTCATACCCTCAGAAAAAGCCTTTAAAATCCACAAAGTCGAACCCTAACAGAGGGACAACATCTGCCCAAAATAGAACAATCCCTCTCTACTTAAATCCTCAACTAATCCTACCTCAAACTCAAACCCCTAGCAAAGGAACTCCACCACCCAACAAGCAGGACCAAAACCCTAGGATTTACCTCAAGATCTTACTTCCATTTCAGTTTGGGTGGAAACAAAGAGGAAGGAGGAGGAGCAGCTCGGGCTGGGGGGAGCACCAAGGGGAGGAGCCCATGGAGGAGAGCTCCAAGGGGAAGAAGCCATGAGGGGAGGAGGAGGAGCCAGGAAATGGAGGAGAAATAGAGTGGGGTGGGGGAGGAGAGAAGAAATCGGGTGAGGGAGAGAGGAGCCAGGAAAAACTCCCACATAGAAAAAATTGAGTCTGCAGATCACAGGAAAGTCCACGAAATACACGCACGGAGAATTCCAAGACTTGGAGAAGAATCTGACACATTACAATAGAGACCTGTGATGTGACCTTTGATGAGGCTAGTCTAGGAGCTATACCCGACAAATCAGGCTCTTCTTCCCTCTCCGAGACCATCTTTGTAGAGAATGAGGATGATGGTGTTTTACCTTATTGAAGGACCGAAATGGCGAACAGAGGGGGGGTGAATGGTCGCAAATAAAAATTCCCCCAAAATACTCCAACAAAAACCTCGACAAGATCGCTCAAAAGGAATTGTGAAAAACCCGAAAAACTAGACAACTATGTGTACCCCAAGCTTGCATGGATAAGTACCATAAAATATGTGGGGATTTTTGAGTCACAATCCTGGTTGTCTAGTGTCCAAGATAAAGAGGAATCAATTCAAACTCTTGCTTTTAGAAAGGACATCAATTCAAATCACAAAAGTCACTTTCAGAAAAGCAAAAGCAGAATTCCCAGAACTTGTCCTCAATTTGCACAGGAGGTTGGTGGGTTTCTGTAGCTCACAAAATTTTGAGACTTTTTCTCCCTGTGAGCATCAGAGTCTTGAAGAACTCCACCAAATTTCTCCTCAAAAGCCTTACAGAAAAAACACGAAAAATCGAAGAACACAGTCTGGTCAAGAACTTCGAGCAGAACGTTTGGGGCTCAGTTTTCACCTCATGGCGCCCAAACGGTACAACAAGTGAACTCCAAAATTTTTCTGCAAGCGGATATCAGAGTCCTGCACCTCCTCCAACAAGAATCACTCAAAAAGGATTTTTCTATATTTTTACAAAAATCAAACACTGACTGCTGCGCGAAGAACAAGTTCAGAACAAAGTTGGAACTTGAAAGAAAAGATGTTCTCTACTCAATCCAAGAGTGCAAAAGAGATGTAAAACCATATGAACACACTCAAAACATCCAAGAACAGAAGCATTTAGAAGGAGGAGGCAAATCCAAATTACTTGAAAGTAAATTGCGGGAATGTAATTGCGGAAAGTAAATGCTGAATTTAAATTGCGTAAAGTAAAGACATAATGTAAATCATAAAATAAATTCAGAGGTGGATGAATAAAACTTTTATTTCTGGAAGGAGGTTACAAAGCCTCACATTCATGTGGGCAAAGCTCAAATGAGCATCAAAACCTCAACACCTTCAAGGGAAGGAGGCTACCCTCCACCCCTATTTATACTACTCTTGGGCCACCTACCACCCTTGGATGAGTCCCTCAACCCTAGAGCACTCATCTAAGGGCTAGGATTAACCCACACACACAGCCATGCAAGGGCTAACCCAAAACCCACACACATACCGGTTTTCTTGCACGGTTTTCAAAGCATACTACCTAGACCCGCTAACCTATCAACTAGACCTCAATCCGACGGTCCTCATTGATCCACGCGCATCTAGCTAGCATCATCTCCTTTCCTTGTCTTCTTGACTTGCCCGGACTCCGTCTCCGATCATCTTCCGCGATCTCCCAACCGTCTGGACCTCAGACTCCTCGCCTAGTCCGGTCATCCTTCGCCTCACCATGACCTAGCACCGTCGTCCTGCAACCATCAAAAACAAGGAAACTCCTCACATAGCAATGCCCACAAAGATGTGCAATAAACCATGCAACTCACCACTACAGTGTCCATACTACCGGTACAACTCAAATTGCTTCATTTTGAAAATCAATCCAAATCAAACTCAAACTTGAGCACACCTTGCTCAAATAAAGTCAAATACTCATCACAAATATGGATGGACCTCCACATGGTCCTTCAATCTCCCCTTGATGAGTATATTGACAAACCACACAAAAGGCATAAATTTGAGTTTGAAGAAAATAAAGAAGAAAGCAATTTTAGTTGCAAAGTCAAACTTGGTCCAAAGATAGAAATTAGAACCATGACCAAGTTGACGAAGAGGAATTCAGATTTTAGAGTTAAAGTTAAGAAAGAGCAAGTTTTCAACAAAAACTCTAAAATCCAACTAAACATGTCAAATGTGATTATGAGATTATGATCCAACACAAGTAGTAGCATAATTTTACAAAGATCATAATAACCAAATAAGCATTCACATTTTTATCTTTTTAGTGATGCCTTTTCTACGTTTTCTCCCCCTTTTGGCAATATAGGCATCAATTTTTTTATGTATGCATGAAATGCAATCGAAAGAGCTTTGAAGATTATCCAATTGATCAAAATGGAAGGATATTACACCAAGCTTGTCAATTTCAGAAGATGACTAAACTAAGACATGTCCAAGTGCAAATACGAGCTTAGTTTTGCATATTTCATTTTAGCAAGATTTGACAAGTGCAACACTTAGCTTTAGTTTCAAAAATAGAAGAATAGCCACTCTAAGGATCAAAAGGAAAACCTAGAGTTCAACCTACTCAACACGTTGGGGAATCTAGAAGAGCATACAAGGTCCTTCGGGCTCATTTATCACTTAATGCAAATTTTGATTTATCATCATACAAGACATAGCGGGGTGCAAATGTTTGACATTATTTGCATTCTTTACCCACATATGTCTTTGTTTTTAATTTATTTGCATTTTCTTTTGACAACCAATTGACTCAAGCCGTATCGACCATCTCAAGATGAGCTCTTAAGAGGATGGTCTAGGTCAAACACGATGTATTCCAAGTTCATCCCAAGTGCAATGGGAAGCGGTCTTGTGAATACAAGGTGTTGAGTCGTATGTGCACAAGAAGAGTCAATTTTGTTTAATTTTCATTTTTAGCACAACGATTCATGAGCAATTGAAGGACTCTGCATGGATCAAACTAGTTTCACCCAAGTTGCTATAGGGACTCTAGAGAACTCCTAAATTTCTCAAATTATGGCACAAACCTCTAGAGAAGAAACCTAGCAAGTAAAAGCAACAAGTTTCATCAAGTTTTTCATTTAAGGCTTATTTCATTTTTAAGCTTAGCAAGTTAAATGAACTTGGACATACCTAAGCTAGTGATTTTCTTCAAATGATGTAGCATGGTGTATAGCATGAAGAAGAAATCAATTGCATAATAGACAAAGCTCATAAAATGTAAAATGCAGTCTAAATGCAATGCATGAACAGATTCCCAAACTCCCCTCAACAAATGAATCAATTTTAAGCTCAAATATGGTTAAAGTTGAGTTATTATCAAGATTAGGCATAAAGAAAACCGAATGAACTCAATAATAACCAAAAAAGCAGAATGAGGAGAAGAAGTCGAGAAACGCAAAACTGGATGGCTATAGAACATAGAAAAGATAGAAGAGACTCACTACGGCTCGGACTCGCTCTTATCTTCCCAGTGGTGACATAGGAAGTCGACTCTAGATCCCAACTAAGGAGTGCACATGCACCTGTCTACCTGGAGGCCCAATACCGCTAGACTTATAAGGCTGTGAGGAACTCAACCTAGAGAGAAGAGAGAACACTAATCACGCATGATAGCAACCTAAAGCACAAGATAAGAGGTCAATGCAAGGCATGCCAAGTCTAAGTGAGTGAACTCAACTCAAGAAAACAAGCCCAAAGTCACCCGGAAGAAACACAAAGAAAAGAAAAGTCGGAAGAAAACATATAATACATAATATACAAACCAGCTCCCCTCACGAAAGGCCGTAAGGGCTCACGACTCCAAGCTCACTCCTCAAGGCAACAAATCTGGAGCTATCCAAAGGCTTGGTGAAAATATCGGCTAATCAAGGTCACTCTCTCTGAATCGAGCGCGATATCTCCCTTCTCCACATGGTCTCTAAGGAAGTGATATCTAATATCAATGTGCTTGGTCCGGAATGTTGCAATCGGGTTTTTAGCAATGCAAATAGCTGAAGTGTTGTCACGAGAAAAGTGGCACACTCTCTATCTCTAACCCATAGTCCCGTAAGGTCGATCTCATCCAGAGCACTGGCTATAGCAACTAGTCGCAGCGACAACATACTCGGCCTCGGTGGATCAGGCAACTCGGATCGCTTCCTAGATGACCAAGAAACAAGAGAAGTGCCAATGAATTGGCAAGTGCGAAGTGCTCTTCCTATCTATCCTCTGACCCGACAAAGTCGGCATCGAGAAAAGGCTCTAAGAGATAGACAAGAAGGCGAAGAGTACCAAATACCATAATCGGTGGTAGCACGAAGGTACTGAAAATGCGCTTGACCGCTTGGCGGTGAGAGGCGCGAGGAGAAGCTTGAAATCGAGCGCACGGACACACAAATAAATGTATGTCCGGCCTCGAAGCGGTGAGGTACAAGAGGAGCCGATCATGCTCGAAACTCCTTTTGATCGTGAGGCTCACCATCCTCATCGGGCTCGAGGACAGCGATGGTGGCCATAGGAGTCATCACCGGCTTCCCATCGGACATGTCGAGCGCCTCGGAGTTCACGGGTATATTTGCCTTGATGCAAGAAAGTACCCTCCCGAGTGCGCTTGATTTGGAAGCCAAGAAAGTAGCTCAACTCGCCCATCATACTCATCTCAAACTCAGTGCTCATCACCTCGTAAAACTGAGACACAAGCGAAAGAGATGAGCCACCAAAAATGATATCGTCCACATAAATGCGGACAAGAAGAAAATGAGACTCATGGTGTCTGATGAACAGAGTTTTGTCTACTATACCCATTTTGAAGTCATGGCTGAGAAGATAAGACTTGAGCCTCTCATACCATGCTCTGGGGGGCTGCTTGAGTCCATACAAAGCTTTGGAGAGCTTGTATACATGACTCGAAACTTGGGGTTCTCGAATCACGGAGGTTGTTTGACATAAACCTCTTCCTCAATATAGCCATTGAGGAATGCACTCTTGACATCCATTTGATAGAGCTTGAAGCCACAGGATGCAGAGAATGCAAGCGGGATCCTAATAGCCTCTAGTCTAGCTACGAGGGCAAAGGTCTCCTCAAAGTCAAGACCCTCAACTTTGAGAAAAGCCATGTGCAACTAGCCTAGCCTTGTTGCGAATGACAACCCCATCCTCACTCTGCTTGTTTTGAACACCCACTTGGTCCCAATGACATTATGACCAGATGGGGCTCGACAAGCTACCATACCTTGTTCCTCTCAAAGTTCTCAAGTTCCTCATGCATAGCATTAATCCACGATTCATCGGATAATGCATGAGAAACATCTTCGGCTCAAAGGAGGCAACGAAGGCAGAGTGGAGGCAGAATCGACAAACCTGATTTTGAGCGAGTGGCGCTCAAGCAGATCACCAATGATCGATCGGTGGATGAGCTTCTGGATATGACGGGAGGACCGAAGCGAGTGGCCTCTACCTCATGCACGTAAGAGGTAGGAGCGAGCCACTCACCAAGGAGAGTCGGAAGGCAAGGGTGGTCACTCGAGGTGCGAGAAATGGAAGCAGGAGGCACCTCGGGTATAGAGGGAACTGGATCGGTGGAACACCATCATCTCCATCATCCTCATCTTCTACAAAGATGGTCTCGGAGGGATAAGAAGAGCACAAACATCGTGTCTAGCTCTGGGCTAGCCTCATCGAAGGTCACATCACGGTCTCTATGATCCTATGCGCATCAACACTCCACCCTATAGCTACGAGAAGAAGTCGAGTAACCTAGAAAGATACCATCGGAAGAGCGAGACTCAAACTTATCTAGGTTACGGACTTCAAGATAAAACACTTGCAACCAAAAACGCGAAAATGAGACACACTGGGCTTTCGCCCATACCTCAACTCATAAGAAGTGCGATGCAAATGTGCTCTCAAAAACACGCGATTAGAAACATGGCAAGCAGTAGCTATAGCCTCAGCCCAAAACTTCCTAGGAGTACTGTACTCGTCTAGCATCGTCCTGGCCATCTCAACCAGGGTCCTGTTCTTCCTTTCCACTACGCCATTCTGCTGAGGAGCGTAGGGAGAAGAGAACTGATGCTCTAAACCAGACTCCACACAAAAACTCTCAAAGTAGGAATTCTTGAACTCCGTGCCATTATCACTGCAGATAGCTCGTAATGCACCAGGAGCTCAATAGACAACCTCTTGATCAAACCCTGAAGTGAGAAAAGTCTCATCCTTGAGGCCATGAAGAATACCCAAGAGTATCTAGAAAAATCATCAACGATGACAAGAACATACCACTTCCCTCCTGTTGATGCACTCTAGCCGGACCAACGGTGTCCATATGTAAAAGCTGTCTGGTGCATCACCATCACTACGGTGTTGGAGGATGAGAAGCGATAACCATCTTGCCATGTCGGCAAGGAGAGCAAACTAAGTCTTTGACCATCTTGAGTTTGGGCAAACCCGAATGAGATCATGGTCGCTAACTCGGGTCAAATGATCAAAACCAATGTGACCAAGTCTCCTATGCCGAAGGAGAGATCACGGGACTCGAAGCAATCAAACATCGAAGAGAGTCTCGGAAGAAGCGAGAAAAATCAGCACGAAAGACTCTCCCAAATCTAGAAATCCATAAACTAACCCTCCTAATGAATCAAGGATTCTCAGGCATTACTCTTGAAGCTTACCTCGAAAGAGTCATCGATAAGTCGAGAAACAGAGAGCAGATTGTATTGCGACTTACTTACTAAGGCAACATCTTTAAGAATGAAATTTTGGTTAATGCAGATGGTACCTTTAGCAATGACTCTACGAAGATGCATCCCCAAAAGTGATTAACTCATCACCGGGCTCGGACTAGGAAGAGAACCAACGAGAATCTCCGGTCATATGACGAGAACAACCGAGTCAACAATCCAAACATCGCCCTTCCCATCCGGCGAACCCGATCAAGACACAAGAGAAAAGATGACTCGATCTTGGGATAGAGTGAAGACTTAGGAACCCAATCTTGAACCATCGACACCTCGTGAGTACCAACCACGAAGAAGATCGGACTCGAGTGTCTCTCGACGCTCAACTCTCACACGATCGGAGCAACTCGGTAGATAATTTAGGAGTCAAAGCGGGTTGGCACGCCGTGGTGCAAAAGCCGACCATCCCGATAAGGTGCTGGATCTCCTACCGAGAAAACACCTCACGCCACGATATCTACCTCGATGGGAAAAGCGAGGAATATCAAGAGGACGGCGGAAAGATCGACTCTGAACAGCTCGGGACTAAAACTCGAAGAACTAGCATGAAAACCAAGTCCTGGGCGCTGCCCAAAAACAGCGACTATCTAACTGTCTAGAAGCGGTGTGTGTCTTAGGAGCACTCAAAGTCCGGGATGACCACGAATACCCCTAAGAGCAACAACACGCTCACACCGAGTGATCTTGGCGCGCTGAGCGTAAATCTACTAGGTGACCATCCTTCTTCTGAAGGTGCATGTGTACTTCACTTGCTAGAGGCGTAAGCAATAGGAGTAACACCCTTACAGTCGAAGTCCTATGGACAACCCAGTGAGACCTAAACACGGTGGTACTCACTCAGGAGCTACCACAATCTCACCACTCTTGGAGCCGCGACTATGGTGGGAGGATGCGCCGGCGTGCTCAAGGGATCAAATCCTAGACCTTGATTGAATCTACTAATCTTGGATTGGTCTAGAATAAGATTGAGCTTCTTCTTGCCTCCAACAAACTTCTCGAGAGTGCTCATAAGATCTTGGCAATCTCGGAAGAAAGAAGCACAAGAAGAACAGGGGAAGGAGAGGAAGAAGAACCGGAAAGATGAGCTCTCTCAAAGACGTGCATTTTCTCCTCAAAGACGGCTGCCTCAATCTTGAGGGCCTTACAAGAAACGCAAGGAGCATCTCTAATTCTATGGGCTTGGTCTTCTAATTTCTTCCTAAGCTCGACATGGATTTTATCCAAGTCCCCACAATCTCGATTACATCGCAAGCAATATTTTTGTGACTTATCTAGTAAGTCCTTAGCAAGTTTAGCACACTTGACATTCTGGGTTTCATTGTCAAGTTTTAATTGCTTCTGACCCTCACATGAGTATTTGGGTCCTTAGAAGCATGTGATTCAAGTTCATTGTTTCTAGCGAAAGCTTCCTAAGGTGTTCGCTCATGGCATCAATTTGGCAAGCAATTTAGGGCAATTAGAGCATGATGGAGTGGAGTGAGCATGAAGAAAACTAGCCTCAACAGAATAGCATCAATGTAACTAGTGCTAGCATTCTTCAACCTAAGACCATCAAGTTCAACAAGCACACTATCATGTATGGTCCTTAGGTTCTCCAACTCCACAAGAATAGCATCACACAAAGAGCAATCATCAGTGACTCGGGAGGGAGAAGATCTAAGTGAAGCTAACTCCCGAGTCAAGGTACCTACTTCCTTCTCAAGCTCCGTACACCTAGCTCTAGCTCTAGCATGAAATTTTCCTAATTTGCGAAAAGCTTCGTTGAGCTGGTCATAGGAGGGTACCTCGTCCGAGTCGCTGGTAGAGCTCGGAGTCGCGATGTCGTTGGTGTCGGCCATGAAGCACATGCCGGAGAAGTCGTCGCCGCCTTTCTTCTCTTGCGGATCATCCTCGCCTCGTCGCTCCATGTCTCCGTGTCGGAGAGGTTGATGTCGTCAAGCGCGCGAGGACGCGGTGGAAAAGCTTCTTGTTCTTGGAGAAGTTGCGGTACTTCTTCTCGTCTTGCCGATTCACGAACCGGAGGCTTCTTGTTGCGGTTCTTGTCGGTGTAGTCGTTCTTGCCCGGACCGCCAATGTCGTTCTTGCCCTTCTCCGGCTTGGGACAGTTCGCGAATGTGGTTGGGGCCACCACACTCAAGCGGTGATCATGCCACCTCTCTTCCTCTCTCTCACCCTCTTGTATGCATGAGAAAACTTGCGGCGAGAAGAGCAAGCTCATTTTCTCGAAATTTTTCCAGTTGGTCATCGCTAGCTCGCAAAGGGCGGAAAGAGAGAAACCAATAGAAGGATCGGAAGAAGAAGATCCAATGGGATCGGTGACCAAAGCCATCGATCGAGATTTCGTCTTCCGAGAGACGACATCGATCTCATGAGTCTTGAGGCGGAATAAAGCCCGTCAAGAGTCGAGTCGATAAGTCGGTGGTGTCCTTGATGGTGGTCACCTTCATCTCCCAAACCCAAGGTCGAGTGCGGTCAAGAAATGCCGAGCATTGTCCGAGTCGGGGTATATGCAACCAAGCGCTCGGAGGTCGCTCAAAATCTTTGTAAACCGACCAAAACACTCGTCGAGACTCTCACCGGTAGCGTTGATCAAACTTGTTGTACTCGCGCTTGAACTGAATCTGCCTCACGCCTTGATTTGAGTAGAGCCCTCATGGTAAGCATCGAGGTTACCCAAATCTCGTGAGCGGAGCGAAGGTGAGAAATCTATCATACTCACATGCGGCTAAGACCTCAGTATGAGAATGTTCCTTGCCTTAGCATTCGCCTCAACGTCAACCATATTGATGGCGTGACATTTTCATCGCCAGGAACCTCATACGGAGTTTCACCTTCGCCATATCGGTAGCCCAGGCGTGATGTATGACTCCATCCGGATTTCCAAAAGGAAAATCAACTCCATTAAAGATGGGAGGCTTGGTGGAATATTTGTCCGTCGCCATGGCTCTTGAGACTGGTCAAGATCTAGAAAGAGCAGAACCGCTCGATACCAATTGAAGGACCGAAATGGCGAGCAGAGGGGGTGAATGGTCGCAAATAAAAATTCCCCAAAATACTCCAACAAAAACCTCGACAAGATCGCTCAAAAGGAATTGTGAAAAACCGAAAAACTAGACAACTATGTGTACCCCAAGCTTGCATGGATAAGTACCATAAAATATGTGGGGATTTTGAGTCACAATCCTGGTTGTCTAGTGTCCAAGATAAAGAGGAATCAATTCAAACTCTTGCTTTTAGAAAGGACATCAATTCAAATCACAAAAGTCACTTTCAGAAAAGCAAAAGCAGAATTCCCAGAACTTGTCCTCAATTTGCACAGGAGGTTGGTGGGTTTCTGTAGCTCAAAAATTTTGAGACTTTTTCTCCTGTGAGCATCAGAGTCTTGAAGAACTCCACCAAATTTCTCCTCAAAAAGCCTTACAGAAAAACACGAAAAATCGAAGAACACAGTCTGGTCAAGAACTTCGAGCAGAACGTTTGGGGCTCAGTTTTCACCTCATGGCGCCCAAACGGTACAACAAGTGAACTCCAAAATTTTTCTGCAAGCGGATATCAGAGTCCTGCACCTCCTCCAACAAGAATCACTCAAAAGGATTTTTCTATATTTTTACAAAAATCAAACACTGACTGCTGCGCGAAGAACAAGTTCAGAACAAAGTTGGAACTTGAAAGAAAAGATGTTCTCTACTCAATCCAAGAGTGCAAAAGAGATGTAAAACCATATGAACACACTCAAAACATCCAAGAACAGCAGCATTTAGAAGGAGGAGGCAAATCCAAATTACTTGAAAGTAAATTGCGGGAATGTAATTGCGGAAAGTAAATGCTGAATTTAAATTATGTAAAGTAAAGACATAATGTAAATCATAAAATAAATTCAGAGGTGGATGAATAAAACTTTCATTTCTGGAAGGGAGGTTACAAAGCCTCACATTCATGTGGGCAAAGCTCAAATGAGCATCAAAACCTCAACACCTTCAAGGGAAGGAGGCTACCCTCCACCCCTATTTATACTACTCTTGGGCCACCTACCACCCTTGGATGAGTCCCTCAACCCTAGAGCACTCATCTAAGGGCTAGGATTAACCCACACACACAGCCATGCAAGGCTAACCCAAAACCCACACACATACCGGGTTTTCTTGCAGTTTTCAAAGCATACTACCTAGACCCGCTAACCTATCAACTAGACCTCAATCCGACGGTCCTCATTGATCCACGCGCATCTAGCTAGCATCATCTCCTTTCCTTGTCTTCTTGACTTGCCCGGACTCCGTCTCCGATCATCTTCCGCGATCTCCCAACCGTCTGGACCTCCGCGCTCCTCGCCTAGTCCGGTCATCCTTCGCCTCACCATGACCTAGCACCGTCGTCCCGCAACCATCAAAAACAAGGAAACTCCTCACATAGCAATGCCCACAAAGATGTGCAATAAACCATGCAACTCACCACTACCGTGTCCATACGGCCGGTACAACTCAAATTGCTTCATTTTGAAAATCAATCCAAATCAAACTCAAACTTGAGCACACCTTGCTCAAATAAAGTCAAATACTCATCACAAATATGGATGGACCTCCACATGGTCCTTCAATCTCCCCTTGATGAGTATATTGACAAACCACACAAAAGGCATAAATTTGAGTTTGAAGAAAATAAAGAAGAAAGCAATTTTCAGTTGCAAAGTCAAACTTGGTCCAAAGATAGAAATTAGAACCATGACCAAGTTGACGAAGAGGAATTCAGATTTTAGAGTTAAAGTTAAGAAAGAGCAAGTTTTCAACAAAAACTCTAAAATCCAACTAAACATGTCAAATGTGATTATGAGATTATGATCCAACGGAAGTAGTAGCATAATTTTACAAAGATCAAAATAACCAAATAAGCATTCACATTTTATCTTTTAGTGATGCCTTTTCTACGTTTTCTCCCCCTTTTGGCAATATAGGCATCAATTTTTTTATGTATGCATGAAATGCAATCGAAAGAGCTTTGAAGATTATCCAATTGATCAAAATGGAAGGATATTACACCAAGCTTGTCAATTTCAGAAGATGACTAAACTAAGACATGTCCAAGTGCAAATCGAGCTTAGTTTTGAATATTTCATTTTAGCAAGATTTGACAAGTGCAACACTTAGCTTTAGTTTCAAAAATAGAAGAATAGCCACTCTAAGGATCAAAAGGAAAACCTAGAGTTCAACCTACTCAACACGTTGGGGAATCTAGAAGAGCATACAAGGTCCTTGGGCTCATTTATCACTTAATGCAAATTTTGATTTATCATCATACAAGACATAGCGGGGTGCAAATGTTTGACATTATTTGCATTCTTTACCCACATATGTCTTTGTTTTTAATTTATTTGCATTTTCTTTTGACAACCAATTGACTCAAGCCGTGTCGACCATCTCAAGATGAGCTCTTAAGAGGATGGTCTAGGTCAAACACGATGTATTCAAGTTCATCCCAAGTGCAATGGGAAGCGGTCTTGTGAATACAAGGTGTTGAGTCGTATGTGCACAAGAAGAGTCAATTTTGTTTAATTTTCATTTTTAGCACAACGATTCATGAGCAATTGAAGGACTCTGCATGGATCAAACTAGTTTCACCCAAGTTGCTATAGGGACTCTAGAGAACTCCTAAATTTCTCAAATTATGGCACAAACCTCTAGAGAAGAAACCTAGCAAGTAAAAGCAACAAGTTTCATCAAGTTTTTCATTTAAGGCTTATTTCATTTTTAAGCTTAGCAAGTTAAATGAACTTGGACATACCTAAGTTAGTGATTTTCTTCAAATGATGTAGCATGGTGTATAGCATGAAGAAGAAATCAATTGCATAATAGACAAAGCTCATAAAACAGAAAATGCAGTCTAAATGCAATGCATGAACAGATTCCCAAACTCCCCCTCAACAAATGAATCAATTTTAAGCTCAAATATGGTTAAAGTTGAGTTATTATCAAGATTAGGCATAAAGAAAACCCGAATGAACTCAATAATAACCAAAAAAACAGAATGAGGAGAAGAAGTCGAGAAACTGCAAAACTGGATGGCTATAGAACATAGAAAAGATAGAAGAGACTCACTACGGCTCGGACTCGCTCTTATCTTCCCAAAGGTGACATAGGAAGTCGACTCTAGATCCCAACTAAGGAGTGCACATGCACCTGTCTACCTGGAGGCCCAATACACGCTAGACTTATAAGGCGTGAGGGAACTCAACCTAGAGAGAAGAGAGAACGACTAATCACGCATGATAGCAACCTAAAGCACAAGATAAGAGGTCAATGCAAGGCATGCCAGAAGTCTAAGTGAGTGAACTCAACTCAAGAAAACAAGCCCAAAGTCACCCAGAAGAAACACAAAGAAAAGAAAAGCTGGAAGAAAACATATAATACATAATATACAAACCAGCTCCCCTCACGAAAGGCCGTAAGGGCTCACGACTCAAGCTCACTCCTCAAGGCAACAAATCTGGAGCTATCCAAAGGCTTGGTGAAAATATCGCTAATCAAGGTCACTCTCTCTGAATCAAGCGCGATATCTCCCTTCTCCACATGGTCTCTAAGGAAGTGATATCTAATATCAATGTGCTTGGTCCGGGAATGTTGCCTTTGGGTTTTAGCAATGCAAATAGCTGAAGTGTTGTCACGAGAAAAGTGGCACACTCTCTATCTCTAACCCATAGTCCCGTAAGGTCGATCTCATCCAGAGCACCTGGCTACAGCAACTAGCTGCAGCAACATACTCGGCCTCAGCGGTGGACTGTGCAACTCCGGACTGCTTCCTAGATGACCAAGAAACAAGAGAAGTGCCAATGAATTGGCAAGTGCGGAAGTGCTCTTCCTATCTATCCTACACCCGACAAAGTCGGCATCGAAAAAGGCTCTAAGAGATAGACAAGAAGGCGAAGAGTACCAAATACCATAATCGGTGGTAGCACGAAGGTACTGAAAATGCGCTTGACCGCTTTGGCGGTGAGAGCGCGAGGAGAAGCTTGAAATCGAGCGCCTGGACACACAAAAAATGTATGTCCGCCTCGAAGCGGTGAGGTACAAGAGGAGCCGATCATGCTCGAAACTCCTTTTGATCGTGGGCTCACCATCCTCATCGGGCTCGAGGACAGCGGTGGTGGCCATAGGAGTCATCACCGGCTTCCCATCGGACATGTCGAAGCGCCTCGGAGTTCACGGTATATTTGCCTTGATGCAAGAAAGTACCCTCCAGTGCCGCTTGATTTGGAAGCCAAGAAAGTAGCTCAACTCGCCCATCATACTCATCTCAAACTCTGTGCTCATTACCTCAGAAAACTGAGACACAAGCGAAAGAGACGAGCCACCAAAAATGATATCGTCCACATAAATCTGGACAAGAAGAAAATGAGACTCATGGTGTCGATGAGCGAGTTTTGTCTACTATGCCCATTTTGAAGTCATGGTGAGAAGATAAGACTTGAGCCTCTCATACCATGCTCTGGGGCTGCTTGAGTCCATACAAAGCTTTGGAGAGCTTGTATACATGACTCGAAACTTGGGGTTCTCGAATCTCGGAGGTTGTTTGACATAAACCTCTTCCTCAATATAGCCATTGAGGAATGCACTCTTGACATCCATTTGATAGAGCTTGAAGCCCTGGGATGCGAGAGAATGCAAGCGGGATCCTAATAGCCTCTAGTCTAGCTACAGGGCAAAGGTCTCCTCAAAGTCAAGACCCTCAACTTTGAGAAAAGCCATGTGCAACTAGCCTAGCCTTGTTGCGAATGACAACCCCATCCTCACTCTGCTTGTTTTGAACACCTACTTGGTCCCAATGACATTATGACCGGATGGGGCTCGACAAGCTACCATACCTTGTTCCTCTCAAAGTTCTCAAGTTCCTCATGCATAGCATTAATCCACGATTCATCGGATAATGCATGAGAAACATCTTCGGCTCAAAGGAGGCAACGAAGGCAGAGTGGAGGCGGAATGGACAAACCTGATTTTGAGCGAGTGACGCTCAAGCAGATCACCAATGATCGATCGGTGGATGAGCTTCTGGATATGACGGGAGGACGAGAAGCGAGTGGCCTCTACCTCATGCACGTAAGAGGTAGGAGCGAGCCACTCGTGAAGGAGAGTCGGAAGGCAAGGGTGGTCACTCGAGGTGCGAAATGGAAGCAGGAGGCACCTCGGTATAGAGAACTGGATCGGTGGAACACCATCATCTCCATCATCCTCATCTTCTACAAAGATGGTCTCGGAGGGATAAGAAGAGCACAAACATCGTGGTCTAGCTCCTGGGCTAGCCTCATCGAAGGTCACATCACAGGTCTCTATGATCCTATGCGCATCAACACTCCAGACCCTATAGCTACGAGAAGAAGTCGAGTAACCTAGAAAGATACCATCAGAAGAGCGAGACTCAAACTTATCTAGGTTACCAGACTTCAAGATAAAACACTTGCAACCGAAAACGCGAAAATGAGACACACTGGGCTTTCGCCCATACCTCAACTCATAAGAAGTGCGATGCAAATGTGCTCTCAAAACACGCGATTAGAAACATGGCAAGCAGTAGCTATAGCCTCAGCCCAAAACTTCCTAGGAGTATTGTACTCGTCTAGCATCGTCCTGGCCATCTCAACCAGGGTCCTGTTCTTCCTTTCCACTACGCCATTCTGCTGAGGAGCGTAGGGAGAAGAGAACTGATGCTCTAAACCGGACTCCACACAAAAACTCTCAAAGTAGGAATTCTTGAACTCCGTGCCATTATCACTGCGTATAGCTCGTAATGCACACAGGAGCTCAATAGACAACCTCTTGATCAAACCCACAAGTGAGAAAAAGTCTCATCCTTGAGGCCATGAAGAATACCCAAGAGTATCTAGAAAAATCATCAACGATGACAAGAACATACCACTTCCCTCCTGCTTGATGCACTCTAGCCGGACCAACGGTGTCCATATGTAAAAGCTGTCTGGTGCATCACCATCACTACGGTGGATCGGAGGATGAGAAGCGATAACCATCTTGCCATGTCGGCAAGGAGAGCAAACTAAGTCTTTGACCATCTTGAGTTTGGGCAAACCCGAATGAGATCATGGTCGCTAACTCGGGTCAAATGATCAAAACCAATGTGACCAAGTCTCCTATGCGGAAGGAGAGATCACGGGACTCGAAGCAATCAAACATCGAAGAGAGTCTCGGAAGAAGCGAGAAAAATCAGCACGAAAGACTCTCCCAAATCTAGAAATCCATAAACTAACCCTCTGATGAATCAAGGATTCTCAGGCATTACTCTTGAAGCTTACCTCGAAAGAGTCATCGATAAGTCGAGAAACAGAGAGCAGATTGTATTGCGACTTACTTACTAAGGCAACATCTTAAAGAATGAAATTTTGGTTAATGCGGATGGTACCTTTAGCAATGACTCTACTCAAGATGCATCCCCAAAAGTGATTAACTCATCACCGGGGCTCGGACTAGGAAGAGAACCAACGAGAATCTCCGGTCATATGACGAGAACAACCGAGTCAACAATCCAAACATCGCCCTTCCCCATCCGATTTAACTGATCAAGACACAAGAGAAAAGATGACTCGATCTTGGGATAGAGTGAAGACTTAGGAACCCAATCTTGAACCATCGACACCTCGTAGTACCAACCACGAAGAAGATCGGACTCGAGTGTCTCTCGACGCCAACTCTCACACGATCAGAGCAACTCGGTAGATAATCTAGGAGTCAAAGCGGGTTGGCACGCCGTGGTGCAAAAGCCGACCATCCCGATGAAGGCTGCTGGATCTCCTACCGAAAACACCTCACACGATATATCTACCTCGATGGGAAAAACGAGGAATATCAAGAGGACGGCGGAAAGACTGACTACGAACAGCTCCAGGACTAAAACTCGAAGAACTAGCATGAAAACCAAGTCCTGGACGCTGCCCAAAAACAGGCGACTCTCTAACTTGTCTAGAAGCAGTGTGTGTCTTAGGAGCACTCAAAGTCTGGGGATGACCCTGAATACCCCTAAGAGCAGCAACACGCTCACGCCGAGTGATCTTGGCGCTGAGCGTAAATCTACTAGGTGACCATCCTTCTTACTGAAGGTGCATGTGTACTTCGCCTTGCTAGAGGCGTAAGCAATAGGAGTAACACCCTTACAGTCAAGTCCTATGGACAACCCCAGAGACCTAAACACGGTGGTACTCACTCAGGAGCTACCACAATCTCACCACTCTTGGAGCCGCGCACTATGGTGGGAGGATGCGCCGGCGTGCTCAAGGGATCAAATCCTAGACCTTGATTGAATCTACTAATCTTGGATTGGTCTAGAATAAGATTGAGCTTCTTCTTGCCTCCAACAAACTTCTCGAGAGTGCTCATAAGATCTTGGCAATCTCGGAAGAAAGAAGCACAAGAAGAACAGGGGAAGGAGAGGAAGAAGAACCGGAAAGATGAGCTCTCTCAAAGACGTGCATTTTCTCCTCAAAGACGGCAGCCTCAATCTTGAGGGCCTTACAAGAAACGCAAGGAGCATCTCTAATTCTATGGGCTTGGTCTTCTAATTTCTTCCTAAGCTCGACATGGATTTTATCCAAGTCCCCCACAATCTCAGTACATCGCAAGCAATATTTTTGTGACTTATCTAGTAAGTCCTTAGCAAGTTTAGCACACTTGACATTCAGTGGTTTCATTGTCAAGTTTTAATTGCTTCTGACCCTCACATGAGTGACCGGGTCCTTAGAAGCATGTGATTCAAGTTCAATGTTTCTAGCGAAAGCTTCCTAAGGTGTTCGCTCATGGCATCAATTTGGCAAGCAATTTAGGGCAATTAGAGCATGATGGAGTGGAGTGAGCATGAAGAAAACTAGCCTCAACAGGAATAGCATCAACAGAACTAGTGCTAGCATTCTTCAACCTAAGACCATCAAGTTCAACAAGCACACTATCATGTATGGTCCTTAGGTTCTCCAACTCCACAAGAATAGCATCACACAAAGAGCAATCATCAGTGACTCGGGAGGAGAAGATCTAAGTGAAGCTAACTCCGAGTCAAGGTACCTACTTCCTTCTCAAGCTCCGTACACCTAGCTCTAGCTCTAGCATGAAATTTTCCTAATTTGCGAAAGCTTCGTTGAGCTGGTCATAGGAGGGTACCTCGTCCGAGTCATTTGTAGAGCTCGGAGTCGCCGATGTCGTTGGTGTCGGCCATGAAGCATCTGCCGAGAAGTCGTCGCCGCCTTTCTTCTCTTGCGGATCATCCTCGCCCTCGTCGCTCCATGTCTCCGTGTCGGAGAGGTTGATGTCGTCAAGCGCGGCGAGGACGCGGTGGAAGAGCTTCTTGTTCTTGGAGAAGTTGCGGTACTTCTTCTCGTGCGCCGATTCACGAACTGGAGGCTTCTTGTTGCGGTTCTTGTCGGTGTAGTCGTTCTTGCCCGGACCGCCAATGTCGTTCTTGCCCTTCTCCAGCTTGGGACAGTTCGCCCGAATGTGGTTGGGGCCACCACACTCGAAGCAGGTGATCATGCCACCTCTCTTCCTCTCTCTCACCCTCTTGTATGCATGAGAAAACTTGCGAGCGAGAAGAGCAAGCTCATTTTCTGAAATTTTCCAGTTGGTCATCGCTTAGCTCGCAAAGGGCGGAAGAGAGAAACCAATAGAAGGATCGGAAGAAGAAGATCCAATGGGATCGGTGACCAAAGCCATCGATGAGATTTCGTCTTCCGAGAGACGACATCGATCTCATGAGTCTTGAGGCGGAATAAAGCCCGTCAAGAGTCGAGTCGATAAGTCGGTGGTGTCCTTGATGGTGGTCACCTTCATCTCCCAAACCCGAAGGTCGAGTGCGGTCAAGAAATGCCGAGCATTGTCCGAGTCGGGTATATGCAACCAACCGCTCGGAGGTCGCTCAAAATCTTTGTAAACCGACCAAAACACTCGTCGAGACTCTCACCAGTAGCGTTGATCAAACTTGTTGTACTCGCGCTTGAACTGAATCTGCCTCACGCCTTGATTTGAGTAGAGCCCTCATGGTAAGCATCGAGGGTTACCCAAATCTCGTGGCGGAGCGAAGGTGAAAATCCTATCATACTCACATGGCTAAGACCTCAGTATGAGAATGTTCCTTGCCTTAGCATTCGCCTCAACGTCAACCATATTGATGGCCGTGACATTTTCATCGCCAGGAACCTCATACGGAGTTTCACCTTCGCCATATCGGGTAGCCCCAGGCGTGATGTATGACTCCATCCGGGATTTCCAAAAGGAAAATCAACTCCATTAAAGATGGGAGGCTTGGTGGAATATTTGTCCGTCGTCATGGCTCTTGAGACCGGTCAAGATCTAGAAAGAGCGAACCGGCTCGATACCAATTGAAGGACCGAAATGGCGAGCAGAGGGGGTGAATGGTCGCAAATAAAAATTCCCAAAATACTCCAACAAAAACCTCGACAAGATCGCTCAAAAGGAATTGTGAAAAACCCGAAAAACTAGACAACTATGTGTACCCCAAGCTTGCATGGATAAGTACCATAAAATATGTGGGGATTTTTGAGTCACAATCCTGGTTGTCTAGTGTCCAAGATAAAGAGGAATCAATTCAAACTCTTGCTTTTAGAAAGGACATCAATTCAAATCACAAAAGTCACTTTCAGAAAAGCAAAAGCAGAATTCCCAGAACTTGTCCTCAATTTGCACAGGAGGTTGGTGGGTTTCTGTAGCTCACAAAATTTTGAGACTTTTTCTCCTGTGAGCATCAGAGTCTTGAAGAACTCCACCAAATTTCTCCTCAAAAGCCTTACAGAAAAAACACGAAAAATCGAAGAACACAGTCTGGTCAAGAACTTCGAGCAGAACGTTTGGGGCTCGGTTTTCACCTCATGGCGCCCAAACGGTACAACAAGTGAACTCCAAAATTTTTCTGCAAGCGGATATCAGAGTCCTGCACCTCCTCCAACAAGAATCACTCAAAAAGGATTTTTCTATATTTTTACAAAAATCAAACACTGACTGCTGCGCGAAGAACAAGTTCAGAACAAAGTTGGAACTTGAAAGAAAAGATGTTCTCTACTCAATCCAAGAGTGCAAAAGAGATGTAAAACCATATGAACACACTCAAAACATCCAAGAACAGCAGCATTTAGAAGGAGGAGGCAAATCCAAATTACTTGAAAGTAAATTGCGGGAATGTAATTGCGGAAAGTAAATGCTGAATTTAAATTATGTAAAGTAAAGACATAATGTAAATCATAAAATAAATTCAGAGGTGGATGAATAAAACTTTCATTTCTGGAAGGGAGGTTACAAAGCCTCACATTCATGTGGGCAAAGCTCAAATGAGCATCAAAACCTCAACACCTTCAAGGGAAGGAGGCTACCCTCCACCCCTATTTATACTACTCTTGGGCCACCTACCACCCTTGGATGAGTCCCTCAACCCTAGAGCACTCATCTAAGGGCTAGGATTAACCCACACACACAGCCATGCAAGGCTAACCCAAAACCCACACACATACCGGGTTTTCTTGCACGTTTTCAAAGCATACTACCTAGACCCGCTAACCTATCAACTAGACCTCAATCCGACGGTCCTCATTGATCCACGCGGCATCTAGCTAGCATCATCTCCTTTCCTTGTCTTCTTGACTTGCCCGGACTCCGTCTCCGATCATCTTCCGCGATCTCCCAACCGTCTCGACCTCCGACGCTCCTCGCCTAGTCCGGTCATCCTTCGCCTCACCATGACCTAGCACCGTCGTCCTGCAACCATCAAAAACAAGGAAACTCCTCACATAGCAATGCCCACAAAGATGTGCAATAAACCATGCAACTCACCACTACCGTGTCCATACGGCCTGTACAACTCAAATTGCTTCATTTTGAAAATCAATCCAAATCAAACTCAAACTTGAGCACACCTTGCTCAAATAAAGTCAAATACTCATCACAAATATGGATGGACCTCCACATGGTCCTTCAATCTCCCCCTTGATGAGTATATTGACAAACCACACAAAAGGCATAAATTTGAGTTTGAAGAAAATAAAGAAGAAAGCAATTTTAGTTGCAAAGTCAAACTTGGTCCAAAGATAGAAATTAGAACCATGACCAAGTTGACGAAGAGGAATTCAGATTTTAGAGTTAAAGTTAAGAAAGAGCAAGTTTTCAACAAAACTCTAAAATCCAACTAAACATGTCAAATGTGATTATGAGATTATGATCCAACAAGTAGTAGCATAATTTTACAAAGATCAAAATAACCAAATAAGCATTCACATTTTATCTTTTTAGTGATGCCTTTTCTACGTTTTCTCCCCTTTTGGCAATATAGGCATCAATTTTTTTATGTATGCATGAAATGCAATCGAAAGAGCTTTGAAGATTATCCAATTGATCAAAATGGAAGGATATTACACCAAGCTTGTCAATTTCGTAAGATGACTAAACTAAGACATGTCCAAGTGCAAATACGAGCTTAGTTTTGAATATTTCATTTTAGCAAGATTTGACAAGTGCAACACTTAGCTTTAGTTTCAAAAATAGAAGAATAGCCACTCTAAGGATCAAAAGGAAAACCTAGAGTTCAACCTACTCAACACGTTGGGGAATCTAGAAGAGCATACAAGGTCCTTGGGCTCATTTATCACTTAATGCAAATTTTGATTTATCATCATACAAGACATAGCGGGGTGCAAATGTTTGACATTATTTGCATTCTTTACCCACATATGTCTTTGTTTTTAATTTATTTGCATTTTCTTTTGACAACCAATTGACTCAAGCCGTATCGACCATCTCAAGATGAGCTCTTAAGAGGATGGTCTAGGTCAAACACGATGTATTCCAAGTTCATCCCAAGTGCAATGGGAAGCGGTCTTGTGAATACAAGGTGTTGAGTCGTATGTGCACAAGAAGAGTCAATTTTGTTTAATTTTCATTTTTAGCACAACGATTCATGAGCAATTGAAGGACTCTGCATGGATCAAACTAGTTTCACCCAAGTTGCTATAGGGACTCTAGAGAACTCCTAAATTTCTCAAATTATGGCACAAACCTCTAGAGAAGAAACCTAGCAAGTAAAAGCAACAAGTTTCATCAAGTTTTTCATTTAAGGCTTATTTCATTTTTAAGCTTAGCAAGTTAAATGAACTTGGACATACCTAAGTTAGTGATTTTCTTCAAATGATGTAGCATGGTGTATAGCATGAAGAAGAAATCAATTGCATAATAGACAAAGCTCATAAAACAGAAAATGCAGTCTAAATGCAATGCATGAACAGATTCCCAAACTCCCCCTCAACAAATGAATCAATTTTAAGCTCAAATATGGTTAAAGTTGAGTTATTATCAAGATTAGGCATAAAGAAAACCCGAATGAACTCAATAATAACAAAAAAAGAATGAGGAGAAGAAGTCGAGAAACTGCAAAAGCTGGATGGCTATAGAACATAGAAAAGATAGAAGAGACTCACTACGGCTCGGACTCGCTCTTATCTTCCCAGTGGTGACATAGGAAGCGACTCTAGATCCCAACTAAGGAGTGCACATGCACTGTCTACCCAGAGGCCCAATACCGCTAGACTTATAAGACGTGAGGGAACTCAACCTAGAGAGAAGAGAGAACACTAATCACGCATGATAGCAACCTAAAGCACAAGATAAGAGGTCAATGCAAGGCATGCCGAAGTCTAAGTGAGTGAACTCAACTCAAGAAAACAAGCCCAAAGTCACCCGGAAGAAACACAAAGAAAAGAAAAGTGGAAGAAAACATATAATACATAATATACAAACCAGCTCCCCTCACGAAAGGCCGTAAGGGCTCACGACTCCAAGCTCACTCCTCAAGGCAACAAATCTGGAGCTATCCAAAGGCTTGGTGAAAATATCGGCTAATCAAGGTCACTCTCTCTCTCAAGCGCGATATCTCCCTTCTCCACATGGTCTCTAAGGAAGTGATATCTAATATCAATGTGCTTGGTCCGGAATGTTGCATTGGGTTTTAGCAATGCAAATAGCTGAAGTGTTGTCACGTAAAAGTGGCACACTCTCTATCTCTAACCCATAGTCCCGTAAGGTCGATCTCATCGAGCACTGCTATAGCAACTAGTGCAAAGAACATACTCGGCCTCGGCGATTGGATCAGCAACTCGGATCGCTTCCTAGATGACCAAGAAACAAGAGAAGTGCCAATGAATTGGCAAGTGCCGAAGTGCTCTTCCTATCTATCCTCTGACCAACAAAGTCGGCATCGAAAAAGGCTCTAAGAGATAGACAAGAAGACGAAGAGTACCAAATACCATAATCGGTGGTAGCACGAAGGTACTGAAAATGCGCTTGACCACTCGGGCGGTGAGAGGCGCGAGGAGAAGCTTGAAATCGAGCGCACAGACACACAAATAAATGTATGTCCTACTCGAGCGGTGAGGTACAAGAGGAGCCGATCATGCTCGAAACTCCTTTTGATCAAGAGGCTCACCATCCTCATCGGGCTCGAGGACAGCGATGGTGGCCATAGGAGTCATCACCGGCTTCCCATCGGACATGTCGAGCGCCTCGGAGTTCACGGGTATATTTGCCTTGATGCAAGAAAGTACCCTCCCGAGTCTGCTTGATTTGGAAGCCAAGAAAGTAGCTCAACTCGCCCATCATACTCATCTCAAACTCTGTGCTCATTACCTCAGAAAACTGAGACACAAGCGAAAGAGACGAGCCACCAAAATGATATCGTCCACATAAATGGACAAGAAGAAAATGAGACTCATGGTGTCTGATGAACAGAGTTTTGTCTACTATGCCCATTTTGAAGTCATGGCTGAGAAGATAAGACTTGAGCCTCTCATACCATGCTCTGGGGCTGCTTGAGTCCATACAAAGCTTTGGAGAGCTTGTATACATGACTCGAAACTTGGGGTTCTCGAATCACGGAGGTTGTTTGACATAAACCTCTTCCTCAATATAGCCATTGAGGAATGCACTCTTGACATCCATTTGATAGAGCTTGAAGCCCAGGATGCAGAGAATGCAAGCATGATCCTAATAGCCTCTAGTCTAGCTACGAGGGCAAAGGTCTCCTCAAAGTCAAGACCCTCAACTTTGAGAAAAGCCATGTGCAACTAGCCTAGCCTTGTTGCGAATGACAACCCCATCCTCACTCTGCTTGTTTTGAACACCTACTTGGTCCCAATGACATTATGACCGGATGGGGCTCGACAAGCTACCATACCTTGTTCCTCTCAAAGTTCTCAAGTTCCTCATGCATAGCATTAATCCACGATTCATCGGATAATGCATGAGAAACATCTTCGGCTCAAAGGAGGCAACGAAGGCAGAGTGGAGGCAGAATCGGACAAACCTGATTTTGAGCGAGTGACGCTCAAAACAGATCACCAATGATCCGATCGGTGGATGAGCTTTACGGATATGACGGGAGGACCGAAGCGAGTGGCCTCTACCTCATGCATGTAAGAGGTAGGAGCGAGCCACTCATTGAAGGAGAGTCGGAAGGCAAGGGTGGTCACTCGAGGTGCGTAAATGGAAACAGGAGGCACCTCGGGTATAGAGGGAACTGGATCCGGTGGAACACCATCATCTCCATCATCCTCATCTTCTACAAAGATGGTCTCGGAGGGATAAGAAGAGCTCAAAACATCGTGTCTAGCTCTGGGCTAGCCTCATCGAAGGTCACATCACGGTCTCTATGATCCTATGCGCATCAACACTCCGCACCCTATAGCTACGAGAAGAAGTCGAGTAACCTAGAAAGATACCATCGTAAGAGCGAGACTCAAACTTATCTAGGTTACCAGACTTCAAGATAAAACACTTGCAACCGAAAACGCGAAAATGAGACACACTGGGCTTTCGCCCATACCTCAACTCATAAGAAGTGCGATGCAAATGTGCTCTCAAAAACACGCGATTAGAAACATGGCAAGCAAGTAGCTATAGCCTCACCCAAAACTTCCTAAGAGTATCAGACGCCTAGCATCGTCCTGGCCATCTCAACCAGGGTCCTGTTCTTCCTTTCCACTCGCCATTCTGCTGAGGAGCGTAGGGAGAAGAGAACTGATGCTCTAAACCAGACTCCACACAAAAACTCTCAAAGTAGGAATTCTTGAACTCCGTGCCATTATCACTGCGTATAGCTCGTAATGCACCTGGGAGCTCAATAGACAACCTCTTGATCAAACCCTCAAGTGAGAAAAGTCTCATCCTTCGAGGCCATGAAGAATACCCAAGAGTATCTAGAAAAATCATCAACGATGACAAGAACATACCACTTCCCTCCTGCTGACTGCACTCTAGCTGGACCAACAGTGTCCATATGTAAAAGCTGTCTGGTGCATCACCATCACTACTCGGTGGTTGGAGGATGAGAAGCGAGAACCATCTTGCCATGTCGGCAAGGAGAGCAAACTAAGTCTTTGACCATCTTGAGTTTGGGCAAACCCGAATGAGATCATGGTCGCTAACTCGGTCAAATGATCAAAACCAATGTGACCAAGTCTCCTATGCCGAAGGAGAGATCACGAGACTCGAAGCAATCAAACATCGAAGAGAGTCTCCGGAAGAAGCGAAAAAATCAGCACGAAAGACTCTCCCAAATCTAGAAATCCATAAACTAACCCTCTGATGAATCAAGGATTCTACAGGGCATTACTCTTGAAGCTTACCTCGAAAGAGTCATCGATAAGCTAAGAAACAGAGAGCGATTGTATTGCGACTTACTTACTAAGGCAACATCTTTAAGAATGAAATTTTGGTTAATGCAGATGGTACCTTTAGCAATGACTCTACTCAAGATGCATCCCCAAAGTGATTAACTCATCACCGGGGCTCGGACTAGGAAGAGAACCAACGAGAATCTCCGGTCATATGACGAGAACAACCGAGTCAACAATCCAAACATCGCCCTTCCCCATCCGATTAACTGATCAAGACACAAGAGAGAAAGATGACTCGATCTTGGGATAGAGTGAAGACTTAGGAACCCAATCTTGAACCATACGACACCTCAGTACCAACCACGTAAGAAGATCGACTCGAGTGTCTCTCGACGCCAACTCTCACGATCGGAGCAACTCGTAGATAATCTAGGAGTCAAAGCGGGTTGGCACGCCGTGGTGCAAAAGCCGACCATCCCATGAAGGTCGCTGGATCTCCTACCGAAAACACCTCACGCCACCGATATCTACCTCGATGGGAAAACGAGGAATATCAAGAGGACGGCGAAAGATCGACTCTGAACAGCTCGGGACTAAAACTCAAGAACTAGCATGAAAACCAAGTCCCGGGCGCCGCCCAAAAACAAAGCGACTCTCTAACTTTGTCTAGAAGCGGTGTGTGTCTTAGGAGCACTCAAAGTCCGGGATGACCACAATACCCCTAAGAGCGACAACACGCTCACACCGAGTGATCTTGGCGCGCTGAGCGTAAATCTACTAGGTGACCATCCTTCTTACTGAAGGTGCATGTGTACTTCGCCTTGCTAGAGGCGAAGCAATAGGAGTAACACCCTCTCGGTCAAGTCCTATGGACAACCCAGAGACCTAAACACGGTGGTACTCACTCAGGAGCTACCACAATCTCACCACTCTTGGAGCCGCGCACTATGGTGGGAGGATGCGCCGGCGTGCTCAAGGGATCAAATCCTAGACCTTGATTGAATCTACTAATCTTGGATTGGTCTAGAATAAGATTGAGCTTCTTCTTGCCTCCAACAAACTTCTCGAGAGTGCTCATAAGATCTTGGCAATCTCGGAAGAAAGAAGCACAAGAAGAACAGGGGAAGGAGAGGAAGAAGAACCGAGAAAGATGAGCTCTCTCAAGACGTGCATTTTTCTCCTCAAAGACGGCTGCCTCAATCTTGAGGGCCTTACAAGAAACGCAAGGAGCATCTCTAATTCTATGGGCTTGGTCTTCTAATTTCTTCCTAAGCTCGACATGGATTTTATCCAAGTCCCCACAATCTCAATTACATCGCAAGCAATATTTTTGTGACTTATCTAGTAAGTCCTTAGCAAGTTTAGCACACTTGACATTCAGGGTTTCATTGTCAAGTTTTAATTGCTTACTGACCCTCACATGAGCCGACCGGGTCCTTAGAAGCATGTGATTCAAGTTCATTGTTTCTAGCAGAATGCTTCCTAAGGTGTTCGCCATGGCATCAATTTGGCAAGCAATTTAGGGCAATTAGAGCATGATGGAGTGGAGTGAGCATGAAGAAAACTAGCCTCAACAGAATAGCATCAATGTAACTAGTGCTAGCATTCTTCAACCTAAGACCATCAAGTTCAACAAGCACACTATCATGTATGGTCCTTAGGTTCTCCAACTCCACAAGAATAGCATCACACAAAGAGCAATCATCAGTGACTCGGGAGGGAGAAGATCTAAGTGAAGCTAACTCCCGAGTCAAGGTACCTACTTCCTTCTCAAGCTCAGTACACCTAGCTCTAGCTCTAGCATGAAATTTTCCTAATTTGCGTAAAGCTTCGTTGAGCTGGTCATAGGAGGGTACCTCGTCCGAGTCATCATTTGTAGAGCTCGAGTCGCCGATGTCGTTGGTGTCGGCCATGAAGCACATGCCGGAGAAGTCGTCGCCGCCTTTCTTCTCTTGCGGATCATCCTCGCCCTCGTCGCTCCATGTCTCCGTGTCGGAGAGGTTGATGTCGTCAAGCGCGGCGAGGACGCGGTGGAAGAGCTTCTTGTTCTTGGAGAAGTTGCGGTACTTCTTCTCGTGCGCCGATTCACGAACTGGAGGCTTCTTGTTGCGGTTCTTGTCGGTGTAGTCGTTCTTGCCCGAACCGCCAACGTCGTTCTTGCCCTTCTCCAGCTTGGGATAGTTCGCCCGAATGTGGTTGGGGCCACCACACTCGAAGCAGGTGATCATGCCACCTCTCTTCCTCTCTCTCACCCTCTTGTATGCATGAGAAAACTTGCGGCGAGAAGAGCAAGCTCATTTTCCGAAATTTTTCCAGCTTGGTCATCGCTTAGCTCGCAAAGGGCGGAAAGAGAGAAACCAATAGAAGGATCAGAAGAAGAAGATCCAATGGGATCGGTGACCAAAGCCATCGACTGAGATTTCGTCTTCCGAGAGACGACATCGATCTCATGAGTCTTGAGGCGGGAATAAAGCCCGTCAAGAGTCAGAGTCGATAAGTCGGTGGTGTCCTTGATGGTGGTCACCTTCATCTCCCAAACCCGAAGGTCGAGTGCGGTCAAGAAATGCCGAGCATTGTCCGAGTCAGGGTATATGCAACCAACTGCTCGGAGGTCGCTCAAAATCTTTGTAAACCGACCAAAACACTCGTCGAGACTCTCACCCAGCGCGTTGATCAAACTTGTTGTACTCGCGCTTGAACTGAATCTGCCTCACGCCTTGATTTGAGTAGAGCCCTCATGGTAAGCATCGAGGTTACCCAAATCTCGTGAGCGGAGCGAAGGTGAAAATCCTATCATACTCACATGGCTAAGACCACAGTATGAGAATGTTCCTTGCCTTAGCATTCGCCTCAACGTCAACCATATTGATGGCGTGACATTTTCATCGCCAGGAACCTCATACGGAGTTTCACCTTCGCCATATCGTAGCCCCGGCGTGATGTATGACTCCATCCGGATTTCCAAAAGGAAAATCAACTCCATTAAAGATGGGAGGCTTGGTGGAATATTTGTCCGTCGCCATGGCTCTTGAGACCGGTCAAGATCTAGAAAGAGCGAACCGCTCGATACCAATTGAAGGACCGAAATGGCGAGCAGAGGGGGTGAATGGTCGCAAATAAAAATTCCCCAAAATACTCCAACAAAAACCTCGACAAGATCGCTCAAAAGGAATTGTGAAAAACCGAAAAACTAGACAACTATGTGTACCCCAAGCTTGCATGGATAAGTACCATAAAATATGTGGGGATTTTGAGTCACAATCCTGGTTGTCTAGTGTCCAAGATAAAGAGGAATCAATTCAAACTCTTGCTTTTAGAAAGGACATCAATTCAAATCACAAAAGTCACTTTCAGAAAAGCAAAAGCAGAATTCCCAGAACTTGTCCTCAATTTGCACAGGAGGTTGGTGGGTTTCTGTAGCTCACAAAATTTTGAGACTTTTTCTCCTGTGAGCATCAGAGTCTTGAAGAACTCCACCAAATTTCTCCTCAAAAAGCCTTACAGAAAAACACGAAAAATCGAAGAACACAGTCTGGTCAAGAACTTCGAGCAGAACGTTTGGGGCTCAGTTTTCACCTCATGGCGCCCAAACGGTACAACAAGTGAACTCCAAAATTTTTCTGCAAGCGGATATCAGAGTCCTGCACCTCCTCCAACAAGAATCACTCAAAAGGATTTTTCTATATTTTTACAAAAATCAAACACTGACTGCTGCGCGAAGAACAAGTTCAGAACAAAGTTGGAACTTGAAAGAAAAGATGTTCTCTACTCAATCCAAGAGTGCAAAAGAGATGTAAAACCATATGAACACACTCAAAACATCCAAGAACAGCAGCATTTAGAAGGAGGAGGCAAATCCAAATTACTTGAAAGTAAATTGCGGGAATGTAATTGCGGAAAGTAAATGCTGAATTTAAATTATGTAAAGTAAAGACATAATGTAAATCATAAAATAAATTCAGAGGTGGATGAATAAAACTTTCATTTCTGGAAGGGAGGTTACAAAGCCTCACATTCATGTGGGCAAAGCTCAAATGAGCATCAAAACCTCAACACCTTCAAGGGAAGGAGGCTACCCTCCACCCCTATTTATACTACTCTTGGGCCACCTACCACCCTTGGATGAGTCCTCAACCTAGAGCACTCATCTAAGGGCTAGGATTAACCCACACACACAGCCATGCAAGGGCTAACCCAAAACCCACACACATACCGGGTTTTCTTGCAGTTTTCAAAGCATACTACCTAGACCCGCTAACCTATCAACTAGACCTCAATCCGACGGTCCTCATTGATCCACGCGCATCTAGCTAGCATCATCTCCTTTCCTTGTCTTCTTGACTTGCCCGACTCCGTCTCCGATCATCTTCCGCGATCTCCCAACCGTCTGGACCTCCGACGCTCCTCGCCTAGTCCCGGTCATCCTTCGCCTCACCATGACCTAGCACCGTCGTCCTGCAACCATCAAAAACAAGGAAACTCCTCACATAGCAATGCCCACAAAGATGTGCAATAAACCATGCAACTCACCACTACCGTGTCCATACGGCCGGTACAACTCAAATTGCTTCATTTTGAAAATCAATCCAAATCAAACTCAAACTTGAGCACACCTTGCTCAAATAAAGTCAAATACTCATCACAAATATGGATGGACCTCCACATGGTCCTTCAATCTCCCCCTTGATGAGTATATTGACAAACCACACAAAAGGCATAAATTTGAGTTTGAAGAAAATAAAGAAGAAAGCAATTTTCAGTTGCAAAGTCAAACTTGGTCCAAAGATAGAAATTAGAACCATGACCAAGTTGACGAAGAGGAATTCAGATTTTAGAGTTAAAGTTAAGAAAGAGCAAGTTTTCAACAAAAACTCTAAAATCCAACTAAACATGTCAAATGTGATTATGAGATTATGATCCAACAGAAGTAGTAGCATAATTTTACAAAGATCAAAATAACCAAATAAGCATTCACATTTTTATCTTTTTAGTGATGCCTTTTCTACGTTTTCTCCCCCTTTTGGCAATATAGGCATCAATTTTTTTTATGTATGCATGAAATGCAATCGAAAGAGCTTTGAAGATTATCCAATTGATCAAAATGGAAGGATATTACACCAAGCTTGTCAATTTCAGAAGATGACTAAACTAAGACATGTCCAAGTGCAAATACGAGCTTAGTTTTGAATATTTCATTTTTAGCAAGATTTGACAAGTGCAACACTTAGCTTTAGTTTCAAAAATAGAAGAATAGCCACTCTAAGGATCAAAAGGAAAACCTAGAGTTCAACCTACTCAACACGTTGGGGAATCTAGAAGAGCATACAAGGTCCTTCGGGCTCATTTATCACTTAATGCAAAATTTTGATTTATCATCATACAAGACATAGCGGGGTGCAAATGTTTGACATTATTTGCATTCTTTACCCACATATGTCTTTGTTTTTAATTTATTTGCATTTTCTTTTGACAACCAATTGACTCAAGCCGTATGCGACCATCTCAAGATGAGCTCTTAAGAGGATGGTCTAGGTCAAACACGATGTATTCCAAGTTCATCCCAAGTGCAATGGGAAGCGGTCTTCTGAATACAAGGTGTTGAGTCGTATGTGCACAAGAAGAGTCAATTTTGTTTAATTTTCATTTTTAGCACAACGATTCATGAGCAATTGAAGGACTCTGCATGGATCAAACTAGTTTCACCCAAGTTGCTATAGGGACTCTAGAGAACTCCTAAATTTCTCAAATTATGGCACAAACCTCTAGAGAAGAAACCTAGCAAGTAAAAGCAACAAGTTTCATCAAGTTTTTCATTTAAGGCTTATTTCATTTTTAAGCTTAGCAAGTTAAATGAACTTGGACATACCTAAGTTAGTGATTTTCTTCAAATGATGTAGCATGGTGTATAGCATGAAGAAGAAATCAATTGCATAATAGACAAAGCTCATAAAACAGAAAATGCAGTCTAAATGCAATGCATGAACAGATTCCCAAACTCCCCCTCAACAAATGAATCAATTTTAAGCTCAAATATGGTTAAAGTTGAGTTATTATCAAGATTAGGCATAAAGAAAACCCGAATGAACTCAATAATAACCAAAAAAACAGAATGAGGAGAAGAAGTCGAGAAACTGCAAAACTGGATGGCTATAGAACATAGAAAAGATAGAAGAGGCTCACTACGGCTCAGACTCGCTCTTATCTTCCCCAGTGACTGACATAGGGAAGCTGACTCTAGATCCCAACTAAGGAGTGCACACAGACCCTGTCTACCCAGGAGGCCCAATACCTGCTAGACTTATAAGACTGTGAGGGAACTCAACCTAGAGAGAAGAGAGAACAGCTAATCACGCATGATAGCAACCTAAAGCACAAGATAAGAGGTCAATGCAAGGCATGCCAGAAGTCTAAGTGAGTGAACTCAACTCAAGAAAACAAGCCCAAAGTCACCCAGAAGAAACACAAAGAAAAGAAAAGCTGGAAGAAAACATATAATACATAATATACAAACCACTCCCCTCACGAAAGGCCGTAAGGGCTCACGACTCAAGCTCACTCCTCAAGGCAACAAATCTGGAGCTATCCAAAGGCTTGGTGAAAATATCGGCTAACTGAAGGTCACTCTCTACGAACTGAAGCGCGATATCTCCCTTCTCCACATGGTCTCTAAGGAAGTGATATCTAATATCAATGTGCTTGGTCCGGAATGTTGCACTTTGGGTTTTTAGCAATGCAAATAGCTGAAGTGTTGTCACGAAAAAGTGGCACACTCTCTATCTCTAACCCATAGTCCCGTAAGGTCGATCTCATCCAGAGCACCTGGCTATAGCAACTAGCTGCAGCAACATACTCGGCCTCAGCGGTGGACTGTGCAACTCCGGACTGCTTCCTAGATGACCAAGAAACAAGAGAAGTGCCAATGAATTGGCAAGTGCGAAAGTGCTCTTCCTATCTATCCTCTGACCAACAAAGTCGGCATCAGAAAAGGCTCTAAGAGATAGACAAGAAGACGAAGAGTACCAAATACCATAATCAGTGGTAGCACGAAGGTACCTGAAAATGCGCTTGACCGCCTGGCGGTGAGAGGCGCGAGGAGAAGCTTGAAATCGAGCGCACGGACACACAAAAAATGTATGTCCGCCTCGAGCGGTGAGGTACAAGAGGAGCCGATCATGCTCGAAACTCCTTTTGATCAAGAGGCTCACCATCCTCATCGGGCTCGAGGACAGCGGTGGTGGCCATAGGAGTCATCACCGGCTTCCCATCGGACATGTCGAGCGCCTCGGAGTTCACGGTATATTTGCCTTGATGCAAGAAAGTACCCTCCGAGTCCGCTTGATTTGGAAGCCAAGAAAGTAGCTCAACTCGCCCATCATACTCATCTCAAACTCTGTGCTCATTACCTCAGAAAACTGAGACACAAGCGAAAGAGACGAGCCACCAAAAATGATATCGTCCACATAAATCTGGACAAGAAGAAAATGAGACTCATGGTGTCTGATGAACAGAGTTTTGTCTACTATGCCCATTTTGAAGTCATGGCTGAGAAGATAAGACTTGAGCCTCTCATACCATGCTCTGGGGGCCTGCTTGAGTCCATACAAAGCTTTGGAGAGCTTGTATACATGACTCGGAAACTTGGGGTTCTCGAATCCTGGAGGTTGTTTGACATAAACCTCTTCCTCAATATAGCCATTGAGGAATGCACTCTTGACATCCATTTGATAGAGCTTGAAGCCCCGGGATGCAGAGAATGCAAGCAGGATCCTAATAGCCTCTAGTCTAGCTACAGGGGCAAAGGTCTCCTCAAAGTCAAGACCCTCAACCTGAGAAAAGCCATGTGCAACTAGCCTAGCCTTGTTGCGAATGACAACCCCATCCTCACTCTGCTTGTTTTTGAACACCTACTTGGTCCCAATGACATTATGACCAGATGGGGGCTCGACAAGCTACCATACCTTGTTCCTCTCAAAGTTCTCAAGTTCCTCATGCATAGCATTAATCCACGATTCATCGGATAATGCATGAGAAACATCTTTCGGCTCAAAGGAGGCAACGAAGGCAGAGTGGAGGCGGCTCGGACAAACCTGATTTTGAGCGAGTGACGCGCCAAACAGATCACCAATGATCGATCGGTGGATGAGCTTCTGGATATGACGGGAGGACCGAAGCGTAGTGGCCTCTACCTCATGCACGAAGAGGTAGGAGCGAGCCACTCACCAAGGAGAGTCGGAAGGCAAGGGCTGGTCACTCGAGGTGCGTAAATGGAAGCAGGAGGCACCTCGGTATAGAGGGAACTGGATCCGGTGGAACACCATCATCTCCATCATCCTCATCTTCTACAAAGATGGTCTCGGAGGGATAAGAAGAGCACAAACATCGTGTCTAGCTCTGGGCTAGCCTCATCGAAGGTCACATCACGTGTCTCTATGATCCTATGCGCATCAACACTCCGGACCCTATAGCTACGAGAAGAAGTCGAGTAACCTAGAAAGATACCATCGAAGAGCGAGACTCAAACTTATCTAGGTTACGGACTTCAAGATAAAACACTTGCAACCAAAACGCGAAAATGAGACACACCGGGCTTTCGCCCATACCTCAACTCATAAGAAGTGCGATGCAAATGTGCTCTCAAAAACACGCGATTAGAAACATGGCAAGCGGTAGCTATAGCCTCACCCAAAACTTCCTAGGAGTCTTGTACTGTCTAGCATCGTCCCGCCATCTCAACCAGTGGTCCTGTTCTTCCTTTCCACTCGCCATTCTGGCGAGGAGCGTAGGGAGAAGAGAGCGATGCTCTAAACCGGACTCCACACAAAAACTCTCAAAGTAGGAATTCTTGAACTCCGTGCCATTATCACTGCAGATAGCTCGTAATGCACACAGGAGCTCAATAGACAACCTCTTGATCAAACCCCTGAAGTGAGAAAAGTCTCATCCTTGAGGCCATGAAGAATACCCAAGAGTATCTAGAAAAATCATCAACGATGACAAGAACATACCACTTCCCTCCTGCTTGATGCACTCTAGCCGGACCAACGGTGTCCATATGTAAAAGCTGTCTGGTGCATCACCATCACTACGGTGGTGGAGGATGAGAAGCGATAACCATCTTGCCATGTCGGCAAGGAGAGCAAACTAAGTCTTTGACCATCTTGAGTTTGGGCAAACCCGAATGAGATCATGGTCGCTAACTCGGGTCAAATGATCAAAACCAATGTGACCAAGTCTCCTATGCGGAAGGAGAGATCACGGGACTCGAAGCAATCAAACATCGAAGAGAGTCTCCGGAAGAAGCGTAAAAATCAGCACGAAAGACTCTCCCAAATCTAGAAATCCATAAACTAACCCTCCCGATGAATCAAGGATTCTCTGGCATTACTCTTGAAGCTTACCTCGAAAGAGTCATCGATAAGCTGAGAAACAGAGAGCAGATTGTATTGCAGCTTACTTACTAAGGCAACATCTTAAAGAATGAAATTTTGGTTAATGCAGATGGTACCTTTAGCAATGACTCTACCTGAAGATGCATCCCCAAAAGTGATTAACTCATCACCGGGGGCTCGGACTAGGGAAGAGAACCAACGAGAATCCTACAGCAAGTGGCTCTTATCCTGTCTCTTCTGTTCATGAGGTAGAGGTCACTTCTACTTCTGGACCTCTCTGCCATATTCAGAGGCATCATCCACCCTATCAGATGATCGGTGATTTGTTTGAGCGTGTCACTTGCCCAAAGTCAGACGTTTCTCTCTTCTGTCTTCACTCTGCCTTCGTTACTACCTTTGACCCGAAGGATATTTCTCATGCATTGATAGATGAATCTTGGATCAATGCTATGCATGAGGAACTTGAGAGTTTTGAGAGGAATAAAGTCTGGTAGCTTGTCGAGCCCCATGTGGTCATAATGTCATTGGAACCAAGTGGGTGTTCAAAAACAACCAAAGTGAGGATGGGGTTGTCATTAGGAATAAGTCTAGGCTAGTTGCACAGGGATTTACTTAAGTTGAGGGTCTTTACTTTGAGGATCCTGCTTGCATTTTCGGCATCCAAAAGTTTCAAGCTTTATCAGATTGATATCAAGAGTGCATTTCTCAATAGGTATATTGAGGAAGAGATTTATGTCAGGCAGCCTCTAGGATTTAAGAACCCCAACTACCCAAACCATGTCTTCAAGCTTTCCAAAGCTTTATATGGACTTAAGCAAGCCCATAGAGCTTAGTATGAGAGGCTTAAGTCTTACCTTCTTAGTCATGTTTTTGAGATAGGTAAGGTAGACAAGATTCTGTTCATCAGACACCAGGATACTCACTTTTTACTTGTCCAGATTTATGTGGATGATATTATCTTTAGTGGCTCTTCTCACTCTCTTGTGTCTCAGTTTTCAGAAGTGATAAGCACAAAGTTCGAGATGAGCATGATACGTGAGTTGAGCTACTTCCTCAGTTTCCATATCAGGCAGACTCAAGAGGGCACCTTTTTGCATCAAGGCAAATACACTCTAGACCTCCTGAGATGCTTTGACATGTCTGACGGGAAGCCAGTGATGACTCCTATAGCTACCTCTACTGTTCTTGAGCCTGATGAGTATGGTGAGCCAGTTAATCAGAAGGAGTTCTAGAGCATGATTGGTTCCCTCTTCTACCTCACTGCATCAAGGCCGGACATACACTTCACTATGTGTCTGTGCACTCGATTTCAGGCTTCTCCTCATGCCTCTCACTGCCAAGTGATGAAGCACATCTTCAGGTACCTTTGAGCAGCCACTAACTATGGTATTTGGTACTCTTCCTCTTCTTGTTTGTCCCTTAGAGCCTTTTCGGAAGCAGAATTTGCTAGCTATAGGATAGATAGGAAGAGCACTCTGGCACTTGCCAAATCATTGGAACTTCTCTTATTTCTTGGTCATCTAGGAAGCAGTCCGGAGTTGTACAATCCACTATTGAGGCCGAGTACATTGCAGCGCTAGTTGGTGTAGTCATGTGCTTTGGATGAGATCGACCTTGCGAGATTGTAGCTTAGACATATATAGTGTTCCACTTTTCTTTGATAACACTTCTGCCATTTGTATTGCTAAAAGCCTTGTACAACATTCTAAGAACAAGCATATTGATATTAGATATCACTTCCTTAGAGACCATGTGGAGAAGGGTGATATAGTGCTTTAGTTTGTGGAGAGTGACCACCAGATTGCCGATATCTTTACCAAGCCTTTGGATAGTTCTAGGTTTGTAGCCTTGAGGGGAGAGCTTGGAGTCCTGTGCCTTTACAGCATCTCTTGAGGGGGAGCTGGTTTTATATATTATGTATTATATATGTTTACTTCCAACATTTCCTTACTTTTGCATCTTCTGGGAGATATTGGGCTTATTAGTAGAATTTTGAGTACATTTCACTTAGACTTCTGGCATGCTTTGCATGGACCTCTCATTTTATGCTATAGGTTGCTATCATGCACAATTAACTGTCCTCTTTTCTCTCTAGGTTGAGTTCCCTCACAGTCTTATAGGTCTAGCAGGTGTTAGACCCTCTGTGTAGATAGGGTCTATGTGTACTCCCTAGCTTGGATTTTAGGGTCAGCTTTCTTATGTCAGTCATCGGGGAAGATGAGAGGGAGTCTTAGCCATAGTGTTCTCTACCATCTTTTCTATGCTCTATAGCCACCCAGATTACAGTTTCTCGACTTTTTCTCTACAAAGACATCGACTGAGATTTTGTCTTTCGAGAGACGACATCGATCTTATGAGTATTGAGGTGGGAATAAAGCCCGTCAAGAGTCAGAGTCGACAAGTCGGTGGTGTCCTTGATAACGGTCACCTTCATCTCCCAAACTCTAAGATCGAGTGTAGTCAAGAAATGGCGAGTATTATCTGATTCAGAGTATATGCAACCTACTACTCAGAGATCGCTCAAAATCTTGGCAAAATGACTGAAACACTCATCAAGACTCTCACCAGCATGTTGTTCAAACTTGTTATAATCACGCTTGAATTGGTCCTGTCTCACCGCCTTGATTTGGGTAGTGCCCTCATGATAAGCATCGAGGGTCACCCAAATCTGGTGAGCAGAATGGAGATGAGAAATCCTATCATACTCGCTGTGACTAAGACCCTGTATGAGAATATTCCTTGACTTAGCGTTTGCCTCAACATTAGCCATATTGCCGATCGTGACGTTTTCATCAGCAGGAACCTCATACGGGAGTTTCACCTTCTGTCATATCAAGAAGCCCTGTGCAGTGATGTATGACTCCATCCATGACTTCCAAAATGGAAAATCAACTCCAGAAAAAATAAGAGGATTAGTGGAATACTTGTCCATCGCCATGGCTCTTGAGATAGGTCAAGATATATGAAAGAGCAAAACCGGCTTTGATACCAATTGAAGGACCGAGATAGCGATCAGAGGGGGGTGAATGATCCCAAAATAAATTTTATCTCCCAAAGGAACCAAGCCAAAACCCTTAGAAATCAAATAGAAGCGGAAGAATCAGTTTACACAATTTTCAGCCTGAGGTCGGCACTACCACAAACTCGGCACTACTGGGGGTATTGTAGCGGTAGTGCCGGGGAACTGTAGCTACAGGAAAAACAGGCGAATGAACAGTGATTTCAGCACGGATTTAAAAAGGAAAATTGATGAATCTTTTGATCCGCTGATCCAAACTCAATGAAACTTTGTGAAAACCTTCCTATGGATGTCGGGAACCTATTCCATCCCTCAATTGCAAGAATCGACGTCAAAGTTCTAACCTTCTCAAGTTTACGGAAGGGTGCACAAGAATGGGCTCAAGAACCAAAACATGGCTCTCAGCTAGCTCGTGGGTTCTTGATGATCAAGATGATCCTAGATGGCTTCCCACATGTCATAGCATGCTAGAACTGAAGACAAGAACACCGAAAACACATTCTTCCAAGATTGATCCTATCAAGAACAAAAATCAGTTTTTTCGTGAAAGATCTCAAGACTTGCCTAGATGATTGAGATATGGTCTAAAGAAGACTCATCCATCAATCATACATTCTCAGCAAAAGATCCAAAAGCATGTAGAAGTAGGGGAGGCAAATCCAAATTGCATAAATGTAAACGGCAAGTATGTAGGCAAGTATGTAAAGTCCGAATTTAAGTGTGGAATGTAAATGCGGAAAATAAATTCAGAATTGAGAGGAATGGTTTTTCATTTCTAGAAGGTATGTTTACAAAGCCTCACAATAAAGTAGGCAAAGCTCAAAAGAGCATCAAAACCTCTAAAACCTTCAAGAGGGGGAATACACCCCTACCCCTCTGTTTATAGTACTCTTGGGTCATCCTCCACCCTTGGATTAGTACTAAACCTTAAGGCACACCACCAATAGCTAGGATTGACCTACTCATACAACCATGCAAAGGCTAACCCAAAACCCAACAAGCAAATGGGTTTTCTTACACGATTAATGCGTACTTACTAGACCCGCTAACCTATCAACTAGACCAAGATCCAATGGCTCTTATTGATCTAATGCAGTGTCTAGCTAGCATCTTGTCCGTTCCTTGTCTTCACGGCATTCCACGACTCTATCTCTGACCATCTTTCGACGACCCTCGACCGTCTAGACTTCCGACGCACCTCACCTAGTCCCAGTCATCCTCCGCCTCACCATGATCAAAACCCGACGTCCTACAACCATCAAAAACAAGGAAAAAATCACATAGCATTGCCCAGAATTTTTAAAATTTAAATCCCAAAAATTCGCTTGAAGACCGGCACTACCGCTCCCTGGGGCCAGTAGTGCCGCTTTTGCCAGCACTACTGCCCCCCAGAGGCCGGTAGTGCCGCTCGCACTCAGAACTCGCGAAAATGGTTCTCTGTAAAATAACTACCCCCTTTGGGCCGATAGTGCCGCTTTTGACGGCACTACCGCTCCCAAAGGCCGGTAGTGCCGCTCCTGCAGACTTAACTCAAATTGCTTCAAATTTGAAAATCCAATTCAAATCAAACTCAAACTCAAACACTTCATGCGAAAACACAGCCAATTACTCATCACCATCAAGGATAGACCTTCACATAGTCTTTCAATCACCCCCTTGATGAGTATATTGAGAAACACCCGAAAAAGGCATAAATTTGAGTTTGAAGGAGAAGAAGAAAGCAATTTGAATGCAAAAAACAAACTTGGTTCAAAGAGAAAGATATAAGATCATGACCAAGTTGACAGAAGGATATTTAGAGCAAAACCAAGGAAAGAGCAAGTTTTCCATAAAAGCTCTAAAATCCAATCATAAGTTGCCAAATGTGGTTATGTGATTATGATTCATAAGAAATAGCAAAGTTTTACAAAGATCATAAGAACCAGATAAGCTTTCACATTTTTGTCTTTTTAATGATGCCTTTTCTACGTTTTCTCCCCGTTTTGGCAATATAGGCATCAAGATGGCATTTTCTCCCCCTTTTTATATGTGTATATGAAATGCATCCTAAAAGAGCTTTGAAGATTATCCAATTTATCATAATGACAAGATATGACACCAAGCTTGTCAATTTCAGATTATGACTAAACTAAGACATCTCCAAGAGCCAACACATTTTGTTAGCAAGCTTAGTTTACAATATTTCATTTTTAGCAAGATTTGACAAGTGCAAAACTTAGCAAAAGTTTCAAAACTAGAAGCAAAGCCACACATAGGATCAAATGGAAAACCTAGAGTTCAACCTACTCAACACTTTGGGGAATCTTGAAGTGCATACAAGGTCCTTCGAGCTCATTTTTGAATTAATGCAAATTTTTCTTTAAGACTTTGAAAGACACAGCGGGGTGCAAATGTTTAACATTATTTGTATTCTTTAGCTACTTATGTTTTTGTTATTTGCATTGTTTTTAAAGCAATTGACTCAAGCCACATTGGACCATCTCAAGAAGAACTCTTAAGAGGATGGTCTTGGTCATACACGACGCATTCCATGTTCATCCCAAGTGCAATGGGAAGCTTACTTGTGAATGTAAGGTGTTAAGTCTAATATGCACAAAGAAAATCATTTTTGCTTAATTTTCATTTTAGCACATTGATTCATGAGCAAATGAAGGACTCTAGTATGAATCAAACAAGTTTCACCCAAGTTGCTATAGGGACTCTAGAGATATCCAAAATGTCACGAATCATGGCAAATACATCTGGAGAAGAAACTTAGCAAGTAAAAGCATCATGTTTCATCAAGTTTTCATTCAAAACTTTCAATTTTCAAATTTTAACAAGCTTAGCATAATAAATAAACTTGGACATATCTAAGCTAGTGATTTTCTTCAAAATATGTAGCATGGTGTATAGCATGAAGATTAAATCATTTGCATAATAGACAAAGCTCACAGAACAGAAAATGCAGCTATATGCAATGCATGAACAGATTCCCAAACTCCCCCTCAACAAGTGAATCAATTTAAGAACAAATCTGGAAAAAATGAGTTATTAGCAGAATTAGGTATAAGGGAAACCCAAATAAACTCAATGAAAACCAAGAATACAGAATGAGAAGAAGTCTAGAAAACTGCAAACTAGATGGCTGTAGAGTATAGAAAAGATAGAAGAAAAAGTGCTCTTAAGAATAATAAATAAATAAACTTGGACATATCTAAGCTAGTGATTTTCTTCAAAATATGTGCAAACTAGAAGGCTATAGTGCGTTGCAAATGTGCTCTTAAGAATAAGCGATTAGAATCATGGCAAGCAGTAGCTATAGCCTCAGCCCAAAACATCCTCGGAGTGCTATACTCATCAAGCATCGTCCTGGCCATCTCTACTAGGGTCCTATTCTTCCTTTCCACTACACCATTTTGCTGAGCGATGTAGGGAGAGGAGAACTAATGCTCTAAACCAGACTCCACACAGAAACTCAAAATAAGAGTTCTTGAGCTCCGTGCCATTGTCACTATGTATAGCTCGTAAGGCACCATAGAGCTCAAAAGATAACCTATGAAACAAACCCTGAAATGGGTAAAAGACTCATCCTTTGAGGCCATGAAAAACACCCAAGAGTACCTCGAAAATCATCAACAATGACAAGAACATACCACTTCCCACCCACTAACTGCACTCTAGCTGGACCAACAGTGTCCATATGTAAGAGCTGTCCTGGTGTATCAGTCATCACAACTGTGACTGGGGGATGAGAAGCAGTAATCATCTTGCCATGTTGGCAAGAAGAGCAAACTAAGTCTTTGACCATCTTGAGTTTAGGTAAATCACGAATGAGGTCGTGGCTGCTTACTCGGGTCAAATGATCAAATCCAATGTGACCAAGTCTCCTATGCATGGAGAGATCACGGGACTCTAAAGCAATCAAACAGCGGAGAGAGTCTCCAGAAGAAGCAGAAAAATCAGCACGAAAGACTCTCCCATATCTTGAAATCCCACAAACTAACCCTCCTGAAGAATTGAGGATTCTACAGGCACTACTCTTGAAGCTTACCTCGAAAGACTCATCGATAAGCCGAGAAACAGAAAGCAAATTATAAAACAGCTTACTTACTAAGGCAACATCCTTAAGAATGAAATTATGATTAATGCAAATGGTACCCTTAGCAATGACTCTACCTGATAAAGCATACCCGAAAGTGATCAACTCATCACTGGGGGCTCAGACTAGGGAAGAGAATATAACACCCCGGCACCTCACGTGCCCCGAATGTCATAACAACAAGCATAACTATCAATTAAAAAGCATTTCTAGTAAAAATTCAGTAAGAACACTACCACTTAAAATGAATTTCATACAACCTCTCTAATTAAGCACTACTCATCATCCACAGGGAATTTAAGAGGAAGGATGAAGAAAGATATCAATAATCATTCTAACACATGATTAACTTGAACTCAAGGCAAGAACATAAGCCATGAACGCTACTTAACAAGACATAACCAAATAATGCCAATAACATTTAACATGTCAAAACCAGAACCCACATACATGGTTTAGATCTCACAATAAAGATTCTACTCAAAGATTTTCTACATTGGCGACCGTCTACTTTTATAAAGTGATCTAAAACATGATCCAATGCTAATTATCAATCGGTGAAAGGTGTAATATCAAAACAAGTGACTGAGCTACTACCCCTTCCATGCATGCCGACCTCAAGGTACCTAAAACATTAAATAAATAAGAGTGAGTCCAAGACTCAGCAAAGTACATGAAAGAGCAGAATCGTAACCATTTAACACAGTTAAAACAATACATAACAACTTTTTATATTTAAATTCAGCAAGCACTAAAATAGTAATACCATAACCATTCATCAAATTCAACTCAATGATCATCTTTTGTTGAGTCCACGACTCAATGACTTACTCTTCTTCACATTATTCATCTATCAACATTAGTAATGCTATGCAATGCGATATGCTTTCATGCTCAAATGCACCTTTTCATAGCTTATACCGGTATAGCTTGAGTGCACACCCATCAGTATCGCACCCATTCATTCTCTTCCATCCCTGTGGAGGGGCCTACTCTTAAGGTCTCGCTCCCATCCATCCTGTGAAGGGACTACGAGGTAGGACTTCTCAAGAGCCCTCCAGATTAGTCATATGTCTATATATGATAGTTCTCACCGACCTAGCTTATCAACTCTATAACAATATGTATGCAAATAATGGATATTTTCTTTTCATTTTTTCCTTTGCCATAAATCAACATTACTGAAAGACCACTCACAATATGAATCCATTCTCATCATCACAAGAGTGGAGCACAAACCATACCAACAATGGCAATAATCCATATAAATTATCATGGTAGCAAATGTAACAATGGACACCACATCACAACACAAACCATCCTCAAACAACACGATGTACTTGCCTTTACCCACAAAGAGTGGAGTGCCAAAAGGTTGAATCCAGTCCCGAAGTCACACCTCCTGCAATAAATATATAAATCCATCTCAAAATCATACTGACACAATTCAAGCATCAAACATAAATACAATTCACCTACACACCACCCCGATTTGAACTTTCTCAATCGCCGGATAGATCAACCCATTTTCCTATCTCGGCGGTCTAAAGGCTATAAGATCTACCTCAAAAGCCCATACCAAAGAAACCAAGAACTTTAGTAAATCTACCGAAGATTATCGACAAATTTCAAGTTAATCAACTTCATCAATTAAACCACTACTTTTCGTTTCCTACCTTGAAAACCATATTGCTACATCACTCGACAACAACCTTCAAAAATTCATAACTAATTCTATAGAACTGCAAATTGACCAAACGATGAAAGTTATGCAATCTACGGGAAAATTCCTAGCTTTCTCTAGTTATTAAGATAATTTATTTCAGCATCTAACCAACCCTAATCTGCAAATCACCGAGACTACACCCAGCAGCAAATAGAACCTACACAGTCGGCTTCAACAGGCCATAACTTTCTATCTGCTTTACTAAATTTCCTGTTCTTCATCTCTCATGAAACATAAGACAATAATCCACATTTTTCACAACATCCAACCCTTCTGGAACTGACCAAAAGGGCCCCAAAACGCGACCTGAACTTCAGATACAGAACTACCCAAAGTCTGATCTTTCAGCCATGCTCCAAATCTGGACAGCATATTTCGAGAGATCAAAACTATGTTTATACAATTCAAAATTAAGTAAACAAAGATATTTTTAGAATCTACAGGAAATTTCCCAACTTTTTCTAGGTATTGACAAAATTTGATTCGGCCTCTAATTAGCCCAAAAATGCAAATTACCCAGCAACAGCCCATGAAAACAGTTTCGGGATAGCAGGACGAAAAACTGCCATAACTTTTAAACGGCAGAACCAAAATTCATGATATTGGTCTCTAAATAAACTTAAGACGATGATCTTCAACTTTGTAAACAGCCAACCCCTCTGAAAATGAGTCTAAGGTCCACAAATTTCAGCCCTAACATCAACCCTAACAAAGAGGTCTGCACTGCCCGAACCTAGCTCTCGCCCAGCACAAAGTTTTCCCCAAGATCCAATTAATCACAGCCCCAAAGCAAGGCTTTTTAATGAGTCAAACCTAGAATTTCAGAGCCCTAGCTATACCAAAAAACATTCTTGGAACATCATACCTTCTGAAGACCCAGCGAAATCAACGTTGAGATGCAAATTCTCCCTACAAACCGCGCGATCTGTAGTCCTCCATGCAAACCGATCCACCAAGGCAGCAAGGGAGATTGGTTGGAGGAAGGGAAGGGCTAAGGCACTAGGGAGGAACCATGGGCCAGCCATGACTCCAAGAAAAAAGGCGCCCAAGGGAGAGGAGAAGGAGCACCACAGGAGGCGATTGGAGATGAAGGGGCGCAAGGGAGGACTGCCGCTGTGCAGGGAGGGGCTGGGAGGTGGATTAGGGGTGGCTAGGGGGTGGGAGGAGGGTGGGCTAGGGTTTACTAAGGATTCTCCCTCCCCACATGTGCCAAAAACTACATTCTGGCAGGCCATAAACAGCCCCACAAACACTAAACAGCCCACAAAGCCCAAACTTTCAGCACAAGACAAAAAATAAATTGTGATATTACATTCTCTCCCCCTTAACAGAATTTGACTTCAAATTCAATGCTCAACTCTACACCACAAGATAAACAACCAGGAAAATGAATCCTATCACATACCTGATTTGAATAGCTTGGGATACTTCTCACACATCTGAGACTCCAATTCCCACGTAGCTTCGTACTTCGATTGATGCGACCATAACACTTTTGACAAATTTTAGGGTTCTGAATTTGTACACCCAGAAACTAAGGCACAAATTCTCAACACTCCAACTGATTGGCCTTTTAACAAGAGGACCAATACCTCTATAAGGGTTTCACCACAATGGCACCCCTTTTTTCCGTAACATTCCTGCGAATAAATTTCAAATCTTTTCACTTACCGGGTCTACTTCGCCCTAAGAGATGAGTATCCAAGACAAGCGTTCATAACAGAACAATTCACTTCACATTATTGTAACATTAGCTACCTCCAACGTAACTAATCATCCAGACACACTACGGAAAGGTAATTTAATTACACCCAACTTCCTAGTGGTCAACTTTTAAATCTTACTCAAGCACCACCAAGGAATCAAAACAGCTAGCCGATCTTTCCTAGAAGTTCTGGACTGAGACATGCAAAAAAAACACCAATGCTCTCCACTTGTTTACCAAATTATGATCAACACTAGCCAAGACTAGGACCTTAGGTCAATACCAACCCACACTAGGTTTCTCTTTCTAAGAAGGTTCCGCCCCCACATTCTTTCACTCAAAGAACAAGGTCAGAGAATAAAATCCTTTAAAGTATCAAAAAACTAATGATCAAACATTTCCTTTTCCCATGTTGAAACACAAAGGAAATCACGATTCTCTTTAACAAATTCAACCACTTTTGTCAACTTGAACCAAGGCGATAAACTTCACATATGGGAGGAAGTCAACTTACAAGAGAAATACTGCATAAATCTTTTATAAATGCCTCAAACTTTTACTAAAGCAACTCATTTCCGAAAAAGAAAACCGATTATAGAATCAAACCACTTCCACAAAACAAACATCTCTTTTTCCTAAGGGAAAAGGAAACTCATTTGCCAACGGAAAACCTTCTCACAATCACAAATCACTTAAGAAACAATCATAAGAATCACCCTTATGAAACATTCTCAAACACCATATACATTTTTAATCAAATCCAACTCTAGCCAAAATAGAAATACAAATATTTCCCAGATCAAGAGCTTTCAAAACATTACATTATGTCTTATTATTTATTAACTGGTAATACCAAAGATAACTCATTTTTTGTACGCTAAAGAGCATAACCTAATCATACACCCTTTGAGGGTACATTCCATAATCATATCTTAAGCTAAATTTCTTAGCAAAGGCAAAAAAATTGTGTTGTTCAACGAAAAAAAGCACACAAAATCCACCAACATATTATGTAACATCCCAAAATTTGCTCAAATATTATTTTATTGTCATTTGTGGATTTTCTGGAATTTATTTGGATTTTTCTGGATTTATTTGAATAAATTTCAAATTAAGAATATTGACCTTTTGCTTAAAACTATTTAAATTTGTGCAAAGTTAAAATAAAGTTTTGCCAAAAATATTTTATTTGAGTCCAGAATGTCTCAAAGTATTTTGGAGATTTTTCTTGGATTTTTCCTGATAATTTATTTGCCTAAAACCAATTAATTAAATTTCTGGAATTATTTTAATTATTAAAGAGTTTAAAAATCATTTGAACAGTGTTGGGCCGAAACCCAACACTGTGCGTGTTCATCCTGCCTCGGCACGACCCAGTCCAGCCCGCGAACCGCTGCGGGCGAAAAACCCTAGATTGGTGGCCGTTCGCGTGCGATCCAACGGTTCAGGAAAGGCCGCGTTTGCGCTCACGTCCTGGCCGTCGGATCAGGGACACGCGTCGCGCCGTCGTCCTTCGTCTCCGATGCGAACTCGGAGTCCGCCGCCGTAACGACTCCGGACTTCCCGCCGTAGGGCTCGAACGCCGAGGCTATAAAGGAGGGTACTCGCCGAGGTTCCTCGTGAGCAACAAGCACTTTGGTCGAACCGTCTGGCGAGGAACGTCGTGGTGAGCGCAAGGGAGCTTGTCGGAGTCAAAAGCTTGTAGCCGCCGCAGTTTTGCCTTGGATCATCGCCGATCTGTGGTCTTCCTATGCCTTGGTTCCGGATTTGAATTCACCAAGGTGTACCGCGTCAGCTACGCCTTTTCTTCGCGTCGGAAGCGCACCGAAACGCCGTGGCCCTGGTCTTCTTCCTCACCTCCGGTGAATCCCTCGCCGTCGCTTCGCCGTTGGTCTCGGGTGTGTTCGTGACCGTAGGATCCAAGAGAACGGCGTAGCTTGTGCCACGTGCACCCCTGTCCGTAGCCGTCCGATCGGATTCAAACGCATCGGAACGCACCGTCGCCGCAACCAATTGCGTGCTGCCGCGTGTCGAGCGCTGGTGCTGAGGCATCGTGAACCGGGTTCACCGTGGTTCAGCGCTGCGCCGTGGACTCAGTCCATACACCGAGACACGTGTCGCGTTCTGATTGGTTCCAGATCAAGGCTGACGTCATGCTTGCGTCATAATTGAATTTTTCAATTGGAAATAATCCGATTGGAAATTCTGTGATGATGACATCATCATGAGGTCACACTGACGTCATAAATCGGTTTTTCAGTTTAAAAATAATTCTGTTAATTCTGAATTTTTTATTTTTGCAATTTCAGTATTTAATCCAAACTTCAAAAGGCTATATCTTTTGCATCTTAACTCGGATTTGAGTAGTTCAAATTTCTAAAAATTTTTAAAATTGAGATCTATTTAATGGTGAATTTTAATTGATTTTTGGAGTTCATTTGCTCTCTGTGTTTGGTATTTATTTGCTTTTCTCCTTGATGCAGCGTGAGCGTTGAATTGTGCGACGCTTCGGAGGAAGATCCAGCAACTCAAGAGCAAGCTCCAGATCAAGATCAGGACCTATTCCAAGGCAAGTTGTGCTTTGATCATGTTGAACCCATGTTTATAAAATTGCTATATTTGTTTTATCATATTGCATATTATTTCAAGTATACAATTGTTTCAAATTAAATTGGGACTTAGCTATTATACCAATTTGATCTATACCCTACCTTGTCATTGTATGCCATAATTAATTGTCACCCTAGATTGGTTCATTATAGTTGGTTAGTAATGATAATCAACATGGGAAGGTTAGACCGTATTAATTGCTTAGCCATGCCACGTCATCACATGTGATTGAATCATTGATAATTAATCTTGACTAATGGAATATGGAACGATGTTATGAACTTGTGTGTCATGTGGGATCACACGATGAGATTGAGTTTGTTGTGGCGAGTCATGTCACGCAACGATGTTGAATTATTGATGGCACGTGGTGCTTGGTAATCAATTGGGTGATATTCACTTAGATTGGGGCAAGTGACAAGGGGCGAGTATGCCAAGGTGGGCCCGATGGGCAGAGGGTATGTGGATGTCTTGCCTTGATCATTCTAAGGACTTAACCTTGCAAGCCTTTGACCTGAGTCAATCATGCAACCACATGTCTGGTATGGGCCAGCCTAGCTGAGTAATTTGCAATGTCTTAATTTTGGTACTATCTTGGTCGGTGTGAGTTCCCGAGTTATGGAGTAATTCACATGGCGCAAGAGGGGGGCCCTGGATGTGGTAACCAGTCCCACTAGTGTTGAAACCTTAGCGGGTTGTACCGGGTTAAGCCAACGCATTGTAAAGGCTTTGTTATAATCACTCGCCTTGGTGGTGTTTGGTTGTATCACGTGGGTAAAGTGCATAACCTCTGCAGAGTGTGAAACTATTCGGATAGCCGTGCTAGCGGTATTGAGCAATGCTCGGGAATTACAGTTAAGGGTTAGCTTAATTAAATGGACAACTTGGTTGGGATGGCGGAATGCCATGGAATTTGATTTAGAATTGGAAACTTGGTTTACTTCAGAAATGCTGAATCTATTTATTGTTATTTGTTTTACAGTCTTTACAATCTATTTATTGTATTTGTTCATAAATGCTGCTTATTGCAAAATAACCATGATAACCTATCCATTGGAATAAGCCTTACATATAGTTACATAGAATTGCATTATGTGCACAACTTGTTGAGTGCTTTAAGTACTCACCCTTGCCAACAACAATAATCAACAGTCGAAGAATCTACACCTGTGTTGGAGGAAGAGTTCCAAGAGGACGCGAGTCATTAGGGTCCGAGCCTTGTCGGTTGCCTGTGGTGAACTGATGAGCTATCTACGTTTTCTACTTTCCGCTGCTTAATTATTAGCTTATATTTCCAGTCTTGCCATGCGTGGCTTAATAATGTAAGTTGGTCATAAGATCATACATTTAGCTATATCAATAAATGAACTATTATTTCTATTATCGTTGAGTATGATGTGATATGTACCAATGTTAAGCTGTGTGCACTAGCGTTGATCCTGGGACTAGTGCAGTAAACACGGTGGGTTCGAATCAGTGGATTCGGGTCCTTACATATTACTTCATGATTTTCATTCTTTCTTCCTTATTTTCAAGCCTCAAAGTTAATCCTAAATTTGGCTACCTTCACACTAATTTAGGGAAGCTCTAATAAACATAATAGATAATGCCTTAGCCAAAAGACATTCAGTCAAAAGATCATATGAACAAACCAATCCATATACATTTAACATAAGTTCACCTTACATCCCACCATTTCTAGTACTCCAATACGCTTACCATTAAAGGTTTTAGTGTTCACCAAGGGGACCTTGAGAAAGCCCATCAGGTTCTAACATAATTTACATAACACATTCTTTCTTTAATTACTTCTCCAATAGTTATAACCACAACTGGCCATAATATCATCAAACAGTAAACCAAGTCTATCTCATGATAATCAACAAGAATAAACATGTCATAATGTTAAGCACATTCCATCTGATAGTTAATTCCACATCAGAAGTGCATCAACATTTTCTTTTGGTCTACAAACCATAACGAGCCATCCATCATACAACTTCCTATTCCAAGATTAAGACATATTTTTTTCAATGAAACTTTCGGTATAATCAGCATCATGAGTTCTTACTAACCATAAGTCAACATTTTGACAATCACAACATGTTCGAACTATAAATGACTCCAACAATTAAATAATGTCTCATCGAGACATATTTCGCCAAAATGGCTAAAAGACAGACATTCACTAAGAACAAGACCAAGCACCATGATAATCATTCCAATGATTCTTTATACCTTTAATTACAACATTGCTCTAATTCATTCTATCCAAATACTATAATAATTTGTCATTAGGCAATATAATCCAACAACTTAAAACAAATTATAGTAATTTACACCATCACATTGATATAACAAGTTCATAAACAGAACATTCAAGACCTTCCCAATCGTGATCAGTACTAGCATTTTAGGAACATGATTCCATACTTCTAATTATTTTAATAGTTTGCAATAACAAACATATTAACTCTAGTCAACTATCACGTTAGGGTCGACCACCCTCACAATTGCATTTCTCTTCCAACACCTTATATTAGATTGTCTTTAGACAACCAACAAATTTATTTAACATTAACAATAGTTTACATCATCTTAATGTTCTAACTACGCATCAAAGTTTAAAGTTTTAAATGTTATCAATGGTCACCTACCCATTAAGAAAAAGGGGTGCACTGTCTTACTTTCAATTAAAGCAACAGATTCGAATCTTGAACAATAACACATCGAAACATTACTCACTATATAATAATCTATGACAACAGATGTTTATTTAGTTTTAAACTAATTATTACAATTACATTAAGAGCATTGCTTCAATGCTTTCCCTTTTGATACAAGTTGCACAAATCTTGAAGCAAATAAGGGGTAAGTAATCACCATTTACCCTTCGTTCATGCTATAATATTTGTGCAACTGTTAAAAAAACATAGAAGCACCACTCTTACATTAATTGATTCAACTCACAAGTTAATTTAGAGGTACCTCATTCTATATACCACATCATTACATACTAAGTAACATGCTAAACAACAATTCTCACTATTGACAAATTGTTTTAGGCAAATGATTACTTAATTTATTTATAGCTATTTTTTACTTTCTAGAAAACAAAAACCAATCATAATTCACAAGTAACTCAACTCTCAAATCACAAGATACAAGACCCCAACTCTACCATGCAAAAGTTCTCCAAAACCAATCTCAAAATTTAAAACTTCCACGAAGGAAGATGATCACAAGGATATATTTTTCACAGAAGGAAGAACCAAACGATCAAGTAATTCTTTTCTAATAAAGTCATAAAACTTAAATCCATACAACTTAAGGCTTGCACAAGAACTTCAATAACTTCTTTTAAAAACGGAGAATTTCAAACATGAGAAGAAGACACTAATTTTATCCGCAAAGCAACCAATAATACATGACCAAAACCAATTACCAGTAACCATCGTAAGAACCAAAAACAGACTCATCACTACACTCCTTTTCCTTGTCTCCGACCATCAAAGACATAACGAAGGCAACCTTCTCAACAAACTCTTTGATCTATGGCGAATTAGGCAACCACTCTCCCCTACGAGAGGTTCCTCACCTCCGGTGGTGGCTCTACTCGGCCACACCCACAATCACAGCTTTTACCATGGGCAAAAGGACATGACCGAAATCCTTCGGCCCAACTAATGCACATCGATCAACACAATGATCCAACCATCACTTTCATAATCATAGCAATAAGTGTCATCATAACATCATGCATCATCGAAACATAACATTCTTCATCAAAGCTCAAATAAAATATTAAAGCGTAATGCAATGATTACCCATACCCTTTCTACTTTGCATTAGAGTGTGCTAAGTTTTAAGTTAATTAACCAACCAATGTCAGATTTTAAGGTTATCGTCCTATGGCAAGATTTTAAAGAATATAAACCTAAGCCATGTCACTATTTTCCCAAAGCAATATTTTAGTTCACTCTAGAGTAATTTGCTAATTTCATTCACCACGGACCTAAATCCCGCTCTGATACCAACTGTTTACCCCAGCACCTCACGTGCCCCGAATATCATAACAACAAGCATAACTATCAAATAAAAGGCATTTCTAATAAAAATTAAGCAAGAACACTACCACTTAAAATGAATTTCCACAACATACAACCTCTCTAATTAAGCACTACACATCATCCAAAGGGAATTTAAGAGGAAGGATGAAGAAAGATATCAATAATCATTCTAACACATATGATTAACTTGAACTCAAGGCAAGAAAATAAGACATGAGCGCTACTTAACAAGACAACCAAATAATGCCAACAAAATTTAACATGTCAAAACCAGAACCCACATACATGGTTTAGATCTCACAATAAAGATACTACTCAAAGATTGTCCACATTGGCGACTATCTACTTTTATAAAGTGATCTATAAGACATGATCCAATGCTAATTATCAATCGGGGAAAGGTGTAATATCAAAAGAAGTGATTGTGCTACTACCCCTTCCATGCATGCCGGCCTAAAGGTACCTAAAACATTAAAATAAACAAGTGTCAGTCCAAGACTTAGCAAAGTACATCAAAGAGCAGAATCGTAACCATTTAACACAGTTAAAACAATAGATAACAACGTTTTGTATTTAAATTCAGCAAGCACATAAAATAGTAATACCATAACCATTTATCAAATTCAACTCAATGATCATCTTTGGTTGAGTCCACGACTCAATGACTTACTCTTCTTCACATTATTCATCTATCAGCATTAGCAATGCAATGCAATGCGATATACTTTCATGCTCAAATGCACCATTTCATAACTTATACAGGTATAGCATGAGTGCACACCCGTCGGTGTCGCACCCTTTCATTACCTTCCATCCCTGTGGAGGAGCCTACTCTTAAGGTCTCGCTCCCACCCATCCATGTGGATGGGACTACGAGGTAGGACTTCTCAAGAGCACTCCGGATTAGTCATATGACCATATATGACAGTTCTCACCGACCTGGCTCGTCAACTCTTTAACAATATGTATACAAATGATGCTCATATTCTTTTTATTTTTCCTTTGCCATAAATCAACATTACCAAAAGACCATTGACAATATGAATCCATTCTCATCATCACAGGAGTGGAGCACAAACCATACCAACAATGGCAATAATCCATATAAATTATCATGGTAGCAAATGTAACAATGGACACCACATCTCAACACAAACCATCCTCAAAAAACACGATGTACTTGCCTTTACCCATGAAGAGTGGAGTGGCAAGAGGTTGAAGCCACTCCCGAAGTCACATCTCCTATAATAAATATATATATCCATCTCAAAATCATAATAACACAATTCAAGCATCAAACATAACAACAATTCACCTACACACCACCCCGATTTTAACTTTCTTAACCGTCGCATATATCAACCCCTTTTGCTATCCCGACGGTTTAAAGGCCATAAGATCTACCTCATAAGCCCATACAAATGAAACCAAGAACTTTAGTAGGTTACTGACAAATTTCATGTTAACCAACATCATTAATTAAACCACTAGCTTTTCATTGCCTACCCTGAAAACCATATTGCTACTTCACTGGACAACAACCTTCAAAAATTCATAACTAATTCTATAGAACTGCAAATTGAGCAAACGATGAAAGTTACGCAATCGACGGGAAAATTCCTAGCTTTCTCTAGTTATTAAGATAATTTATTTAATCATCTAACCAACCCTAATCTGTAAATCACCGAGACTGCGCTCAGTAGCAAACAAAATCTACACAGTCGGCTTCAACAGGACATAACTTTCTATCTGCTTTACCAAATTTTGTGTTCTTCATCTCTAGTGAAACTTAAGACAATAATCCACATTTTTCACAAAATCCAACCCTTCTGGAACTGAACAAAAGGACCCCAAAACGCGACCTAAACTTCAGATACAGACTGCCCGAAGTCTGATCTTTCGGCCATGATCCAAATCTGGACATCATACTTCAACAGATCATAACTATATTTATACAATTCCAAATTATGTATCCAAAGACATTTTTAGAATCTAAAAGAAATTTCCCAACTTTTTCGAGGTATTGAGAAAATTTGATTCGGCTTCTAATTAGCCCTAAAATTCAAATTACCGCAGCAACTGCCCATGAAAACAGATTCGGGACAACAGGCCATAAAACTGTCATAACGTTTAAACGGCGGAACCAACATTTGTGATCTTGGTCTGTAAATAAACTTAAGATGATGATCTACAACTTTTTAAACAGCCAACACCTCTGAAAATGAGTCTAAGGTCAACGAATTTCAGCCCTAACAAAGAGGTCTGCACTGCCCGAACCTAGATCTTACCCAGCACAAAGTTTTCCCCAAGATCCAACTAATCACAGTCCCAAAGCAAGGGTTTCTAACGAGTCAAACCCAGAATTTCAGAGCCCTAGATATACCAAAAAACATTCTACGAACATCATACCTTCCGAAGACCCAGTGGAATCAACGTTGAGATGCGAACTCTCCCTACAAACCGCGCGATCTGCAGTCCTCCTTGCAAACCGATCCACCAAGGCAGCAAGGGAGATTGGTTGGGAGGAAGGGCAGGGCTAGGGTGCCATGGAGGAGCCAGGGGCCAGCCAAAACCCCAAAAGAAAAGGTGCCCAAGGGAGAGTAGGATGAGCACCACAGGAGGCGGCTGGAGATGAAGGGGCGCAAGGGAGGGTTGCTGCTGCGTAGGGATGGGCTGGGAGGAGGATTAGGGGTGGCTAGGGGGTGGGAGGAGGGAGGACTAGGGTTTAATAAGGATTCTCCCTCCCCACATGGGCCAAAACCTACATTCTCGCAGGCCATTGAAGGACCATGTGGAGGTCCATCCATGTTTGTGATGAGTATTTGACTTTATTTGAGCAAGGTGTGCTCAAGTTTGAGTTTGATTTGGATTGATTTTCAAAATGAAGCAATTTGAGTTGTCTCTGCCAGGAGTGGAAGTACCGATCGTATGGACGCGGTAGTGATGAGTTGCATGGTTTATATTGCATATCAATGTGGGCATTGCTATGTGAAAGGTTTTTTCCTTGTTTTTGATGGTTGCAGGACGATGGTGCTAGGTCATGGTGAGGCGAAGGATGACCGGGACTAGGCGAGGAGCGTCGAAGGTCCAGACGGTTGGGAGAACGCCGGAAGATGATCGGAGACGGAGTCCGGGCAAGTCAATAAGACAAGGAAAGGAGATGATGCTAGCTAGATGCCGTGTGGATCAATGAGGGCCGTCGGATTGAGGTCTAGTTGATAGGTTAGCGGGTCTAGGTAGTATGCTTTGAAAACCGTGCAAGAAAACCTGGTATGTGTGTGGGTTTTGGGTTAGCCCTTGCATGGCTGTGTGTGGGTTAATCCTAGCCCTTAGATGAGTGCTCTAGGGTTGAGGGACTCATCCAAGGGTGGTAGGTGGCCCAAGAGTAGTATAAATAGGGGTGGAGGGGTAGCCTCCTTCCCTTGAAGGTTTTGAGGTTTGTGAATGCTCCTTTGAGCTTTTCCCACATGAAAGTGAGTCTTTGTAACCTCTCCTTCCAGAAATGAAAGTTTTATCCATCCACCTCTGAATTTATTTTGCGCATTTACATTATGTCTTTACTTTACGCAATTTAAATTCAGCATTTACTTTCCCGCAATTACATTCTCGCAATTTACTTTCATGTAATTTGGATTTGCCTCCCCTTCTTCTAAATGCTACTGATCTTGGATGTTTTGAGTGTGTTCATATGGTTTTACATCTCTTTTGCACTCTTGGATTGAGTAGAGAACGTCTTTTCTTTCACGTTCCAACTTTGTTCAGAACTTGTTCTTCGCGCAGCAGTCAGTGTTTGATTTCTATAAAAATCAAAAAAAATCTTTTTCAAGTGATTCTTATTGGAGGAGGTGCGCGACTCTGATATCCACTTGGAGAAAAATTTTGGAGTTCATTTGTTGCACCGTTTGGGCGCCATGAGGTGAAAACCGAGCCCCAAACTTTCTGCTCGAAGTTCTTGACTAGACTGTATTCTTAGATTTTTCCTGTTTTTTCTGTAAGGATTTTTGAGGCAAAATTTGGTGTAGTTCTTCACTACTCTGATGCTCATAGGGATAAAAAGTCTCAAAATTTTTTAAGCTGCAAAAACCCACCAACCTCCTGTGCAAATTGAGGACAAGTTCTGGAAATTCTGCTTTTGCTTTTCTGAAAGTGACTTTTGTGATTTGAATTGATGTCCTTTCTAAAAGCAAGAGTTTGAATTGATTCCTTTTTATCTTGGACACTAGACAACCAGTATTGTGACTCAAAAATCCCCACATATTTTATGGTACTTATCCATGCAAGTTTGTGGTACACATAGTTGTCTAGTTTTTCAGGTTTTTAACGATTTCCTTTGAGCGATCTTGTCGAGGTTTTTGTTGGAGTATTTTGGGGGAAATTTTATTTGCGACCATTCACCCCCCCCCTCTGTTCGCCATCTCGGTCCTTCACCCATAAACAGCCCCACAAACACTAAACAGCCCACAAAGCCCCAAATTTCAGCACAAGACCGCAAAAATAAATTGGGATATTACAGAGAACCAACAAGAGTCCCCGGTCATATGACGAGAACAACCGGAGTCGACAATCCAAACCTCTCCCTTCCCCTTTGGACGAACCTGATCAAGTCATAGAAGAAAGAGATGACACAGTACTGGGATAAAGTAAAGACCTGAAAACCCAATAATGAATCACACGACACTTCAAGGTACCAGCCAAAGAAGAAGACTGGACTCTAGCGTCTCTCTTACACTCAACCCTTACGAGATTAGAACAAACAATAGCAGAAGATTTAGGAGCTGAAACTGTGTTGGCCCTCCGTGGTACAAAGGTCGGACCATCCCAATTAGGCTGCCTAAATCTCTTACCAGAAAACACCCTACGCCGCTGATATCTACCTCGATAGGAAAAATGAGGAATATCAAGACGACGGCGAAAAGACTGACCACGAACAGCTCCAGGAGTAAAACTCAAGTGAATAGCCTAAAAACCGAGTCTTGGATGCTACCCAAAAACAGCGACTTTCTAACCTGTCTAGAAGTAGTGTGTGCTTTAGGAGCACTCAGAGTCTAGTGATGACCCTGAATACCCCTAAGACCAGCCACATGCTCACACCTTGTGATTTTGGCGTGCCTGAAGCAGAGAGTTTGCCAAATGTCCATCCTTCTGACAAAAGGTGAAAGTATACTTCACCTTGCTAGAGGCAGAAGTAGCAGGAGGAGCAACCTTCTGATCAGTGATCCCATGGACAACCCCGGCAGATCTAAACACAGTGGTACTCACCCTAGGAGCTACCACAATCTCACCACTCTTGGAGCCATGCACAATGGTGGGGCCCTAGCATGCTCCAAGTAGTCAAATCCTAGACCCTGATTGAATCGGCTAATCTTGGATTGGTCTAGAATGAGATCGAGCTTCTTCTTGCCTCAAACAAACTTCTCGAGAGTGCTCATGAGATACTCACACTCCCGGAAGAAAGAGGCACATGAAGAATAGGGAAGAGAAGAGGAAGAAGAACCAGAAAGAGAAGAACTATCAGCACGTCCATTTTTCTCCCTCAGTACGGCTGCCTCAATCTTGAGGGCCTCACAAGAAACGCAAGAAGCATTTCTAATCCTAAGGTCTTGGTCTTCTAACTTCTTCCTAAGTTCGACATGGATTTTATCCAAGTCCCCCTCAATCTCAGCACATCTCAAACAACTTTCTTGTGACTTAGCTAGTAAGTCCTTAACAAGATTAGCACACTTGACATTTAAAGATTCATTGTCAAGTTTTAGTTGCCTACAGCCCTCACATGAGATGACTGAGTCCTTAGAAGCATGCATTTTAAGTTCATCGTTTTTAGAAGAAAGCTTCCTAAAGTGATCGCTCATGGCATTAATTTCAGCAAACAATTTAGGGCAATTTTCACATGAGGGATTAGGGTGAGCATGAGGAAAACTACCCTCAATAGGAATAGCATCAATAGAACTAGTGCTAGAATTCTTCAACCTAAGACCATCAAGTTCAGCAAGCACACTATCATGTATGGTCCTTAGGTTCTTTAACTCCTCAAGCAAGGCATCACACAAAGAACAATCATCAGTGACTCGAAAGGGAGAAGATCTAAGAGAAGCTAACTCCCGAGTCAAGGTACCTACTTCCTTCTCTAGCTCTAGTATGAAATTTTCCTAATTTGCAAAAAGCTTCATTGAGCTGGTCAAAGGAGGGTACTTCGTCCGAGTCGCTATAGAGCTCGAAGTCGCTAATGCCATTGGCGTCTACCATGAAGCACATGCCAGTGAAGTTATCGTTGCCCTTCTTCTCTTGCGGTTCATCCTCGCTCTCGTCGATCCATGTCTCCGTGTCGGAGAGGTTGATATCGTCAAGCGCGGCGAGGACTCGGTAGAAGAGCTTTTGGTTCTTTGAGAAGTTGTGGTAATTCTTCTCAAGCACCGACTCGCTAACTGGAGGCTTCTTGTTACGATTCTTGTCGATGTAGTCGTTCTTTACCGAATCGCCGGTATCATTATTGTCGATGTAGTCGTTCTTGTATGCATGAGAGAATTTGCAAGCTAAACGAGCAAGCTCATTTTTTGGAAATTTTTCCAGTTGGTCATCGCTTAGTTCACAAAGGGTGGAGAGGGAAAAACCAACAGAAGAAGAAGATCCAATGGGATCGATGATCAAAGCCATCGACTAAGATTTCGTCTTCGAGAGATGGCATCGATTTCAAGAGTCTTGAGGCGGGAATAAAGCCCGTCAAAAATCAGAGTTGACAAGTCAGTGGTGTCCTTGATGGTGGTCACCTTCATCTCCCAAACTCTAAGATCGAGTGTAGTCAAGAAATGACAAGCATTATCCGAGATAGAGTATATGCAACCTACTGCTCGGAGATCGCTCAAAATCTTAGCAAAGCAACTGAAACACTCATCAAGACTCTCACCAGCGTGTTGTTCAAACTTGTTGTAACCACGCTTGAATTGGTCCTGTCTCACCGTCTTGATTTGGGTAGTGCCCTCATGATAAGCATCGAGGGTCACCCAAATCTGGTGAGCAGAACGGAGGTGAGAAATCCTATCATACTCACTGTGGCTAAGACCCTGTCTGAGAATGTTCCTTGCCTTAGTATTTGCCTCAACATTAGCCATATTGCCGGCCGTGACATTTTCATCAGCAGGAACCTCATATAGGAGTTTCACTTTCTTCCATATCAGGAAGCCCTGGACAGTGATGTATGACTACAGATCAAGATCTATGAAAGAGCAAAACCGGCTCTGATACCAACTGAAGGACCGAGATGGCGATCAGAGAGGGGGTGAATGTTCCCAAAATAAATTTTATCTCCCAAAGGAACCAAGCCAAAACCCTTAAAAATCAAATGGAAGTGGAAGAATCAGTTTTCACAATTTTCAGCCAGAGGCCAGCACTACCACAAACTCGGCTACTGGGGGTACTGTAGCTATAGGAAAAACAGACGAATGAACAGTGATTTCAACACGGATTCAGAAATGACAATTGATGAATCTTTTGATCCGCTGATCAAAACTCAAAGAAACTTTTTGGACACCTTCCTATGGATGTCAAGAACCTATTCCAACCCTCGATTGCAGGAATCAACGTCAAATTTCTGACCTTTCTCAATTTTACGGAAGGGTGCACAAGAACGGGCTCAAGAACAAAAACTTGTTTCTCAGCTAGCTTGTGGGTTCTTGATGATCAAGATGATCCTAGATGGCTTCCCACATGTCATAGCAAGCTAGAACTCAAGACAAGAACACCAAAAACTCATTCTTCCAAGATTGATCCTCTCAAGAACAAAAATCAGTTTTTTTCAAGAAAGATCTCAAGACTTGCCTAGATGATTGAGATATGGTCTAAAGAAGACTCATCCATCAATCATACATCCTCAGCAAAAGATCTAAAAGCATGTAGGAGGGGAGGCAAATCCAAATTGCATAAATGTAAATTGCAAGTATGTAAAGACTGAATTTAAGTGCGGAAAATAAATTCAGAATTGAGAGAATGGTTTTTCATTTATGGAAGGTTGGTTTACAAAGCGTCACAATAAAGTGGGCAAAACTCAAAGGAGCATCAAAACATCTAAAACCTTCAAGAGGGGGAAGGCACCCCTACCCCTCTATTTATACTTGTAACACCCTAAAATTTGCTATATTTTAAATTTTGGTGTTATTTTGTTTTTTGAGAATTTATGGAAATTTGTTGGAATTTATTTTGATTTATTCAAATATAACCCTTCTTGAAATCAATTAAAATAATACAAAAGTTCATGCAAAGTTTTATTGAAAATATTTTATTTGAGTTCAAAATGTCTTAAAATATTTTCCAGAATTTTTCGGGATTTTTTCGGGTATTTTTGCTATTTACTTTGGCTTTGTTTATTTATCAGAATTATTTTAATTCGAAAATGCTTTAAAAATCGCATGAGGAGTGTTGGGCGAAACCCTGTGCGGCCCAGCCCATCGCGTCGTCGGCCCGCCCCGCCGACCGAAACCCTAGCCCCGCCGCCGTCCGATCGGGATCGCACGATTGTGAGTGCGTCGCGTCGCCATGCGTTGGTGGTCGTCCGATCGAGTCTCCGTGGACGTTCAGGATTGCGCCACGTCATTTCGTCTCCGTGGGATCATCGGCGAGTCATGGGCATTGATGGCCGTCGATTCCGCTGCCTGTAGTGCGCACGCCGTTGCTCGTTAAAGTGCCTCGGTTAGCGCAGTCGGCAGAGGACTTCATGCTGCTCATTTTGACTCCTTTCACGCTCGCCGAGACCCCCTCTAGCGCCCGCCGTTGCTTACCGTAGTTGCTCCGTTGCGCCGCCGTAGTATTTGCTTCGCCCCGCCGCCATCCGAGCTTTTTCGTCATGCTCCGACCCTGTTTCGTGATCACCGAAATGAGCCGTGTCATTTTCGTCAGTTCTTCACGTCGGAGGACCACCGTATCACCGCCGACGACCTCGTCTCCTTCAACTCCGGTAGCCTGCTTCCTCATCGCCGCTGCCAACCTCGCGAACCCTTGCCGACCGTTCGATCTTCATCGCGTCGCATCGGTAAGTCCACGTCTCCCCCTTCTCTGTTTACGCTTAGAGTAGTTCGTGACCATTGGATCTAGGATGGACGGCGTGGAATAGATCTAGATGTTAAGTCTTTAGTAGACCTTAGCCATTAGATCTGCAGTGGACGCTTGGGATAGTGCCACGTTGCTTCGTGCACAGTGAACCGCTCTGGTAACCTGCGCCATTGGATTGGATCTGAACGGTGGAGGTTAGATCGGGTTGCCCTAAGGATCCGCACCGTTCAAATTTGAACGTGCGGTGGTGAATGCGCCGCGCCCTCGCCGAATCGTGTGCAATTTGACTGAGGTGTGACCAAATCTTGCCCGTTGGTTTCAAGCGGACCGCCGAGATTTCGCCGCATGTCCTCGCGTGCGCCGAAGCGTCGCTGGGTCCCCGCGAGTGCTGGCTGTTCAATGCGTGAACGCCGTCGGATGCGTGACGCATGGGGGTGTGGAACACGAGGCGTTGCTGAGTCTACGCTGGAGCAGACCGTTGAATCTGAGAGCTCCGTTCGATGGCCGACGCGTGTCACACGGATTTCGAAGCATCTAGGTGCAGCGCGTGTGATCTGGCCGTTGATCCTTGGATAGCCACGATTGTTCCACGTGGCAAAGATCTAACCGACGGTTGGGTTTGATCGAGATGCTAACGTGTGTCCTTGCACGAATCTCAAGGTGGCTGACGTCAGTGCTGACGTCAGTTGGTGGGCCATGTGCTCTGTTCGGTGGACCGCGTCCACGGTGGACCCAACCCAAGCCGTGGACCGGGTCCATGGACCGGCTGACGTGGCGTCACCAGGAAGCACCACGTGTCGGCTGACGTCATGCTGACGCAATAAATCAATAGAAAAATAAATAAATAAATTCGGGATTTTCTATTTTCTGATTTATATTTTATTTAAAACTTTGAAAGGCTATAACTTCTGCATTTTAACTCCGATTGAGGTGATTCCAGTTTCTAAAAATTTGTAAAATTGTCCTCTTTTTAATGTTGAATTTTATTTGAATTTTTGAGGTTATATAGTCTACTGTTTTGGTTGTTTATTGCATATAGAATTTTTACGTGTAGACGCAAATTTGCCAGAAGGTTTCGAGGAAGAGTTCGTCGCTCAAGATCAAGCTTCAGAACACGTTCATTCCTGGCCATTTCAAACTTCTTTTCAATCTGTGATAAGTTGCCAAAATACCTGAATGCCTCCAAAGTTGTGTTCCATGCACTTCATTTACTAGCTTACTCCTGATGTCTCCCTGTGTTCCCACATATAACTTTCCATCCTTCTTCAGCACCTCTCCATCCATATGCCACCCTTCTAGTTTGTTTTCTCCTTGTGAGAGATGTTCTTTAATTTTGTTTGCCACCTCATCTCCCTCATAGCTGTATATTACTTATGCTTTGACCATTTTGATCCCAGTTTTTTAAAATATATTTTGATTGAAATTATGCATGCTAAATTAATTAAAAATGAATTTAAATCAATTTGGGTAATGTAGCTAATCAACCCATATTGTTAAATACCACCTTGAAATTACTATTTGTATGACCTGAAGTCATTGTCACCATAGGTTGCTTGTACTAGTTGGATGTTAATATTGTGCCAACATGGGAGGCTAGATCGTGATTAGACGCTTAGCCCGGCATCGAGTCATGGATGATCTTTTGGAACATGCAACAACATTGACTAATGAAATATTGAATATATTTAAAAAGTAGTGTGATGATGCTACGTGATGAAATTGAAGTACGGAGACCTGTGTGGTTCCGTACCGATGTTGAGTTATTGCTGGCATGTGTTGCACAATAATCAACTGGGTGGGAAATGATTTAGACTGAGGCAAGTGGCAAGAGGCTTCGTGCAAGGTGGGCCTGTGTGGCAATGGGCTAATGAGTGATGTAAGTCTGTGCGCCACATTGGGCTGTGTGCCACTATTGAGTGATGGAGGTCTTGCCTTGGTCAGCTAAGGACTTCACCATGCAAGTCTTTGAACTGAGTCACCCGTACAACCACATGTCTGGTATGGGACAAACCTAGTTGATTAGGGTTCTGATATCTTTCCTCTGAAACCTCGGGGTGACAGTACATGGGGGAGTATCTGTGTGGGGAGCGTACCTCTGCTTCGGCTTGGTGCCCATCCAACGGTATTGGCCTGTCCTATACTTCGGCTCTGTGTGAGGGGAGTGATAGTGAGGGCAATACCAGAGAGGTTCATTGGTTAAGGTAGGGGTTCCTAAAAGTCTATGTTGCAGACAATCACCTGTGTGGTGAGCGGTTGTATCTTTTGGGTAAAGTGTACAACCTCTGCAGAGTGTCAAATCTATTCGAATAGCTGTGTCCGCGGTATTGGACATTGCTCGAGGATTATAGTCAAGGGTTAGATCTTCAAAAATAAAATGTGGAAAGGGTGGCTGTGTGCCAGTGTCAAGAATAATCTAATTAAGGCTGTGTGCCAAGTTTACGTAGAAAAAAACTGTTTAAAGGACTTAGTACTATTAACTGTTTCTCTGCTTTTAATCTAAATAAATTGTTAGTTTAAAAATGTTGTTTGATGCAAATGAGCCAAGAAAGCCAATTCTTTGGAATAAGTCTTGCATATAGTAATAGCAATGCATTTTGTGCATTACTTGTTGAGTGCCTTGAGTACTCACCCCTCCTTGCCTATCAGCCCAACATCAGTGGAGGAGTCTATGCCAGCATGGGAGGAGGAGTACATCGAAGAGCCGGACAATTAGGGAGCAAGCCCAGTCGGTTGCTTGTAGCAAGTTGATGGGACTCCATGAAGTTTATTTGCTTTCTGCTGTTATCCTTTTATTTACTCTGATAATGTAAGCCCTATGTGGCTGATCTTATGTAAGGAGACCATAAGGTCGTACAATTCAGTTTATATAAATGGTTGCACTATTTATTATGGTATCGTTGTGAATGTCTGTAATGTTCAACCCTGTAAAGACTGTGTGTGCTAGCGTGATTCTGGACTAGTACAGAATACACAGAGGGTCCAGATTCTTAGAATCGGGTCCCGACAGAGGTGGTATCAGAGCAGGCTGACTGTAGGTCTTGACCCTAACTAGGTTAGCTGTGTCTGGCAGATAAAACTATTTTCTAAAATTTTAACAACTTGAGCCAGAATATCAATGAAATCTCGACTAATCTTTGCTCTCTTACTCCATACCTATGCTAAATTCTTATTATTTTTGTCTATTTTAAATTAAGGCCTGACCAGAGTTGTTTCGGCAGATGGTCAGGAGGATCCATACCTTTGGCGAGCGCGCTGGTGGTCATGCCGTGGAGCTGTGGAGGATGCTTCAGGTCCTTGGAGGTTTTGATAGGCCTCTTTACCGTGGTCACACCTGGGCGGTCAATGGTAAAGTCAGAGGCATGGCTACGACGATTACTGTCTTCGCTCGAGAGCATGCAGGAGCAAGCTGGCCATTCAACATCACAGTCCGAAGGGTTAGTTTGAGGTGGGATCAGAGTCTGCTTGATCCGCCATGAGGAGGATTGGTCAGGCTTACGCAGGAGAGCTTCAGGACACAGTGTTCCGTCTGCACCCGCAGGAGGGAGGAGCTCCAGGAGGTCAGCTTCATCTAGAGGGAGATGCGGCGGTCGTGCACTTGGCGCGATTCGCAGCCGCTCAGGAGTAGGTGATGGACCGGTGTCCATGAGCCACCCGTCTCGCCGCTTTGGAGGCGATTGAGCGACTCTGAGAGACACAGGCTTCGCTTTCGTGGATCGCAGAGTTGGAGGACGCGCTCTACGCCGGACCGCCAGAGGTCGAGATGGAGCTTGACGAGGAGGAGGACCCTGAGGAGCTGGTGCCCGAGCCAGAGGAGCCGGTTTTGGACTAGGAGGCTGAGCTTGAGGGGCAGGATTCCTCAGCGCCAGTAGCAGAGGGGGTGGTCACCAGGACCAATTCGCCCCGACGCTGGAGCACCCACCGGTGTATGCTCCAGGGGAGTCGCAGCCGGGATGACTCGATGAGTGATCGAGTCTAGTCGGGTGTAGTGTCAAGACTCGAGTGTTTGAGTCGCGTTTTTTGTTTCAGAGTCACCATTAGGTGTGAGTCGTTGTTGAGTCTTAATGCTTGTTTGTTGTTTGCTTGTTTCGTAAGTGTCTAGTATGCGTTGCATTGCCCTTAGGCAATTGTGAGCAACCATACTACTTTACTAAAATTAATAAAGTTATTAAATAATTTAAGTTACACCTGTTTGCCCCGCATAAGTTCTTTTACTTGTCTATGCTTTCTTCTTCTTTTCTTAACCTTGGAAGCTTTCAGCAGATGGTGAGGACTCGCGGTAATGTTGGAGCTAGTGGAAGTGGTGTCAATCAGGCGAAAAACCAGAATGAGGAACCAATTCCTCAACCACCGCAGGTTGATCTGCAGAATTTGGGAGCTTTCCTGGCTGCCCAAACCCAGCTCATGAGTACTATGATGCAGACTATGTAGCAGATCTCCAACTAAGCTACTGCAAATGCTCAACCAGGGGGTAACCATGGACCACACCCCTATTCCAGATTGTCAGAGTTCATGAGGACCCACCCACCCACGTTCTCAGGCAATGCCAATCCATTGGAAGCAGATGATTGGTTGAGGACGATCGAAAGGAAACTACACATAACTCAGTGTGTAGGACAGGAGAGGGTACTTTATGCCTCTCATCAATTGGAAGGAACCGCTGCGGAATGGTGGGAAAACTTCTGTGCAGCATATGAAGACCCACAAGGAATCACTTAGGAGGAATTCACCACAGCCTTCCAGGAGTACCATGTACCAGAAGGTATTATGGATCTCAAGAAGGAGGAGTTCCAGAATCTTAAGAAGGGAGGCCAATCAGTGGTCGACTACCTGAACAAATTCACCCAGTTGGCATGCTACGCACCAAAAGATGTAACGACGGACAAGGCCAGACAATCCCGCTTTATGAAGGGATTGAATGTTGGGCTGCAAGTGGGACTGATCACCCACACTTTTCCTGACTTCCAGGAGCTTGTCAACAAGGCTCTCATCTTGGAGGATAAGCGTCGGGAGTTGGACGACAACCGAAAGCGTAGGATGGCGCAGCAAGGAGGTCGTCAGGGCCAGCAGAGGCAGAGGACGGCACCCCAACAATTTGTTCGATTCCAGCCCAGGGGCAATGATAGGGCACCACAGCCGGCAAACCGTCCAGTGGGCCAAAATGTTCAAACTCCAGCCAGGACGATGGTACAAGCTAGAGGAAATTCCCAGGCAGCGGGAAGGCGTTGCTATCACCGCAACGAACTGGGGCATTTTGCCAACAATTACCCTAAGAAGGGAGTTGTCACCCCCGTTCGCTTTAACCTGGGGAACACACCTACAAGGACTCCAGCGCCGAATGTGAATCGTGGAGCAACATCATCGGCCACTCCGTCTCAAGCAACCACGAGAGGCCGAGTCAACCACATCACCGCGGATGAGGTCCAGAATGCCACAGACGTTGTACTGGGTAAGTTCCTAGTAAACTCAGTACCAGCTACTGTTTTATTTGATTCTGGAGCTTCACATTCATTTGTTTCCCGAGATTTTGCTGTTCGAAATGTTTTGGATATTGTGAATCTTAAATGTGTGCTTATATTCTAATCCCCTGGATCAGAACTCCGATCCAAGGTAGGATGTTCTTGGGTAAGGCTAATAATTAATGGAATAGAGTTCCTAGCGAACTTAATTATCTTGAATACCCAAACCCTAGATGTTATCCTGGGGATGGATTGGTTAGCTAAGCACAAGGCAGTGTTGGACTGCGGACGAAGAGTCATATCAGTTGAGAGCCCGAATGGGAAGAGGATTGAATTTGAAGCAACAGCAGTGCGGGATGGTCAATTGATGGTCAACAGCTTGAAGACCATCAGCTTAGAGGATATACCAGTGGTCAATGAATATCCGAAAGTTTTTCCGGAGGATTTACCTGGGATGCCGCCGGATAGGGATATCGAGTTCGTTATAGAACTTGTACCAGGGACAGCTCCCATAGCTAAGAGACCCTACCGGATGTCCACATATGAGTTGGTAGAGATGAAGAAGCAGATTGAAGAGCTGTTGGAAAAAGGGTTTATAAGACCTAGTTCATCGCCATGAGGAGCACCAGTCCTGTTCGTTAAGAAGAAAGACGGGAGTTTTAGGATGTGTATAGACTATCGTGCACTCAATGATGTGACGATAAAGAATAAGTATCCGCTACCCAGGATTGATGACCTATTTGATCAGTTGAGAGGAGCAGGAGTCTTCTCCAAGATCGATCTCCGATCAAGGTATCATCAATTGAAGATCCGATCAGAGGATATACCGAATACTTCATTTTCATCGAGATATGGGCATTACGAGTTCACAGTTATGTCCTTTGGATTGACGAATGCACCAGCATATTTCATGAACTTAATGAATAAGGTCTTTATGGAATACCTGGATAAGTTCGTGGTCGTGTTTATAGTGCTCCCCTCCTATTGGCCGAAGCGTTGCCGGAGTCCCACTGCCACCACGTGCCCACCGCCTCACCACCATCTTCCCCGTCACCAGTAGCCTCGATTATCACTATTGAGATCTGAGCATGTCATCATGTTCGCATGGATCGTTTGCCTAGACCCAACCCTCCACCGCCATCGTCGACCGTCGGAGTGCCACCACCGTCGACCCTTCGCGCACCACCAACCGACGTGTTAGCCAACATGGCTACCACATGTGACCCATGTCACCGACCACCTCAGCACCACGTCCATGTTGCTACCACGCAAGCCATCTAGTTAGCGAAACTCTAGATCAGTTTTGCATAGACTAGGTCCATCGTGGACCAAGTGTATGACATGTGGACCCACTTGTCAGCACCGTTTCATGAACCCAGTCCACTGAAGACCCATAAACTACATTGGTCTATAGACAGTGGGTCCCACCTGTTAGTCCTAGCTAAAGGAATATGCATGGAATATTCTCCTTTCTCTATCTTTTTATAGTATTTTCTCTCCTGACAAATTTTCTGAAAGCTCGTTCTCTCTCATACAAACTCTAAATGAGTTCATTCAAGTTACTCTATTTATCTATAATCAAGTTCTACCTCCCAGTGTATTTTATTTTATTTTTGGAGTGTATTTGTGCCTTCATTTTGTTCTTTATTTATTTTTATCATTTGTTTCACGTAGACGTTGTTGCTCTGGAAGCTTACGAAGAGAAGAGTTTGTTCAAGGACAGAACAAAGAGCTATTCCATGGCAAGTTGTGTGCTTTGATCATATTGAACCTAGTTTTACAAAAATTATGTTGTTTCAAATTATTGAATGCTACTTTAATTATTAAATGTTTTGGGAAAAAATCCATATAACAACCTAAACTTTGAAACCGGTTATTTAGCACCACAAACTTTCCAATCCCGTTCGTTTGACACCCTAAGCTGGTTTTGTAGGGGGAAGGTCCATATGACACCCTAATCTTTGCTCAAAAGTCCGTCTAACACCCCAAACTTTGAAACCGGTTATCTGGCACCCTAAACTTTCCAATTCCATTCGTTTAACACTCCAAAACCGGTTAAAAGCATAGGGTGTTAAATGAATTGGATTGGAAAGTTCGAGGTGCTAGATAACTGGTTTCAAAATTTAGGGTGTTATACGGACTTTTGAGCAAAGTTCAGGGTGTTATATGGACTTTTTCTCCTAAAAACCAACTTAGGTTATTAAACAAACAAGATTAATTGGAAAGTTCAGGGTGCTAGATAACCGGTTTCAAAGTTTAGGGTGTTAGACGAATTTTTGAGCAAAGTTCAGGGTGTTATATGGACTTTTTCTAATGTTTTATTATTTCCTGAAATAGTTACGCAGCTCTTTGTTATCATTCCACCTTGTTGATTGTATACAATTATTCCTTGTCACCTTAGGATGGTTAATTACTAGTTGGAAACTATTATAACACCACCAATGTGGGTTGGTTAGTGTAGTTTAATGCTTAGCCATAATAGGTTATTGATATCATTTTAAATGGCATAATTATACTTGATTAATGACTATAGAATAACTATGTGAAAATCTAGATATTTTGTGATAATCAACAAAGGTGGTCAATGATTTAGACTAGGGTGAGTGGTATGACTTTTTGGAAGGTTCTTTGTATGGTGGACTGTGTGTGGGACTACGTGGTACTATATGTAGTCTTAGTGTATTGGAAAGTCTCACCCTGGACAATTAACGACTTAACCTTATAAGCCATTGAACTAAGCATCAATCGTATAACCACATGTTCTAATGGGAAGAACCTAGCATAATAAGTTACTGAATTTCAATATTGACATCCTTAGGTGGTAGGTTAGACTAAGTATGCAGGGTAGATGGTACGGTGCACTATGTGTCAGTCATATCGTAGACAGTTCCCGTTCTAAAATCCAACGGTGTACACCTGCACACGTTCGCTGTGTATGCATATTCAATATGAGGAATAAGGGTGCAGGGAGGTTACTAGGACGGTTAGATGTTGGGGTAGAGTTTTTGAAAAGTCTTGTCATGATTTTTCCGCCGCACACCTAAGGAAGTGTGATTATCGCATGGCAATATGAGATGATCGTGTCTTGTGGAAAAAAATTATACAACCTCTACAGAGTGTTAATTAAATTTATTCGAATAGCCGTGTCCACGGTTACAGACGTGCTCGAGAATTTCACACAAGGGGTAGTTTTCATAAAATAAAACTAGAAAGATTGGCTGTGTGGATAATTGGTTTAGGCTGTGTGAAGTGTTGTGAAACTTAGTGAAATCTCTTGTTAACTTATTATGATCACTATATTGTTTTACTTATGCTTTTAATCTATTTATCTTATTCTTATAAATGTTGCTTTGTGCAAAATAAACCCTGAGTCCATATTCTTCTTTTAAGCCTTGCATATAGTATAATAGACTCTGCATTCTATGTGCACAACTTACAGAGTACTTTATGTTCTCGCCCTTGCATTATTCAACATTCAGTTGAAGACGCAGAGGAATCTACACCTGCCTTGGAGTAGGAGTTTTACGAGGAGGTTACGCCATAGGTCTTGTACCTTGTCGATTGCCTATGGCATGTCGATGGGTTCCGCTTTAGTTTGTTTACGTTCCACCGTATTCGTCTTATTTAGTGCTTGGTCCCTACGAGGCCTAATAAATATAAACTCGACCATATGGTCACAACAATAATTTATTTATCAGATTTAGCTTTATTATTTATAATTTGTTGTTTATAGATGATATTTTGTCTATGTTGCCACTAGGTGCACTAGCGTGATTCAAGACTAGAGTAGTAATACAGAGGGTCCGAATTTACATAATCGGGCACCGACAATGAGGCGCTCAGATCAAGTATCACTTGGGCTTTTATAGCTGAAGTCCAAGAGCGACGACGCTAGGGTTAGGATTTTGCATAGGACAGCGCTAGGCTGCGCAGGCAGCTAGGCTGAGCTGGCTAGTGAGGGAGGCAGGGGAAGATGGGTAGGGCAGCTGGGCCTCGAAGACAGGGTGGTAGGCTGGTGGCCTGGAAAAAGAATTGGGCCAGCCAAGTATTTGTCCTTAGGCGATTTTGAGAAAAAAGAATTTTGGAATTTCAGAAAATGCTAAAAGTTCAAATAAATAGCAAACAAACTCAGAAAAATTCTGAAAAATACAAAAGAATTCCTTGTAGCACAAGGAACCCAACTAGAATTGGTTTTCTTTTATTTGACGTATAGATTAGTCAATTAAAATTTTTATTATAGAAAAATTCCAATTAAGCTTTATTTTATTCGAGAATAATTCAAATGTTCTTTTTATTTTTAAAACTTTTTAAAGACATGTAAATTAGGGTGTTGCAAAATGTCTGCGCCAGCAGCCTAGTACTGTAGCATCATATGTTGCCCCACTTGGTACATTTGCTGCTGCGCCGAGTGCCAATGCATTACATACCCTATTTATGCAATGTGCATACGCGCACTATCAATTTATGTAATGTCTAGGAACAATGATCTATGTATCGTTCAGTGCACTACTTCCTTGGGCTACTTGTTAAGAGGCAATATGATTGTATTTTGGACGTACTGTTGGTAGAGCAATGTTATATGTTCTTTATATATAATCTTTGTTTTTGCATGTTATCTGACAAAATATTCGTCACCGTATCAAATTTGATATGTATTTATTTCATATATATTCTGATCAATGCTACCCACATTTGTATTCGTATCTAGCACTATGCGTGTCCAACTCCGATTTCAAGAAAAAATATGGAACAAGATACGGGATAAGCGATATCCGGTTGTAACCACTCCAATTGCATCCCTTAGTCTGAGGAAAGAAGCTTTGAATATATAGATCAAAATAACTAGGGTTGTATGGTTTGAAACCAGAATTTTGCAAATTTTGGTCCCAATGACAAGAGATTGCGTGCAATTTGTTTGTTTGTTTTTGTTTTTTTTTTTGCCATGTTTTGGGAAGACTTTGTTCATATTTATGTCCTAATTCGTTTTCTTGCGAAATGCTTGCCAATTCTTGGATGACCAAATTTTAGTATATCAAAGAGGCCCATACTATGTGCATTGTGACTCATGACTGGGCTTCGCCACAAGAGGCTGAGTTGGGCCACAAGTTCTTACACTGAGAAAAGGGAGGGCAAAAGTGAATCAAAAAGTTGTACCCATCTATTTTGCTCTAGAGTACCAATACCACTACTTTCTGTTCTTGGTTATCTCTTTGTAATCCATCAAAATTTGTTGATTTAATTTGGCGTAACATCTTATATACATTGAGTAGAACATGGCTACGTCCCCGCCTCAAAAACAACATGGATTAAGGTGGCGAACGATATAAGATCTAAATGCTTAGGTGTAATATAAATTACAACTCTATCATTTTACCTATACTAGGGTTGAAATATTGGCACCCATCTTCATGCGATATTATAACTCTATCTTTATGAAATATACTTTAGTGGGAAAGTATGTGTCCAAGCTCATTTGCCATTCCTAGCATGCATTGGGGCACACTCGTGTGTATGCGTGTGAGTATGTCTTCATTGCAAATATATAAAAAAAATGTAGATAAATATAATACTTGTAAGGAAACTTAACAAAGGAACACTACTAAAAAAACCCTTTCTTATCGGCTATCACTATCAGTTAGGCTAGAACCGACAGTGATAACACTATCACTGCCGGTTCATAAGCTAGGCTGACACAAATGCTCGATCGAAGAAGAACCGACAGTGATAGTGACTTATCACTGTCGGTTCTACAAAAACCCAGCAGTGATAATACTTATCGCTGTCGGTTCTGGCAGTGATAGTATCACTGCTGGGTTTTCGTAGAACCGGCAGTGATAATAGTATCACTGCACCGGCAGTGATAATATTTTTGAAAAATCATAACTTTTTCATACGGAGTCGGATGGAGACAAAATTTATATGAAAATTGTAGCTCTCGATGAGATCTACAACTTTGTAGTTGACAACTTTTTATTTGAAGTCATTTAGATGTCCAAATAATAGTTGAAACTTTCGGATACGAAGGAATAAAAGGAAAATATATCTTATAGTAGTTGAGATGTGTATGTTAGGTGAGATGGTAGGGGGCCTTCGCACGGAGCAACTGGACGCACGCGTATTTCACGTGAAAATCGCGTTTATTGTGACTTGCGACGCGCGCGTGCGAATACAGGGTCCTCCAGGTGTAAATAATTTTTTTATTGTACCGAGTGTTTTTTGGATTTTTTACTATCAATGCCGGTTTGTATCACTGCCGATTCTAATATCCGGCAATGATGCCAGTTTGGAACCGGCAGTGATCACGTTTTCTGTAGTAGTGGAAACTTAACAAGTTTCAAACATGTCCCAAGTATTTTTAAATAAATTGTATAAAAATATATAAATGTGCCGTTCCAAATTTTCACAAAAGTTTAAAATATTTTATTAGCTTATAGTCCCTAGTTCTTCTTTATTTGATGTTCTTTACTTTTTATGGTATCCAAGATTTGATTTTTATGTTTCCTTTTTATAAATTTACATTGAGATACATTAATAAAGTTCGTAATATATAAAAGTAATTTTTAATGATAAAACTAGTGATGTAGTTTTCATATGTTCAATCTTGGTAATTCTAAACATATTGATAGTCAAATTTTAGTAAGTACTGAAACATCAAACAAAAAAGAATGGAAGGAATATATATGTTCTAAAATAAATAAATAAAATATGACACCATGTGCATTCCAACTTTTTAGTCAAAATGCGTTGGTTAGAAGTAAAAAAGTATGATTTCAGTAGACTTTTGCAAGCACGAGAAATTTACGGGAATTTGGGGTTAATTTGGAACATATAAATTTCCATACCAAAGCTGTGAACATCAAGTAGAAGTGGATGATTTTTTTGTCCTTATAAAATCATGTTATACTCTATTACCCCTCATTATGTGCAGTAGCCTCTAGATTGGATCAGAGGTGTGAGATACATCATAAGCATGCGTGATATCAAGAACGAAGTATATGAATCTCGTAGAGAGAATTGAAATAACAACGCCGAAATAATCATGATGAGAGAGAAAGATTTGACAAAAACGACTGCAAATTTTTTAAGCACAACCTCAAAATAGTATAAGGGATTATCGCTCTCTCACATTCCTTACGAATCTTTTAGGGCACTCAGTACTTGCCTTATAAAAGAATTTAATACTAAAGAATAACCTAGCCTCTAATCCTTCGATACGTCTCTTGCTTTAGGTGAGTTGGTTTCCATGATCACCCATCATGATTTTATATAGTGCCCCTAATTCTCAAAAGAGAAGTATAAATTCTAACCCTATTAGCATTCATATTCATATAGGAATCCTTGAATCATCCTAATTGATTAGGATATAAGTCACCGTACTCGACAAATATATACTGTGTGTTTAGATGTAAGTCCTTTCTGGGGACCGGGAATTCCCGGAAATTCTTGTGTTCAAAACAAAGCCATAATTTGAAGCCTCTCTATTTGATAGCATGCTCTGGTGCTTACTAATTTGTCCTTATAAACAAATCAGTCCTGCAATGTTTACTTAGACTTGTAACATTGGTTACCTAAAAAAGTTAGCACGTTGTATAAAGGAAAATGTTTGCATCGATATCATCTCTGCTACTACATTGCATTAGACTCCCAACAAGGTACTCGCTCGTCCTAATGGAAAAGCATTCCTGCGAGGTAGCTCTCCACATTTTAGTAAAGTCAGCTTAACCTAGACAACAAATTTTCACTCAATTTGCCCTGTTCAAATTCTGATTCGGTTACTCAAAAATTAGGATCGGTTTTCGTATCGTACTTCACCCTAACAAGTGTCGCAAACAGGAAGATCCTAAGGCAGATAGATCAAAGAAAACACAGCATACATAGCAGCGGTTGTATCACGGGTGATACATGATAGACGCCCAACTTGGTAAAGCGGGCGAGCAGACACTCCATTGGGAGCAACCTCGAAGTCGAGCTCCGATACAGTGTAGTTGTGCAACCACGTGGAGATTATTATTTTTCTACTTTTATAGTATATTTTTTTCAAATCTAGCTTCCTTCTAAATGTAATTACAAAAATAGCTCTATTTCTAACCACAAAAACGCTGAAAAATAACATTTGTCACCTTCCACGCTCCCGTACCGTAGAAGTAGGGCTGGAAAAAAGCTCGTTGATAGGTTCGTTGGCTCGGTTCAAAATTGCTCCAATTACACTCGTTCATTGGTTAAACATTGAAATGAGTCGAATGAAATTGGATTTTGCTCTGGTTCGGCTCGTTGGCTCGATTGTAAAAATACTTCCAAACTATAAATAAAATGATATTAAATTAAACTATATCAATTTCGAAAAAAAAACTCGAAAAAATGAGAATTTGGCTCGATTTCCACCACTACGTGGAAGTGCTTACTGAGCTCGATAGCTTCGATGGCTTACCGAATTTTAAGAGCTTGGTAAACGTTTCCATAATCAAGAATGATGTTATCTTTATAATTACGTTCCAAACCATATCAAATTAAAAAAAAAAGTTAAACACCGGCTAAAGTGGTAAACTCCAACCGTGAGAGGAGGGAGAGGTGGGGCATGTGGGCCCACTGACAGCGAGAGATCGGTCTCCCGGGGTAGTTCTCCGTTGGCATCAGCCGCACTGCCGCTGCCCGGACCGCGTCGCCATCCGCACAGCCAACCATGTTGGCCAACTGGCCACAACCTTTCCGCGCCGAAACCCTCCCTTGTGCGACCGCTCTCGATGATACGTCGGTCCCACCTTACCCATGGTCCTACTGCCATCGAGACAGAGGACAAAGGGTTTGAGTAAGAGTGGGTGCACCCGGAAAAACGCGCGGTGCATTACCTTTAGGCGGTGGGCCCCGCGGAGTTAGGGACGGGAGTGGGCGTGTCCCCCTGCCCACAGCCACTCTCCACTTCATGGTGGGCCCCAACCCGAGCAAGGCTAATAACCGTTCCTCCAGTACCTGCATGGCAGCCATCACCCGACTCTTACAGCGGGCCCAGATAAGGGTTTTGCCCCACCGTCAGATTCACGTGTCTAGACCTGCCCCATGCCACGTAGCATTTGACACGCGGGGTCGCTTTCGCATGGGGCACCCGGTGTCGGGGCTCTGTCTAAATGTGCACTGCATCCATGCTCCATAATTGTGTCTTAAGCCACCGGTGGGCTCGGCATCATAATTTCTGTCCCTTTTTCTTCTTTCTTTTAACCGGCGAATCTCCCTGAGTTTGTCAGGGCACTCCAAGACTTGAAATCTCGTTTTTCAAATGATATCTCGGAAGTACTTGAAATCCAAAATCTCGCTGAGATCTCAGAAGACAAATTCTGAACGAAATACAAAAATAAAAATTTAAATTCAGTTTTTTTGCACCGAGAAAACCGAAATCTCGACCGGAATTCCCGAAATGTCGGCGAGATTTCGGTGAATTTGCACCGAGCGAAAAATAGCTCATATTACGTCGAAAATTTTTGAAATTTTTTGTGGAGGTTCCTGACATATCAGTTATATTCTTATAAAAATTTCAGATGATTATCAAGTCTGAAAATTGCTACTGTAATGATAAAACGCTGACCGGCAAGTTTGAACCGAATAAAAAATTGAACAAACCACGTTAGAAAATTTTGATTTTTTTTGTGCATGGTTATGATGCATCACTAATATTCCCATAAAATTTTCAGATAATGATCAAGCTTCATGAATGTTTCAAAATTTGGACAGTGCTATTATCCTCATAAAAGCCATACCGGCAAACTTCAACCAAATGAAAAATAGTCCAAACCATATTAGAAAATTTTGAATTTTTTTGCATGGTCCTGATGTATCATTAATATTTCTATAAATTTTTCATGTGATGATCAAGCTTTAAGAAGTTTCAAATTTTCTGACAGTGCTACGTCCTGATAAAAACCTGATGATCAATACATAGATTTTCTTTAGCAATCAAAAAAGATTTAGAATTTTTGAAAATTTTATGATGTCATAAAAATTTTGAATCATTATCACACACCAGTGAATTTATAAAATTCTTACAAAGGCAATGTACCATTTATGTTTTTTTTCTGTTTTTGATTTTTGAAATATAACAGATGAAGTTCAATACGTACATAGATTTGATTGAGAAAACAAAAAAGTTGAAATTTTTTGAAAATGTTAGAGAATGGTACTGTGGCAATTCTTAAGCTCTTATAAAGATTTTGGATCATAATCACACTCAAGCAAATTTATAAAATTGTGACAATGTTACTGTCCCAATTATGTTCATTCAGTTTTTGATTTTTTAAAGATAACAAAAAAATCTAACGGTGTTTCTGCCGAAATTTTAAAATATCTCAAAAAATGGTTTTTTCAACAAATTTTCATGGAAGATGACTTTCTTAAGGGTTATTGGAACAAATCTGGTCAAATATGGCCATAAAAAGTCAAAACCGGTAAAAAAACCCAAGATTTGGCGAAATCTCGCTGAATTTTATAAGATTACTGTAGTAATTTAATATTTTTTTTCAAAAAATTTTACTCGGCCGAAATCCGAAATCTCAGCTGAGATTTCCTAGTTTTGGCGGTTTTTTTGAACCTTGGGGCACTTGTAGTGCTCCTCAGTCATTTCTAAGGATGAGTCACGCAAGATAAAGAGTGATATGAACGGGTACTTAACGAGGGAAGAGAATGAAACTATATCTCATATAACTTAATGAGGGAAGAGAATGGAACTATATCTCACGTAAGATACAGTCTATTTGAGACGACCAAGGAGTTTGAAACAACTTTGAAACTGCACTGTGAATTGAGTTGTTTCAATTTTACTCGTTTTCTGGTAATGTATGGATCATTTATGCCATTTGAGAAGACCAAGAAGTTAGCCACATAAGAAAATGGGTTACAATTGATCTTTTCTCACATACAACAATAAATAATCTTGTTGGCTCTACAAATACAACTATATATCTATGCATTGGGATAGTTGTATCTAACCATCAATTTAATACATTCTCTCACCTCCTAGAAACAGTTCTAAAAACAATACACTAGGAGTGCCCTTAGGTTGCAGAAATTTTGGTTTGTGTTCTTTGGGACTGTACATACTTGGAAACTAAAGCATGGTCCCTCATAGTGTTGAGAATGGGGGATCTCAATCCATTGTCCAATGAATGGGGGCCAGCAGCTAGTGTTTTTCGTGCCGCCCATGGTTCCATTTCACTTCACCAGGAAGAAAAGAAACAAAAACTAGGCATTGTTCAAGGCACAGGAAGTATCTCTGTGGTTTTGTTTGATGCTGCAGTTTTTATCTAGTGGTAGTGTCTTGGAAGTTACCTTGTGACTGGTAAATTAAGACTTGTTTTATCAAAAAGGGGCAAACTTTTGTTCGATTATGTTTAGGTTATAGTGATGCGTATCTTGTGTTTATTATTGGCGATGCAAAGATTGCTTATTACGATGTGACAAATTATTTTGCAGACTGTTATTTCCTCATAATCTAGTTTTTTTCTAAAACCCACCTTCACACCAAATAAAACCCATCAATTTTATAATTTTAGAAAATAGTATCAGTTCTGCAATGGTGTTAAAAAATAAAGTACTAGGTTTTCCATGGAGACAAGCTGATGAGTTACAAAAGATAAAAGAGACAAAGATCATGTGATGTTGGAATTTGGCTCAAAAATGTAACTAGACAAATCAGTGCTGTCCACTTGCAGCTGCCAGAGGCCGGCATTTTGGGGATGATATTTTGATTGGGACAACTTCTACTTCGGCTTCTCCCCTCCAAAAGCCACAAGCCGCCCCAAAGGCCATGCTTCTCTTCCATCTTTTGGCCCAAGTCCAAGCAGTTTTGTGAAGAGAAGTAAAAGCCGATTGAGAGGAGCTTTTGGCTAGCTTTTGAAGGAAATTACCCACCATGCCACCGATAAGTGGCATACCGATTCGTTTAAGGAAATAAAAATGGATCCATGCCTCCTCTCTAAACCACGTCGATGCCACCTCAGCGTCCCGTCCGGCTTAGCACGCCTCTCAACCACCAAGCACAGCACCGGTGACCGCCCGGACCTCTGAATGAGACATTACCTCATCCCCGATCGCGGCCCCATCGTCCTCATCCTCGGCCGCTGCCCCCATTGTTCTCATCCCTAACTACCACCCCTTTCGTGCTTGTTCCCGGCCGCCATCCCCATACTTGTCGTCCTCGACTGCCTCTGATGGTGGAAGTCATAGTTTGCCACACAAATCTAGCCTCCGCTGCCCACCTCCTACCTACCTGCCCAACCATCACCATCCGCACAGCTGCACCGCACAAATAGAAATATGTTCTTGATATATGTCTTCAATTCGTGATTTCTCTCGAGTTTTTTTCCCATCCGTTTGGTATTCTGTCTAATTGGCTATGCCTAGATATCAAAAGAATCAAATTGGGAATGAATTTGTGAATAATTTGATAGGTTCATGAGTGACCCAATTTCTTAAAAATGTGATTTCTTAAAAAAAAAAGTTTTTCGTTGATCCAATTGTAACTATGTGTGATTGGGTATGTGTAGATGAAAAGGGAATCAAATTCCAAATGAAATTGTGACTAGCTCAACTGAAAAATGTCAAAGTTACCTTACCCATTCATTTGCTACTTGCCTTCCTAACACATCTATTTTTGCAAAAGTTATGCCAAACAACATGAGTTGGCTTCTTCAGATAGTAGCTTTTTGGGGCAGCCAACTAGAAGCTGGCTTGTGCCCAAGTCTAAGCTACGTCAAAGGGGGCCTTAGCGTTGTGCTCAGCATTGGCTGCACAAATGCTGCTTTGCTGCTGACAAACAGAAGCTGATAGTGTCTCGAAACTTTCATCAGCCTTGGTCAACCATATAAACAAAATACCGACATTTCAATGGAGAAATGCACAATTAAGCAAGTGAACACCATCAAATTTTACAGAACTGAAATTGTTGGCAAATATTGGAAGGAGACCTAGGACCACCGACGATCTGAAAAAGAAAAGAAGACCAATCATGGGTGTGCCCACCCATGAATCAATATTTGTGATAATTTGTCGAAATTCCATTCATATGCTTAGCAACCATCAAAATCCACAGGACTCGAATTGAAGGTTTGAAAGGTAGTGATAAGAACAGAATCTTGATTTCATTCACAGGGGAAGCTTATGTGGAAAGATGCTCACTGTCCTTGACATGCAATATACTTAACAGAAATGATAAAGTGCATGCTCTATCTAATAACAGAGCAATAAAAAAAGTTCGAACACCTCTCATCACTCGGTCACTCTTTACCCACTTGTGTGTGTATCCTATCACACGCTCTCCTTCACAACCACACACACAGTGGCCTTGCTATCTCTCCTTTCCTCTTCATTCCTCCCCCCTCCTTCCTCCCCTACTACTTTAATGAGCCAAAGGTCCGGCCGCTGGGAGATCTCCACCGGAGATGAGCTCATCTGCTTCCCCACACTTCTCCCCCTCCTATCCCAAAAACCTCCTCCCTCCTCCAACGAGTTACAGCTCTAGCAATCCATCTACGATCGGAGATTGCCACTATAGACAAAATCCTTTCCTGAAGGGGGCATTCAAACGATGCACTATAGGAGCCAGAGCGTCGGATCTATACAAATCAGAGGGATCTGATGGAGGACCGGCGTTGAGCCACCAGGCTCGCCTTGGTCTCACCCAGATCTAGGCTAGTTATTGGTGAAGAGGTTCCGAGCTAGCCATCTCCTCCCCCTCTAACAATATTGGATATCAAAGCTACGGACATGGCCTCTGCTTCTGGTAGGTTTTTGTTGCAATTTATTGATTGTTGTATGAACTATTGTACTTTGTTGCAATGCAGTTTCTCAAATGTTGCCGCAAGAGGCATTTGTTGCAATTGTGTTTTTTATTTGTGTGCACAATAGTAAATTTTTGTTGCAATGTCTCTTCTCAAATGTTGCCGCAAGAGGTATTTATTGGCAATTGTATTTTGATTTGTTGCACGAAGGTAAATTGTTGTTGTAGTAGGGATGTCCATTTGTTGTACCGAGGGATCCATGCTTGTTGCATGATTTGTGAATTTTCTGTATTTGTTGCATAGGTGTGGGGGTTTGTTGTAAACTTACTATTTAATTGTTGCGCTAGATCGGATGGCTATGATCAACCATTTGTGAATTTTTTGTATTTGTTGCATAGATGTGGGGGTTTGTTGTAGATTTACTATTTAATTGTGGTGCCTCAATAATTTTTGTTGCGCTAGATCGGATGGCTAAGAACAACCCTTTTAAGTTAGATCCAACGGTGGAAAATAACATATGATAGGAACATTTCTATTGTACTAGCACGAACCACCTAATAACCTAAAGGGAACACAACCTCTGGAGGCATTTGCCCAGGTTTATATCAACTAACTGGGCTACAATACCAAAAAAAAAGAGAGCCAGTAATCTCCTCATTGAGGAGATAAACATATGCATAGCCATGTTTCCCAAAAGATGAAAGTGAAAGCAATGCATTAGTATAAACTTTCACCGTTGCAGCAGTAATCTACAGACGATCAAACATAGTGAAATGGAGCAAACCGCCGCATACAGGAGCAGAAAAAAATGGCAATGCATTAAATTATACCCCAATGCGCGACTTTATCGGTTAAGAAAAGGATCGAGCACAGGTTTAGAATAATAATACCAACATGATGACATGGCAGGACCACCAGGGAACATAGGAATCCAGAGCCTACTATGTACTGCATGCTGCTAGTATTATTATATGAATAAGTTCGGAGTAAGAAAACAACAGGAGATAACAAAGGATCAAGTGCTAGACAACTAAACCACAATATCCAGAATTGCTTCATACGCTGCCAATCAGCAAGAATTCTGGACACTATCAGTCACTCTTAGCCGATGCGCCCCCAGCATTGTCGAATAAATTCAGCACCCGAGACGCGACAGCCTGCAAGCTACAAGGGATAAACAAATGCAGATGAAGGCTAAGGTTAGTGAAAGACGCCTTTTGAGTTGAAACAAGAACGGAATCAGAATTTTAATGTTTTCATTGGAACAAATAGACACTGCTCCACATGCATACCAACTAAAAGACACCAGTAAGGAGAATAAGGCAGCACACAAAAGGAGCTGAGTGGAACTTCATTTCTAAGGAGGAAGATACAAGGCAAAGAAAGCCTGATTCTAAGGATCATAAGCCATTGCCATCTCTCTAGAACGATAATATTATATTTCCTACCTGAATGATGGTTGAGATGGAAGCCTTTCTAAACAAGGATTAAAATCTCGCCAAAATTTCGTAAGATCTCGTTTACCGGACGTGGACAAGTTTTGAAATGCCGGCCGAAGTAAAAAAATTAAATTTCTACATTATCTCGGAAATCTCGGCGAGATCTCGCCATATACCGTCGAAATCTCGTGTTTTTTTTACCGATTTTTGACTTTTTTTATCGGATTTGACTGGAAATTGATCAATAACCCTTAAGAAAGTCATCTCCTATGAAAATTTGTTGAAAAACAAAATTTTTGGGACATTTTTTAAAAACTACAGAAACACTATTGGATTTTTATAAAATGGTACATGCTTTATCATCAAGTGAAAAATTTATTGTACCATCCTAAAAAGTTTAGGATCATACATAAAAATTTTCAGAATAATTAAAATTCATTTGTTATCTTTGAAAAATCAGAAACTGAATGAACGTAATTGGGACAGTAACCTTGTCAGAATTTTATAGAATTTCTCGTGTCTGATCATGATCCAAACTTTTTATGAGAGATTAATAATAGACTAAATACCATTCTATAAAATTTTGAATTTTTTTAAAAATTTTGTTTGCTCAATCAAATCTATGTATGCATTGAACTTCAATTGTTATATTTCAAAAATCAAAAACAGAAAGAACATAAATGGTACAGTGCACTTGTAAGAATTTTATAAATTCACTAGAGTATGATCATGATTCAAAATTTTTATGAGATCTTAATAATTTCCTTAGAACCCTTCTGCAAAATTTTCAAAAAATTTAAACCGTTTTGGATTAATAAAGCAAATTTATGTATTGATCATCAGGTTTTTATTAGGACGTAGCACTATCAGAATTTTTGGAACTTCTTAAAGCTTGATCATAATATGAAAAATTTATATAAACATTAATGATACATCATGACCATCCACAAAAAATTTCAAAATTTTCTAACGTAGTTTGTACCATTTTTCATTTGGTTGAAGTTTGCCGATAAAGCTTTTATCAGGACAGTAGCACTGTCTGAATTTTTAAAAATTCATAAAGCTTGATCATCATCTAAAAATTTTATAGAAACATTAGTGATGCATTATAACCATGCACAAAAATTTTTAAAATTTATAAAGTGGTTTGTTTAATTTTTCATTCGGTTCAAACTTGTCGATCAGCGTTTTATCATGACAGTAGCAATGTTTAAATTTTTAAAAATTCCTCAGATTTGATAATCATCTGAAATTTTTATGGAAACATCACGGATGTGTCAGGAACCTCCACAAAAAATTTCAAAATTGTTCGACGTCGTTTGAGCCATTTGTCAATCGGTGTAATTTTACCGTGATCTCGGCAAATCTCGCCAAGATCCCGACCCTACCCGTTGAAAAAATTCCGGATTTAAATTTTTGTTTTTATGGTTCGTCCAGAAATTTGTACGAAATTTCTAAAAATCTCACCAAGATTTCGTTCTCCAGCCGTGTCCGAGATTTCGAACAACGAGATTTCAATCCTTTTCTAAATGACAATAGACTATAGACAACCATCGTGACCTTCCGAAGATGATAACTGCATACACTGAATGCCCCCACCCAGCAGCTACACACTAAAAATGGCTTGGAAGCGTAGTTCCGCCATGAAGAGCATTGGACATGGAACCAAAAGAAACTACTGTAGAGGATCACTGTTTCAGAGGACGTTGCTTCAGCAGGCTTCAAAACAATTAAGATGAATGAAACAGAACATGACCAGTTGATGCCTTGACAGACAATACATTTGCAAGCTTCATTGAACATTTATGTAGCGAACAAACAGTTCATGGACAACATTTTGCAAATTAGGTAGGAGTGCTCAATCATAGTAGTAGCACATGGTGTACCAAACCATTTACACGAATAGGAATAACACACATACAAAGACTTGGCCACAATCAAATAGAGAGCTTATGTCCCTACGAGATTTTGCGAAGCTAACATAATAAGACACAATTTTTACTTGGAGAACAGCAAATCATGTAGTACAGACCATAAGGCAGAATCTGACTTAAAACTGTTAGGCTTTTCGGTTTTCAGAAAGAGCCCTACAGCCATTTGATCTCCATCGTGCTTTTGACTGTAGGGAGCAACCATTCTAGTTGCAGTTCTTCGACTTATCCACTGCCCTTGGAGCTGCAAAAGCAGAGACAAATTACTGAGAAAGGCAGAGCAAAAAATGAAAGCCAAAGTTAACTAGATCAATTTTCTCTTGAGAGGAGCAAGAACAAGAAGCCATTAAATTAGGACAACTAGTAACAACTAAAAACTTAAAATGCCATCAAAAGCATTCCATGTTTTACATTCAATAATCAATTCACATTGCATGTTCTTTCCAACAATCGTGTGCACTCCAAACTGACAATGACATATACTTGGTGTAAAGTTCAAACAGTACTTCAATGTTGCAGGAGCATCTTTCATAATTTTTATTTCATGATTTGAATTGTTTGTAATGGTTAAATACATACATGTGACCTTCAACTGTAAATATATATTCTTCTTAAATGTAACACATCAGTATATCATAATGAGAGATGAAACCTTCCTCCTGTCTGATTTCCTTGGTTTTCAAATATTTGAATATTCCTTAAACTCTCGTTAATCCACGCACTATTTCCGATTTTACCAACCTAAATATTAGTACTATGCATACAAAAATCGCATATGGATCACAAGAAAATCATCATTGCTAAATCTGTTGCAGGGAGCATGAATACTTCATTTTTATTATTTTGTCTACGTAAGAAAAGAAAACCAGTATTCCCGGACTAATATTGTCATATGACAATTTAAGCGTTGACACATACAAACCTTTTTCTACAAGTGCAATTTAGAGACATTTTATAGTGTAAATTGACCATTTAAGCTTTTATTTTTACAAAATGAAATATGTCCACAAAGGGAAACAGCTATGACAAGCAAACAATAACAGGATGTCCAAATAGCTCAAAGAGACAAATGGTAAAAATGGAAAATTGGCTCCTGTAAGTACGTGAGATTAGCCAGTAAGTACGTTAAACAGAATAGAAGTACAAACTTACCAAGTCCAATTGCTTCTGAACCTTTCATGATCCTGAGCCTACGACAAGAGTCGGCGAACATCCTGCTATTGCAGTGAAATAAAATGTCATAACTAAATTTTGTGTTTATTTGAGAAACACAAGTCACAAGATCTAATTTGTCTTCTTTTTTTTCCATTTGCATTGCTGTTTTGTGAAAGAGGGTTTCTTTACCCCTGTTTGACCCAGGTTTTGAGCCCAGGCCAAGCATATGGAACTCTCAAGTCCCTACCGCCAAGAACACATTCTGGTGATATTTGCATTGCTGTTATTCTAACTAGAAAAGAATGAAGATCAGTGTACGTACTCCCATGGAACATCGCCAACAAGCATCCAGTCTCCATCCTTGTCTTCATAAGTCAGCACATATTCGCCATCCTTGCGGCTCTCAGATAAACCGTCCTTGCCTGATATGGCACATCCAGACTAACCTGTAAGGCCAAATAAAACAAACAGAAGAGAACCTCTCCTTGTGCTAAAATTTCTATTGAAGAAACATGCATCTTATTGTCACTTGTATGATTCTACAAAAGTGATGGACACTAAGGGTGAATATCTACTATATGTAAGTACCATTCCTACAAAAGAATTGAAATAAAATAATAAAAAATAATAAGAAATAATTCAATTAAGAAATTGGCCCATGAGAATTAACATAACATGACAGATAAATTGACTAATATTCAGAGATATCCATCTTGTAGGATTAGTAGCTTTATTGACTAATATTCAGAACTAGAAGCTATCCACAAAGATACAGAGAAACGGAGCCAAGTTTTATTTTATCTTAAAAGAAAAACTATCGTTTTGAAAGAGACAGATGCAAATCTAATCTGGAGATAATCAATTTGGTCTTTTTTTAAAAAAACAAAAAGAGTCCTAAACCTCTTGCGAGGAATAGATAAGTCACCAAAGTATGCAAAACAAAAGAAGAAGTACACTCAATTTTTACTTTCTAGTGATCCTGAAATTACTGGGAACAAAGCTTAATGACGCGTAACCGTTCTTCCTCCGAATCAAACGTGTTACTTTCTAAAGGAACACACGATGCACTTCCTCCACCATTCACATCAACAGGAAATGCAATTACATAGTTAATTCAATGCGTGCTCGCAAAATCAGAGAGTAACTCGAGACATCTCACCAGTGGTGAAGCCGACGAACATCGTCTCGAGCGCCGTCGACAGGTCCTTGTAGTTCTTGTAGGTCTTGAGGTCGACCTTCCTCAGGTACGGCGCGCCATCCATGCTGACCTTGACGTAGAGGAACCCCTGGCCCTGCTTGGCCTCGGCATCCTCCTTGTTGCTCTTCAGCTGGTTGGTCGCCATCGTGTTCTTACGGTAGCTGCGGATTGGTGGCCATCCCACCACCTGAGCCCTGCACAACACATCACATGGTACTCAATTTCACAACCACACCACAAGGAACTAAGGAAGTGATAGATCACCATGTGCTCTACTGTTGTGGGAACATAGAAGTAAATTCTAAGATCAGCAAAAGAATTCGAACAAGGCAATGCCAGATCAAAAGAAGTGAACAAAATGCAGTAGAAACAATGGCCAAAAAAGTTGATAAAGTTAGTAACAGAAGGATTTGAGCAAAAACAAAAAATAATGCAAGAGAGCTCAAAATTAAAAGAAAAAAGGAGAAACTTTGTAAACTAAAAATTTATAGGGAAAGAGAAAACTGGAAATTTAAAAGAACTACTTACTGAAACCTAAAACTTTTTTTCCCTCCATCACAGCCCCAGACAAGCCAAATTCCCACAAAAAAACATGCAAAATTAAATTGGAACCAAAAAGTCCGGAAAGAGCCTCTAGACACAAAACTTTTGCTTCCATAAAAATCGTAAAGACTCCTACAAAAATAACACCCTAAGAAAACAAATTTGCTACAAAACTTGCAAATGTTCCATACCACCGAACCCAACAAGATTTCCCCAAGAACTGACAAAATTCTCCCTAGCACCCCAAATTCCCACAATTTGCAATCACTCCCTCCATCAACTCAAAGTCCCAAGAACGACGAGAAAATCCCAAGAAGGCCAACCCCGCAAAGCCCCAAGATTTCTTCCCACGATCCACCATTCTACCTACTTCGCGGCCGGCTGCGGCATGGCGGCCACCTTCTTGTCCTCCTCTTCCTCCGCCATCTTCTTGCCCTTCCCGGCAGCGGCGGCGGACGGCGGGGGAGGCGCCTCGTCGGAGAACCCGCGCTTGGCGCCCTTGGTGGGGAGTAGCTCTAGGGTGGTGGCGGCGGCTGCGGCCGCAATGTGGCGGTACGGCGATTCGGAGCCCGGCAGGCCGAGGCGGAGCTCGGTGCCCTTCAGGTCGTCGGCCTCGGCGGCGGCGGCGGCATCAGCGGCGGCCGTTGCGGCTGCCGGCGGCGAGAGGCCTATGTAGTCGAGCTCGAATGGGGGCGACATGGGGAGCAGCAGGACATGAAGCGGACGGTGGGAGAGGTGAGGTGTGAGGAGGTCGATTAGTGTGTGCGTGTAGGGAGAGAGAGTGGGAGTGGGAGGGGTGGTTTGAGGTGAAGCTAGAGATTGTCCAAACGGTCGGGTCAAACGGGCTGGGCGAAGCGTCACATTATTCGCTAGGTTCCAGGGGCACAGTTCACTCATCTCTACTGTGTTTAGATTGGCACAACGGCACGACCCGTTTACAACTGAATATCTGTCGCTGGGTTGGAACGATGGTGATGGCGGTGGCACTTGTTGGTCTGGCTGTTCTTACTGATCTTGAACATCCTGCTGTTTTTGTGGCTCTGTCTAGCCACGTCCATGTCCACGACCTCCTACATGACCTCCTCTGCAACCAGCTCCACGACCTCTTTGTGAGACTTCAATAGCGATTCTAGCGATTCTTCAATAAAACTCTCAATCTGTATACAAATTATCGCCACCAAGTCACATACACACCTATCGCTTACCTCCGCCGTGCATTTGTTTCCTCGCCGCCTGTCTTCTTTTCTCTTGTTGCTTTTTCCCCTTTTACAAGACTACAGACCAGTCACTTGTTAACCCAGTCCATCCCGACGAAGCGTGGGTTGGGCTTGTGGGCTCGCCTCCCCTTCAACCTTGGGCCTCCAGTCATCAGCTCCTTTTCACTCTTGTCTGCCGCTGCTCCCTTCTCTGGTTTCCTTGCTTGTGTGTTGCTGACATCTTTCCCTCCTTGACAGCCAGCTTGTCCCCAAGCTGGAGCTTCCGAAAACTGAGCCTTCAGCGCTTGTTCATCCTCCTAGGTCGCCATGGACGCCGGCCAAGAAGACCAATGCACCAACAATTGAGGAATTACTTTCCCAGCACGACTGCATAGCCGGCAATCCAGAATATGCAAAGGAAATTGCAAATGCTAATCAAGGTCAGGAATGTGAGCACTGACCTGGCAAGGCACTCCTTTGGCCGGTTTGAGGAGTGATACATGAAACACCGGATGAACTGAGCTTGTCTCCGGCAGTTTAAGTTCATAAGCTACCTCATTGATCTTGCGAATAATGGGGTAGGGGCCGAAATAGCGGAAAGCTAATTTGTAGTTTGCCCGAGGCGCCACTGATGACTAGGCATAAGGTTGAAACTTGACATAAACCATGTCTCCTACTTCGAAGGTGCGCTCGGATCGATTTTTGTCCGCCTGTTGCTTCATGCGTTGTTGAGCACGATGAAGATGGAACTTCACCAAAGCATTCATCTGTTCACGGTGAGACAACCAGTCTTGCAAATCTGTGGAAGTGCACACATTAGTCGTATCAATACCAAAATGATTAGGCGCGTGACCATACAGAACCTCGAATGGTGATGTGTTCAGCGCTGAATGATGACTTGTATTATACCAAAATTCCGCTAAATAGAGCCATTTGATCCATTGTTTAGGGCAGGCATGCACAAAGCACCGAAGATAGCTTTCCAAACACTGGTTAACTCGCTCAGTTTGTCCATCAGACTGTGGATGATATGCACTACTCATGTGAAGGGAGGTGCCAGACAACTTAAACAACTCCTGCCATAATAGACTAGTAAAAACTTTATCACGATCGAACACTATGGCTCGTGGCATTCCATGTAATCGATACACATGAGTCATATACACTTGAGCTACCATGAGGGCTGTAAATGGGTGAGCCAAAGGAATAAAATGGGCAAATTTGGAAAACTTGTCAACCACCACAAAGATGCAGTTATGAGAATGAACTCGAGGTAATCCTTCAATGAAATCTAATGTTACTGTTTGCCATGCATGTTCAGGGATAGATAGAGGTAACAGAAGTCCAGGGTACTTAGCTCGATCGGGCTTGGTCTGTTGACAAATATGACATGACGTGACAAATGTGTGAATCATCTTTTTCATAGCAGGCCAGGCAAACAACGCCTTAAGGCGACGATATGTTACTGGAAAACCCGAATGACCACCAATAGCACTATTGTGAAGTGCCTGCATCAACTTGTTTTGGAGGACAGAATTATTGCCGATCCAAACTCTTTGTTTGTACCGAAGAATGCAATCCTGCAGACCGAAATTTGGAACTGACTGTCCAACTAACAGTTTAGTCAATATTTTCTTAGCAGCTGGATCATTCTGATAACCCTGAGCGACCTGTTCCAACCACACTGGTTTACTGATAGATACAGCAGTCACAGCCAAACAAGTATCATGATTATCCCCTTGAAAATCTGGACGTCGAGATAATGCGTCGGCCACCCGGTTTTCTTGTCCCTTCTTGTACTGGATAGTAAACTGAAGACCAAGGAGTTTAGTGATAGCTTTCTTTTGCAGCGGAGAAGTAACCCGCCGGTCTAAAAGATGAGTTAAGCTTTGGTGATCTGTTTTAATCACGAATGGAGCATGTTGCAGGTACGGCCGCCATTGATCAACCGCAAACAAGATGGCCACAAATTCCTTTTCATAAGTAGACAGACCTTGGTTCTTTGGTCCAAGAGCTTTACTGATATAGGCAATAGGGTGATTATTCTGCTGTAAAACAGCACCTATTCCTTTGTCACTTGCATCCGACTCGATGACAAATGGTTGAGAGAAGTCCGGTAATGCTAGTACTAGTGGTGACGCGAGAGCTTGTTTAAGAGCTGTGAAAGATTGTTGAGTTTCTGTAGTCCAAATAAATTGTTGACCCTTACGCAGAAGATTGGTTAAAGGTTTGCTTATGACCCCAAAGCCTTGGCCAAATTGCCTATAATACCCAGCCATGCCTAAGAAGCTTCTGATATCCTTTACACAGGTCGGACTTGGCCAGTTCTGTATCACCCGGAGTTTTGATGGGTCGGTAGCCACACCCCCAGCGCTGACAATGTGTCCAAGGAATTCCAGTTGGGATTGTGCAAAACAACACTTAGAGAGTTTTAGATGCAGCTTATGTTGACTCAATAAGTTGAACACCTGACGTAGGTGATTAATGTGGGCGTCCAAAGTGGGACTATACACCAAGACATCATCAATAAAGATGACCACACACTTCTGCAACAGAGGGGCCAACACAAAATTCATGAAACCTTGAAGCGTGGCGGCGCTCGGTGAGGCGAAGGACATAACCTTGTATTCGAAATGGCCATTGTGAGTCTGGAAAGCTGTTTTGTATTCATCACCTTCCTTGATTCGAATCTGATGGTATCCAGATCGGTGATCCAACTTGGAAAATATCGTCGCCCCAGCTAACTCGTCCAAGAGTTCATCCAAAATAGGCATGGGATACTTGTTCTTCACCGTATGTGCATTCAACCTTCTATAATCTACACACAGTCGCCATTCCCCATCCTTCTTTTTTACCAATAAAGCCGGTGATGCGAATGGACTTGAGCTATATTGAATTACCCCAGTCGACAGCATCTCCTGCACCTGCTGTTCAATTTCATTCTTCTGTTGTGGAGTATAGCGATATGGGCGCAGACGAAATGGTTGAACACCTGGCAGCAAGGGAATCGCATGATCAAAGTGTCGGCGAGGAGGTAAACCAGTTGGTTTGTGAAACATATATTCAAACTCCTCCACCAATTTGGTGACGCTTGGATGAGTCACTGACTTAGTGATGTTTTCCTTGACCTCTGAAAGAGCTAAAACCTGTTCAACAGCATCTTGCTTTAGAAGTGCATCCAACTGATTGCCATGAATAACAGGAATCGAACTTGTTGATCTTTGTATAGGAATGATAGTGTTTTGAGCCCCCAATGGATCTCCATCGGACTGTGCTTTTCAAGCCAATCCATTCCCAGAATGATATCGTATCCGCTCAAAGGTAACACTTTCAAATCTGTCATGAAGGAAACTCCTTGACATAACCAGCTGCATTCCGGAATAAAACATTTACAGTTCAATATTCCCCCATCTACCACTCTCACTCGAATTGGTGTAGGAAGCTTTTGAACTCCAGGCATAAGTGGTAGCAGATGATGGCCAATATAGCTGCCCGAACTTCCAGAGTCTACCAACATGAGAACTTCTTGACAGTGCACCGAACCTTTGAGACGAATAGTTTTGCCCCCTTCCGAACCAGATATAGCTTCACATGAAACAGCTAACACTTGCTCCTCATTCGGATTTTGGTTGGTGAAATCTTGTGGACAATCTGGAACCTCTGAGTTTATGTCCTCTTCAACATTCCTTGATAAAGCCCACATTTCTTCAACCACATGCAAGGGCACCGTTGCAGCGCATCGATGTGTATGCCCCCAGCGTTCTCCACATTTGTAACACAACCCTTTGGCTTTACAGTATGCCATGAGTGCAGACATTCGATTATCAGAAGGTCGTGTTCGCGGCACCGATTGGTGTTTCTTGTCCTCCGATGTCGCTATTAGCGACGGTCTGGACGTCGTAGGTGGCGGTGGAAGGGGCATCGCCATTGGTCGATTGAAGGATCGTCCAGAAGTAGCGACCTCACCGCGACGACCCTCACGTCGGGGCTGAATGGTCAACACATCCTCCTGCAAAAGCGCCAAAGCACTAGCAGTATCTAGATCCTTTGGGCGTTGAATGACAACAACAGAACGAATTTCATCCCTAAGTCCATCAATAAAACGAGCAGTAAGCAGTTCAGAGTGTAAAGTGCTGTCATAAGCTAGTAATTGATGCACTATTTCGTCAAATTGTTCAGTATATTCAGATACAGTACCCGTTTGATGAATATGAAAGAATTTACGAACTAATGATCCATGTTGATCTCTACCAAACCTGTTAGCCAAGGCTAACCCCAATTCTTCCCAATTCATGTTAAACACTTTGTTATCCATAGATTGCATCCAAAAAGTGGCCGGTCCTTAAAAATTTAGGGTAGCTAAACGAACCCATAATTCCTCAGGAACAGAGTAAAATCCAAAGAAATTTTCACAACGTTTTTTTCCACAATTTAGGGTTGGTGCCATAAAAAACCGGCAAACTAATGTGAGGTAAATTAGCCCCCAAACTTTGAGCCACAGATGCAAAACTGGAAGCCGACAGATTACTCGATTGAGGTTGACGATGATAGGTAGGAGTCTGAAATTGGATACCTGTGACCGGAGGAGGCACCAGGGTGTCTCTCGCCTAGCGCCGCGCCGGTGGAAATGGCTCTCACGGTGGCCTGTTGGCCCAGACGTCGTTCTGACTTGCGATCCTTCCAGATGAGCGGAAGGAGACGTTCCAAGTTCACCCTTGGGGTTGGATGAATCAGATGGAAATTGCACCAAGACTCGCTCGATCTGCTGCTTCAGATCGGCAACGGATGTGTGCAAATCCGTCACCCTATTCTCCACCTTCGGTTTCCACGCTTCAAGTTGCTCGTGATCCTCCGTTAACTTCCGCAGCGAGTCATCAACACGCCGAATGTATTGTTGCATATCGGCGACCATTGATCTTGTCTCGTCCTCCTTCTTGCTATTCTCCTCAAGCTTGGCCAAAATAGTGGTGAGCGGATCTTCGGCCCGAGGCGGTGCCATGGATCTAGCCCGGGCTTGTAGTCGAATGAAATGGTGGTGCTCCGCCGCCAGGATTCAGGGAACCGGCTCTGATACCAGATGTGAGACTTCAAGAGCGATTCCAGCGATTCTCCAATAAAACTCTCAATCTGTATACAAATCGCCGCCGCCAGTGTATCGCCACCAAGTCACATACACACCTATCGCTCGCCTCCGCCGTGCATTTGTTTCCTCGCCGCCTGTCTTCTTTTCTCTCGTTGCTTTTTCCCCTTTTACAAGACTACAGACCAGTCACTTGTTGACCCAGTCCATCCCGACGAAGTGTGGGTTGGGCTTGTGGGCTCGCCTCCCCTTCAACCTTGGGCCTCCAGTCATCTGCTCCTTTTCACTCTTGTCTGCCGCTGCTCCCTTCTCTGGTTTCCTTGCTTGTGTAAGTTCAAGCTCCATTAGTTTTGGTGATTGGTTTAATATTAATGTTTAATCATTGTTTAATGACAAATCTAATCATTATGAGACTAACATATTTAATTGAGCCTTATTCTTATTAGTCTCATATTTGGATGGAAAATGGAAAACCTAAGGTATGCACTTGTATTCACTCTATTGACTTAATGCATAATTAGGATTCAAGTTAAAGTATGAACTCTTCCATTGCTTTAGTCCAAATAGGTGCATTATGTTCCTAATTTCATATACTACATAAATGCACACATCTAGGGGGAGTTTATAATTTAACTTGTTGTTTCAATAGTATTGATCCATGTCTTATTACTAAATAACATATAAAGGATCAAGATTTTGAAACAATCATTTGAGTATATGAAACTTGTGTAGTTATATATATATACTCATATCAATTTAAATGAGTTTAAATTGAGTTCGATTGTCTTTCAATCAATCAAAGAACATTTCATCATGTGTTGATGGTGTCTTTTTGTTGATTAAAGACAAGCGAAAAGTTCTTGAGTATAATGAAGCATTAGTTGCATCAAAGTACTCAAGACAACAATTAATCTTTCAACTTAATTTGGGTTGTGCTCAATCGATCTTGGAGGCATCCATTATGTGTTAATGGAGTGCGGTGATGATTGAGACAACCGTGTTTATTGGACTAACATCTTCCATGAGTTTTGAAGTAGGTTGAGTCCAAGATGATAAAGAATCGGGAAGAAGAAGAAGTCATCATGTGTTGATGAGCTTCAAGAGGTGATCCCAAAGTAAAGAGAAGAGCTAGAAGGTTCATCATGTGTTGATGACCAAGAAGAAGAAGATGTGATCCTGGAGAGAAGATGATTGGAAATCATAAAAGCTCTAAGTGGATCGCTAGAGGCAAAGGTATAACTAGCTAGGGCTAAGGATGTGTTCCTAGTCTTTTACCGATCTCGGTGTTTGGTTGGGAGACCGGGTTGCTAGTTAGGTTGCCGTACTATTAAGAGGGGTTGAGTCTTTTAGCTTGAGCTTCATCATGTGTTGATGAACTCAATTCGGTTCACTCTAGCTCACTCTCTTGTTTGATTTTTGCTTGGAGCTAAGTTTTGCATGTGTCGCAAAAGGAGAGAGCTCAAGCAATTTGGTTTAAAGTGGTTGCATGGATTTAGAGATTTGCATGTGTTGCAAGTAGAGAGCTCATGCACTTGTAATTGTTGTGGTTGCTTGCATGGTGCTAGAGATTTGCATGTGTTGCAAATAGAGAGCTCATGTTTTGGTATTGCTTGGAGCTAGGTTTTTACATGTGTTGCAAAGAACAATGCTCAAGCATAAAATTGGTTTAATGAGTATTTGCAAGTTCGTTGTGCGAATAAACCGAGGTCTATGAGTCCAGAATCCCGAGAGCATGTGAGTAGGGCTTGCAACGGGTGTTTGCAAGTTGACTGGGTCTTGTGTTGACCTTCACATGGCTAGGGGGATTAATCTCATAGACTCGGGTTTGATTTGCTTAATACGTTTTGCAAATAGATCTTGAGTTGTTTACGAAATGTGTTTTCGTTAGTTGGATTTGTTATTTGCAAATGTGTTTTGCAAATGAACTTGAGATTATAGGTTCCGATCCTAAAGCATGTGAATAGGGTTTGCAAATGTGTTTTGCAAATTGACTTGATCATGTGTTGATCATCACATGGCTAAGAGGATTGATCTCATAAGTTCTTGGTTTATTTGCAAATGTGTTTTGCAAATAAGTTGTGCTTAATGAGATTCTTTGGAGTATGTGATTAACATATGCAAATGTGTTTTGCATAGTGTTGTGATCATGTGTTGATCCTCACATAGCTCCAAGAATATATCTTTAATGGTTTGGAGAAAAGTTTTGTGTAAAATGTGTTTTCTCCTCGAGGCGGTCGTCGTATCCTCAGAGGCGGTAGCACCGGGGTCCGGTGCTACCGCAGTTTGGCCGGTAGCACCGGGAGGCCGGTGCTACCGTCTCTCTGGCCGGTGTGATTTTTTCAGAGAGAGGTGTTTTTGAGTTCGGCCTGAGGCCGGTGCAACCGGGGTTGAGGCCGGTGCTACCGCCCGAGCGGTAGCACCGCTCCCAGTTGGCCGGTGCTACCGGTTTTCTTGCAACGGCTAGTTTTGTAGCCGTTGGCGAGGAGGCCGGTGCTACCGGTCCCAGTAGGGCGGTAGCACCGGGTTTGCTGAGTTTTTCCAGATTTCGCCCCTAACGGCTAGTTTTGGCTTGGAGGCTATAAAAGGAGGCCTTGGGGGGCATTTGCTGGTTGCAAAAATTAAGTGTGTGTTCTTGGGGGTGAAGTGCATGTGTTGCCTTCTCCAATTTGCCTTTTGAGCTAAGAGTGAGTCCTAATTGCATGTGCTGCAATTAGGAAGTGGATTGAGAGCCTCTTGTGCATGTGTTGCACTTGAGGAGGATCCTTGTGCATGTGTTGCACTTGGTGAGGTTCAAGCGGAAGGGCTTGACTTGTTACTCTTGGAGGTTGCCGCCTCCTAGACGGCGTAGCGACGTCGTGCGCGGGAGCTCTCAACGGAGGTTGTGAGAAGCCCCAGCAAAGTTTGTGAAGGTTGGAGCTCGCCTACCCGAGAGGGAAAAGGAGCTACCACTAGTGGATTCGAGGTGGGTGCTCAATTCGTGGAGTCGGTCCAATTGTTTGGGCTAACCTCAACGTGGACTAGGGAGACCGCAAGTCTCCGAACACCACGTAAAAAGTATTGTGTCTCTTGTGCTTGCATTGTGTTTGTTATTTATGTTCAAGCAATTCATATTTATAGAATTAAATTGATTGATTGCTTGTCTTTAGAATTGCATATTCTTGTTAGAGATATAATAGTTAGTGCACATAGTGAGCCTAGTTGTTTTAGGCTTTAATTGTCAAAACCTTAGTTTATCGCTTCCGCATTAATATTTGTTAAGGTTTTGGTATTAGGATAATTAGGGGTGAATTGCTTTGTAGAAATTAGCGAGAGAATTTTAAAAGCCGCCTATTCACCCCCCTCTAGTCGGCATCCTCGATCTAACAGCTTGTGTGTTGCTGACACTCTTCCTTGACTCTCTATCTGAAGCGACGACCAGAGATAGGTTAGCAATAGATAAAAGGAAAAATAGCAAAAGATGAGAAGACTAGAGAGGTAGCAATTTCAAGACCAAACAAGCAACAATACTCCTAATGAAAGGTGGCTGCAACGCAATGCCTAAGGCAAGTGTACAACACACCCAACAAACAAGCAAAAAAAATCCTAATACACTCGGACTATACGTTACTAAGCCAAAAAGGATAACATGCTCCAACACTATTGAGCACTATTAACTTATCCTATATGGGAGTCTTTTCGAGCACTCTTTTAGCAACTTGATCTTTCCAACAGCCCTCCACTGGTCTTGAAAAGAACATGGATCATCATCTTCCTTGATTTGGATTTTTGCAGAAGACCCGAGGATTTGGGAAGTTTCAAGAGATAATATCAAATTAATTTGTTTTAAATGATATTTCAACAAAGGAAAGGAGTAAGAACCTAAGAATGAGATGAGATGAGATAATCTATTTCATACTAATTCGTTGGTTTGATTTAGAAAATAATTTTGAAGTTCTTGCTAAGAAGACAAGACTAACTAGGGATGCGACCTACAGTCAATATTGCTCTGATACCACCTCTATCGGGACCGAATTTCCAAATCCGAACGCTCTGTATATAATCTGTGTTAGTCCAAGAAAAACTAGCACACATAGTGGAAACAGTGATAATAACACATCCATATCACGAATCAAATAATATCAATTAAGCAAAAGGGTATTAGCCTTATGGCCAATTATTACAAATAAACAGCCTCATAGCTTGAGTTCAATAAGAAGCAGCGGAAACGAAATAATAGCAATATGATAAGCCCATCCATTTGCCTAACAGGCAATCGACTGGGGTACGCGTCCTAGCAATCTGGATCACCTTCGTCGTAACCACAAGCAAAGAACTCGCAGTCACCTTCAGCTTCTGCGCATTCCTTTGTAGAATGTGGGGATATTGCAAGGGTGAGCACAAAATGTACTCCGCAAATCTTGGAAACATAATGCATGATAACTATATGCAAGGCTAAACAATTGAAGGCATAATATGGCTCTTTTAGTATAAAGCAAAGTTTAACTGTAAAAACAAATAGTAATTTCATAAAGCATCATTTGACTAAAATGTAATTGAATAATAACTAAATTTGAAATGATAACTATAACAGGTTCTATCTACTTGATTGGCTCCATCTGCTAAACCATAACTCGAGAGTTCCATCTGCTCACGGATTCCCAAACCATCATTTTCATTTAAAATAAATCCATAAAATCTACAATGTACAAGCGTGCCTCGCCTGCCCTTGACCATGGGCATGACTACTTAAGTAGTTTTAACTCTGCAGAGTGTGTACAGCTTTACCCACAAGACATGATCGTCTCTTGTTGCCATGCAATTAACACACTTCCTTTGATGTGTTGGTGTGGAATATAAGAACCCTGGTACCCTCATGACAAGCCCAAGAGGGAGGCCCAGAAGATACTCCCCGCGTCAGGCCCCGCTGCCGTGCGCAAGGGGACATATCCTAAAGGAAGTTAAACTTATATTTAGATATGATAGATACGGTTGTAATCCGAGTCGTTAATAGGGTAGATAAAGATGTAAACTCTATCCTATTAACTGACTAGAATCTTGTAACCGATCGGAATCTCCAAACTGACCAGGACTCTGTAAGCCGCCCCACCCCCGCTATATAAGGGAGAGAGCGGGCAACAACATAGGGATCCGATCATCCAAGCATAGAGCAATCAAGCCATAGAGCCTAGAACACCTCATATCGCCCAGAGCATATTGTGCTTTGAGCAACCCCGGATCCAAGAGATCCATATAATCCTAGCACACAGGATTAGGGTATTATCTCCTCCGCGAGAGCCTGAACCTGTATAAACCCCTTGTCTTGTGTGACCTTCGAGTTTGAGATCAAGCGCCTACCCCATAAATTCATTGCCGACTACAAAAGTCGACAGTTGGCAGAAAGATCATGACAAGGCCTTTACAATGTACAACCCCACTATTAACCTCGCCCGCTAAGGTTTCACCGCCGATGGGTTCTAGCTGCCCAGTTAGAAGCCCCTTCTTGCGCCTGCATACATCTGGAATCCACTAACTGTTAGTGCTATGCCCTTGAGGCAATCATTTAGATGATTGTAACATGACTATGTTTATGAATAATAATATGATTATTGGTCCAATGAATGTATATCATTGTATTGATCAACAAGTATGTGACTTGCTTATGAAGCTCTTTACTTATTGATATAATTCGATAAATATCTCTGATCGGATATCATCGTATAGGACAACGATGAATAGATCAGCACATGTAGTGATCGATGATCATGCTTCATAGATCATGGGATATAGAGATATCATCTATACATTGTGGATGCATGTTGAAGAACATGGGTTAGATAGACCCGCAATTGGACACTACGAGAATGTTTCATTCTTATGTGTCATCAGTGTATCTCATACCTAGTAGATGTATGATCCTTAGACCTCAGATTGTCATATTCCCTACATGTGTAATAGTTTTCCTTGGGGCTATCAAACACTACTTCCTAACCGGATAGTTATAAAGGTAGCTTTCATGTTTACTATGAAACGTGCAGAGGGAAGTGACCAGTCAAGATGGAATTTGCCACTCCAATGAAACGGAGATATATGACAAGGCCACTCATGTGATATGATTAAGGAAGTGCATGGCCATGCCGTGATTGAGGAGTCAATCACAACTTATTAATATATCACGGATACGAGAGATGGATTGAATCATCAAAGGATGACATGCTTCTCGCCTTGAGTTCAATCTTCATATACTTGGCAAAGGGATTATTACATGAGTACTTTTGATAGGTTCTGTCCGATTTGATCATAGTATGTTTGGGAGTTGGCATACTTTGCAAGGAGCCGCTACCAACTATTGGATTGAAAAGGAGTTTTTCGAATCCATATCCAAACGTACGTGAACCTGCAGGGTCACACACTTAATGGGCTGGGACGCATTAATTTGGATTGGATCCGTAATTAATGGACATCGTGGATTTAGCACGCTGATAGGCCTTGGTTTAGGGTTTCATCTCATGGCTATATAAGGAGGGGAGGGGGGTGGACGCAGGGTGTGCTTTTCGCACGGTTTAGAAGTGATTCACTCGAAACCCTATCCTCCTCTTCTCGTTGCCCCTGCCGAGCGACCAGGTGCTTGCACACCGACGCACGGCGTTCCATCCCTGGACGTGTGGACTACTGCGGTGACGCTGCTGCGACTGCGGCGTGGGAGGACGATCCATGACGAGGCGAGGACGATCCGCTCCATCGACGCAACGACTGCGGCGAGGACGATCCACTACATCGACGTGCGAAGGATTTCGCAACTGCGCATCTAGTGGTAATCTTATCTGTGATCCCCTTCTTGCGAGTAGCTTTCTGGTTACGCGGTAGTTTTTTTTGTGCTAGTGTAGCATATCGCGTTCCTCTTCACTAACTGGCGAAGCTAATTACGAGACGCACAAATTAGTTAGCCAGGTCGTACCCATATAGACTTGTGGTTGTATGGTAGTGCTTGGTCCATGATAATACATGCTTCGGTCTTTACTTGACTAGGGCGGAATATTCACATACCAAGGTCTCGTGCTTCTGCACGCGCCAAACATCCATCCGCCCTGGTCTAAACCATATTTTCCACTTTATTTCAATTAAATAACAGCAGCAACACCAATTGCCGCGACTTCACAAATAAGTTTAAACAACGATTGAAATGATTCCCATAACGGCATAATACCGAAAAGTTTAAGCTGGACTAAGCAATTCTACCGTCCCATTCTAATCTACTGGTTATCACCAAATAAAATAGCTACTATCAACTAGGGTGACAAAGGTTCGACTGATCAATACCAATGAGGGTATAACAAATTCTGGTATTTAACTATACGCTAAAACTATATTTAAAGTACATTGTATAAAGTAAGCATGCATAATTTAAAAACAACATAGGCATTTTGTAAATTTGGGTTCAACATATTCAAGGAAGACTTGTCATAGCTTCCACAAGAAAGGCTTTTCGGTTCTCTTTGTAGTTCCACTGCTCCGGTACAGTGGCTATTTGTTTGTCACCAATAACTGGACTTTCAATCATATATCTTAATCCCTAAAAAGCGATCATTTTGTTATAAAAATAGGCTATCTTGGTATATTATTAATGACCACGTCAAATTAAATACTAGAAATATTTATATTACCTCTATAAGCTCAGTTTTGGCTTCTGCAAGCTCTGCATTCACCCTGCGCTCCTCATTAAGGAGTACATAGTTAAGAGATTCAATATCTTATCTATGTCTTTCAGTTTTTGTTTCATCTCATAAATCTTTTCTATCAACTCAGACTTTCCTTTCAATTGTTTTATCTCCACCTCAAGTTTTTGTTTAGCATCCAACAACTTTCCATGTCGTATATCTTCTTTCTAGGCTCCATTATATATATGTGTGCAATTTACAGTCACTGAGACATAAATAAATATATGATGAATAATTGTAGGATAGAGTGCTCTCAGATGTCGAGCTACTAAAGGTTAGACCTTCAACCTCCTCGCCACAAGGTATAGGGCTGCTAGAGACTAATCTCTTACCTCCACTGCACCAGAGTCATATAATCAAAATTGAACTAAACAATTAACTAAGCAAATAAGGCCTTGATCATCAAATCTTACCTTCCAAAATTATGCATAGTTCGTCCAAGGAAGTATAAAGTATTTAAAGTTAATTTCACTATTTAAATGATCAAAAGCAGATTACAAACGGGTCGGCCAAGCAGGTATATCAACAACTGACTAAATAAAAGCTATGAACAAAGCAAGCTAAGCAATCATAATCAGTATATTCAAAAATAATAAACGAGTATCAAATTAGATACTTAATATGATGATCAAGCTCAAAGACAATGAAATAAAAGCAATACTTTCTAGCATTAACAGGAAACAACTCTATAGTTCAAGACCACATTAGCTACTTTAATTATTTTAGTTCATCAATTGACCCATAGCATCATTGAGCATACAACTGGCAGTGATCCACTATTCAAATGATCAAAACCAGATTATGAATAGTTCGGCCAAGTAGGTATATCAGCAACTGACTAAACAAGGACTATGAACAGAGCAAGCAAAGCAATCATAATCAGTATATTTAGGCAGAGGGGCACAAAGGCACTGTGGAGCCGGGGAGGCCAAGGGGTGACACGGACGAGGCAGAGTTAGGGGCACACCACAGGAGCTAGGGAGGCGGAGAAGCGATGCAGGCATTATGGAGTCGGGAAGGTCGAGGGGCGACATGGGCGAGGAGAGGTGAAAGGGTGATGCAGGCACCGTGGAGCTGGGGAGGCCAAGGGGCGTGCGCGTGCGAGGAGAGGGGGAGGGGCATGGTGCGGGCAAGGAGAGAACTCATTTTTCATAGAATAGAGGGGAAGCCGAGAGGTCAAGTGCGAGTTGGACGCCTCGGCTTTTGGTGGTATTGAAATGCATCGAGAGGAGAAGCCGAGAGGTCAAGCACGAGAAAACGTTTGGTATTACTATCTTGATCGGTTCTAACTTTAAAAACCGATCGTGATGACTATAATCACTATTGGTTCTGACCATAGTATCGATAGTGATATATATAACATCACTATCGGTTCTGACCTCAGAACCGATAGTGATGACGATGGTCATCACTATCGGCGCATCACTATCGGTTCTATGGTCAGATCGATAGTGATATTTTGTACCATATTTCTTACCCACGCCGAATCATATATCACTATCGGTTTTTTTCCTGAAAAGTTGAGAACTGACCCAGATGAAGAGATAGTGTTGTATCATTCTGTAGTAGTGATACTATACTAACCAATCCCAAATTAGTGTTACAATAGTTACCAACTAGTAATTAACCATCCTAGGGTTACAAGGAATAAGGGTATACATCCAACAAGTTGGAATGATAATAAAGGCCTGCATAACTACTCACAAGAATAGTAAAATATTTAATAATTAAAGTAGCATGCAATAATTTAAAACAAATATAACTCTTGTAAAACTGGGTTCAACATAATCAAAATACACAACTTGCCTTAGAATGCTCCTAGTTGTATCCTTGAACAAACTCTTCTACATTGTAAGCTTCTGAGGCGACAACGTCTATGCAAAACAAGCGACGAAAATAAGTAAACAACAAAACAGAGGAACAAAGAAACTCCAAAAACCAAATAAAATACAATGAAAGTTAGAGCTCGATTTTAGATGAATTTAGAAATTTGAACAGACTCATTTGGAGTTCATATGAGAGAGAACAGGCTTTTAGAAGATTTGTTGTGAGAGAAAATACTGGAAAAAGGAGAGAAATGAGAATATTCTAGGAATATTCCTGTGGCTGAGATTGATAGGTGGGACCCATGGCCTATAGACTGAGTCCATGGACATGGTTCACAGGTCTACAGTGGACCAGGTTCATGAAAATAGTTATTGACAAGCTGTAAGGACCAAGTTGGCCTAGCGGCGGGGGGTGAATAGGCAACTTTAAAACTTTTAAATTATTATGAAAAACTTTTCTCAATAAAAAATAGAAACGGAAGCAATTAGTATAAAAGTTCAGCACAACACTTGTTCAAGAAAACTTTGTAAGAAAGGGAATTTTGAATGACAAACTATAAGAGAATAATGAGCAATAAAAACAAACACAGCAGAACACAATGATTTTCCACCGAGGTTCAGAGATCACTCCTACATCCCCGTTAGAGCACTTCCTCAGAAGTATTGCTCCACCAAACAGCCAATCTCAATAGCTTTTGGTTTTCCACTATCTTGACTCTTTCACTACTCCAGTGAGGTGAGTCTCAACCTTTCACAGAAATGGTGGCCTTCCACAATCACTATTGAATAGGTCGCACCAACAACTTCTCCAACCGTCTAAGAACAGCTAGTTCCAAGAGTAATAGACTATCCACAAGCCCTGTCTCTTGGTTCAGTAGCTAGATGCAAACTAGACTTAGCTTGGAGCAAGCACTCTAAATGCTCAGAATGAATGTTTGTGATTTCTGAGTTGAAACTCAAACTCTTGATGAAAATGAGGCTCAGGAATTCTAAAGATCAAGAGTTGTATAGGATTTGAATGATGTCAAAGATGTTCAGGATATCAAGATGTGAATGTGCAAAGCTCTCTATATCATGTTTGTGAACCCAGGCATTCTATATATAGATCCTGAACAGAAATAACCGTTACACCTACCATTTGCCCGTTGGGGGTCGGTAGGTTAGATGGGGTAGGTCAACTGCTACCCTTTTGCAAGAATTCTATGGTGTATGACTCATAAGTCAAACTACACACACGCTGGACCGAAAATTTTGGTCCGGGGTACAAAGGATAGAGAAGCTTTGTTGAACTCAGAGAGACCCATTTACGCCGGACCGAAAATATCGGTCCGTCGTACACATGCATTGTTTAGCTTTGATACCTGCAAGACAATGCTAGCGCCGGACCGAAAAAGTTGGTCCGGCGTACACATATTTTTGTTTCTTTTGAGTACCAGCAAATAACGTTTGCGCCGGACCGAAAAAGCTGGTCCGGCGTACATAGGAAAATGGCTGGTTTTATCTGAGTGAAACATGTTTGCGCCGGACTGAAAAAGTTGGTCCGACGTACACAAGGAATTCTGGTCTGCATCAGACTTTATATTTCTGGTTAAAATAGATCTTAACACATACTAGAATTTTATTTTGAGTGAAATTATAACTTATGCCAGACTAAATTAAAGAAGGAATTCAGATTGGTTCGACATATGATAGTTATACTTGGTTGAAAAAGAATCAATGCAGAATTCTTAACGCCGGACTGAAAAAGTCAGTCCGGCGTACATGGAGTATGCTTGGTGAAGATAATTCTCAGCGCCGAACCGAAAATATCGGTTCGGCGTACATGTTGTACGCTTGGTTGGAATTTTAACTAAGGTCTTTGAGCGCCTGAACCAGAAAGAAGTTTTGGTCCAGAGAGAATTGTTTTGGCTAAGAAGATAGAGCTTTGGATTTTTGAGTGAGAAATATGAAAAGTCCTATGCTCCAAGTAATCTTAGTGATTTTGCATATGAACCAAGATCATTTCTTATGTATAATCCCTCTTAATAGTACGGTGATTTTAACTATATGACTTGAATCAACTCCCAAGCCATAACTAGAAAAACACCTTAGCCTTGATCATCAAATCTGACTGTATCCTTTTTAGTTAGTCATCAACACCAAAACCTGTATAATAAGTATAATTTACACAAGTAGGGAGCCTAGATGCTCTCACAAGCAGGGTCACATCATAGACATCATTCATAGTGAATCGGGTCTAAGCAATTGAGATTTAGGGTTACAACGATTGGGCATCTTGCCTAGTAGTAGGGCTGACGTGGCACCGAACTGGCGCTAAGGTGGTGGCCATGTCAGTTGACACGTCAGTAGCGATGCTTGGGGACCGAAGGTCATTGGCAACGACGCTTCGCCAGTCGGCGGTGGTGGCTAAACTCGGTCCAAGGTAAAACAATTACAACGCTCCTGATGACAAAGTTTGTGTTCACCAACAACAACCGTGGCAACTGGTGGTCAGGAAGGAGGCAGTAGAGTGGTAGACTTGTGGTGGTGACGGGGCTTTAGTGGTGCTTCGACGACGTGGAAGGGCGCACCATGTAGAATGCGGAGAGACGAAGCTAGGGTGTGGGCAAAGGCGATGGATCTCACCAACGGCGATGAATCGAGCCGACGAAGTACGACAGCGGCACATGACTTCTTAAGCTTAGTCTGATGTGGAGACGGCACAATATGAGATGCCTCCTTGGGGTTTTGGAAGAGGGAAGCAGGGCAAACCTCGTCACGTAGTTGGCTCGGCCTTTTATACCCGGAGAAGGCGTGTTGGCGTGCATGACACGGGCTTTTATTTTTATTTTTTTTTCAAAACTATGCGTCCGAAAAAAAAATTAAGAAAATACCCCCCCGTCGCCCGTGTATGGGGCGATCGCCCCATACACGGGCGATTAGCCCCTGCGCCCAACGGCTCCAGCCCTGCGCCCAACGGCGGCCGTTTGGTGGGCCCCCCTATCGCCCCCTACATGGGCGATCGCCCCATGTAGCGGCGACGGGCTCCTTTAAAGTCACGCCTCCCTTCGCCTGAAAGACAAATACAGCCTAGAAGCCGAGCGAGGCAGAGAAAGAAGAGAAGAAAGGAAGAAAGAAAGAGAGAAGAGAAAAAAAAAAAAAGGTAAATTTTTGATTTTTTTTATAGTTATTTGTAAGAATTTTTTTAGAGATAATTGTAGGAATTGTTTTATAGGTTGCGTAATTAAAGTATCATTTAATATTTAGGACTTTGTTGTAGTATTTAGAAATTTTAGGATTGCGTAGTGTTTAGAATTTTAGAATTGTATAGCTCTCGTGAAATTTAATGTAGCAGTTACTTAATGTAGCATGTAGTATTTAGAAACTTAATGTAGTATTTCACTATATGCAAATTTAATGTAGTATTTTGTATGTAGAAATTTAGTTCAGTAGAAACTATAGGTAATATTTAGAAATTTAATTTATTAGGGTTGTGTATTACTAATTTTATTACGTAAATAATGTATTAGGCAATGTAAATAATTTTGTAGTACGATCAATGTACGTTTTGTAGATTGTATTTTAGAGTAATATTTTTCCGTCGGACGTTGCAGCATGTCGGAGAAATTGTATTTCCAAATATTTTATGGAGATGGGGAGATAGCACAGGGGGCGGATGGGGTGGATCTATCATCATTTTCAAGAGTCGTACGGGGCATATGTAGACCGAGCGATAGGACATACAGGGGTTTGTTGGAGTGGATGTCTCGGATGTTCAGTTTGGATGCCCATAGTGTTCGGTTGCAGGTCAGAGCAGTAGTGAGCCGAGCGCAAGACCATTTTTACGGAGAGTTGATTCCTATTAACTCGACGTCAACATGGAGGAGTTATGTTGGTTTTGCCGTAGAGCGGGGTTGGCCGCTCATGTTGTTGGTACAGTGCTACCCGATAGCTCCATCGGTGTCGCAAGTTCGTGATGTCGGGGTGGACATTACGGGGGAGGGGACGTCAAATGTAGAAGGATGCGAAGAGGAAGGCGGCGAGGAGCCCGGAGACGAGGAGCACGAGACTGGCGGTGGCGAAGGGACCGGGGGGGGCAGAGGAGACAGCGGTGGAGGCGCGAGGGTGGCCGACGAGGGGAGGAGGTGGGGACATTGTTGACCTGATGGAAGAAGAGGAGGACCGTGCGGATGAGGAAGTCCTCGATGGTGAGCACTGACGAGGAGGACAACGCCCCTGAGGTGCCTATCCCTGGTGCGTGGACCAATTACAATTTCGAAGACCTAACAATGAATGAAGGGAACATTGATGCATGGGAGTATCGTGAGAACGAGGTGACGGAGGGGGCCATATATAAAGACAAGGAGGCTGTGACGGATGCGGTGAAGCATCGGGCAATGTCTCTCCCAAGGCAATTCAGGGTTGTGAAGTCCAAAGAAGAAGGACTACGACGTGAAGTGCGTAGTTGATTCGTGCCCATGGCGGGTGCATGCATACCAGGAAGTGGAAGGACTCACCGAAATGCTCCATAGTGATTGAGCATAATCGGAAATGGAAGAAGCGGAGCAGGAGACCGCAATCGTCGTCCACTTGGGTGGCAAATGTGTTTTATGGTCGATCGTGGACAATCCCCATCCGCAGCCTCGATCTATTATCACACCGTGGAGGAGAGGTTTCAAGATAAGATTAGCTACGCAAAGGCATGGAGAGCAAAAGGACACTCGAAATACGGTTCGGGGCGACGAGGCTTCAGACGAGAATATTCCCCACTTGCTCGTGGCAATCGCACATAGGAACCCCGTACATCCATCGACCTTGCGGAGTTTCCTGCGGGTGGTGTGTGCACCGTAAGTGGGTATTGCAACGTGCATTCTTCGCCTGGCGCATGCATAAATGCGTTCCAAAGATCGCCGCCGGTCCTTTGCATGGATCGGCACGTTCCTCACGGGAAGTACAAGGGCCGATTCTAATCGCGATCGCGGTGGATGCCAACAACCGAGTTCTACCGGTTGCGTTGGCATTCGTGGAGGAAAACACGGAGAGTTGGTACTGGTTCCTTGAAAGAGTGAAGCTAGCGATTGTTCTCGACAGTTCGATGTTTGTGTCATCCATGACCGACATGCGGGGCTGTTATGGGCGATCGTGGATATGCAACAAGGGTCCGCCGTCGTGGGAGCAAAGAAAGTGGCTGACACGAGGAGCAGGTGGTGCATGAGGCACATGGGTGCCAATTTTTTCCGCTACCATGAACAAGGAGCTTATGAACATGTTCAAGCGCTGTGCAAACAGAACCAACAGAGGAAGTTCGACGCGCTTTGGAAGACGTTGGGCGAACTAACGAAGAAGCAATCAATGGATCCCAGAGGTACCGCTTAGTTCATCAAGGAACCCGATGGTGTACCATGAGAAGGGAGAGGACCCCACAGCCTTGTGCGCGCGCCGATGCACTTCCAAACCTCCGGCGTAGGCCGGTACCAAAGATAAAGAGTTTCACCGATTGGATACGACATAAGCCTTTGGAGAAATGGTCCTTCAGATGACGAGGGCGGCTCGCGTTATGGGATCATGACAACGAACTCCGCGAGATTTACAATCGGGTAATGAAAGGCACCGATGCCTTCCATCGTGGGTATAGTTGAGGGTGTCTTATTAGGGACACAGATATTTCATTGAGCGATACAAGACCTCCACAAAGATGTATGTCGGACAATCGATCGTCAGACTCAATCAGTTGTGTCTACCTACATGTCCAAGAAAACAAGAAAGGCGCAGACACATCGGGTTACACCGGAGAGTGGCGTGGAACGGAGATACCACGTGCATCGCGGTGACCAAGGTCGCAGGGTGCCACCGAGAGGACTTCCATCCGTGCATACCCGAGCACCGAGTGCGAGTGCTCTCGCCAGAAACCACGCCTTGCCGCACTTGCCGTGCTCGCACGCCATTGCCGCAGCCGCCGACGCATCAATCTTGTCGTCCGCTCGCCTCCCCGCACTACTACAAGCGAGCGTTCTCAACACGTGGCATCACGAGGTGTACGGGTACCGAGTGGATGGATCGTTCACAACAGCCCCCCTCCGGACCATCGATGGGTACCGGACATCCGAATGTTGAAGCTAAAGGTCGGGCGTCGAAGGACAAGGCGCATTCGGAACGATATGGACAAGTCCGAGGCGCGTCGCAACCGTGGATAATGTAATTTTCCATGTTGTTCCCATCTTGTATTTTTCAATGGACTGGTAAGTTGTGATGTAAGTTGTAATGATCGATGTAATTTTCAATGTACTAGTAAGTTATTTTTCGCATCATGTAATTCTCCGATGTACCAGTTAGTAGCTACGAGGATAATGTAATTCTCGACGTTGTGTGCCTTGTCGAACATGTCCTTGTCTTTCGTATGTTTGTAATATGAGATTTTTTTTAGCTCTCTGCACTTCGGTTGTATTGTTTGATGAGTATGGTACAATTCGTTATTTCGCATTTCATTTTGTGTGCACATGTAATTACTGACAAATTTGTTGTATTTGCTTTGTAACAGGCCACGATGACGCGACCTTGCCCTGAGCTGCTGGATGTGACCGTCGATGCGACCCACCGGTCTAGGTACTCTGCAGAGGAGAACCGAGAGCTAGGGACACTCCGACCTCGGGTGCCCAACGAGCTGCTTCGTATCGACCCACGCTGGGTTCCACGGTAAGCTGCCAACGCTTGCACTCTTTACGTACATGTACTTACCGTGAATGCAATTTAACGACGCAATGCACTACATGCGAGTTGCGGCGGTGACTTACTTCCTCTTTGTAGGATGGTGGAGGAGGTGATCGCCTGTTAGCGGGCAAGGAGGTCCCGCGGTTCGGTACGACCGGTCCTCGCCGGCCGCACTCGTGGACCGGTGGAGACCGAGACGCACACGCTCCACCTCCGTGCGGAGAGATGGCTCCGACGCCGCAGACGCGTCGTACCTCTTAGGCCTCCCCGCGGGTCCGCGATCGTGCCGCACGAAGCCTCCGCCACGTGGCACACCGAGTTGTCCACGCTGCCGCCATGGTGCGGCGGCACCCTGTGCAGCCCCTACCGCCCTCGGGAGGTGAGCGCCACGGACCGACGAAGGCGTGGCTGCTTCAGTTCACGGTGAGTACCTCTTTCTTTGAGGATTAAAAGAGAAGTGCTAAGTTGCTGATAATGTTTGTTGTGAACGCTGCAGGCTCAGCTTCTCCACCCGCACGCGGAGGAGGCGGACGTGGCCCGCCACTTGGAGGCATACCTCTTGTTGTTGTTCGGTTGGGTGATGTTCCCATCCTCCCACGGGAACACGGTGGACCGTCACCTGATCGAGTACGCCCAGCACATCGCCGACACCCCATTGGATGAGGTAACACACTCGCTTCAAATCTCGCCTCGGTGAGCACGCCTAACTCCACCCTTGTAAACAGATGATGCAGTGGTCGTGGGCCTCAGCTGTGCTAGCGGCGACGTACCGAGGTCTGTGCGACGCCGTCTCTCGGCCGAGCACGACGCGACGATGTCGGGTTGCGCCCTACTCCTCGATTGTAGTCCCGGGCGCTTCTCCATCGGCAGACCTGTTGTTGACACGACACCGTACCCCGAGGGCCTTCACGGAGACGACCCGGTGGACTGGCCCACCATGGGCCACTACTGGGTCCGACGACAGGTATGCTCCCTCGTATCTTTTTCCCCACTAACGCACTTGAATAACCTTCGCCATTTCTTATTTCCTCGCAGTGGAGGTACGCGCACCGACAGGTGAGGAGGTCCTACTTGGAGTTCGTTCGGGAGTTCGACCGCCTCCACGACGAGGACGTGCGATGGACGCCATACACCGCGTACGATGTCCACGCTCGAGCACCTGACGGGGTCTCCGTGCTTTGCACGCAAGATGAGGCCTTCTGGCTCACCCGTAAGGTGCTCGTCTTTGACCTGTGTGTCGAGGAGTACTCCCGCGACCGAGTCTCTGCGGCGATTCGGCTGTTCGATCCTTTCCCTTGCCGCCTCGTCTTGTCGCGACGTGGCGCTCACAGGTACTTGCCCTGATCCTACTACTCCGCATCTTTGCGAAATTAATGTCGTGTGTACTTACTGTTTTTGCATTGCAGGATGACCCGGATGGGTGCTGCAGTGGGCACTCAGTTCGCGCACCGTATGCAGCCATGGGCCGTGCAGTGGGACGCCGCACTCGACGAGAGGGTCACCGAGACCCGGCCGTACGACCATGACATGTACGATCAAGACATGGAGTGGTTCGCCCCGCGCACTCGCCTCAGGGTGGGGTACACCAAAGACCGACGTCGCCTGGCGGCAGCATCGATGAGCGACACGCACCCTTCACGGATGTCCCGGAGGGACAATACCTCGGTAAGTGTCGCAACCGGCTACATGGGCACGCCTTTTCATGTAAATTACGTAATAACAATCGGCGTTACATGCGGACTCAGCTCATGGGGAGATTGAGGTGGAGGTCGTGTCCATGTTGACGCCTATGGGGGCATACAGTGACCACCGCCGAGTCCGAGACAGCTTGGGCTCGGGTCCTCGATAGGATGAGGCGGTTGGCTCACAGCCACCGCCGGGCGCGCGAGACGCCGGGCGGACGCAGCGACACCACGCCCTGCGCCCCAAAGACTCGCCCTACCCGCGGTGCCTCATCACGCTCCCACTCAGCTGCAGTGGGGACAGTGGGCTCAGGAGGCTCCCTCCGCGTCTCACCCTAACCCGCCGGTTCCTCGCTACGCTCCCACGCAGCAGCAGTGGGGACAGTGGGCTGCGGAGGCTCCCTCGTCGTCTCGCGCCCCAGCAGGACCCCTGGGTGGTTTCGACGACCCTGTGGACGACGAGTTCGACCTGGAGGAGTACCTTTCGACCGACTACCTCGACCCCTCTCAGCTCTCGGAGCGCGACCACGTGGCACGCCCTCCGCCGCCACACTACTTCTCACGCTGCGCCGCAGGCCGCCTAGGAGGGACGTTCGTCGCGTCGCCACTCACCTACCCCACGGGCGGATCAGAAGCGTGGCCGTGATTGACTTGTTGTACGGATGTATTTTTGTAATGGCTTTACGTTCAGCAGCATATTGTACAAATCTCCGAGTTAGTAACATGACAGCCTTATCACTTTAAATTGTTCAAATTCATGTATGCATTGCTTGCCTATGCCACACGACGTGACAACACACTAAAGTCTCGGTGCACCTATCGCCTCTAGTAGGGGCGATCGCTCCATACCCGGGCGATATCTGGCCTTTATAACATTCGTTCTCACAAGCGGTCTCGCAAAGAATACAGGAAGAAAGAATAGAGGGGTGAGGAAAAAAATTCAGGATCAATCGAAAATGCCGAGGCGTGCAAGTGCAAAGGGAAAGGGGAAGGCAAAGGAAGAAGCAAGTGCATGCCCGCGCAATTTAGCGTACCAAGATCTCTTCCTACCTCGTGGAGTCAGAGCACCCATGTGTATGTGCGGAGATCTTTGCAGCTTGTCCGCTCTTGGGAAATTTCAACTTGGAAGAGGAGGTATTGAAGTGCCGCACTTCGCCTTCGATCCGTCGGAGAAGAGCTCAAGGATCGCCGCATGGTAACAATCGTCTCGTTACATAATATTTGTGAATGAAACTTTGCTAATTTACGCTTTCATGCAATACCTCCGCCATCGTGTGAATTTGAGCAAGGGGTTTGATACGAGATCAACCCCGAGGACCAACGGCTTCTTGACCAAGCCAACCGGCAGACGAGTTCACGCGCGGCTTCAAGAACAACGCGATGTCGCACGCGAGGAGGCACGAGGAAGGAAGCGGAGGAGAAGGAGGCCGAGAGAGAGGAAACGGAGAGGCGCGGCGTGCGAGAAGCTCACGAGGCATGGGCGAATGGGAAGTGGCCTCAAGCACTCGAGAGACGTTTGGTGTTAACTTTGGTTTTCTTTGTTCGTGGTGCTCCTTTCGCTTTAAGTCGTAATAAAGAGCGCGCCTAACCTTAAAGTGTATGCTCACCGTCCAAGGGCTCAGATATGTCCCATCGCTCCAGCTTGTCCCAAATGATGTTATTTTTGTCCATCAAGATAGGTTATAGCATTTTAAGTTCATCGATTTGATTTCATCGAGTTTGACCTCGTTTATAAAAGATACGGCCATTTTGATGTTTTACCGATTGCATGTTCTGACAACAATAAAATAGTGCAACTTAAAGTGACATCTAAATATTTTTACATAATTATAACCTATGCAAGCCCAAGAATGCAACAAAACCGGTTCTCACAAATTTTGAGGTCCTTCGACATTATTCTAACCGCTCAACAATGAATGTTATAAAGGGTTTAAACTAGCCATCTTTGATTCAAAATGCAATCATATTTAGATATTTTTGCAAAAATGAAGTGCATAAGGTTGTAGTAACTTATTCTATTTATTTCATGATTTATGGATCAACACACATTATAATTCCTTCACAATCCATAGTTAGAGCCTAGCATTCGAACTCAAATAAAAATATTTTTCTGCAAACAACATATGGATTTTTATTTTACAGTCTAATTCCTCATTCCAAAATTTAAATTTAGAAGTAAGTTTCATTTAATTTGGACACTCCTAGCAAAAGTTATGAGGTTCATATTAAAAAAGCATATAGTAATTACAAAAAAATACTTAAACAAAAACTTGCAAACCCGGTCGCCCCTGTCTACGGCGACAGGAGGGCCCACCCCAACGGCGGCCGACGGGAGCAAACGGCGCAGGGCATATCGCCCGTGTATGGGGCGATCGCCCCATACACGGGCGACGGGGGGCATTTTCGTAATTTTTTTTTCGGATGCATAGTTTTGAAAAAAAGAATAAAAAAAATATTAAAGAAAAAAAATTCCTTGTTCTATGGGGAAGAGAACTAGTGCGCTAGGGTTTTGGCCAGGCTGGGCCTGGCTGAGGCGAGGATGTGGGTTGCTGGGCCAACCGGAGGCAAGCCATGGAGAGGTGGGGTAGCTAGCGGGCGAAGCAGGGCGGCCTGGTGATTGCCGGGCCATGCGCACCATGCAGGAGAGAGAATGGGAGTAGACTAAGAGAAGGTATCGGCACACAGAGGATTAAGACTTTTTAAAAAGATTTCCAAATTTTTGAAAATCCAAAAATCCAAATGAGCTCAAATAAATAGCAAATGAACTCGTAAAAATATCAGAAAATATAGAGAAACCCCTTACAACACAAGGAACTCAACTGGAATAGATTTTCATTTAATTGAGATTTACATTATTCAAATTAAATATATTCAATATTGGAAATTCCCGGGTAAGCTTTATTTAACAAGGAAAATTGGTAAAAATGTTTAGGGGACCTCTTCTATACAAAGAAATTTTTAAAGGGTGAAAATTGGGATGTTACATTATCTCCCAAAAAACTATAATACAATTGTGAACAACAAGAAGAAATCAATATTTTATCATCTAAGGGGACACCACAAAGGTCATCGATTTTTTTAAATGCGAGTTCTTTAATTTTTTTGTCATGTATGTTTTTTTTGTTTTATGGAACTTCTTGGTATTTCCAAAGTTTCTGCACTTTTCAATATAACTTTCTAAGCTTGAGTTCCCTTTGTTCATTTGTCAATTTGTTATAATAAATAATAACGTGAGTTTTTTAGGCTCTTTTACGTTGATCAATGCCTGACTAAACCAGCGTAGTACACAACATTGCTCCCATAGGTGATTTGCATTCGATACCCTGTATTCTTTTCTCTTTTTTTTTTGGAATTACAAGAGATGTATACGTATATATTCACATGATTATGCATGCACACACATTGTTTTCTTAACACACACCTAGAACAACGGAGGCCAGTGATAAATCCATAACCTCACATAGCTTCTGTTAAAATGTACTTACATGTGTATAAAGACGGATACAAAAATTTTAACTTTGACAGACAGCGTCGTACACCTACAAGTCTAACATCCCACCAAATAATAAAAATGTTGGAGGTGGTTCTAAAGTCTTCCTAAAGGACATCCCCCTCCCCGTGACTTCGCAAAAAGGAGTTCCCACCTCCCCGAAGGACTTCATCTCCTCTCGAGGGATGGAGTGCTTGGTCCCTTTCCCATCCACGAGGGGTTGAGCTCCAACGCCCGAACCCCTAGGTGTGCTGCGGGAGAACTCCTCGTACCCTTATGGGCATGCTACGGGAGTTCCACTCATACCCCCACAGGCATGCTACGGAAGATCCCCTCCTACCCCCACGAGCGCCCCAAAGGAAGTACTTGGGGTGATCTCGGGTCCTGCAAGGGGCCTTGCCTCACCCCCTATTCACAGGGCCCATAGTGAAGAACCCCGATCAAAGAGGGCGCCCCTCAGGTGCCCGTGGAGATAGGCGGGCATCCTCGTGCCACTTGGGACCAATCGCCGAGTGGGGTCCTTGAGCCCCCCGTAGGACCCTAAGGTTAGAGGTCCACCCCCACAAGACGATGACATGGGATCCACTACTCACGGGAGTGATCAAGATGCTCCCGCTTAAGCTATTGTAGTAGGGGTAGGATGGTATTTTTGTAATAGGCTGGGCGTCTATAAAAGCCAACCCCAACCCATACCTGTAAGTCGAATTCTCAATGCATACAAGACTTACAGCCGGTGTGTCCCGGGAGCCTGAGCAAGGAGACCTCTTCTTCTCCGGGGAACACACCGACAGGAGTAGGACGTTTGCTTAGCGTCCGGACCTGTATAAACCCTTGAATCTACTCTCTTTCTCTCGTGGATGTTGGTCTGTGAAACGGCCAGCATCCGCTCACTCTCATGTTCCGTTTCCAAACATACAGCAAAAAAGACGATTGTTGCTACTAAAATCAAAGATGGTGGATGATAATAGTACTTTTATACACAGGTTCTTTCTTTTGTTTATACGGAATGCTTAATCTCGGATTCTCAATTGTTAGCTAGGACTAAATAGGTACAAGCGTTAATGACGCCAAGCCAAAACTTCAATTATTCGGTGGAGGTCAAATTGCTGGGTACGGGTAAGCTACTTTAGGGAAAAATCAAAATTTTTTATCGTGTAACTGAGTAATCACTGCAAGTTATAGATCACAGAATTACCACTAGACGCGCAGACCCGTAGCGGAAGTAGAGTCGATGTAGCGCGGTGGTGCAGATATAGTCGTACTAGCCTCGCGCCTCCCTAACAGCTCCTTGTGGCTATCACAGGTTGCGGATCGTCCTAGCGTTGAAGCTTCGCAGCAACACCTTCAAGGTATTCACACGTACGGGGCAGGAATACCACGCGTCGGAGTGCTAGCGCTGGCTGCGTGGTTCTGAATGGAGGAGGGGTGGTGGCTAGGGTTTTTGAAATTCCGAATTCCTGATATGTTTTTCCGTGTGTCTCTCTATCCACAAAGCCACCACCTCCTCCTTTTATATAGACGTCCCATAACGGGTTTTAACCCTTGAAACCCATTAGAAACTCTAAGCCTATTATAACTCGGATCCCTATCCAAATTGGTTACAGCCCCTTAAGCGTGCGATCCTATAGGTTCACGTGCACTGAGACATAGCTGGAGTACCCCTATCGATCGTTGAGTACTCCTACTCGACTATCGGGTATACCTACTCGACCATCAGGTATACCTACTAGACCATCAAGTAATCGACCAATAGTCGATAGCGGCCCTTTGCAGGATTTACCGACTCCCGAGTACATGTAAAGATCGGACAAATCTCAACAATGTCATATATGCATTTTCTTTTGCCTCACGATATTGGTCAAATCCAAGGCGAGTTGTTGTCATCCTTATTTGGATGACTCGACCACTCTTTCTCGACGCCGTGACTCGGATTCCCCGAATACATTGAGTTAACTTTTTAACTCGATGACTCGAGTAACTCTTTACTCAAGTAGCATGGCTATGCATTTCTAGAATTCGACCACTCAAGAGGTCTAGAGATATCTCTCCCGTTGTATGGAGGGGTAAATCCTATCTTAATCGATCACGCCTCGCAGCATGTTTCATGACAAACCCGAAAGCTATCTTTATAACTACCCAATTACGGAGTAGCGTTTGACGACTCCTAAGTAAGCCATTACGCATCTTGAGAACATGCGGCAATCTCAAGTCGAAGGATATAGCATACACATCATATATGAGACGAACTGATGACATGAAATAAAACAACGTTCTCGCAGTGTCTCATAGTGGGTCGATGTCCAACACCATATTCTCTAACATGTGTTCATATTATTGGTTTGATATCTCCATATCTATGACCCGTGAAATATGATCATCGACTAATACATATGCTAGTCTACTCATATGTGTTATCATATGATTATCGACTAGGGATCCCATTTTAGAATGAACATCATAAAGATACATACAGAGTTTCACAAACAAGTCACGGACTTTGTTAATCAATATCCATTATGTTATTCAAAGAACAATCTCATAGTTCATGAACATTTATGGAAATATAATCATTTCTATGATTATCTCTAGAGCATATTTCCAACACAAATATGTAACTATATTTTTTGTGTGATAATTTCCTTTTAAATTGTGTACTGTATTATAGACAATAATTCTCAGAGGATCCATATATAGCCCTTGAACGCCGCTGCCAGCCTGCTAGCACTGGTGATAGTCTCGTACTAATCACTCTTTTACTAAAGCCTGCAAGTTTTCTGTCTTGTGGTTCATTTGAGTCATGGAGCGAGCCGGCCAAAAAAAATTACAACCGGGTCCTTTTTTGAAAAGAAAAATTACATATAGGTCCTTTTCCCGAAAAAAATTACGATTAGGTCCTTTTTTCGGAAAAACAATATATATTACATCTAGGTCTTTTATGCGTTTTTAAGGCTTGCGCTCGGTCCTTTTACCAAAAGAAAGAATTACGATTAGGTCCTTTTCGGGAAAAAAACTTTCGGGTCCTTTGGGAAAAATATACATTTTATTTAGGTCCTTGTTGCATTTTTCTAGCATTACGTTTAAGCCTTTTTGCGGAAAACACAAAATCCTTTTTAAGTCCTTTTCGCGTGTTTTCTCGATTCACGTGAAGAGCGGCGCCCGCGGCGTGGCACACCGTGTACAAGTTTCTAGTTATCATGTACTGTGTGCGCAAGGCTGAACGATCATCCTTAGTAACAGTAGGAGTGACGAATAATGTCTGCATTTTTTTATTTTACCTGTTTGAGACTAAACCGACACTCTAGGGACAGAGGAGCATGTGTACTACTTATAATAAACAAAAAAAATCGAGTTCTAAACAGAAAAGAAAAAATTCATAAAACGCCGCTCAAAGATCGTTTCTTACCATATTTTTTTCTTGAAAGAAAACGTAGATACTTCGTACACAGACTCACAGAGTAGTGAAGTTGATGACGTGTTTCTCGTCGGAAAAAAAAATGATGCCGTGTTTCCTGGCACAAGCGCGCACGCGCGAACGATCCTGTGCGGCCACTTGACCCATCCTGCTGGACAACATGCATGTTGTGCACATCCGATCCCTAGTCCTTTTCTTGTGAGAATGGGCTGGACCGCTGGATATCGTATCATTGTTTATCTAGCTCGCTGCATTTCGTTTTTTTACAGCAGCGAGTCTTTCCGTGGTATTTGGACGTCGTCCTCCTATGGTTACGCAAGGTTTGAATTTCGTTTTTGATGATATCTAGGAGGGGAGGTGATCGAAATCCAAAATCTTGCCGAGATATTAGAATTTCAGATAAATCTTGAACGAAATATAAAATTAAAAATTCAAATTCGGTTTTTTTTGCCCGGAGAAAACCGAAATTTCAGCCGAAATTCCCGTAATCTCGGTGAGATTTCGGTGAATTTGGCCCAAACGACGTCGAAAATTTTTAATTTTTTTGGAGGTTCCTGACAAACCAGTGATATTCTCATATAAATTTCAGATGGTTATCAAGAATGAGGAATTTTTAAAAATTCAAATATTACTGTTATCCTGATAAAACTTTAGCCGACAAGTTTGAACCGAATGAAAAATAGAACAAACCACGTTAGAAAATTTTGAATTTTTTTGTGCATGGTTACGATGCATAAATAATATTCCCATAAAATTTTTAGATGATGATCAAGCTTTATGAATGTTTATAAATTCGGATAGTGCTACTTTCCTGATAAAAACCTTACCTGCAAATTTCAACCAAATGAAAAATAATTCAAACCATGTTAGAAAATTTTGAAACTTTTTGTGGATGGTCCTGTTGTATCATTAATGTTTCTATAAACTTTTCCTATGATAGTAAATCTTAAATAATTTTCAAACATTCTAACAGTACTACGTCCTGATAAAAGCTTGATGACCAATACATATATTTACTTTAGTAATCATAAAAGGTTTAGAATTTTTCAAAATTTTACATGAAGGTGCTAAGGAAATTCTTAAGATCACACTCTAGTGAACTTATAAAATTCTTACAAGGGCACTGTACCATTTATGTTCTTTCTATTTTTTATTTTTGAAATATAACAAAAGAAGTTCAATGCATACATAGATTTCATTGTGAAAACAAAAAAAGTTGAAATTTTTTGAAAATTTTAGAGAATGGCACTGAGGAAATTTTTAAGCTCTCATAAAAATTTTGGATCATGATCACAATCGAGAAAATGTATAAAATTCTGATAATGTTACCGTCCTAATTAGGTTCATTCGGTTTTTGATTTTTTTAAAGATAACAAATGAAGTTAAATTATTTTAAAAATTGTTATGTATGATCCTACACTACTAAAGACTGTGTTTCTGTCGAAATTTTAAAACGTCTCAAAAATTAGGTTTTTCAACAAATGTTCATGGAAGATGACTTTCTTATGGGTTATTGGACCAAATCCGGCCATAAAAAGTCAAAAACCGATAAAAAAACTTGAGATTTGGCGAAATCTCACCGAAATTTTTAAGATTAATGTAGCAATTCAATTTTTTTTACCTGGCCGGGATTTTGGAACCTGTCCTTTGCTGGAATCCAAAATCTCTACCGAGATTTCCTAGATTTTGGCGGTTTTTTGAACCTTGGTCGTACGTGCTTCTGCAGAGCTAGTCATCTCCTATCACTACTACAAAAATATCTATATAAGACACTACATCATAGACGGTTTTCAAAAACCGTCTGTATTAGCGCTAATTACAGACGGTTTTGCACTACGACCGTCAAAAGCTACATGATGTGCTAGAACCGTCTCTGATAAGCCAACATCACAAACGGTTCTAGTTATGAACCATCTATGATATATCACAAACAGTTCTTTAATATAATCGTTTGTGATATCACTCCCTTAGTATAAATAGGTCGACTCTCGCACAGATCGTTCAGTTATACGTAAAACTCTCCAGCGATCAAAACCCTAGCCGACGCTTCGTCTCACGCCATGGCGCCTTCCCTCGACCTCGCCAACGCCGCCAGCCTTAGCACCTCCATGGTCGACATCTCCCCCAAGCGGCACCTCCCCTCGGCCTCGCCAACGCCGCCAGCCTTAGCACCTCCCTGGTCGGCATCTCCCCCAAGCGGCGCCTCCTCTAGGCCAAGGTCAATTTTTCCTTCTCCGAGCCGTCGCCCCGCGAGGTACGTACCAATCCCACCTAAAATCCTAGCATATGTTCCATAGTGAATCCCACTAGGGCTACTGTTTTTCCTTCAAATATTGTTCCATAGCGACCGATGAAATGAATGAGCTATTTGGTCAAGATGGAGCACACATATTGCTTACATGCATCTTCTAGAATCTATATATATGCATAATGTGTCTCGTGACAAGAAAATATCGTACGTAAAAAAAAATATTTGTGAGATGAAACATATGTCAAGAGCATTTGTGAGATGAAAAAATACATTTGTGATATGAAAAAAATACATTTGTGAGATGAAAAAAATACATTTGTGAGATGAAACATGTGCCATCTAACTTGAGAAGGTTATTCCATTTGTTGAGAAAAAAATACATGCATTTTACTGTGTCAATAGCATAATATGCTCATCACATTGCGCTTACGTTAACCAGAGCTTTTTTTGTCTTTGTAAAGCATGTGGTGTTCATGGATATATAGATACTACTGTATGTAGTTCTTTTTATTAGTCCCTGTGTATTAACAAATATGCTCTTCTAGAATTAACTTATGAATGAATGAGCATCGATGAGTCATCATGTTATACGTACAAGCATGCTCTCTTTATTTCTATATGTTTCTAATCCAAATTAATTGAAATCTGATTTGGTAAAATAGACGACATGGAAAAGCTGTTAGAAGCTAAACAAAAACTTGAGGTGGAGATCGAACAACTGAAGGGCAAGTCTGAGTTAACATAAATGATTTATGAGATGAAACAAGAACCAGAAGACAAAGATGAAAAATTTGAAGCTATTGAATCTCTTAACACGACACTTATCATTAGGGATCGCAAGGCGAATGTAGAGCTGCAAGAAGCTAAAACTAAGCTTATAGAGGTAATATGAAGTGTTATAGTACTGAATTCGATGTTGTTACTGTACTTAACAACATGATCACTTTTAATTTGTAGGGATTGAGAGATATGACTAAAGATTAATCGGTTATTGGTGTCAAACAAATCGGCACTGTACTGGAGTTGTGTAACTTCAGAGAGAATTGAGAAGCATCTATTGCAGAAGCTATGGCACATATGATGGAAGACATGAAAAAACTATAAGGTTTTCTTGTCTTGAACTAGAAAACAATGTGGTTTCTAGCTGAACACTTGCTGATATTTGTGGTATATCATATTTTGTTAATGTATTGTTACATGAATTATGAAATATTTTGTTATCATATTTGTGGTAAGGTCTTCTTGTCTTGCACTATGAAATAATGTTTTTCCTTTAACTCTCTTGGCAGAACTTCCATGATTAGTATCTAATGTTCAAAATTTTATTCTCCTTAGATATTTATGTAATGATATTTACAAGACACAACCAATTATATATTTTTCAATTCAATATCAAAACATCCTAGATGCATTGAGGCATTCTAAGCAATTGCATCTAGAGTACCACAGAGATATAATTCTATGGTACTCTAGATGCAATTGCTTAGGATGTCTCAATGCATCTATGATGTTGTCGATGATCGGAACCGTCGACCGCAGAGGGGAGATACGAGTAGATCGTGTGAGGGCGAGGCCCTAAGTTGTGCTCGTCTAGGAATGGCGCGCGTCGCGGGGATGTATGTCAGAGAGGAGGTGATGAACACGAGGTTTATACTGGTTCGGTCCCCCGAGGTCAGGTAACAGCCCTACTCCAGTCTTGCCTTGAGGCGAAAGATGTATATGAAGCTTGATGGGAGAATACAAGCGGGGCCCGAGCTCGGGGTCGCTCAAGAGTGAAGCCGCGGGTACGAGAAGGTCAGGTCGACCGCGCTTCGCCTTGTGTGTGTCCGTTTTTCTCTTCTTTCTTCTCTTTTTTCTCTTCCTTTGGTCAGGGTTATCCATCGTCTTTCTATAGTCCTTTGGGAGCTTCGCTACCTGGTCCCGAGGCTGATGTCAGGTGCCCGTGGCGAGTCGACAGGGGTTGTTGAGAGAAGTCCACGGTCGTTGTGAGCTGACGGGAGCCGTTGGGAGTTGACAGGAGTTGCTAGGCCCTAGTTCCCGTGCAGGGGAAGGTTTGGCATTGATCCCCACGCAGGGGAGAGTTTTTACACGAGATAAATAAAATATTACAAATTCCTTTTACCCCGGGAGATGCAGAGGTCGTGGCGTCGGGGTCGAGCAGGGTCTTTGTCCTTGCGTCCAAGCCCAAGCTCGCTGGACATGAGCTCGGGCTTGAGGAGTGCACTTTCCTAGGTCGGAGACGAGCCCCCGAGCTCGTGGAAAGCCACCATGAGGCCTGGGGGGATTTTTACATGTGGCGAGGGTACCGATCCCCGACAGCTAGCCCCCGAGGCTCAAGGGATGTCCCTGAAGTTTGGGACGTTCTTGAGTCTGATGTCCTTCTAGGAGGGATCGGCTCCTTGGTCGAGCTCGAAAGTACCTGAGGCTAACCTTTCACGCGAGAACCCCTTAGAGGCCTTTGATGTGGTCGTGCTCGGGAATGCTTGAGCTTTTGCCGTTCTGTCTTCAAATCGGAAACCGTGCCCGGAGACGCCCGGGCTCTGCTGCTTTGACTCCCTACGGAGGGGTTGAGGAGACGGTTCACGATGCCTCATTCTCTAACAGGGAGGATGGCATATGGCAGACACAGGACGCGATGCCTCGGACTTTTGGAGGGGAGAAAGTCGAGGAGGCGCGACCATGGCGCTTCGCGTTCCCTGCCCGAAAGTCTCGGCGTGCCTTTTGAGGAATAACTGACGCCAGCTGTAAGAGATCGAGCCTCTTTAAAACTCGAAGCCGACGCACACTTTAGAAATTCCCCATTCCTGCGCCGTGCTCTAGCCTTCTTGCTTGTCGCCTCTTTCTTCTCTGACCCGACCCCTTCTCTCTGAGCGCCATGGCCAAGTTCGGAAAAAGCACCTTGACTGTGGAGAGGATGAAGGAGCTAGAGGCGCTGGGACTCTTGGACCCGGCGACCTGGCGGCTCCCAGTCGGGGAGGCCGAGCCGCATCCCCGGGAGGACGAAATCGTGAGCACGAAGCAGTACACGCTCTTCGGGCTGCGGACCCCAAAGAGCGACTTCCTGGCGGCCGTTCTTGCACAATGCGAGATCGAGCTCGTCAATCTGGTACCGAACTCCATCCTTCTTCTTTCTATCTTCTCCCATCTTTGCGAGGGATTTCTGGGAATCCTTCCCACTCCCTCCCTCTTTTTTCGCTTTTATTCCTTGTTCCGCACCTCGAAGGACCCCGTAGTCGGGTGCATGTACTTCCGGCTGCGGACCGGACTTCCCTGCACTTTTCTTCATGTCCCGACCCGGGACTCCCTCGGGCCGTGGATAGAAAAGTGGTTTTACTTGAAGAAGGGCGAGGGAGGCGGGCTTGCGTACAACGGCGCCGCCGTGGACAGGAAGTGCGAGATCCCAGAGCCCGAGGAATCGACGACCGACCAAGAGGCCATCGCCGCCATCCACATTTGCGCGACGTGCGGTCTCACCTGCCAGGCAGTGGTTGTAGACTATCTGCGAGGTCGGGTGTCCCCTCTTCGAAAGAGGGTGCATCCGTTCTTCGAGATCCGAGGGAGGGACGACTCTACTCGGGAAGGCACCAAAGGTAAATTTCTCCGACCTTAACCTTCCTTGAGCTTGGGTGAATTCCTTCCTGACTGCCCTCCCCGTCCCCAAGAACGTCTTGAGGCGGAGCGGCGAGGTAATTTTTCTTACTCCCTTGTCGAGTTTGATCCGGGCTCGGGCTTTGCTCCGACCGTGTTGAGTCGTGCAGGAGAGCCGGGAACTCCTGGAGACGGCGAGGTGCCTACTGCCACTGCCCAAGCCAGGCAAGAGCAAGAAGGCGGACAAGAGGCCTGCCTTGGACGCCCCGAGCCAAGCCGTCAAGAGGCCTCACATCGAGTGAGGTGACCGCAAGATGGTAAGTCGATCTCGCTGAGCCTGGGGACGCTCGGGCTCAGTCCTAGCTTTTTGTTGTTTCCAATCATTCTCTTTTCTGACCTTCTCTTTGTCTCCTTGCAGCAAGAACGGGCAGCAGCTGCCGCCGGGCCGCCGAGTCCGCACTTGGCGCCGCGGCCGCAAGGTTCTCGGGGAGAAAACGCTCCCCCTGCCGCGGGGCCCGATCTTGTTTTAGCTTCGTGATGTAGGTCTTCCCCTTTTCTGGTCTTAGCGACCATTCTCGTTACAGACCTCGGGCGCCCGACGGGCGGTAACTTTGGTCGTTGTCCAGGGCGAGTCTGAGGACAAGGTGGAAAGTACGGGGGACTATCTCTTTGTCCCCTGAGCACGCCCACAGCTAACCCGACCTACCGTGACGCCTACAAGGGGCGACGCAGCCGAGGGGTTCGACCAGGGGCCCCTTGGGCCAACTGCTGGTCGGGAGGGAGCTACTGCAGGGGCCGGGAAGGAGGAGGCCTTTGCCGCCGGGGCCGACACCACTGGGGCTGAGGCGATTGAGGTCAAGGCTCCCTCCGTCGGCGAGGACGAGGTGCCCGCGAACACAGCCGAGCACATCGAAGCATCAGGTACGCCAAATCTCCTCATTCATCGTTGCCTTACCTTTGGGTTTTTGTTTCCTTTACGACTTCTATCTTCCCCAGCAGGCTCGTCTCCGCCCGCGCTGCCCTAGGTCCCGAATGAGGCGGCCCGAGTCGATGCTCCTCCCGATGTCGCCGACCCCGCGCTAGAGGGGACCACTGAAGGGAGTGCATCGACCTTCCCCGGTGACCGCGCGAGCCTCGAGAACCGTCTTCAGGAGGTTAGTCGAGCTCGAGCCCATCTTCCTTCTCTCTTTTTTTTTCTTTCATATATATGGTCATTGTGACCCTTCTCCCATGTTTCTGCAGGGCCTAGGCCTAGTTGCAAAGTGGCTCGAGGTCATGCGCACCCACGCCGGCCAGTTTCGGGTGCTGTGCGGCTTGGTCGAGGATCGCGATGATTATGTCCTCGGCCTCGAGGAGAGCGCGACACGAGTGCAAGAGGAGGTTCAGCAATTGAAGGCTGAACACGCCCTCGAGCTAAAGATGGCTGTCGAGGCCGAGCTGAAGTGGTCGGCCAAGGCTCTCGTGAACGTCCGCGAGAAGGCCGAGAAGACCCTCGAGGCCAGTTGCTCGACGGCCGTGGAGATCATCGAGGCTGCCCGTGCGGAGGCAGAGGTGCTCCGTAAACAAGTTGCAGAGCTTTCCGCCATTCTCGCGAGCGCCTCTGCCCAGCTCGGGGAGAAGCTAGGGCGGGTGACCCGGGTGAGGAGGAGCGCTCTAGCCCAGCTTCAAGAGGAGCGGAGCCGCGTCGCCAACGCCGAAGCTGAGACGCTGGCCTCGAGGGCAAGAGTCGCCGCACTCGAGCAGGAGAAGCTTGCTCGTGAGATGGCCGACCTGTAGATAGGTCAGTAGGTAGGAAAAGGGGCGAGGATAACTCGACCCATCTTGTAAATGTTAGTTATGTAATATTTCGATTAGAAGAAATAAAATTCCTTTCATGTTCGAAATTGAACGCGTCCTTTTAGGACTTAGCCAGAAATCTTAGCTGAGGACTTGGCCTTTTCCTTATCGCCATGTCCTTGTCGCTGATCCGAGGCGCAAGAGTTAGTCATTGGAGCCCGAGGTTTAGCGAACATCCTTGACCTGAAAAAAGGGCTCAAGGCGGAGTCACTGTCATTGGACATGCCTTTAATCGAGGACAAACCCTGACTGTGGCATTAGGTCGAGATGGCCGATCGAGCCAGCCGAGCTCGAAAACACTCGAGCTTGGGCCCCCCTCAGCGGGCGGCCTCCAATTCGAATCCTACGACGGGGAATAGTCGGCTTACTGCGATAAGGATCGGCTTACTGTGATCAGAGCTTCCCTGGAGGAGAATTTAGAAACCACGACCTCTGAGCCTGGGAACACTTCAGGCTCGGTGTTAGGTCAAGATGGCCGAACCCGGAAACACTCGGGCTTGGGCCAAGTTTTGGGCGTTAGGTCGAGGCAACCGAACTCGAAAATGCTTCAAGTCTGGGGCTCCCTCTTAGGGCGGTCTCTAATTCGAAACCTGCTACGGGGGAATAGTCGGCTTATTGTGATAAAGATCGACTTACTGTGGCAGAATCTTCCCTAGAGGTGAATCTAGAGACCATGTCCTCCGATCCTGGGAACGCTTTAGGCTCGGGGTGCCCTTTGAGGACGACATCTGGTTGGCTGTCTGCGGGGGAATGATCGGCTTACAATGATAAAGATCGATTTACGGCGACCTCGACTCCCCGAGGTGAACCTAAAGACCGCGACCCGAGGACAAGGCACTCGGGGTGCAGGAAGAACATACATGGATACAGATAATGAAGGAAAACATCTAAGCATCTCGAGGTCAAGGAGCTCTTGTCTTGACCTCTGGTCCAAGCCCTACTACAGGGGGAGTCATAACGCGATGAGAATCGGCTTACAACTGACTCGACCCCTGGAGGTGGTCCTTATGGTCACGCCTCGAGGTCGCATCACCAGAGATGCGAGGAGACGTGAGCTCATGTAATAAAGAAGAACTTTTATTGCGATAAAATACCAGGTCAGGCCTCAGGCGCGAGGCGCTTACCGAGCATAGCCTCTGGCCTGAGCCCTGCCACAGGGAATAGTTGGCTTACCGCGGACTTGCTGATAACGCGCAGGTCTAGCCGATGTCCTCGACCGTGACGAGAGCAGGCTTACTGCTGATACGACCCCTTGGATGCGGACCTTGAGACCACGACCTGTTGTCGCGCCCCTTGAGATGCAAAAGAGGCGTCAGTATAGGCAATGAAGAAGAACTTTTATTGCGGGTTAATACTCATGCCAAGCATGAGTCCTGTGGCGTGAAAGCGAAGAGCGCTGCTCGAGGTTGCAATCCTCCGGATGCAAGGAGACAAACAGAGCGTTATAGGCCTGGACGATAAAACAGACCCGCTTATGGTAAATCAAAGCTAGGTCGGCTCCCCAGCTCGAAGCGCTTACCAAGGGCGGTCCCGGGAACAAGTCTTGCTAAAGGGGGATAGTTGACTTACCGCGACGAGAGTCGGTTTACTGCGGACGTGGCCCCTGGAGGCATACCTCGAGACCGCGACATTTGTCCGAGCAAGGGGCGGTCAGACCGAAGCCCGAGTATCTCGAGGTTGGGGAACTCGTGGGTGTGGTCACCAGAACTAGCCGTGCCACGGAGGGAAGCCGTGATGCGATAAGAATTGGCTTACTGCTGGCTCGACCCTCTGGAGGCGAACCCTGGGACCACGACCCAGAGCCACGTTGCTCGAGATACAAAGAGGCATAAAGGATGGCACGAGCACAGACGATAAAGAAGAGCTATTTATCGTAAAAATACAAAGGCAAAGCATCAGACATAAAATTTTCGAAGCTGGTCAATGTTCCATGAGTTTGCGAGTTCTCTTCCATCGGGCATAGCCAGTAGGTAAGCACTCGTGCGATCTGCTGAAACGACACTTTAGGGGCCCTCCCACTGCGGGGATAGCTTGTTAGTGCTGGATCGGTCCTGAATCCGCCTTAGGACCAGATCCCCAACAAGGAGCTCCCTGGGTCATACCGATCGAGAGGCATGCCTGCGAAGTGCTTGCAGGTAATGCGCCGATCGTAGCAGCACACGGCACCTTACTTCTTCCGCGAGGGCGAGGTCAAGAGACCGTTCTTGCTTGAGGTCGACCGAGCTAACCCTAGTGGTGCCCAACGTGACCTCGGAAGGCAGGACGGCCCCAGCATCGAAAACGAGCTGAAAGGGGGGTGTCCCCGTCGCTCTGCTTGGTGTGGTGCGGATGGACCAGAGAACGGTGGGAAGCTCATCCACCCAGGTCCGGCCCCGCCGCTCGAGCTCGTCGAAGACTCGCTTCTTAACGCCCTGTACGATTTGTCTGTTGGCATGTTCGACCGCTTCGTTGCTCTAGGGTTGACTTACCAAGGCATAGCAGACCTTGGTTCCCATGTCTTCACAGTATTCTTGGAACAGTTCGTTGGTGAACCGCGTCCCATTGTCGGTGGTGATTCTACAAGGGACCCCATACCTCGTGACCACAAATGAGCAGAAGAACCTTACCGCTGCTTGAGCCGTGATAGCCGAGACTGGCTCAGCCTCGATCCACTTTGTGAAGGTGTCGATGGCGAGGAATAGGAACTTCTTCCCCCCGACCGCCCGAGGGAAAGGGCCGAAGATGTCGAGGCCCTAGGTCGAGAACAGCCAGGCGAGGGGAATTGTCTGGAAGGCATAGGCCGACTGGCGTGTCTTCCGGGCGTGGAACTGGCAGGCACGACATGCGCGGACGATGTCCCGAGCGTCCTGGAGCTCTGTCGGCCAATAGAAGCCCATCCAGAATGCTTTCCGACCATAGTCCTGAAAGAAGAATGAGCACCGCAGAGGCCCGAATGGATGTTGTTGAGCAAGTACTTACCTTCCTCCAGGGTGACGCACTTAGCCAGGACACCCAAGGTGCCCCGCCAATATAATTGTCCGTTGACGAGCCCGTACGAGCCTGCACGGCGCTTGATTCTGCTGCTCTCGGCTGGATCAGGTGGGAGCTCGCCGAGGTTGAGGAACTTGATGATCAGGTCCATCCACGAGGGAACACTCTTGAGGAGGGCTACCGAGTCTTCCTGGTCGACGACGGACGGTGCCGCCAAGATATTGAGGATGACGTCCGACGGAACCTCATTATCAGATGACCCGAGCTTAGACAGAAGATCGGCACTAGAGTTGTCCTTCCTGGGCACATACCCGACCTCCAGGTCCCGAAACCACTTCTCCATCTTGCGTACCTTGGCGAGGTACTTTGCCATTGAGGGCTCCGAGCATTGGTAGTCCTTGTTGTACTGGTTGACAATGAGCTGGGAATCACCTCTTATGACCAGCCGGCGTACGCCTAATGACTTGCATGCTCGAAGGCCGACCAAGAGGGCTTTGTACTCTGCGACGTTGTTGGTCGCGGGGAAGCTGAAGTGAATCACATACTTCAGGCGATCTCCCTGAGGGTGATGATAAGAACACCAGCCCCTGAGCGTTTGAACGACCTCGACCCGTCAAAGAACATAGTCTAGGGGCCTTCTCCCTCGGTCTCGGGCTGAGAGGTGGGCTCCGCTGTCTGCTTGACTACGAAGTCGGCGAGCGCCTGTGACTTGATGGTGGGGTGCGCCACGAACCGGATGTCGAACTCGGCCAACAGCTCCATGGCCCACTTGGCGATACGACCCCTGCTTCTGGATTCTTCAGGATTTCGCCGAGCTGGAACCCGCTCGGCACGACCACTGCGTGCGCCTTGAAGTAATGCCGAAGTTTGCGTGAAGCCATGAAAAGGGCGTAGAGTAGCTTCTGGACCTGAGGGTAATGCTCCTTTGGTCCATGAAGTACTTCACTGACGTAGTAAATCGGTTGCTGTCGGCCATCTCGCTCGGCCACCAGGACGGCACTGATGGCCTGGGTTGCGGCTGCTCGGTAGAGCAGAAGCACCTCGCCCGGCTACGGGGTCGTGAGCAGTGGAACGGGTCGAGAGGTACGCCTTCAGCTCGTCGAAGGATCGCTGAGCTTTGGGGGACCTCTGTCGGGATCCGATTCAGAGAATCTGGACCCTCTGTGTATTCTGTGCTAGTCCAGGATCACGCTAGCACACACAGTCTTTACAGGGTTGAACATCACAGACATTCGCAGCGATATAATAATAAATAGTGCAAACATTTATATGAACTGAATTGTACGACCTTATGGTCTCCCTACATAAGATCAGCCACGCAGGGCTTACATTATCAGAGCAATTAAAAGATAACAGCGGAAAGCAAGTTAACTTCGTGGAAGCCTTCATCTTGCCACAGGCAACCTACTGGGCTTGCCCCCTAATTGTCCGGATCTTCAAAGTACTCCTCCTCCCAGGCTAGCGTAGACTCCTCCACTGATGTTGGGGTTGATAGGCAAGGAGGGGTGAGTACTCAAGGCACTCAGCAAGTAATGCACAGAATGCGGTGCTATTAGTACATGCAAGGTTTATTCCAAAGAATTAGCTTACTTGGTTCTTTTGCATCAAACAATATTTTTAAACTAGCTTCTTATTTAGATTAAAAGCAGTGAAATAGTTATATATAATGCTAAGTCCTTCAAACAGTTTTTTTCAAAGATTCCCAGCACACAGCTTTAAACAGTTCAATCTTAGCACTGGCACACAGCCACCCTCTCCACATTTTATTTTTGAAGATCTACCCCTTGACTGTAATCCCCGAGCAATGCTCAATACCGCGAGCACGGCTATTCGAATAGATTTGACACTCTGCAGAGGTTGTACACTTTACCCACAAGATGCATCCGCTCACCACACAGGTGATTGTCCACAACAAAGCTTTTCGGGAACCTCTACCTTAACCAAATAACCTCTCCGGTATTGTCTTCACTATCACTCCCCTCACACAGAGCTCAAGTATAGGACAGGCCAACACCGTTGGATGGGCACTAAGTCATAGCACAGGTACGCTCCCCCACACAGATACACCCCCGTGTACTGTCACCCCGAGGTATCAGAGGAAAGATATTAGAACCGTTGAAGAGCCAAGTACGAGCGGCACCGTCCAGGACAGTAGGGAGATAGTTGGCCATCACGGCCTCACTCCCGCCGACCGCCAGAATCGCGGTGGAGTAGATTGAGAGAAATTCGTCGGGGTTCTTGGTCCCGTCGAACCGCTCCATCACGGCGGGCTTGTCCGGGCTTGTCAGCGTACCCGATGGAGGCCGATGGAGTACGTCGGGAAGCCGTAGGCTGGAGCAGCACGGTTGCCACTGCTGGGGTCAGAGTCACGGTCAGCGGGGTAATCAAACTCGAGCCGACAGCGCACCCCACGTCGGCCTTGATGGTTAGGAAGAGCGTCATTAGGGTAGTGATGCGGGCGATCACGAACCCTTTGATGCCTGGGCAGAATGTCTGGAGAAAGGCCTCCGAAAGCGCCTCTACTCGAGTGAGCGCTGCCGCCACTCTGCTGATCGCGGGGATGTATGTCGGAGAGGAGGCGATGAACACGAGGTTTATACTGGTTCAGGCCCCTGAGGTCGGGTAACAGCCCTAATCCAGTCTTGCCTTGAGGCAAAAGATGTATATGAAGCTTGGTGGGAGAATACAAGCGGGGCCCGAGTTCAGGGTCGCTCAGGAGCGAAGCCGCGGGTACGAGAAGGGCAGGTCGACCGCGCTTCGCCTTGTGCGTGTACATTTTTCTCTTCCTTTGGTTGGGGTGATCCATCGTCTTTTTATAGTCCTTTGGGAGCTTCGCTACCTGGTCCCGAGGCTGATGTCAAGTGCCCGTGGTGAGTAGACGGGGGCTGTTGAGAGGCGTCGACGGTCGTTGTGAGCTGACGGGAGCCGTTGGGAGTTGACTGGAGTTGCTAGGCCCTAGTTCCCGTGCAGGGGAAGGTTTGGCATTGATTCCCATGCAGAGGAGAGTTTTTACACGAGATAAATAAATTATTACAAATGCCTTTTACCCCGGGAGGTGCAGAGTTCGTGGCGTCGGGGTCGAACAGTGTCTTTGTCCTTGCGTCCGAGTCTGAGCTCGCTGGACCCAAGCCCGAGGTTGAGGAGTGCACTTTCCTAGGTCGGAGACGAGCCCCCGAGCTCGTGGAAAGCCACCAAGAGGCCCGAGCGGATGCTTACACGTGGTGAGGGTATTGATCCCCGACAGATGTTTTGATATTGAATTGCAAAATATATCTCTGTGGTACTCTAGATGCAATTGCTTAGGATGCCTCAATGCATCTAGGATGTTTTGATATTGAATTGCAAAATATATAATTGGTTGTGTCTTGTAAATGTCATTGCATAAATATCTAAGGAGAATAAAATTTTGAACGTTAGATACTAATCATGGAAGTTCTACCAAGAGAGTTAGGGGAAAAACCATATCAGAGACGGTTCTGTTTGAAAACAGTCTATGATATAGTATCACAGACGGTTGTAATTAAAAACCGTCTGTAGTCTGTGATTACTTATCATTAGAGATGGTTCTATTGTAGAACCGTCTAAGACAAATGATTATCACAGATGGCTCGTAGATAGAACCGTCTCTGATATTAGGTTTACTGACGGTTTGGAAACCGTCTGTGATGTGCATCTTATCACTGACACATTTTTACAAACGGTTCAGAAAACCGTCAGTGATGAGGTTTTCGAACCGTCTGTGATGAGATTTTGTGTAGTAGTGTATGCTCTTTGTGTGTGGCAGAAAATAGGAGTCGCCTGTCGTGCCTTATGCGGTAGGGAAGGGGGTTATTTTTGCAAATGCATGCATGGGGTTTAGGTTTGCAAAAAAACGAGCTATCTCGGGCTAGATAAGCGATGATTTTTAAGTTTATAAGGTGTATTCTTTTGAATAATCTTATCCATAAATATAAGGCGTATTGTTCCATGCAAACTAGTGTGATGTTCCCTTTATGGCTCTAATATATATATATATATATATATATATATATATATATATATATATATATATATATATATATATATACACACACACACAGTAGGGCTAATCTGCGTTTATGCGCAGATTAGGCTATTCTACTCGTTGGCCACAATGTACAACTAACCGGTCGACAATGTACAGCCCAAAACTGCAACATAAGCGTAGCTATAGAATTCGTCGGTAATTTGTATCGTATTTCATAGTAAAAAAGTTGATGTGTATATTAAGAAGAATAGGTACAAACTAGATAAATTAGAAGGTGCCGAGAACACATTTTCTACATTGTATATGGATTTGTTTTTTACTTTGTTTCAGCCATATCTTTTTAGTGGTAGCTCCGATTCACGAACTAATTTCACAATTAGATTACTAACGATGAAAGGAACAAAATGATATCAGTCTCGCTCATAAACGTCACATAAATAAAATTTTACTACCAAAAATGAACGTAAATTTACTACTGTAAGAACATCAATTTATTACGGAAACGCATTTCTATTTAAATCAGAATGTGCGCTGAGTTGGTTCGGTATACAAGAGTTTGTTAGTCAGTTTTTTTAGTTAATTGCACACGTCCATTCATCTGTCCTTCCATGAGCCCGCAAACCCCTTTCAAACAGAGTTGAGATGTTACTCCGCTGCAGTTCAATTGCTCCTACAAATCAGAAATAACGAACTCTGGTAAAAAAATTTAGTGCCTATTGTTCGGTAGAAAGGTTTCTAGTTTGTAGGCACCCAGAAACACGAATCGATCCTCGCTCATACGTTGGACTCAGTGGTGACACCTATACTCCACTTAAGTGTATGATCACTGTCACCCAAAAATACCGTGCACGGAGTATTAACCAAATGGCCCTCACTCAAGTAAATATGAGCTACCTAGTTGCACCATACACACTTACATAACCAAGGGAGTTTTGATTCCATTCCGAACAACCGACCGGCCAAATATTACAAGTCCAAAAATAAAACACAGTGGAAATAACGAGTTTAGCAAAAGCGGGACAGCGGTATGCCCATCCCTACCCAAAGGCAACCGACTTGGGAAAAACCCAAGTTCATCCGTCAACAAGATCGTCAGTCCCCGGAGTATAATAAGCGTCATCGAGGCATTCTTCCATTTCGTCTTCTATATTATATTGATTAAGCAACCGTGAGTACACATATGTACTCACAAGACTTTAGTGTATAGAAATATTGTAAATGCAAGCTAGAATAAGGATTACAAGTTTCTACAGTAGTCTCATTTCAGCATAAAGCAGATTTAGTTTAGCAAGTGAATGTTGCATAAAACGGTGACGGAATTGTAAAGAGCATTTAATAGGAAGTTAAATAACAGTAAGTACAATTCATATCCATCATTACACAGCCCTCCTTGGCTGCGAATAGTGAATAAAAACAGCCATCCTTGGCTCCCAAAGTTTTCCATACCAACCCAACACCGTTCCCAAACGTTTTGGCAAAAACAAAGACTATACTTGACATTATTTTCCAAAGTTGCTCATGATCACGAGCATGGCTAATTAATTAGATTTTAATCTATACAGAGAGTGTACACTTTACCCACATGGCACATTCTAGCAATCATGTCAACCATGCCACGCAGTACTCCCCGTACCCGTTTTGCTAGACTGTGACTAAACCGTTGAAATATCTAAAGCTTAGCCTTGCACCAGCGATAGTGATGTTAAACCCTTGCTATAGTTCCAGAGATCCTGAACTGATGGTGCCCCATCGCGAACTCTCCCCATGGCAAGGCATGAACCGTTGTATTGGAATGCTTGGGCCCTAACACCTCGGTGAAGGGAGCACCTAGAACGACTCCAGTCCATCGGATCGTCCATACTACTTCGGCCTACCAAAATGCAAGGCTAAACTCTAACTAATCTAGTGAGTTTAGGCTATCCCATACTAGCACATGCGGTTGCACCAAAACACTTAGGTGATAGCATCAAGTTCGGTCCTTAACTGACCCAGACGAGAATCTCCCCCTAACTACGCGTGAGGTCCTTTTCACGCCTCAAGTTAAGTAATAACTCGCCAGCGTCTAAATCATAAGTTTGAGTTGGATTTTTATCAAATTAAGTGGAAACCATACCATGGTTCCATCCATTTAAACAAAGTTTGCTCAAAGTAGTTGAAACATCTCCGATCATTTTGAAAGTTGTTCTAATGAGCATGTCTAAGCAATACATACAGTAAGTTTGCAAGTTTTACCCAAGTGACATTAAGTATTGTCTAATCCAATACTAGGTTACAATGGCAGGTAATCAAATGACAAGGTAAAGGTAATGCATACAAGTGGATTTAGCTACCATTACCCACAACATAGCAAGTTTAAAACATACACGCATGCATATAGTTTGATAAAACAACATAAATTTGCATATGGGATCAAGATGATCAAAGAAGGGTGCTTGCCTGGTTGCTCTTCTTCTGGATTATAGTCCGAGTCGTAGTCGACGTCGTTACTAACCGAATCCGAATTATCGTCGTCTTTGCGTCGAGTAATAAGAACCGATAATGAGGACATCTCCACAATTGATACAACCAGCTCTAACTCCACTCACCAGAATGAACCACCACTTCAAGGACCACTCACTCGAGCCCGTGCAGGTCAACTAAATTATCAGGTGAAGGCGTTCCTAAGTATTCCAATTAATGATACAATGAATGGGATGCTACTTAATTTTTGTGATGTGATTATTCTTAAGAACCATGGGGAAGACCCACAACGCACAAAGGAGTTCGCGTCCGGAGGGAAGAGGAAATTGGAATCAAATTCAGACTTCCAGAGATGGTCAAATTCAAACGGCCATAACTTTTGATCCAGAAGGCTTATGGAGGTCTACGAGTACAAGAACGAAAGCTCTGGTCGTCCTCTTTCCAACCGATCTGAGATCACCTCCAAATTCCTTCCGAGTCAACGGGAATACGCAAAACAATCCAGAACACTTTTTCAGTCTGTGTCTAATTGGGTTCTAGTCTTTATTTCGAGTTATGTCGGTAGGCCCATGTTAAGGCCAGTCTTTGCACGCCCTTGGTCTATAATTAGCTAGCCGCCACCATAGTTAGGGTTTTGGGTTTTATTTGATTCGCTTAGCCATTGCTACGGCTTGTACTGTCGCGTCTTACTAGGCCGCCCGTCTACTTGTTCATCGGAACCCCAACTTCGAGTGTTTTTGTTTCAAAACCGATCTGAATTCATATTCGCAATTGAGTTGCTTGTAATCCCTTATTCTTGCTGGTTCTTCGATTGCTCGTAGGAACAAAGACCTTCGTGGTCAGGTTGGTCGCGCTTCCCGCGGGATCAATAACCTTCAGAGGGTGGTATACCGGTCGCTAAGGCGCAACGTCGGGTTCGTTGTAGTCGGGCCGCCAACTTCGCCCTCCACCAGATCGATGCTACCTCCTCTCATCGAAAGATCGGGACGCCTAGTCTATCAAGTGGTATCAGAGATTTCGGTTGCTTGGTGAGAGACTTCTTGTTCTTAGTTTGTTCTGCCTACAGTCCAAAAAAAATATAGCCCAACAAAAATAAAATCCTTTCGGTCCTAGCCAATTTCGGCCTACTGCTTTTGCTGTTTGAGCCATTCTTGTTGAATTTGCATTACGTCGTCGAGTCGTTGCTGGTCTTTGTGTTTGTGTCGTTTAGAGTTTCAAGTTCTTATCACCTTAGTGTCACGTGTTTTGTTCGATCCTGTATTCGTTGTGCCATACCATCATCCCACCATAACAGCAGATCAGAATTAGGGGTGGGCATTTTTAAACCGAAACCGAATTACCGAACCGAACCGAACCGAATTAACCGATTATTTCGGTTTATTGGTTTTCGGTTTTTGGTTCGGTTTTTGTTTTGGTATAATTCGATTTTCGGTGTTCGGTTTGGTTTTTGACTTCCAAAAACCGAAATAACCGAATAGCCCACATATAATACCACTTTTATAATATTCTTCCTAAAATTACTAAACAATTCTCATATTCTAATACATTTATGTATATGTTTGGTATATTCACATGTTCTATTATAGTTATATTTTAATAATCTATGAATATTGTGTAGGTTTAACCCTACTCTATGTTGCGATATGAGAAGGACTAAATCTAATTTATCTAGTGTTTATTCATATTTCGGTTAATCGAAAAACCGAATTAACCGAACCGAAATATTTCGGTTAATTCGGTTCGGTTTTTTATTTTGGTCTAAGAAATTCGGTTGCTAGTTTCCAAAAACCGAATTATTTTAAAACCGAAAAAACCGAACCGATCAAACCGAATGCCCACCCCTAATCAGAATCAATCACTCGCCACATTTCTCACCTTTTCCATTCATCATCCAATCAATTAGCCTTTCTAAATTTGGGTTTCCCCCTGTTCAGAAATTAATAAAAATATCCACGACATACCTCTCTGCTCTCTCTGTGATCCCCTCCCTGCAAGAGGGACTTTTAATTACCGTTTTACCCATGGTATTTTTCCGCAAAAGTGCTTGTGACAATTGGTGTTCTGGGGTCCTAGAAGTTCATATTTCCATGTTTGGGACTCTGAAAAAAAAGAAAGAAAAAAGAAAAAAAAGAGAAAAAAGAAGGGGAGATATCTCAGGTTGTTTCTCTTCGCTTTACTTGCTGTTCCGTGACGACATCTGTGAATAGGCTTGCGTCTCTAATACGGCCTTGCATAGGACCAGCACATACCATCGTCGAATGTTTATTCAGCTTGTTATGACTAACGTGGCTCTAGCATTTCCTTGAGTTGTTTCTCGGCCACCTATAGCTCCACAGAAAACTACAACTTAACAGGCTCTAGCGTTTGGCATCTGTACACTACCTCTCCAGGAGATTTTGACTCGCGGTCGCCGACACCTCCTGCTAAGGCTTAGTAAGAACTGGTAAGAGCTTGGTGATACAAGTTGAGAGACAGTGCCCTTTCCTGTGAATTGTTAGTTCGTTTGCTTTCTAACCATGTCGAACAATGAGCAATGATGATCGACATTCCCCTCGCACTAGGGGAATCATTCAACATTCGGCGCCAAGTCAAGCTGCATCTGAGAGGGCCTTGATGGTGATGTGCGGTGGTAAATGAGCAATTGGGACAGGTGGAGAAGGCTCAGATTGACACCAACACCTCACTTCTTTGTTATTAACACTTTACTTGCCGAGGTGATAAAGCGACTTGATGAGTTCGGAGAGCTCCTTCAGAGGCAGGCTGCTCTCCTCGTCGCATCACAACAACAATGGTGCTTTGGGCAGCGAGGTGGAGGAGAATGTTGATGAATACTCTGCTGACACGGAGGTGGACGACGAGGGAGCCCATCTGCGACGGCAGTTGCATCGCAATCGCTTCGGCATGCCTCTCATGCGCATGCCACGTGAGGTACACGCTGATGATGACACACTTGGCATAATTAAATTCTCTATTCCACCTTTTGATGGAAAATATGATCCTGATGCATACCTCACATGGGAATTAGCTGTAGAACAAAAGTTTGCATGTCATGAGTATCTTGAAAACAAAAGAGTTAGGGCTGCCACTAGTGAGTTCACTGATTTTGCTTCTGTTTGGTGGAGTGAGTTTCGATGTAAGAATCCCAATGTTGCGCAAAACTGGGCTGATTTGAAAAGAATCATGCGAGCTAGATTTGTTCCCTCTTATTACCAGTGTGATTTGATAAATAAGCTGCATCTGCTTAGGCAAGACAGTAAGAGTATAGAGGAATACTATCAGGAATTACAAATGGGCATGTTGCGCTGTGGTATAGAGGAGTCTGAGGAGGCTGCTATGGCTAGATTTATGGGTGGGCTGAACCGTGAGATTTATGACATTCTTAATTACAAGGAATATAATTCAATCACTCGCTTGTTTCATCTAAGCTTGCCATCTTTGAAAGAGAAGTGCAGGGACGGCGCAAATGGTTTATACGAGAACTAATATTTCGCAGTCGTGCTAACATTTGGTCAACACAAGCTCCACCTCTGACCACAAGGCAACCGGCCGCACCGTCCTCCAACAACAACAAGAATCGACCTTCCTCTTCGCGCCGACTTCCAAGGCTTGGAGGTAACAAAACTTCTACACCGAGCCCGCCAAGAGCTCTACCGGTTGCTTCAACTATGAGGACGAGGATGTGCAATGCCATCAATGCAAGGGTATGGTCACATGAGGAGTCAATGTCCGAAACAGCGTGTCTTGATTATGCGAGACAATGGTGAGTTTTCTTACGCTAGTGATTTGGATGAAGAAATATATGCTATGCTTGCAGCCCGACAATGCGAGGAGCGAAGACGATCATGACCGGGAAGAGCACATTGATGCCAACCATGCGACCATTATGAGAGCCTCATTATACGGCATGCATTGAGTGTCGAGATTGAAAAGTCCGACCAAAATCAGTGGCACAACCTGTTCCAAACCAAATGTGTCGTCAAGGAGAGATCATGTCGTGTGATCATTGACGGAGGAAGTTGCAACAACCTTGCAAGCTTGGACATGGTGGAGAAGCTTTCGTTGGGGACAAGACCGCTTTTGACCCTACTATGTTCAATGGTTCAACAAGATTGGTAAGGTTAAGGTTACACGCTTGGTGAGAGTACAATTTGCTATTGGTTCCTATCATGATTTTCTTTGAATGTGATGTCGTACCCATGCAAGCTTGTTCTATATTGTTAGGTAGACCTTGGCAATATGATAAAAGTTACATGCATGATGGTAGAACCAACCAAGTATTCCTTTGTGCATAAGGGAAAGAAGATTGTATTGCATCCTATGACTCCTGATTCCATTCTTAAAGAGGACATTGCTAGAGCTAGTAAGCAAAAGATTGATGAAAGTGCTAAAAAGAAAAATTTTAGTTTTGTTTGTGATAACAAAAATGAGATTAAGTTGAAAGGTGCATGTTTTCTCGCTACCAAATCTGATGTGAAGGAACTGGTTGTTGATGAATCTGTTTGCTATGCCTTAGTTTGCAAGGATGCTTTGTTCTCATTTGAGGAGATACCTGTTGCTTTGCCTCCTGCTGTTACTAACCTTTTGCAGGAATATGTTGATGTTTTTCCCAAGGACGTTCCTCCAGGCTTGCCACCAATTCGAGGGATTGAACATCAGATTGACCTCATTTCTAGAGCATCTTTGCCCAATCGAGCGCCATATAGGACTAATCCGGAAGAAACTAAGGAGATACAACGCCAAATGGAAGGACTGCTTGACAAAGGGTACGTGCGTGAATCTCTTAGTCCTTGTGCCGTTCTGGTCATTTTAGTTCCTAAGAAGGATGGATCATGGCGCATGTGTGTGGATTGTAGAGCAATCAATAACATTACCATTAGATATCGTCATCCTATTCCTAGGTTAGATGATATGCTTGATGAATTAAGTGGCTCTACTGTGTTCTCTAAGGTTGATTTGCGTAGTGGTTATCACCAAATCCGCATGAAATTAGAAGATGAATGGAAAACAACTTTCAAAACTAAGTTCGGTCTATATGAGTGGCTAGTGATGCCTTTTGGATTGACTAACACACCTAGCACTTTCATGAGACTAATGAATGAAGTTTTGCGTGCTTTCGTTGGTAGATTTGTGGTGGTATATTTTGATGATGTCTTGATCTATAGCAAATCATTAGATGAACATCTTGCTCATTTGCGTGTTGTTTTTGATGCCTTACGAGATGCACGTTTATTTGGTAACCTTGAGAAGTGCACCTTTTGCACCGATCGAGTTGCTTTTCTTGGCTATGTTGTTACTCCACAGGGAATTGAAGTTGATCAATCCAAGGTCGAGGCAATTCAGAGTTGGCCGACTCCTAAAACGGTCACACAGGTGCGGAGTTTCCTTGGACTTGCAGGATTCTATCGTCGCTTCGTGAAAGATTTTAGTACGATTGCTGCACCGCTGAATGAGTTGTCCAAGAAAGACGTGGCTTTCCAATGGGGCAAGTCACATGAAGATGCCTTTGACTTGTCGAAAGAGAAGCTGATCCATGCACCACTGCTCCAACTCCCAGACTTTGGTAAGACTTTTGAACTTGAGTGTGATGCTAGTGGCATTGGGATTGGAGGCGTGCTGATCCAAGAAGGTAAGCCAGTTGCTTATTTCAGTGAGAAATTATTTGGGCCTCGCTTGAACTACTCAACTTATGATAAGGAATTGTATGCACTAGTTCGAACATTAGAGACTTGGCAACATTATTTGTGGCCCAAAGAGTTTGTTATACACTCTGATCATGAATCCTTGAATCACATTCGTAGCCAAAATAAGTTGAACCGTAGGCATGCAACATGGGTAGAATTCATTGAGTCTTTCCCTTATGTTATCAAACACAAGAAGGGGAAGGATAATGTTATTGCTGATGCTTTATCTCGACGATATACCATGCTTTCACAACTAGACTCTAAAATCTTTGGCTTGGAAATGATTAAAGAGCAATATGCGCTTGATGCTGATTTTAAATATGTTTTGCTAAATTGTAAGGAAGGAAGAGTTTGGAATAAGTTCATTGTTAATGATGGTTTTGTGTTTCGTTCTAACAAGCTATGCATTCCAGCTGGATCTGTTCGTTTGTTGTTGCTTCAGGAAGCACATGGAGGAGGACTGATGGGCCACTTTGGTGTGAAGAAGACAGAGGATGTGTTGGCCAACCATTTTTATTGGCCAAAGATGAGGCTCGATGTGGAGCGCTATGTCTCTCGCTGTTCTACTTGCAATAAAGCTAAGTCACGACTAAACCCACATGGTTTATATATGCCTCTTCCTGTTCCTAGTGTTCCATGGGAGGATATTTCAATGGACTTTGTTTTAGGCCTACCTAGGACAAAGAGGGGGAGGGATAGCATATTTGTTGTCGTGGATCGATTTTCTAAGATGGCACATTTTATACCTTGTCATAAGAGCGATGATGCTACAAACATTGTTGACTTGTTTTTCAGGGAGATAGTTCGCCTACATGGAGTGCCTTCCACAATTGTGTTAGATCGGGATGCAAAATTTTTGAGTCATTTTTGGCGGACGCTTTGGAAGAAACTGGGTACCAAGCTTTTGTTTTCTACTACATGTCACCCTCAAGCGATGGCGGTGAAGTCATCAACGAGCGTTGTCTACAATGTTGAGAGCCATTTTGAAGAACAATTTGAAGATGTGGGAAGAGTGCCTACCTCATGTGGAGTTTGCCTACAACTGCTCATTGCATTCTACTACTAAGATGACTCCTTTTCAGGTGGTATATGGTTTCAATCCTCGTGCACCCATTGATATTTTGCCGTTGCCATGTTCGAAAAAGTAAACTTAGATCTTTGCTAAACATGCTGATTTTGTCTTTGAAATTACATGATACTACTAAAGATAACATTGAGCGCATGAATGCTAGATATAGAGTCTTTGGTAGTCGGGTAGGAAGGAATTAACTTTTGAACCTAGAGATCTTGTTTGGTTGCACTTGAGAAAGGATAGGTTTCCTGATTTGCGAAAGTCTAAATTGATGCCTAGAGCTGATGGTCCTTTTAAAGTGATTGCTAAGATAAATGATAATGCATACAAGCTTGATTTGCCTGCAGACTACGGTGTAAGCAATTCTTTCAATGTTGCTGATTTAAAGTCGTACATGGGTGATGAAGATGAGCTTGAGTCGAGGACGACTCCATTTCAAGAGAGGGAGGATGATGAGGACATCTCCACAATGGATACAACCAGCTCTAACTACACTCACCAAGATGAACCACCACTTCAAGGACCACTCACTCGAGCCCGTGCACGTCAACTAAATTATCAGGTGAAGGCGTTCCTAAGTATTCCAATTAATGATACAATGAATGGGATGCTATTTAATTTTTGTGATGATGTGATTATTCTTAGGAACCATGGGGAAGACCCACAACGCACAAAGGAGTTCGCGTCCGGAGGGAAGAACAAATTGGAATCAGATTCGGACTTCCAGAGATGGTCAAATTCAAATGGACATAACTTTTGATCCAGAAGACTTCTGGAGGTCTACGAGTACAGGAACGAAAGATCTAGTCGTCCTCTTTCCAACCGATCCGAGATCACCTTCAAATTCCTTCTGAGTCAACGGGAATACGCAAAACAATCCAGAACACTTTTTCAGTCCGTGTCTAATTGGGCTCTAGTCTTTATTTCGGGTTGTAATCAGTAGGCCCTTGTTAAGGCCCAGTGCTACACGCCCTTGGTCTATAATTAGCCAGCCGCCACCATAGTTAGGGTTTTGGGTTTTGTTTGATTCAGTTAGCCATTGCTACTGCTTGTACTCGCGCGTGCCGACTAGGCCGCCCGTCTACTTGTTCATCAGAACCCCAACTTCGAGTGTTTTTGTTTCAGAACCGATCTGAATTCATATTCGCAATTGTGTTGCTTGTAATCCCTTGTTCTTGCTGGTTCTTCGATTGCTTGCTGGAACAAAGACCTTCGTGGTCAGGTTGGTCGCGCTTCCCGCGGGATCAATAACCTTCAGGAGGGTGGTGTACCGGTCGCTAAGGTGCAACATCAGGTTCGTTGTAGTCGGGCCGCCAACTTCGCCCTCCACCAGATCGACGCTACCTCCTCTCATCGAAAGATCGGGACTCCTAGTTCTATCAACCGAGACAAAAGCAAATAACACCGTATCAAATGGAGCAAAAAGAAATCAGATGTAAATACCAAATTAAAACTTACCAAGAAGAATATGGTGATTGTGAGTTCTTGACTTATCACTTTCATAATGATTTCATTAGCACTTTATTTATGTGAGATCTTTTCTTGAATGTGTTACTTTCATTCTCTATTATAAGAAGCTAAAGTTATAATCATAGCTAAGGCTATTTACGAATTCAAGAGGCTGAAATTATGTTTCTTTGCATGTATAACTTCGAATCATAGATGCTAAAATTATTTGGATGAATAAAAGTATCATTAGTTAAAAGGTTTTGCTTGATTGGGTAGTACTTAGCTTTAAGTGTTCACGCATAGGAATGATTCCTACATGATGGATCATAAATTTTAGGTTATTTTCTTATATCACTTGGTTATGCGACGATTTCTTGCATTGCCGATGATTTGGTTTAAGTCTTCCGATTTCATTCATCCATACAAGTGACTTTAACAACGTTATCATTTAAGGTTTTTGCTCTAGCAAATTTATATGATAAGTAAGTTGAAATTAAAATGTTTTTCCATATTTTGGTTGTCCATATATTGGTTTACGATTCTGGATCAATTCCCCAAAATTTAGGTTTAGCCGAGTTGTTTTTCAAGCTGCTGAAAGTGCTTAAGTGTTATAGTCTTAGTGCAGTTTGAAGTATTTGAAGGGTTTTTCTTTAGTAGGATTCAGATGCAAAGCAAGTTATAATTAAGATATTTTTGCAGAACATGGTAGTATATATACTAAACTCTGATTCTGAACTATTTTCCTTTAAATTTGCATTTGGACGAGATACTTTACGGATTGCCGAAAAGGCTTAAGCATTATAGTTTTGGTGCAGTTTGTGGTCATTTAAGGTGTTTGCGGCGACAAGTTTTATATGCTACACAGGTTATGAGTGAAATATTTTCCCATATTATGGCAGCATAAATACTATAGGATGATACTAAGCTATTCGTTCATTATTTCCCATTTATACAATATATTTTATGGGTTGCCGAAAAGCTTATATGATCATTAGGGCTTATTACGGCCTAACTCAAAATTGTTCAAAATGACGTCATTCATGCACAGCAAGCAATTACATGTCATTTTAAGGTCATAGCATTTGATTTCGTCGAATTTGAGGTTCGTTTGTGAAAGTTATAGCCGTTTGATCATTTTGCCGATTAAATGTTTGAACTAGCAAATAGATTAAACTAAAGCAAAGTCTAAATGTTTTTGACCATTTATGACCTATGCAATCCCAGCAATGTATCTAAATTGGTTTCATCAAATGTTGAGCTCATTTGAACATCATTCCAACCACTTGAATCTTGAATGTTATTAAGAGTTTTAAACAATCAATTTTTGATTCAAAATACATTCAAACATAAGTGTTTTTGCAGAAATGAAGTGAATAGGATTGCAGTAACTCATGTTATTTATTTCATGATTTATGGAACAAGAGAAAATATACTTCCTTCATAACACCTACTTAGAGCCTAACATTCAAACTCTATTTAAAGATTTGAACTGCAAGTAACATATAAATTTTTGTTGCAGATTCTAACTCCTCATTTCAAAACTTAAATTTAGAAACTGGTTTCACTTCATTTGGAGATTCCTAGCAAAAGATATGAACATTTGAATTGGTTAGGGTTAAACTAATCACTGTAATTGAAAACTTTCCGAATAAGGAAAGTATGTTTTTCTTCAGAGAATGCGCCTTCCCAAAATGGAAAGCGTTTAAAGAAAACCGTTTACCGCCTGACACCAGGGTCCCTTCGTCAGCGACTGCGTGAGGTAGACAGAGGAAGAGGCTGATGGATGGGCTCCGCTTGTCATTGAGGGAGAACAGAGGCGCACGGCTCCGAGCTCGCCGGCGGTGACCTACTGCCGGAGCGGCCGAATCGGTAGCACAATGAGAGAGAGGAGGTTACGGTGAACCTGATGGACCGGTCGGCGGCGACGATGCGGTGGCGGAGCGGGCCGGCGATGGAAAGGGGTGAAGCTCGGCGGAGGCGTTGGCCGGAGAGGAGGAAGAAGAAGCGCGTGGGCTCGGCTGGGTGGTAGAGGAGTTGAAGGGTGACGTGGAGAAGTTAGAGCGTCTAACGATTCCAGCCGGCGACCACCAGAGATGTGCTGCCACCTGCAGGGGGCGGCGGCCCAAATGGCGCATGGGCAAGAAGAAAGACGACGGCCGAATCAGTTCGGGGCGGTGACGATTAAGCAACTAGGGATCTCAAGTAACGTGGCTTACCGGTTGGTTTGTGGCGGGAAGGTGTGGAACGGGATGCCACCGTGGGCCGACTTCGGGGAAGAAGGGTACTGGCGCTGCGGCGAAATTCTGTAGGCATCAAGTGAGGATAAAGGTTAGGAGGGCCACGGGGATCATCACGGGTGGAAGAATGACCTAAACGAGCTAACCTTGCAGTTGTTCGCGCAGACTTGTGGCTTGCCTGGCTTGCTCGAGTTTGGCAGCGAGCTTCGTCGGAAATGGCGAGGCCTGGCAAGCAGGGGGGGCAAGGAGAGGTCTTGGCGGCTTATGTGGCGTGCGGTGGAGGTAGTTGAGCTAGGGCATGGGCAACGGCATGGGCAGGAGGTGGAGCGGGCGATGCCGGGCGCGCGACGGCCGCTTGGCTGCATTCCTCTGCCGCGACAGCGCTTCGACGGGGCAGCTCAGTGCTTGGCAACGCTCGGGCAGGAGCAAGAAAGAGAGAGGAGGGAGAGAGAGGAAGGGAGAGGTGCTGTCCAGTGGGACCAAGGTGGCTTGGGGCCCACTGCCAGAGACAGGGAAGCTGGATTCATCGACTGCATCGGATGATTTGGTAGTTGGATTCCATTTATGGCAATTTCAAGGTTAGGTATTAGGCAAGCTGATTGAGAGAGCTAGATTAATTAAAAAGTTTTGAAACTTTTTGTGTTGGTAGAACAGGGTGTCTACTTTCCATTTTCTTTGGTTTCACTTGACTATCTCTTATAGTTTAAGAACAGTAATTCATCAAATTTGACTGGTTTCAAATTGTTTTTGAATTTTTGAGCTATTTAGATGATGAGAAAAAATTCTGGAAAAATTATATTTATACATCTTATGTTCTGTAGTATTTTACAAAATTATTTACTATGGCATGTTGTTTGTTGTTTCCTTGAGTTTCATTCATGTGTTTGTTTTAGGTATTTAATAGTCATTTAGTTCGAAAACTCAAATCTTGAAACAAATGAATAAATCCAAAGATAAATTCAAATGAACATTCGAATGTGCAACAAGATTTATGAAATTTCACTTTATTCATTTTCTTGAATTCGGGATGTTACATGGTTACAGAGGGAGAGCTGACCAGGTTCAAGTACTGCGCCTTTTAGTCTCAAGGCAATTCGGTTCATGCCAATTACTTATACAGTTTGTAAAATCTATATATACAGATAGTAATATATATATATATATACTGATAGTAACAACTATAAATTGTAAGATTTTCCTACTGCACGGACCACAAGCTGCTGAAACATGGTATGATAGTAAAATCTATGTATACAGATAGTAAAATCTATAAATACAGATAGTAAAATCTATATTTTCATGCCAGGAGGGTTTTGCAGTTAGTGGAGTCAGTGAAGTGGTAAAATCTTATAATATATTCAGTAATTTGATGTTCATTTGATAGTAAATAATAAAATGAGCATATGTATTACTACTGCACAGACTAGTAGCCTAGGACAATTAAAGTCGACATCGGCGGGCGTCTCCCGATGGAATGACTAGTGACTAGTGAGGCCGTGTGGGCACCCGGCGGGGAGCACATATCCAAGTTCTAATGAACAAAAGCTTTTACTCCGATGCATATTCATTATCACATTATACATAAACAACATGCTACCAGTGTCACAACTTTTGTGGTACTAATAATCGGGTCAAAAAGAAAGCCTTAATTAATGAGAAAAAGAAAGCTTAAAGCTGGGAGCCTAGAGAACATATGTCAGGATCAAGCTCCCAATCTGAACATAAATATTACTCAATTACTATCGGTATACATAGATTTTACTATCATACCAGAGGCTCAGCAGCCTGTGCGGTAGTAAAATGTTATGATACATTCAGTAAAATAGTAGTAAAAACTCATTCGTGCAATGTTTATTAACGAGACTTAAATCATTATGTTGCTTTTGTCGTCAGTAAGCTATTGGTGAAAACCGTTCGTGCATCGGAGCTGTCAATAAAAAGTTATAGCCAAATCAAAGAATACAGATTCATGTACAAACTAGAAACACATTACAGAAGATATTTGTACTAGTCGCTCATGTGTCACTAGTAATGTGTTTCGTAGTTTGTAAATGAATCTATATATTTTTTTATTTGGCCATAACCTTTTATTGATAGCTTCACAAACCGTTTTCACCAGTAGCTTACTGACGATGAGAGCAACACACTGATATAAGTCTCGACGCATAAAATAGATTTTACTATCCGTATACATGATTTTACTATCATACAGTAGTAAATTGATGTACATTTGGCAGTAAAATTTGATTTATACGACGTTTATTAGTGAGACTTATATCATGTTATTCCTCTCATCGTCAGTAATCTAATGGTGAAATTTGTTTGTGAATCGGACATACGAATAAAATGTTATGGCTAAAACAAATAGAAATCAGATTCATGTATATGTCTTTGCATCTCTCGGTCATACACATGCGTGCATTAATTCTGGACCATTAATATTCCAAGGCTTAGTCGCGAATTCCATAGCGCTAATTAGTGGAACACTCGGCTCGGTCGGACTACAAAACCGACCGGCGAGTAGAATTGCTTAAACTACACGCAGCTATAGAATAGTAGATCTATGTATACATTTAGAAAATATCATATATATATATATATATATATATGATATTTTCTAAATGTATACATTGAAATAAGTTCTTATAGATAATAATTAGCGATATTATAATTATTTTCATTATATCCTCAATATATGTGCCAAAATATAGTCTATAAACTTGGACGAAGGGAGTATTAGAATACTTCTAATTATTATTTCTAAGCACTATATTCAATACATGCATATAGAGAATATCAAGTAATCTGGATGTTTATTAGGGAATAAATGTGAACATCACAATAATTTTTGTATTGGAATATGAAATATACGTTATATTTATAGACAAAATCATTTAAAAAAATACGTCCAGTAAACTTGCATAGAGGGAGCACAATCCTTGCATCACGGGAGAGTTGATGATTTGTCCCGTATATTTCACTGACATGTGGTCCGAGGGTCCGCATGTTAGTGAGATATTACAGGGGCAAATCATCAATGGTACAAGTTAATAAGGGTAAATCATCAATTTTTTCGGTGTAAAACAGGAACATATATATTTGGTGAAAGCTTATTGTTTTGTTAAAAACTTGAATACTGGTTTGAGCACCAAATTAGTATACATGGAAATTTCCTCCAAACATGTTGAAGCAGATAGTTCTTAATTTAACAATTATCCATCTATATTTTCAAATTCAAATTAAATTCGTGTCGGGAGGAAAGAAAAAGATAAAAAAGAAAATATGACAAAAATTACTATTCACCGCAAATTTGTCTATTCTTTTCTCCGAACTCATTTTTGTTTTAAACTTGAAATTTTAAAGATTGTCAAATGTAGTAATCTATATGGACTATCTCCGAAAAATTTTAGGGATTTTTCTATGTTAATTTGGTGTTCAAACCAAAATAACAACAAAAACTACGTTTTGCAAAAGTTGATAATGTGATAATCCGAATTCAAAAAAACAAAGGGGAAGGAGCAGTGGGCTAGGCCAGGTAGCGCCGAGCTAGACTCGATGTCCGTAACATGCCCTATTTAAGCAGGAGGGTGGCTGGGACTGCAAACTCTAGCCGCCTCCATCTGTTGTGCCACCATCGCGCGCCATAGCATCTAGCCATTGCGCCGACCTCCAAACATCGCCGCCGTCACCCGCTATCCAGCCGCTGCCGTCCACACTGCCAAGGTGAGCAACACCAGGTGCCACCTCGGCGAGGGGCCACTGTTGGGCAGCCGCCCCGGTAGAGGCACATTGGGCGCACCACCGGTAAGCGGGGCTAAGTGACGTCGCGCCGGGAAGGAGGGGGAATGGAGCCACGCCGGGTTTGCATTGGCCGTGCCCGTAAACAACCTTCTTCATCTTTTCGCATTCCCTATCAAACCATGCGTCCGATCTGAGATCTGTTCACGTCACTGTGTGCAGGAGGTATCGGAGATCTTGGAGGATATGGTGCGGGAGTTTTGAGAAGTGTGAAGGAGCATTGAATGTGTGGAGATCGCGGAGGATTGTTGTTGTCAACATTTTATGGTGGATAGGTATAAACCCTACATTGTTGTTCGTTGTATTTATGCTATAGTGGAGCGATGTTATGGTCATATTAGTGGTAGTTGTTGAGGTTGGAGAGCACCGGGATAGTGTTTATGTTTGATTGGTATTTGATTAATAGTTGGCCCTGTCTTCGGTGTCTTCGGGGCTAGTTTTAGGTTACCATCAGTTTCATTGCATGCCAAAGTTATAAAAAAATATAGATTGTTGCATAAAGTTTTATTAGAGTACAAGAACATTAAATTTGGTTAAGCGATTAAACAGTTATGGCTTGTAAAAGCTTGTTGTTTATGAATGAATTGATGCTGAGTGCAACTGTGTTGATTTGCATATTAGGGCTAGATAATAGCCGAATTTAATTATGTCCATAACTAGAGAAAGCTAGATAATTTTACATAGATTTCATAGACGCTATGGTTTGTTATATTTGGAGTGTGTAAAAATAGATAAGAAATTGTGAAGCCTGATGTCTAGTAAAACTATATGGCGGTCTTCAAAGCTTGATACGAGGGGTTAAATGAATTAATTGGAAAATGTGGACAACTAGAAAATTATAGGTAATCTTGTGTAGTCTTTTGAACATATATGGTTTGCTATTTTTGGGCTGCTGGGCAAGGAATTATGGTTATTCGACCGTCGAGACAGTAAATATGAGACTATCTGGTGAGAGGGAAAGTTAAGTCTATGATTGTGTGTAGGAGCGATATTGCAATGTTTGAAGTTATATACTATTTGGCATGTTGTTGAGTTGGAGTTATCTACAGTAGGAGGCGTGACTTCGGGTTTGGCTTCAATTGCATGTCATTCTGTCTCTCATGGGTAAAAATGCAAGTATACAGTAGAATGATAAGTTGGTTGTTAGCTCATGTTGTTCTTATTAGCAATTAGTTTGTCATGTTGTTTTACATTATCACTTTTTGACAGACCATGTGGTGGTCTAACAATGTTTGTGATGAGTATTTGACTAAATTTTAAGCTTGTGGTGCTCAGATTTGAGTTTGTGTTTGATTCGAAGCAATTTGAGGTGTTGTTAGTGGTGGGCGATACTACCGACCCTACAACACTACCTGCCCATGGAGGCGGTAGTACCGGTTTGCGGCACTACTGGCCCTTAGTTGGCGGTAGTTATTTTCAAGTGAGGTGATTCTCTAGGATGTGCAAGGGCGGTACTACCAGCCATTGGGCTATAGTACCGGGGCGCGGTACTTCCGGCCTCTAGTTGGCGGTAGTTATTTTCCAAAGCGAGCATTTTGGGTTCAGTCGGGGGTACTACCAGTCCCTGGTAGGCAGTAGTACTGAGGCAGTACTACCGGCCCTAGAGGGTGGTAGTACCGACTTTCCTGTGAATTTTTATTTGTGTTGGTTGCAAAACTTTGATGCTAGGTCATAGTGAAGCGAAGGAGACCGGAACTAGACTAGGAGAGCTAAGGTCTAGACAATCAGGGTGGCGCCGAAGATGATTGAGGCTGGGGAGTTGCTGCAAGCAGGGAAGATAAGGAGCCAAAGTGTGACTTATTGGTGATGGACATGGTGAGCAATGGCAAGGTGGATCGGGACTATGCTCAGGGAGGAGCCGAGGTCTAGAATTGTCAAGGAAGTCATAAGAGTCATGATGAAGAGAAGAAGAACATGTGGTGCGCCAAATGACTTGGGCATATTTGCAAGCGATGATGGTTCGGGGGAGTTCGGACATGTGAGAGGCTTAGTGGGAATTAAGTCATTAAGGCCACATGGAAGGTGAGGAAGCATGGGCAATGCTTCGAGATGAAGGAAAAGATCGGTTGTGGGGCAAATTTATAATTTTCTATTACCAGTGATCGAGGTGGTTTAAAAACTGCGACGCTGACCTAAGTGGTTTAGGTCAAGACAAAGAGGGCATGGACGTGAATTCGGGCTTTGGGAGCGAATTGGAGCGTCATGGAGTAAGCTACATTGGAAAGCATGTGAGTGTGTAAAACCCATTATGTGTTAGGTTAGTGGGTTAGCCTATGTAAATGTGGATGGTATCCACTTGTGTAAACATGTTAGGGTCGCGTCCTCTATATAATGGCTTGAGATGTAGAGGGAGGTAACACACTAAGGAGAATATATTAGGGTTTCCACAATATTTTTGTTTTCTTGTGTGTGAGTGCTCTTGGAGAGTTTTTCCCTCTTTGGAAAGGCTTTGTAATCATTCCTCTGGATCTAAAATAGAAATTAATTTCGTGCTTAAGATTTGCTCTTGGTTTGACCCTTTTCCTTCTTGAGTTTTTGATCTTTATTTGGTTCTTTCTCTCTTGATCTTTTGTTGCCAATGATGAATGATTGATGGATGAATCCTCTCTAGATCGTATCCCAATCATCTAAGCAAGCTGTCACGTGATGATCAAGTGATTTATCAAGAAACCGGTTTTTGACTTGAGAAGGGATGATTCGTGGTAGATTGTGTTCTTAAGCTTTTGAGGGTTGGTTCTTTGGTGTTCTTGTTTTCTGTGACATGTGGGAGATAATCTAAGATCATCACAATCATCAAATCCCTACAAGCAAGCTCAAGGTGAATTTTTTGCACTTTACTCGATTTCGGTGCAACATTTAATAAACTTGAAAAAGATCAGAACTTTGATGTCAATCTTTGCGATTGATGGTTGGAATAGGTTTCTGACATCTATAGGAAGGTGCATGCAAAGTTTCACAAGTTTTGGATCATTCAATCAGAAGTTACATCAATTCTTAGATTTGAACTCGTACTGATTTTCATGTTCATCCGGTACTACCGGCCCTGTAGTGCGGTAGTGCCAACCCTAGACTATGTTTCTCTAAAAACTTATTCGTTCGCTCTTCTTTGATCGAGTGAGGTTTTGGTTGGTTCCTTTGTAGGAAAAAATTGTTGTTGATCATGCACCCCCTCTGATCGTCATTTTCGATCGTTCACTTTTATGTGCTTTAGCTGAGCGCTATTCCACGCTTTGGACCATTAGTTACTTCAATTGAACGGTGCTCAGATAACTACTTAAGTTGTAGTCCCATTACAGCTCTATCCATCAAGCTAGCATGTCTCGGTGGTAAAAGGTGGTGCCTCTTTTCTGCTGTTTGTCTGCCGGGCAATGAAATAATCGGATACAAAGGAAGAAACCATCTTTAATTTCTTGTTGCTATACTTGTGAACATTCATGCAAGAAATATGCCCGGAAAATTATTGAAGAAAAAAGTATGTATATTAACGTAGCAAATTCCATGGACACAGTATACCAAGTATTAAAAAAGTTGTATTTAAAACACGACAATATTTTGAATTGAGATTTTCGTGGCTTCACAACAAGGTCCCAAAAAAAGATACAACAGCTATCGCTAGCTATTGAAAAAACTATCATTCGTCGTATTTTCAGTATTAAAATAATTAAATATATATATAATATAAGTCAAGTCTAAAAAATCATTAAAAACATGGTACTTTAGAAGGTACTAATATTTTTATAATAAAAATATAAGTCAAATCCAGAATCAACAAACATACTAGTATATGTCCAAAAACCTTAAATGATAACTATATCGTAATGTTCTTAATAACAAATATTTAATCACCAAGAAATATGAATGTTGGATTATTGAAAAAGGATGAGATGAGATGAGATCTTTTACTAGGTTTTCTCATAATTCAGACTTATAAGAAATGCATTTTAGCATTTTAGTAATGTTTAATTTCAAAATAAGCCCAATATTTTGGTCCATAGGTACCTATGTAAGATAGCGGAGCTATAGCTAACAATAAGGAAGTCAAATAGCGGAGTTATTGCTAGCTATAGTATTTGTAGCTAATATAGCGGAATATTGGCCCGTAGCTTCGCGTTTTAGGTCAAAGAAAAAAGCTATAGCGTAGCTATAACTAGCTATTTAGAATACTGAAACGTGGTGATAAATTAATGAAGAGCTAATGTTGAGTTTTTTTATTATCTATGTATTCTCTGATTTTATCTTTGACCAAGGAGCGTAATACGAACTAGGTAGAGACGCGCACCATGCTGCACCGCGCGAAAAATTTTGATTCGAATTTTTTAAAAAAAACATAATTTCATTTTCCTCGGCTTTTTTTTAAATTGGCTGGCTAGGAGCTGTCAGCGAATTTGCGTAATCACGATTTTTTCTGTAAGGACCCACTCAAAATCTCCTGGGTTTAAAGAACCGGGTTAAAAATTGGCTAGATAGTTTAGGTTTAAAGAACCAGCGTTCGTATCAAATTTGTAGAAGCACGGTTTTTTACAAAATAACCAGACTTAAATGTAACTTCAAATCTTTCAAGTGGAAAGAACTAGCACTCGTGTCGAATTTGCAAAACCACAGGGTCTTTTTTATAAAATAACCGATGGAAGGACCTGTTCGTGATTTCAGAATCTTCCTGGTTGAAAGAACCGGCAACCTGCTCGCGATTTCGGAATTGTCAGGGTCCTTTTTGCAAAATAACCGGTGAAAGGACCTGTTCGCTATTCCAGAATTTCCAGAGGGTTTTTTCGCAAAAAGACATACTTGGAGCCCTTCGCGCACGGCATTCCTTCGCGGTGTAAGATATACAAGGGGAGGTCAAAAAAGGAGAGATTTTTAACATCGATAAGCACGAAAAGGAGTGAAATGTGAACAGAAAGTAACAGGCGAGGGGGAACCAAAGTAGTAACCACAGAAGCGGTCGATTTCTTATCGATTTGGGACTGAGGGATGGTGCTGGCGTCACGCACGATGATGACCACCTTGGATGGCACAATCACCGTCACCTTCTGCACGCCATCGAGAGGCGAGGAGAGGCCGAGAGCCGAGGGGGCTACGGGTGCAGAGCATGGGGATTAGGGAGGGTGGTGGACGCCGGCTGGGCTGATCTCAACATCCACGACGACCTACCCACCGGATCCAAGCTGTATTTGAGGGAGAGAACGGCGCTTTGCCTCGAGGGCTTCGCAAGCCGTGCCGCCATCCAGGCGAAGTGGAGCGGAAAGAAGAGGAAACGAGAGCATATTAGGAGAGGGATTGATGGGAATGGCAAAGGATGTGGAGGAAAAGCCGCGTGGAGAACTCCAGAAGGAGCATGGTGTGGAGGGCTGTGGCGTTCCCGCGAGTGCGGCCGTGCGAGGAGCTAGGTGGGGTGAGGGAGGGGAGGAGGCGAGGGTGAAGGTGCGAGTGCTGGGCGGTGACCTCTGCGAGGGGAACGCCAGGGGGTAGGGCACCTAGGCCTCAACGCGCAAATGGAGGAGGCAACCATGCGGTGACCGGGTTGGTCGACTGCCGAACTGCGGTGGAGGCCAGAGAGGAGGGGCGAGCGACGGACGGAGCACGCGAAGAAAGTTGGCAGAGCGGTCGGAGGGGCGAAGGGAGGCTGGCGGGGGAAAGCGAAGTGCATGGGAGGTGTCGACGATCGGAACCACCGACCGCAAAGAAAAAGGGGGATGCGAGTAGATCGTTCGGGGGCGAGCCCGAAGTCGTGCTCGTTTGGGAATGGCGAGCGTAGCAGGGATGTATGTCGGGGAAGAAGCAACGAACACAAGGTTTATACTGGTTCGAGCCCCGAGTTCGAATATGACTCTACTCGGTCTTGCCACGAGGCGAAAGATGTAAATGAAGTTCTATGGGGGAATATAGACGGGACCCGAGCTCGGGGTCGCTCAGAGGCGAAGTTGCCAGGGAGAGCTCAGGGACCTTTTCTTATTCTTCTTTTTCTCTCTTTTCTTTCTCCTCTCCTCTTCGCTTGGCCGTTCCCCTTCGTCGGGGCGATTCATCGTTTTTTGTAGCCCCTCAGGAGCTTTGCTGCTTGGTCCTGAGGTTGACGTCAGGTGCCCGTGGCGAGTCGATGGTGATTGCTGAGAGGCGTCGATAGTCGTTGACGGCTGACAGTAGCTATTGGGAGTTGACGAGAGTTGCTGGGCCCTAATTCCCACGCAGGGACAGGTATAGCGCCGATTCCCACGCAGGGGAGGTTTTTTACATGATTTGGATAAATTGTTACAAATGTCTTTTACCACCTCGGGGAGGGGGGAATGTAGAGATGTAGAGGTCGTGGCATCGAGATCCAGGGGTGAATTTGTCCTTGCGCCCGAGCCCGAGCTTGGGGAGAGCACCTCTTAGGTCGTAGACAAGACCCGGGGGAACGCTTACACGTGGCGAGGTACCGATCCCCGACAGCCAGCCCCCGAGGCTCAAGGGACGACCTTAAGGTTTGGGACGTTCTTGAGTCTGATGCTCTTTGAGGAGGGGTCGGTTCTTTGGTCGAGCTCAGAAGCCCTCGAGCCCGACCTCGCACGCTAGAACCCTTCAAGGGATTTTGTCGTTGTCGCGCCCGAGAGTGTTCGGGCCTCCACCGTTCTGCCTTCAATTTTGGAAATCGTGCTCGGGGCCGCCTGAACTTTGCTGTTTTGATCCCCTACAGGGGATTCGAGGAGGCGGTCTGCAGCGCCTCGTGTTCTGATAGGGAGGGCGGTGGACACGGGACGTGATGCCTCGGTTTCTAGGAGGGGGAAAGCCGAGGGGGCGCTTCGTGTTCCTTGTCCAAAAGTCTTGGTGCACCTTTTGAGGAATAACTGACGTCAGCCGTGAGAGATCGGGTCTCTTTTAAAACTCGAGGCTGACGCATACTTTCAGAAATTCCCCACTCTTGCGCTGTGCATTAGCCCTCTTGCTTGCCACTTCTTTCTTCTTCCGACCCACCCCCTTCGCTCTGAATGCCATGGCCAAGTTTGGAAAAAGCACACTGGCCATAGAGACGATGAAGGAGCTCGAGGCGCTAGGACTCCTGGACCCAGTGACCTGGCTGCTCTCGGAGGCTGGGAAGGCCGAGCCGTGCCCCTGGGAGGACGAGATCGTGAGCACGGAGCTGTACACACTCTTCGGGCCGCGGACGCTAGAGAGCGACTTCTTGGTAGCCGTTCTCGCGCAATGCGAGATCGAGCTCGTCAATCTGGTACCGAACTCCATTCTTCTTCTTTCTATCTTCTCACATCTCTGCGAGGGATTCCTGGGGATCCTTCCCACTCCCTCTCTTTTCTTTCGCTTTTATTCCTTATTCCGCATGTCGGGACCCGGATTTGCAAATCCGAAACCCTCTGTGTATACTGCACTAGTCCAGGATCACGCTAGTGCACATAGTGGAAACATAGATGAAATACCATTCCATACAACGAATTAACTAAGAAGAAGCAATTTATTATTAAGTAAAGCAAACGACCTTATGGTCAATGTTTACACCATTATGCCTTAAGGGCTTAAGAAACAAATACTATTGCGTGGAAAGATAACTTGAACCATTCGACATGCCACGGGCAATCGTGCGGGAACGCCTTCCTAATCCACGTAGTCTTCATAGAATTCCTCCTCATGAGATTCATTATCTCCTTGACAAAGCGATCAACAAGGGCATAAAGCCGTGAGTACAAAGGTACTCAAAAAGCCGTAGGAAATGATGCAATATATTTATGCGGCTTGACAAGGATGGCTATATAGTTCTTTTGCGAAAGCAATAACTTGAATTGAAATACAATAAATAGATTGAAAGCATATTTATGAAAAGATAAATAAATAAGCGATAGATCAATGATAGACAACAAAACAACGATGAACTCCCGTTCACATCCCAACAATTCCACATTCCACATTTTATGAAACACTCTATACCCGTGTGAAATTCCGGGCTTTGTCCATGACCATGACGCGCTATTCGAATAGTTTTACAATCTGCGAGAGGTTGTACAACTTTACCCACAAGACATGAACATCTCCTTGTGCAATCGATCTTAACACACTTCCTTTGGTGTGTCGCGGAGATATCATGACAAAGCCTTTACAATGCCTTGTCTAAACTCGATCTTGCCGCTAAGGTTTCGCCCTTTAGGGCCCCTCTTGCGCCTTGCGAATCTACCCGTCCATCCGGAACCCACACCACCAACCGGCGAGACTCAAGGCTAGACATTACAAATTAATCGGCTAGGTCATCCCATTCGGACATGTGGTAGTGCAGTTAGGCCAGTTCAATGGCGCACAAGATTAAGTCCTTAAGTTGTCTCGAGCAAGACATCCACATCCCAATATGCTAGAAAGCACCCCTTTACTTCACGATCACTTGCCCGAGGAAAACAATTCGTTCAACCAAGACCAATGGCAAACCCGCCATGGTACAACAAATTTTACAACAAAGGGCTAACGGCCACGATTCAATATCTCATTAAGTCAATATTAACATTATTCACATGTGACATGAATCCCAACGTATATGTAAGCATGTCTAAGCATAGCTACGATAACCCAATGTTGGTATAATGATTATGTCCAACTAGTAATGTCCCAACCTAGGATTAACAATGGATACATGGCATACAACCAATCAAGGTTGCATAATATCAACTAGGTATACATCTACTCCCATTAAATAAACATTGATACGTAAATAGCATGCAAGTGTATAAAATAAATTACTTTGCAAACATAGGATCAATATGATCAAGGTTACGACTTGCCTTGCTGATCTAGTGCTAAATCTTGGTCTTCGAAGTCTTCGTTTGCTCCATCGGAATTAGCGTCTACCGGAAAAGAAGCAACAAAACCAAATAAATATAAAACAGAGACTCAAACCAGCTCAAAACTGAAAATAAATGGCTCTGGAAGATAGATCTTGATTTTAGAAAAATTTAGAAACTTGAATCGCCTCAATCGGAGTTCGTATGAGCGAGAACGGGCTTCTGGAAAATTAAATTCAGAGAAAATACAGAAAATCAGAAATTCTGGATTTATTTTTGTACTGGAAAAAGGATTTATTGCGCAACGCTGACGTCAGCCGGCTCACGGTGGACAAGGTCCACGGCGCGGGCTCGGTCCACCGTGCGCCCGGCGCACGGCTGACGTCATCGCTGACGCAGCGGCTGACGCGGCGGGTGACGTCGGCGGCCACGCGGCGCGCATCTGGCGAGAGGCCAGATCGGACGGCCAGAAGCGGAGCTGCGGCGGAAGGAGGCGTGGCGCGATCGGGAGCGTCGGCTAGAGATCCAACGGCGGAGCGCGGCCGCTGGAGGTCGACGGCGAGGCGGGCGGCGCCACTCACCGGAGATGAAGAAGAAGGCACAGCAACCGGAGGAGACGCGGCGGATCGGACCGGGGCCAAAACAAGCCGGGAGAGAGGCGGCGTGGCAGCTCGGGAAGACCAATGGATGCGGCGGAGGGCACCGGCGGCGGAAAAAACGGCGGAAGGGCTCGGGCGCGCGAGGACTCCGGCGAGCTCGCGGCAAACGCGGCGGCGAGAGTGGGGCAAAAGGCGCGCGAGGCGATCCTCGGGGTGTCGCGGTGGGCTTTATAGCCCTCGGGGCGTGCCGATGCGAAACCGAGGCTCGGCGTCGGGCGGGAGGACTCGGCGGCGGCGGCTAGGGTTCAGCGAGCGCCTGCACGCGGCTAAGCCGAGGCGGGCGAGCAGGCGGTCGAGGCGGCAGCTGGGCCAAGCGGGCGGGCGGAGAAACGGGCCGCGGAAAAAGCAAGCGGCCGAGAGGATTCGGCCCGAGAGGGTTTTTCGGAAATTTTAAAACATTTTCTGATTTTAGAAATTACCAGAAATTCCAATAAATGCATATAAATTCAAATAATTATCAAATAAATTCAGAAAAATCCCCAAAAATACAGAAAAATCCTTGGAGCACAAGGAACCCAACTAAAACTTAAATTCTTTAGTTTGATGAATGGTTTAGCCAAATTAAATCCTTTCATTTATGGAAAATTCAAATTAAGCTGGAATTAATTCGAAGAAATGCAAATGGTTCATCTTTGATTTCTAACATTCCAAAACTTCAATTTTTGGGATGTTACAAACCTCCCCCCCTTAAATGGAATCTCGACCCGAGATTGGTGCAGCTAGGGAATAGGTGGGGAAACTCGGACTTCAGATCCTCTTCTCGCTCCCAAGTTGCTTCCTCTTCTGAATGATTGCTCCACTGGACCTTGCAAAAACGGATGATCTTGCTTCTCATGATACGCTCTGCGATATCCAAAATTTTCACTAGTTGCTCTTTGTAGGTAAGATCCTCTTGCAGATCAATGGCTTCCAATGGCATCTGTTCCTCTGGCACACGCAGACATTTCTTCAACTGCGATACATGGAACACATCATGGATTCCGGCAAAAGACTGAGACAATTCTAACTTGTAGGCAACCTCGCCTCTTCGTTCCAAGATTCTGAACGGTCCCACATATCTAGGTGCAAGCTTTCCTTTTACTTGAAATCTCTTAACTCCTTTGAGAGGGGTGACTCTGAGGTAAACTTAATCATTGGGCTCGAAACTCAAATCTCTGCGACGATTATCTGCATAACTCTTTTGTGTGCTTTGAGCTATCTTCAATCTGTCTCGAATTAATTGGACTTGCTCTTCGGCTTCTTGCAATATGGCAGGACCAAACAATTGTCTTTCTCCTGACTCCTTCTAGTTGAGAGGGGTTCTGCACTTTCTTCCATATAAGGCTTCAAAAGGCGACATTTGCAAACTGACTTGATAACTATTGTTGTACGAAAACTCGGCATAGGGCAAACACTTGTCCCACTTGGCACCATAAGTTAAGGCACAAGCCCTTAACATATCCTCAAGAATCTGATTCACACGCTCAGTCTGTCCATCGGTTTGAGGGTGATAGGCAGTACTGAATCTAAGATGAGTTCCTATGGCTTCATGCAGACTCTGCCAAAAACAAGAGGTAAATTGGCTTCCTCTATCAGACACTATCTTCTTAGGCACTCCGTGAAGACTGACGATCCTTGACATATATAATTCTGCTAATTTATCTCCTGCATAGGTAGTCTTAACTGGAATAAAGTGAGCTACCTTAGTCAATCGATCCACTATTACCCAGATCGAGTCATAACCTGATTGGGTCTTAGGAAATCCGGTAATGAAATCCATACCAATTTCTTCCCACTTCCATTCTGGAATCTTCAATGGCTGCAGCAATCCTGCTGGCCTTTGATGCTCTGCCTTGACCTTTTGGCAGACATCACAAAGTGCAACATACTCTGCAATCTCACGCTTCATACTAGGCCACCAATACCTTTCCTTGAGGTCTTGATACATCTTGGTACTTCTAGGATGAATGGAGTATAAAGTCTCATGCGCTTCCTTGAGAATCAACTCCTTAAGCTCTTTACGATCAGTGCGCAAATCGCTTCTCATACCAAATAGTACCTTGTTCATCTTGATGAAACTTGGGGCTTTTCCTTTCTTCATATTGCTCTTAATCTCCTTGATATCGGTATCATCAACTTTGTGCTTCTCGAATCGATCTTCCAGCGTAGGGCGTACTTCCAAAGTAGCTAAATACCCTTCTGAACCAATTCCAAACTAAGCACAAAATTCCTTATAAAGGGCTAGCTGACTTTCCTTAATCATCAGAGTATTGCAGTAGCTCTTTCTACTCAAAGCATCGGCTACGACATTGGCCTTGCCTGGATGATAATGAATTCCAATGTCATAGTCCTTAATCAATTCCAACCATCTTCTTTGTCTCATATTGAGGTCAGCTTGGGTAAAGATATACTTCAAACTCTTGTGATCAGTGTAAACTTCACAACGATTACCAATGAGATAGTGACGCCAAATCTTTAAAGCATGCACTACGGCTGCTAATTCCAAATCATGGGTAGGATAGTTGACTTCATGTGGCCTTAGTTGTCGCGAAGCATACGCTACAACCTTCTTATCTTGCATTAGCACACAACCTAGTCCTTGTCGGGATGCATCACAAAATATCTCAAAATCCTTCCTATTATCTGGCAGAATAAGCACTAGGGCAGTTGTCAAACACTTCTTTAACTCTTGAAAACTTTGCTCACACTCCGATGTCCAAACAAATTTCTTCTCTTTCTTTAAGAGTTGAGTGAGCGGTCTAGCTTTTCTAGAAAACCCTTCTATGAAACGGCGATAATATCCGCCATTCCAAGAAAACTTGAATTTGGGGTACCGTCTTGGGTGACTCCCAACTTAGCACATCTCGTACCTTTCCGGGTCAACAATGACTCCTTCGCGATATGACATGTCCTAGGAAAGCAACTTCTTTCATCCGAACTCACATTTTGAACTTCGCATAAAGTGATTCTCTCTTAGCCGTTAAAATTTGGCGCAAGTGATCCTCATGTTCTTCCTCATTTTGGAGTAGATTAGAATGTCATCAATGAAAACAACAACAAATTTATCCAAATATTCCATGAATACCTTATTCATCAAGGTCATGAAGTAGGCGGGGCATTAGTCAATCCAAAAGACATCACGATATACTCATCTTGTCCATACCGAGTAACAAAAGCTGTTTTGTGTATATCCTCTTGGCGAATCTTCAAGCTGGTGATATCCTCGATCTCGAGTCAATCTTGAGAACACTCCGGCTCCTTGAAGTTGGTCAAACAAGTCATCGATTCTTGGCGGAGGTACTTATTCTTGATGGTGACCTCATTGAGTGGCGATAATCTACACACATTCTCTGAGTTCCATCTTTCTTTTCAACTAGAAGAACTGGCGCTCCCATGGCGAAGAACTTGGTCGAACAAAACCTTGATCTTGCAGCTCTTTAATCTGTCTTTTTACTTCGGCTAACTCATTAGCAGGTATCCTATAAGGTCTCTTGGAAATGGGTGGCGTTCCAGGGACTAGTTCTATCAAGAACTCTATATCTCGATCCGGTGGCATCCTGGGCAACTCATCAGGAAACACATCGGAAATTCACAAGCGGCGGCACATCTTCAAACTTATTCCTTTGGCACGCAAACTCTAATCCTTGATGATCTGAATCGGCTTGAACTTTTAACTTGGCTCCATCTGGACTGGTTAAGGTGATCTCTCTATTCCCACAATCCAAAACTGCTTGGTTCTTGGAAAGCCAATCCATTCCTAGGATCACATCTAAGGACTTGGTGTCTAGGACAATAAGGTTGGCTGAAATTCTACCCTCAATTAATATCTTAACTTGGGGCAGCCTTGGTTCGTACTCAAATCAGAACCAGGAGATTGCACTAATAAAATAGTCTTAAGAGGCATTGTCTTTAATTGATGATTTGCAGCAAAACTTCGAGAAACAAGCGAATCGTAGCTCGAGAATCAAACAAAACCATGGCGGATCTTTGAGTTGACTAGGAGCTTACCTAGTATGACGTCTGGTGCAGACTAGGCATCCTCGGTGATGACGTGATTCACGCGGCCTCTTCCAGCAGGCGGCGGAGTCCTGGTGGCTTGGTTGGGAGTTTGGAGCACTCCACGTCCTGCTCCTGGGGCTGGGGTCTTGGCTGGCGTAGATCCCAAATTGAAGCGGACAGGCGTCACAGCTTGCTTCCTGGGGCAATTATTGGCATAGTGACCGAGTTCATGACAATTGAAACAGGTGACTCCTGCAGCTGGATTACTGTTCCTCTGAGGTGGATTCTTTGTTGGTCTTGAGGTTGCGATTGCTGGAGGAGTCGGGCGAGTCTTTGGTGCGAGGGTCTGAATGTATTCGGAGGAGTGAAGCGAGCAGGCTGTTGAGCATTTGTTCTAACTCTCTGCTGGTGACTCTGATGGGCTCCATGCTGCATCATCTTTCTCTTACGGGATTCTTCCAATTCCCGACGAGATTCCTCAATAAGCATAGCTTTATCTACAAGGTGCTGAAAATCTGTATAGTCATTGCCAATGACTTGCACCTTTAGTCCTGGATTAAGTCCACGCTTGAACTTCTTCTGGCGAGCATCATCTGTAGCTACATCCTCTGGAGCGTAGCGAGCAAGTTGAGTGAACTTATTGAGGTATTCACTCACTGACATCCTTTCTTGCTTAAGCTCTCGAAACCCATTCTTCTTCATTTCCACCTTTCCATCAGGAATATGAGAGTGGCGGAAAGCAGTGAAAAACTCTGCCCAAGTAATAGTCTGAGGGTCATCATGGGCAGCACTGTAGTTCTCCCACCATTCAGCGGTAGTGCCCTCCGGTGATGGCGGCATAGAGAACCTTCTCACGATTGGTGCACTGGGCAATTTCAAGCTTCTTCTCAATGGAGCGGATCAATCATCGGCGTCAATGGTTACGAAGAGTTGGAGAAAGTTGACGGACGAGTCCTCATAAATTCCGCTAACTTGGGTGAGACGAGCTTGAGGAGGTGCGGCGAGCGGCTTGGTTTCTTTGGTTCAACAGGTTAGCTAGAACAGCTGCGATGCAGTTCTGTTGATTCATCATGTTGTTCATGTTCGCATCATTGTATTCATTAAGCGAGTGCGAGCTGCGGAAAATGTCCCATGTTACGATCAGAATAGCTGCTTTGGCGGTGGCGGTGGTGCATTGGGGTTGGAGTTGGTGTTGGCACTGCACTGCATTCACAGGTGAATCTGCGATCGGCTCGAGCAGTGTCAACCATCGAGATGCAGCACAAGGGTTTGATAGGTAAGAGGAAAAGCGGAGACAAGTGGTAAGATCATCTAGGGAGAAGGTAATACCGGGGACAAAAGGATACAACCGAAAGGCTTCAAATTAAGGAGGCAAATAAAGTTTTTATTTTCAATTAAAGGTATGGTTGTAACACTGTGCTTGGGGCAAGTGTACAACATACCAGACAATCAAGCAAAGAAAATCTTAGTATACGCGGACTAAACGTAACTAAACTGAAAAGGAGAAAAACATGCTCAAACATCACTAATCCCAAAACTATCTTATATGGTAGTCTTCTCGGCAAACTCTGGACAGCTAGATCATCAACTTCCTCGATTTGATTCCTTGCAGAAAACTCGAGGCTTTGAGAAGTTTCATGAGATAAGATCAATTTAAAACTCAAATCAAGGTTTGACAAAGGAGAGGAATAAGAACCTAAGAATAAGGCGAGAGGAGGCGAAAACTATTAAGTACCAATTTTGTTGGTTTGATTTAGAAAATAATTTTGAAGACCATGCTAACTAGGATGGCGACCTACGATCGATATGGCTCGATACCATCTCTGTCGGGACCGGTTTGTAAATCCGAAACCCTCTGTGTATCTTGCACTAGTCGAGGATCACGCTAGTGCACACAAAGGAAACATAGATGAAATACCATTCCATACAACGAATTAACTAAGAAGAAGCAATTTATTATTAAATAAAGCAAACGACCTTATGGTCAATGTTTACACCATTATGCCTTAAGGGCTTAAGAAACAAATACTATTGCAATGAAAAGATAACTTGAACCATTCGACATGCCACGGGCAATCGTGCGGGAACGCCTTCCTAATCCACGTAGTCTTCATAGAATTCCTCCTCATGAGATTCATTATCTCCTTGACAATCGATCAACAAGGGCATAAAGCCGTGAGTACAAAGGTACTCGACAAGCCGTAGGGAAATGATGCAATATATTTATGCGGCTTGACAAGGATGGCTATATAGTTCTTTTGCGAGAAAGCAATAACTTGAATTGAAATACAATAAATAGATTGAAAGCATATTTATGAAAAGATAAATAAATAACCGATAGATCAATGATAGACAACAAAACAACAGTGAACTCCCCATTCACATCCCAACAATTCCACATTCCACATTTTATGAAACACTCTATACCCGTGTGAAATTCCCGGGCTTTGTCCATGACCATGACGCGCTATTCGAATAGTTTTACACTCTGCGGAGGTTGTACAACTTTACCCACAAGACATGAACATCTCCTTGTGCAATCGATCTTAACACACTTCCTTTGGTGTGTCGCGAGATATCATGACAAAGCCTTTACAATGCCTTGTCTAAACTCGATCTTGCCCGCTAAGGTTTCGCCTTTAGGGCCCCCTTGCGCCTTGCGAATCTACCGTCCATCCCGAACCCACACCACCAACGGCGTTACTCAAGGCTAGACATTACAAATTAATCGGCTAGGTCTGTCCCATTCGGACATGTGGTAGTGCGGTTAGGCCAGTTCAATGGCGCACAAGATTAAGTCCTTAAGTTGTCTCGAGCAAGACATCCACATCCCAATATGCTAGAAAGCACCCCTTTACTTCACGATCACTTGCAGGAGGAAAACAATTCGTTCAACCAAGACCAATGGCAAACCCGCCATGGTACAACAAATTTTACAACGATGGCTAACGGCCACGATTCAATATCTCATTAAGTCAATATTAACATTATTCACATGTGACATGAATCCCAACGTATATGTAAGCATGTCTAAGCATAGCTACGATAACCCAATGTTGGTATAATGATTATGTCCAACTAGTAATGTCCCAACCTAGGATTAACAATGGATACATGGCATACAACCAATCAAGGTTGCATAATATCAACTAGGTATACATCTACTCCCATTAAATAAACATTGATACGTAAATAGCATGCAAGTGTATAAAATAAATTACTTTGCAAACATAGGATCAATATGATCAAGGTTACGACTTGCCTTGCTGATCTAGTGCTAAATCTTGGTCTTCGAAGTCTTCGTTTGCTCCATCGGAATTAGCGTCTACCCGAAAAGAAGCAACAAAACCAAATAAATACAAAACAGAGACTCAAACCAGCTCAAAACTGAAAATAAATGGCTCTGGAAGATAGATCTTGATTTTAGAAAAATTTAGAAACATGAATCGCCTCAATCGGAGTTCGTATGAGCGAGAACGGGCTTCTGGAAAATTAAATTCAGAGAAAATACAGAAAATCAGAAAATCAGAAATTCTGGATTTATTTTTGTACTGGAAAAAGGATTTATTGCGCAACGCTGACGTCATCGCTGACGCAGTGGCTGACGCGGCGGGTGACGTCGGCGGCCACGCGGCGCGCATCTCCGCGAGAGCGGACGGACGGCGAAGCGGAGCTGCGGCGGAAGGAGGCGTGGCGCGATCGGGGCGTCGGCTAGAGATCCAACGGCGAGCGGCGACAGGGAGGTCGGCGGCGAAGCGGCGGCGCCACTCACCGGAGATGAAGAAGAAGGCACAACAACCGGAGGAGACGCGCGGATCGGACCGGGGCCAAAGCGAACCGGGAGAGGGCGGCGTGGGCGGCTCAGGAAGACCAACGGATGCGGCGGAGGGCACCGGCGGCGAAAAAAAAGACGACGGAAGGTCTCGGGCGCGGCGAGGACTCGGCGAGCTCGCTGGAGCAGCGGCGGCAGCTAGAACAACGAGAGGTGGGGCAAAAGGGCGGCGAGGAGGCGATCCTCGGGGTGTCTGGTGGGCATTTATAGCCCTCGGGGCGTGCCGTCTGGGAAACCGAGGCTCGGCGTCTGTGGCGAGACTCTCAGCGCCGGCGCGGCTAGAGTTTCAGCGGCGCGCAGGCCAGCTAGGCCAAGGCGAAGAACGAGCGGGCGAGGCGGCCGGCTGAGCCAGCGGAATGAGCCAGGCGAGAAACGGGCCGCGGAAAAAAAGCGGCGGCGGAGAGGATTCGGCCCGAGAGAGTTTTTCGGAAATTTTAAAACATTTTCTGATTTTAGAAATTACCAGAAATTCCAATAAATTCATATAAATTCAAATAAATATCAAATAAATTCAGAAAAATCCCCAAAAATACAGAAAAATCCTTGGAGCATAAGGAACCCAACTAAAACTGAAATTCTTTAGTTTGATGAATGGTTTAGCCAAATTAAATCCTTTCATTTATGGAAAATTCAAATTAAGCCGGAATTAATTTGAAGAAATGCAAATGGTTCATCTTTGATTTCTAACATTCCAAAACTTCAATTTTTTGGATGTTACACCGCACCTCGAAGGATCCCGTCGTCGGGTGCCTCTACTTCCGGCTGCGGACCGGACTCCCTTGTCTAACGGCGCCACCGTGAACAGCAAGTGCGAGACCCCGGAGCCAGAGGACTCGACAGCCGACCAAGAGGCTATTGCCTCTATTCACATTTACGTGACACACGGCCTTACCGGCCAGGCCATGGTCGTCGACTATCTGCGGAGTCGGGTGTCCCCTCTACAGAGGTGGGTGCACCCATTCTTCGACATGCGAGGGAGGGACGACCCTACTCGGGAAGGCACCAAAGGTAAATTTCCTCGATCTCAACCTTTCTCGAGCTCAGGTGAACCTTTCTTCTGACTGTCTTCCGTCCCCATTTTCGTTTTTCTGCAGCCCCGGCGGAGTCGTGGGTGGCAGCACGCAAGAACTTGTTTGGGAAGGCGGCTGTAACATCCCATTCTTGGTTCTTTTATTAAAAAATAATTAATTCAAGGATTTGGGTTTTCTTTGGAATTTTAGTTAACCTGGCATTCCTTTCCATCCAAAAATGGAATTTATTCCATTCGCGTCCGGAAATTCCATTTCATCCTGAATCCAAAATTCAAATGCAATTCCAAAATTCTCTAAAAATTCTGAAACTAATTTTATTAGGTTACAAATATTCTAAAGTATTTTTGAGATTTTTCCTAGAATTTTTAGAACCATTTTTCTATTTTCCCCAAAACTATTTAATTTTCAGCACTATATTAATTGCTGTAAGAAAAATAACAATATAATAGTATCAAAAAATATTTATTAGTGCTTTAGTTTCTGAAACGGTTGTCTATAGAAATTCCCAAATTTATTATGATTTAATTGCTATTTTTCCGAATTTAATCCGAATTTTCAGTGGAAAATTAATTATTTTCGGAATTAATAATTTTGGTTACTGTTCATCTGATCCGTTTCTCTTCCCGCCCGCAAGGTACAGTGGACCCGTCACTACAGTACCCGAAGCAACCCGACCCGCATTTATTCAGCTGTTTCAGCTCTTCAAATTCCGTCGATCTCAGTTACTATTCCGGCGATAACTCCGGCAAGCATTTCCCGACGATCCGCTAGTCCAATTGTCCTATAAATTGACCCCCAAGTTCCCCTTCTCATTCCTCATATCCTCAGCTTTGAGTTGTTCCAATCCATCCACCAGATCTCCCTGTGCAAGCCATTCTTTTGAACTCGTGAACATTGGTGAGTTCTCCTACGATCCGACCTCCATTTGTCCACAAAATTTTACTGGAGCTTCCTATCAGTGTCCTCTACGTCGTGTAAAATCATATTTTGAAAATTCATACCAGAGCTCTGTCAGCAATCATTTCTTCTCTAAGCCCGGTGAAAGGTCAAATTTTGAATTCAAACAATTGTTTCTCCTCCGTCGTAACTCTGAATAGAGTGATTCAAATTCATAAATTTTTCTAAATTCATTCTCTACCTGGAAGTATTTTTATTATAATTTTTAGTTTTTAGTTATTTTATTTTATTCATTTCGTCCACCGTTTTGTGCGTAGTCGAAGAAGCGGTCGTCGTCGTCGACGGAGGAGAAGACCTCCAGAACAGCGCAGCGCACTTCGTCGTCGAAGGCAAGTCTCCTTGAAGCATGTTGATCCATGTTTTGAAATGCTTTGTAAATTTATAAACTTGCATGCTATATTGATTTAAAAAATATTATATTATGATAGATTGTAGTTAAATACCTTGTTAATATGTATGTTTGCTACATATTAATCCATCTGTTCTTTGGCTGCCCTAGAATGATTAATTATATTATAAAAGGCTTGACACCTTGTTTAGTATAATAGTAGTGCTTAATTATGCTAAATACTATTTGTATGTTTAATTGAAGGCTTGTTACTTGAAATTATAAATGATTGAGTGAAAATATTATTTAAAAAGGGCAGTTGGTGCTGCCAGTTTGGCAAAATAAAAGAAAAAATTGGGTATTTTAAAAATTGAATAGGGTGGAAGGCTGCAAGGCGGGTGCAGAATGAACGAGACTCGGGTTTGAGTATGTACCACCCTAGTCACCCTAAGGACCGGTCCCTTGTGATTGTCAAATAATGTATAACAGTGCGGCCGCGGGTTCCGGTATGGGACGGGCCTGACCGAGTAACTAGAAAACTTAATTAAGGCATGCGGACGGTGGAGTAGGCGTGGTTGGAGCCACAGAGTCCTACAGCGCAGAGGGGCTTCCATTATGGTTGTAGCCATTTGGCGGTGAAACCTCGTGGCGTGACTTAGTGAAGATGTAGCTAGAGAAATGGCCTTGTGATTTTCACTTAGGGTTATATACCAAAGGAAGTGTATGACCAAATATAGTGAAATATCTCTCGCGGGTAAAGCGTGCAAACTCTGCAGGGTACACAAACTATTCGAATAGCCGTACCCACGGTCAAGGGTAGACAAAGGGCGTTGTCACATGGTAGATTTCCCCTATTTGGTTTCAAAATCATTTTTTATAAAATGAAGACGGTTGGAGCCGCGAATGTTTTGATTTGATAAAAGTCCGTGGTTGGAGCCACGAGGAAAACATTTCAAAGGAAAACCACAGTTGGTGCTGTGGAAAAATATTCTTAAAATAAAACCATGGCAAATGCCGTTAGTTGGTTTATGTTTTGTTTTCCCACGGTTGGAGCCGTGTCCTGAAAAGTTTGAAGCTCTTATTTCTTAAAAGAAAATAGCTTTGAAAACTGCTCTTCAAAATTCTGGGATAAAATCTTAAAAATTGGCTTTTGGCAAATTAACCAATTCCCTCCCTTGAATTAAACTACATACTGCATTTCTTTCCGGACTTGTTGAGTATGTTGCATACTCCTCCGCTTTTCATTGCGGGTCGCTTATTCCATAAAGCGGATCGGAGATCGAAGATAGCTATCAAGACCTTGCATCCCACCGTTCGACATCCGTGATGAAGGATTTGAAGAGGAGGACTATCGGACGTTTAGGATCGCGTTTTCTCGATCTTTGCTGTGGTGTTTTGGACTTCGCTCCGTCAAGTTTATTTGCCGATTTAATGTTTCACGCTATATGACCCACGGGTCCAACTTTTGTAATAATGGGCCATGTCAGCCAGTACTCTGAATTCAATTTTTGTTTATCGCATGGTTATGGTCCATACTGTTATGATCTGTGTGTACTAGCTATTGATCCAGGGACTGGTACACGTAATCACAGCTGGGGCCCGTATCCTTTTTGCGGGTTCCGACAGGAATGGTATCAGAGCCAAGACTGTAGAACGTGATCTAGTTAGAAGGGCAAATCCTTAAGGATTAATATTTTTATAAAAATATATTTATAAAATTTTAAGTTCTTTTGCTTCTATCTTTTCTGTCTTAGCGTCTGGTCCTTACCTCATCCTTTGTTCCGTTTCAAAATTTGTAGATGTCGGTTTACACCACCTTTGTCGCATCAGCTGGAGGATTCTGTGAGGAATTATCTTTGATGCTTCAGGAGTTGGGATTTCCTCATCGTCCGGAGTATCTTTGCACTTCTGTGCCCAGCCTTGGTTATAATTCATGGAAAGCTAGGTTGCTTGTCTACGCGAGGAGTCGACGACAGGCAGAAGATCGTCCTCACTACTTCACCTCGGAACGACTGATGCTTGGAGATGCGCTTCAGGATGCTGCTAGAGAGGCTCTCATCCACTTGGGTGAGAGTTATCGTGTTCAGCTAGACGACACCCCATACCGGCTCTTTCCCCGACACGAGGTTGGGAGGAGTCACGGCCGAGTTCGAGCTTGGAGTTGGAGATCGCCCGCGATAGTGCGCATGGGTTCGCTCATCCGGGCGTAGGATGACGCCTATGTTAACATCTCTTGTGAGCTCCAGGACGTGCGCAGGGAGCTAGCTGCAGCAAGGGAGGAAAACCATTAGGTTAAGGAGACTCAGAAAGGCAGCAGTTCCACTTCCACTATTGGCCCCTATGAAGGAGGCACAGCCGGTAGCACCGCCTCCAGTCCCTGTTGGTGAGGAGCTTCCGCCTCGGGGTTTGACTCCTGACGCCCCGCGAGTCAAGCGTCGCAGAGGTCCGCTGCTCCGTGTGTGTCGGGACCCAAATTTGCAAATCCGGACCCTCTGTGTATACCGCACTAGTCCAGGATCACGCTAGTGCACACAGGCGCAACATAGATGCTATCATAGTCGTACACAGCGAAATATAGCATAAACTTCAATGATTAATAAAACTGGTTGTCTTACATGAATAATGCCTCACAGGGCTTAAATAAAAAGTATCAATGAAAAGCAGCGGAAATAGAATAAACGCAGTGGCGCTCCAGTTCGCCACAGGCAACTAACGAGGCTCGGACCCTAAGCATTCGCATCCATATAATCCTCCTCCACGAAGGGCGTAGATTCCTCCTCTTCTGAAGTTGTTGTTGTTGGGATGAGTACATAAAGCACTCAACAAGTTGTGCACAATAATGCAAGTCTAATATTCTATATGCTTGGCTTAATCCAAAGAAATGGCTAAAAAGGGTATTTTGCAATAAAGCAGCATTTAACAAGAATACAATAAATAGATTGGAAAGCAGTAAAACAAATACAGCAATTAATAAATTCAGCATTTCTGAAGTAACCAAGTTTCTCAATCCTAAATTATTTTCCACCTTCCATGGCACCTTGCCATCCCAATAGGTTTTTGTTTAACAAAAGTCTAACCCTTAACTGTAATTCGAGCATTGCCCAATCTGTGAGCACGGCTATTCGAATAGATTGTACACTCTGCGGAGGTTATGCACTTTACCCACACGATACAACCAAACACCACCAAGGCGAGTGATCATAACAAAGCCTTTACAATGCTACACCTAGACCCGATCTTTGCTCGCTAAGGTTTCAACAACAAAGGTTAAACCACCACAGCAGGCCCCCTCTTGCACCATGTGAGTTAAACCGTAACCGGGACTCACTATTCACCACGACAATGCGAAATCTAGGTTTCACAAATTATTCAACTAAGCTGTCCCATTCGGACATATGGTTGCAAGAAGGACTCGGTCAAAGGCTTGCAAGGTTAAGTCCTTAAAGTGATTAAGGCAAGACTTCCACATACCCACTGCCAACCTGGCCCACCTTGGCACACTTGCCCTTGCCACTTGCCCCAATCTAAAATCATTACCACCCGGTTGATTATCAAGCACCACATGCCATCAACATTTCAATCTAGATGTGTGACCTCCTCGCCACGACAACTTGATATCACGGTGCGACGACACATGACAGACCAATTCATAAACATTGTTCCATATTTCATTAGTCAAGATTAAGTATCAACATTCGGACACATGTGATGACGTGGCATGGCTAAGCAATCTATGACGGTCTAACTAGCCCTGTTGATTATCAATATTAACCAACTATAGTTCCACATCCTAGGGTGACAAATAGATCATGGCATATAATTGACAAGGTATGATTTAATTCAAATAGGCATATTATCTAATTCCCAGATTAATTGAAATCATTTATACACATAAATTATCATGCATAAAGTTTAATAGACAAAATAGCAATTTGGTGAAAATTAGGTGCAACATAGCACAACTTGCCTTGGAGTAGGTGCTGGTCTTGCTCTGAGCTTGGGTCTTGAAGCGATGAATCTTCCTCCGGATCACCGAGCAGTTCAACGTCTACGCGAAACGATGCCAAAATAGCAAATAAACACCAAAACAGAGAGCAAAGAAACTTCAAAAATAAAATAAAATTCATCAATAAATAGATCTTGATTTTACAAATTTTTAGAAATTTGAATCACTCAAATCCGAGTTAAAATGCAAAAGATATAGCCTTTTGAAGTTTGAATAAATACTGAAAATACAGAAAATAGAATAACCGATTTTTGAATTATTTTCTATTGGAAAAGATCTTTATTGCGCATAGCGATGTCAGCCACGACTCGGACCAATCGGGCCGACACGTCGCCTGGTCCATGGACTCGGTCCATGGGATCGCCTCTGGTCCACCGTGGACGTGGCCCACGGCGCCTCGCGCCACGCGCCCGACACGCGGCGCACATCGACTGGCTGCAACGCCGCCCGTGCCGATGCTCGACACGCGGCGCACATCCGGGCAACGATCCAACGGCTAACGCTCTAACGCACACGCGGCGCGATCTCAACCGAACAAACCTAATCCAGCGGCCGCGCTTACGAGCCGTTTCTCGTTCTTCCGAGGGCGTGGCGCGATCGCGCGGTCGGCGAAGATCAACGGTGATGAAGCTTCCGGCGAAGATGGCGGCATGGCGGCGATGCAGCACGGAGGCGGAGGGCGGCGACCACCGAGCGGCGTTCGGCGCGACTCGGCGGGATGAAGTGGCTACCCGATGCGGCAGCGTGGCGAGCCGGATCTGGAACCGATTCGTGACGGCGGCAGCGGAGACGCAAACTAAAGAAAACGCGGCGGCGCTACGAAAAACTGCGGCGAGCTCTCATCGCACGGCGGCGGCGACTCGGCGGTGAAGACTAGAGCGACTGGAAGCGCAAGGCGATGAGGAACCTCGGGGTGCAGCCCACGCCTTTTATAGCCTCGACATGCGTGCTAAAACGGCAACCCTAAAATCACGCGGTGGCGGCGGCAAGCGGCGGATTCGAAACCGAATCGGAGGCGATGATTGCGGTCCGTCCGATCTGCGATGAGCGGCTATGATTCCTCCGAGCGCGATACGATCCGATCCGCTCTTTCCAAAATCAACGGATGCGATCAGATCTTTCCAAAACAACGCAAGGAATCCTCACCGCGCGATCTTGATCCAAAGGCCGAAGGCGCTAGGGTTTCGCGAAAGGAGACAGTCGTCTGATCTGGATCCAACGGTCACCGCAGCGGCGGCGAAAGCGGGCCGACGGCCGACCGCGATGGGCAGCGCCGCGACGATCTTTGGGCTTGACCCGATCTTGTTCCAAGATTTTTCAAAAGCTTTTTGATTTAAAATAATTCCCGAAATTAGATTAATTCATTTAAGGCAATTAAAATATCGGAAAAATCCAGAAAATTCTCATAAATACTTTGAGACATTAGAGCTCAAATAAAATAATTTTGGTAAAACTTTATATTAACTTTATCTATATATACATTTAGTTTTCACTAAAGGTTCAATATACTTAATTAAAATAAATTCAAATAATTTACGGAAAAATCCAATAAATTGAAAAATCACCAAAATGCACATAAGTGAAATTATAGGCCAAATTTTGGATGTTACAAACCTCCCCCTTAACGAGAATCTCGACCCGAGATTGAAGGTTGACTAGGAATAGGTTTGGAAATTTTGACTTGAGATCCTCTTCACGCTCCCGGGTTGCCTCATTGTCGAATGGTTGCTCCTTGAACCACCAAAGCGAATCGACTTGGTCCTGGTTTTGCGGTCCATAACATCCAGGATTCCGATTGGTTGCTCCTTGTAGGTCAGATCTTTCTGCAATTCAATCTCTCCCAAAGGTGTCTGCTCTGCTGGCACCCGAAGATACTTCTTGAGCTGAGACACATGGAACACATCATGCACGCTTGCTAGTAGTGCGGCAATTCAAGCGATAAGCAACCTCCTCGGCGGCTCAAAATTTTGAGCGGTCCAACATATCTTGGGGCAAGCTTTCCTTTAGCGTGGAACCTTTTAACTCCTTTTAGAGGGTAACCCTAAGATACGAAATCATCGGGTTGAAACTCAAATCACGGCGTCGATTATCGCATAACTTTTTGTCTTGATCGCGCGATTTTCAACTTTGTCTCTTATCATGGCAACTTGCTCTTGACTTCCTTAAGAATATTAGGGCCAAATATCATCGCTCCCTGTCTCATTCCAATTCGATTGAAGTGCAGCAGGCACGACCATATAAAGCTTTGAATGGCGACATCGCAAACTAGCACAGTAGCTGTTGTTATAGCCGAACTCTGCATCTGTAAGCATTTATCCCATGATGTAGTATAGGCTAATCGCAATCTCTTAACATATCTTCAAAATCGATTTACTCTTTCTGTTTGACCATCGATCTGCGGATGATATCTTTGTCTTTGAAGTTCAAGCAGCGTTCCCATGGCTTCATGCAATTTATCCCAAAATCTCGAGGTGGTGAGTACCTCATCGACACTATTTTCTTAGGCACACCATGCAAACACACGATTACGGCTATGTATAATTACGCTAACGGTCTCTGAGTAAGTTGTCTTGGTTGGAATGAAGTGAGCAACTTTGGTCGATCGATCCACGATAACCCATATAGAATCATACCCACTTTGGGTTCTTGGCAACGCGTGATGAAATCCATACCGATTTCTTCCCATTTCCATTCTAGAACTTTTAACGGTTGTAGTAATCCTGCGGTCTACGGTGTATTGCCTTAACTCTCGGCATATATCACATAAGGCAACATGCTCAGCGACTTCACGCTTCATATTCGGCCACCAAAACCTCTCCTTTAAGTCCTGGTACATCTTGGCGCTTCCTGGGTGGATTGAATACTTGGAATCGTGAGCCTCTTCTAAAATCAACTGCTTAAGCTCAGTGCATTTGGCACACAAATACGACCCTTGAACCACATGGTACCCCGGCCATCCATAGTAAAATCTGCCGCTAATCCTTCATCCTTTTTAGCTTTGATTCGGTTGATTTTCTCATCATCCTTTGCCCTTCCCAAATCGATCTTCAAGCATCGGCCTTACTTCCAGCGACTATAAATCCTGCTGGAACCATTACCAATTTTAACCACAAACTCCTTACACAACTCAGATTGATCTTCTGTACCATCATGTTTGTAACATGGTTTTTACGACTCAAGGCATCGGCCACTACATTAGCCTTTCTGGATGGTAGTGGATTCCCATATTATAATCCTTGATCGGTTCCAACCATCTCCTTTGCCTCATGTTAAGATCATTGGGTGAAGATATATTTCAAACTCTTGTGGTCGTATATATCTCACATCTATTTCCCATGAGATAATGGCGCCACAATTTCAAGGCATGCACCACGGCGGCCAATTCCAAGTCATCGTAGGATAATTCCCTTCATGCGGTCTTAAGCGCCTTGGCGCATATCGACCACTTTACCCTCTTGCATCAATCGCATCAAGACCTGTCTTGGCGCATCACATATATATCAAGCTATTACGAACATTAGGCAAAACCAACACTTTGGGCTGTGGTCAAGCGCTTCTTTAATTCCTCAAAACCCTTATCACAATCGGCGTCCATGAAAATTTCTTTTCCTTTTTCAACAAGCTGCGTAAGAGGTCTCGCAATCGTCGAAAATCCTTCTATGAATCGGCGATAATATCCTCGCCATTCGAAAAACTTGGACTTGAGTGAAAGACTTTGGTTGTTCCCAATGCAACATCTTGCCTCCACTTTGCTTGGGTCGACGGCAACTCCTTCTGCGATCATAACATGGTGAGAAATTCCACCTTTTCCTTCCAAAAGTCGCATTCTTGAATTTAGCATACAAATTTATTGCGCGCAGCTTTTCCAACACTAGCCTCGGATGATTTGCGTGCTCTTCTTGGTCTTTGAATATACCAAAATATCATCTATGAACACAACAACAAACTTGTCCAAGTATTCCATGAAAATCTTATTCATCAAGTTCATGAAATATCTTTGGCGCATTGGTCAATCAAAAGACATGACCGTGAACTCATAATGTCCGTATCTTGAATAAAATACGGTCTTTGGAACATCTTCGCCGAATCTTTAGTTGATGATATCCGGACGAAGGTCTATCTTGGAAAACTCCGGCTCCTCTCAAGCGGTCGAGCGGATCATCAATCCTTGGCAGCGGATACTTATTCTTAATCGTCACTTCATTAAGTGCACGGTAATCAATACACATTCTAAGGCTTCCATCTTTTTCACGACAAACAAAGCTGGCGCTCCCCATGGCGGCGAACTAGGTCTTATAAAACCCTTCTCTAATAACTCGTCGATCGCTTCTTCATTTCCACCAACTCATCGGTAGGCATCCGATAAGGTCTTTTGCTATCGGTGTTGTTCGGTACTAACTCAATGACAAACTCGATGTCACGGTCAGCGGCATTCGGTAGATCCTCTGGAAATACATCTGGATATTCCACGACCAGCGCACGTCATCTATCTTGTGGCTTTCACGCTATTAACAATTAATTGACCCTTACGAGTGATGTCGCTCGAATTCCACCTTTTCTCCTCTAGGGCTCTCAATGGATACAATCCTTTGACCGTAATCAATATTGTCTTATGCTTGGTTAACCAATCCATACCGAGGATAACATCTAAAACTTGGGCATCTAGAATAATCAAGTTAGCTAGGAACTCTACCCCATTAATTTTTAGCTTTACCCCAAACATCAAGGTTAGATCTTAACTCGGATCACGGGCTTGGACTAGCATCATACACTTAAGATTTTCATGCTCAAACCATTTTGGATGCAAAAGCTCGAGAGACAAATGAATCTGAAGCTCTGAATCAAATAATCTTTGCAGTCTTGAGTTTACAAAAACTTACCCAAGATCTGACGTCGATGCTTCACAGGCTCCATCGGCGGTGATGTGGTTGACTCGCCTCGAATAGTAGCTTGAGGCGTCGCTCCCGCTGTCGGCTCCTCGATTCGCTCCGTCATCGGTGCTTTAGCGGTGTCGTTCCAAGGTTGAAACGCGTCTTGGCGTGATACCTCCTTTACGGGACATCTATTAGCATAACGCCCACTCATTGCAAGCTGTAGCACCTTACGGCGGTGATCTGCACTCCTCCTTGGGCATTGTTACCTGAAACGGTGTATGATAACTCGTCACGGTGTTCGTGGTGCGGTGTTCTTTGGTTTGTTAACGACTTGCGGTTGGAACTTAGCAAACCGTTGCGGGGTCATCCTCATTCGCGGTGGTTAGGGCGTCCACAGGTTAGTCATCAAGAGCTTGCGATTTTCCCAAGCTCCTGCGCTTATCCTCGAGAATCAAAGCCTTGTTTACCAATTCTTGAAAATGCGGAAAAGTGTGGGTAATCGGTCCACTTGCGATCTGAGTTTAATCCCTTCATGAATCGGAATTGCCTAGCCTTGTCCGTCACCACATCTTGAGGAGCATAGCGAGCTAATCTGCGTGAATTTGTTCAAGTAATCACCACCGGTTGGCCTCCTTGCTTAAGCGCCTGAATTCTTCCTTTTCAGTCCATCATTCCTTACAGTGCGTGGTATTGGCGAAGGCCGTTGTGAATTTTTCCCACGTGATTTCCATGGGTGCCTCGTGAGTAGCACGATGGTTCTCCCACCATTCTGCATTTGTTCCCTCAAGGCGATGGGATGCATAAAGAACCTTCTCATGCCCTTCACATTGCGTGATGTACAACTTCCTCTCAATGGTTCTCGACCAATCATACGCTTCCAAGGGTTCACGTTGCGAGAATGTTGGCGGTCGGGTCCTCATAAAGTCGACAATTTGGAATAAGGGCGAGGTCCGCCGTTATTAATCTGAGTAGCGGGGTTGTTGATTGCAGCCATATTGGTCATCTCTTTGCATCATTATGCGCATCAAGCGAGTCTGCGCGCGAGAAAAGCTCCCAAGTTACGTATATCCTTTGGCGGTGCTGATGCGGTGGTGCTCCTTCGTTGGGATTGTTGCGGCGCGACCACTTCTGATGCTCCGTTGTTCTTGCGGGTATTCACCATCCGCTTGATTGCTTCTTGGGTTAGGATAGGTAGATGTAGCATAGATAAGATGCAAGAATTTCTAAGGCGGGAAACAGGTTAAACACAACTTAAATAATCTTTATTAATACTTGGTATGGTTGCTTACAATGCCTAAGGGCTTTGCAACACATCTTGCACAATCGACAAACAATTAAGAACCAAACTAAACATGCAACCTTAACGTCTACTAAAGGTAAAGGCTAACTTAAAGACGCGACTCAACACTCGAGTCTCAACACAACTCTAAGACCGACTCTCACTCATCCACCACCCTGGTGAGGCGATCCGGTGCATACACGGTGGGTAGGTGGCATGGGTGCGAACCTATCTGGTGACCCTCTCTGGCTCCTCGGGCTCCCACCACGTTCTTAGGGTCTTCTTCTTCTTGGCGTCCTCATCCGGCTCTGGATGACACAGTGCCTATCTCCTCGGCTACACGCAAGGCCTCCTCCAACTCACCGATGACTCTGGCTGCGGTGTCACGGGTCTTTGAAGCTCTCGCTCTGCGCCACTCTCAACGCCTCACCGCTGTCTCCGGCTCTGCGCGATGTCCCTCGGTGCTCCTCACGGGCATGGCGAACTCGGCGAGGTGTACCGCGATGGCACCTCCCCTCCACAATCCGTCGATCTTGCCGCTCGCCGCTGTCGGGTGAAGCCGAACACGGTGTCGCGGCTTCGTGGCGTAGTAGATCCATCGTAGAGCAAGTCTAGCGACCTCCGAACTCCACCTCGTAAGTGAACCTCCGGCGGTGATGTGGATCGATGCAGTGGTCTCGTCGCACTCTCGGCGAAGATGATCAGCTTGCGAAGAATCCCGATGCACACCGTTGGCGTTCGATTGCTTCCTCGGTAGAGCGGACGATCAAAGCCTCCAATCACTTGAAGAACTCTCCATAGCTCCATGGCGTAGCCACCCTGCCTCGACTTGAAAGACTGGAAGATCGGCATCTATTCAAAACAAAATTTTGAATAAGACCTCCACTCGAAACGGCAACAAAAAGAAGGTAATTTAGCAAGGATGAGAGTAGAGGGATGAGATAAGCCAAGGGTTTCTTATTAGTCAATTTCACCTTTCTCTTTAGAAAATAATTTTGGACACTCCTAAGAGAAACCAACTACCTAGGGCCAAGACCTATAGTCAGTATGGCTCTGATACCACCTCTGTCGGGACCCGAATTTGCAAATCCGGACCCTCTGTGTATACCGCACTAGTCCAGGATCACGCTAGTGCACAACGGCGCAACATAGATGCTATCATAGTCGTACACAGCGAAATATAGCATAAACTTCAATGATTAATAATAACTGTTGTCTTACATGAATAATGCCTCACAGGGCTTAAATAAAAAGTATCAATGAAAAGCAGCGGAAATAGAATAAACGCAGTGGCGCTCCAGTTCGCCACAGGCAACTAACGAGGCTCGGACCCTAAGCATTCGCATCCATATAATCCTCCTTCACGAAGGGCGTAGATTCCTCCTCTTCTGAAGTTGTTGTTGTTGGGGTGAGTACATAAAGCACTCAACAAGTTGTGCACAATAATGCAAGTCTAATATTCTATATGCTTGGCTTAATCCAAAGGAATGGCTAATAAGGGTATTTTGCAATAAAGCAGCATTTAACAAGAATACAATAAATAGATTGGAAAGCATTAAAACAAATACAGCAATTAATAAATTCAGCATTTCTGAAGTAACCAAGTTTCTCAAGCCTAAATTATTTTCCACCTTCCATGGCACCTTGCCATCCCAATAGGTTTTTGTTTAACAAAAGTCTAACCCTTAATCTGTAATTCGAGCATTGCCCAATACAGTGAGCACGGCTATTCGAATAGATTGTACACTCTGCGGAGGTTATGCACTTTACCCACACGATACAACCAAACACCACCAAGGTGAGTGATCATAACAAAGCCTTTACAATGCTACACCTAGACCCGATCTTTGCTCGCTAAGGTTTCAACATTTGAAGGGTTAAACCACCACAACAGGGCCCCCTCTTGCGCCATGTGAGTTAAACCGTAACCGGGACTCACTATTCACCACGACGATGCAAATCTAGGTTTCACAAATTATTGACTAGGCTGTCCCATTCCGGACATGTGGTTGCAAGAAGGACTCGGTCAAAGGCTTGCAAGGTTAAGTCCTTAAAGTGATTAAGGCAAGACTTCCACATACCCACCAACCTGGCCCACCTTGGCACACCGCCCTTGCCACTTGCCCCAATCTAAAATCATTACCACCCGATTGATTACCAAGCACCACATGCCATCAACATTTCAATCTAGATGTGTGACCTCCTCGCCACGACAACTTGATACCACGGTGCGACAGCACATGACACACCAATTCATAAACATTGTTCCATATTCCATTAGTCAAGATTAAGTATCAACATTCGGACACATGTGATGACGTGGCATGGCTAAGCAATCTATGACGGTCTAACTAGCCCATGTTGATTATCAATATTAACCAACTATAGTTCCACATCCTAGGGTGACAAATAGATCATGGCATATAATTGACACGGTATGATTTAATTCAAATAGGCATATTATCTAATTCCCAAATTAATTGAAATCATTTATACACATAAATTATCATGCATAAAGTTTAATAGACAAAATAGCAATTTGGTGAAAATTAGGTGCAACATGATCAAAGCACAACTTGCCTTGGAGTAGGTGCTGGTCTTGCTCTGAGCTTGGGTCTTGAAGCGATGAATCTTTCTCCGGATCACCGAGCAGTTCAACGTCTACGCGAAACGATGCTAAAATAGCAAATAAACAAAAAAATAGAGAGAAACGAAACTTCAAAAATAAAATAAAATTCACCAATAAATAGATCTTGATTTTACAAATTTTTAGAAATTTGAATCACTCAAATCCGAGTTAAAATTTAAAAGATATAGCCTTTTGAAGTTTGAATAAATACTGAAAATACAGAAAATAGAATAACCGATTTTTCAGAATTATTTTTCTATTGGAAAAGATCTTTATTGCGCAACGCTGACGTCAGCCCGGACTCGGACCAATCAGGCGCTGACACGTCGCCTGGTCCATGGACTCGGTCCATGGGACCGCCTCTGGTCCACCGTGGACGTGCCCACGGCGCCTCGCACCACGCGCCCGACACGCGGCGCACATCGACTGGCTGCAACGCCGCCCGTGCCGATGCTCGACACGCGGCGCACATACGGGCGACGATCCAGCGGCTAACGCTCTAACGCACACGCGCGCGATCTCAACCGAACAAACTGATCCAGCGGCGACGCTTACGAGAGCGTTTCTCGTTCTACCGAGGCGTGGCGCGATCGCGCGATCCGACGAAGATCCAACGGTGATGAAGCTTCCGGCGAAGATGGCGGCGGCGGCGATGCGCACCGGAGCGGAGGGCGGCGACCACCGAGCGGCGTTCGGCGCGACTCGGCGGGATGAAGTGGCTACCCGATCGGCTTGACGCGACGAGCGGATCTGGAACCGATTCGTGACGGCGGCTTGACGAGCGCAAACTAAAAAAAACGGCCGGCGGCGCTTCGAAAAACTGCGGTGAGCTCTCTCGCACGGCGGCGGCGACTCGGCGAAGACTAGAGCGGCCGAAGCGCAAGGCGATGAGGAACCTCGGTGCAGCCCACGCCTTTTATAGCCTCGGCATGCGCGCTAAAACGGCAACCCTAAAATCACGCGGGCGGCGGCAAGCGGCGGCGGATTCGAAACCGAATCGGAGACGATGACTGCGGTCCGTCCGATCTGCGTTGAGCGGCTATGATTCCTCCGAACGCGATCGATCCGATCCGCTCTTTCCAAAATCAGCGGATGCGATCGGATCTTTCCAAAACAACGCAAGGAATCCTCACCGCGCGATCTTGATCCAACGGTAGAAGGCGCTAGGGTTTCGCGAAGGAGACGGTAGTCGATCTGGATCCAACGGTCACACGCAGGCGGCGGCGCGGTGGCGGGCCGCACGCACGATGGGCGCACATGCATCTTTGGGCTTGGCCCAAGATCTTGTTCCAAGATTTTTCAAAAGCTTTTTGATTTAAAATAATTCCCGAAATTAGATTAATTCATTTAAGGCAATTAAAATATCAGGAAAAATCCAGAAAAATTCTCATAAATACTTTGAGACATTGTGAGCTCAAATAAAATATTTTTGGTAAAACTTTATATTAACTTTATCTATATATACATTTAGTTTTCACTAAAGGTTCAATATACTTAATTCAAATAAATTCAAATAATTTCTGGAAAAATCCAATAAATTCAGAAAATCACCAAAATGCACATAAGTGAAATTATAGGCCAAATTCTGGGATGTTACAGTGTGACCGCACGGAAGTCCGTGCACCACGAGCTGTCCTTGGGGATTTCCCGGGGATTTTTCGCTGCTCCTGGAGAGCCAGGACCTTCTCATTTCTTGACCCTTCTGCGGCGGAGTGAGGAGGATCCCTCCCCTCATGTTTTTGAGGAGAGCGAGGGGAGTAGTTATTTTCAGTCTTTGTCAGTAGAACCTTGCAGTTGTTTACGCTAGAACGTTGAATAATTCGTGTGATGGACTGTATTGCGCTTTATGCGTTTGTGATACCGCCATCTTATCAAAAGCTTTTATTTTATATGAGATTTCAGTTGGTGTTTCTTTCTATGGTTTAGTCTTTGTCATGTTGTGGGATGATTGCTTATTTTCCCTGTTTTCTTAGCGTTGTTTTTCCCTCTTTCCTTGTGATTTTCCCATTCTCAATTCCAGATGGTGAATACTCGTAGCAGAGGCCATGGTGATGTTGGAGCTGGTAGCAGCGGTATTGGTCATGGCAGTGGTCGTGGGCAAACTCAACACCCTGCCAACAATCAATCACCGCTCGGACAAGGGAACCCAGTAGGAAGAATTATTGTAATATTGTATTAGTTAAGGAAAGCCAGCTAGCTTTGTACGAAGAATTCAAGAAAATGAATCTGGAGATGGTGGAGCAAGGATACATCAATATGATGGAACTACGACCTACCTTGGAGGACCAAATTTGGGAAGCTCAGAAAGAGGATCACGAAGTTTTGGAAATTATTGAGAGGATGAAGAAAGGAAAAGCTCCAGGATTTTCAATAGATGAAAAAGGTACTCTATGGTTTGGGAAAAGAATTTTTGTACCCAATAAGAAATAAATCAAGGAAATGATCTTAAAGGAAGCCCACGAGACTGCCTATTCCATTCATTCGGGAAGTACCAAAATGTATTTAGATTTGAAAGAATCGTACTGGTGGACCAGTATGAAGAGAGAAATTGCAGAGTTTGTTGCTTTGTGCGATATCCGCTTAACCGGTGAAAGTGAGCATCGAGACTGCGAGGATTACTACAACCGTTAAAAATTCCCGAATGAAAATGGGAAGAGGTCGGAATGGATTTCATCACTGGATTACCAAGGACTCAATCTGGATATGATTCAATCTGGGTTATAGTTGATCGTCTGACTAAATCTGCTCATTTCATTCTTGTTAAAACCACCTACACTGGGGACAAATTGGCAGAGTTGTACATGACAAAGGTAGTGTGTTTGCATGGAGTACCCAAGAAAATTGTGTCGGATAGAGGTACTCAATTCACCTCAAAGTTTTGGTAAAAGTTGCATAGTTTATTGGGTACAAATCTTAATTTCAGCACAGCATATCATCCACAAACAGACGGCCAGACCGAAAGGGTAAATCAGGTTTTAGAGGATATGCTCAGATCCTGCGCTTTGACAAACAAGACAAGTTGGGATAAAAGTTTGCCTTATGCAGAGTTTTCATACAACAATGGATATCAATCAAGTATTCAGATGTCACCTTTCGAGGCATTATATGGGCGCAAGTGTCGAACACCACTTTATTGGAAGGAAGCGGAGAAGGAAAAGTGTTTGGACGGATGTACTCAAGGAGGCGGAAGAACAAGTGAGATGGATCAACAAAATTAAAAGTCGCTCAAAGCCAGCGAAAAGCTACTGGCGATAACCGTCGGGACACGAAATTTGCCGAGGCGACCGTGTATTTGAAAGTTTCACCAATGAAAGGAATCAAACGATTTGGGTTAGCGGAAAGCTTGCACCTAGATATATCGGACCGTTCAAAGTTTTGGCGAGAAGAGGCGAGTGGCATATCAATTGGAATTACCATCACAACTAAGCGGCGTGCATAATGTATTTCATGTGTCTCACTAAGAAAATGTCTTGAGTACTAGAGGAACACATGTCCTTAGAACGATTAGATTTGACAGGATCTTTCTTATAAGGAATATCCAATACTGATTTTGGATGAGGCGATTCGCAAAACTTCGCGATAGAAGTATCAAATTACATGAAGTGCGATGGAGCAACCATACCAGAGGAGGCTACTTGGGGCGTGAAGAGGACCTCTGAGCGAAATTCCCAAATATTTTTCCGGCTCTCATCGAATCTCGGGGTCGAGATTCCGTTTAAGGGGGGTAGGTTTTGTAACATCCCATTCTTGGTTCTTTTGTTCAAAATTAATTTAAATTAATTAATTCAAGGATTTGGGTTTTCTTTGGAATTTTAGTTAACCTGACATTCCTTTCCATCTAAAAATGGAATTTATTCCATTCGCATCCGGAAATTCCATTTCATCCTGAAATCCAAAATTCAAATGCAATTCCAAAATTCTCTAAATATTCTGAAACTAATTTTATTAGGTTAAAAATTTTCTAAAGTATTTTTTTTATTTTTCCCAGAATTTCTAGAACCATTTTTTTTCCCCCAAAACTATTTAATTTTCAGCACTATATTAATTACTGTAAGAAAAATAACAATATAATATTATCCAAAAATATTTATTAGTGCTTTAGTTTCTGAAACGGTTGTCTATAAAAATTCCCAAATTTATTATGATTTAATTGCTATTTTTCCGAATTTAATCCGAATTTTCAGTGGAAAATTAATTATTTTCGGAATTAATAATTTCGGTTACTGTTCATCTTATCCGTTTCTCTTCCCGCCCTCAAGCTACAGTGGACCCATCGCTACAGTACCCAAAGCAACCCGACCCGCATTTATTCAAATTGTTTGACTCTTCAAATTCAGCGATCTCGATTCTTCGTTCGGCGATAACTCCGTGGCGTTCCCGACGATCCGTTGGTCCGATTGTCCTATAAATTGACCCCCAAGTTCCCCATCTCATTCCTCATATCCTCAGCTTCGAGTTGTTCCAATCCATCCATCAGATCTCCCTGTGCAAGCCATTCTTTCAAAACTCCGGCGAACTTTCGGTGAGCTCTCCCGGCTGCTCCCGACCTCCATTTGTCCTCAAAATTTTACTGAAGCTTCCTATCGGTGTCCTCTACATCATGTAAAATCAGATTTTGAAAATACATAACAGAGATCTGTCAGCAATCATTTCTTCTCTAAGCCCGGTGAAAGGTCAAATTTTGAATTCAAACAATTGTTTCTCCTCTGTCGTAACTCCTAATAGAGTGATTCAAATTGATAAATTTATATAAATTCATCCTCTACCTGCCAGTATTTTTATTATAATTTTTAGTTTTTACTTATTTTATTTTATTCATTTCGTGCACCGTTTTGCGCGTAGTCGAAGAAGCGGTCGTCGTCGCCGACGGAGGAGAAGACCTCCAGAACAGCGCAACGCACTTCGTCGACGAAGGCAAGTCTCCTTGAATCATGTTGATCTGTGTGATCTGCTGAAACGACGCTGTAGGGGCCCTCCCACGGTGGGAACAACTTGTTGGTGTTGGACCGGTCCTGAATCCGCTTTAGGACCAAGTCCCCAACAAGGAGCTCCCTGGGTCGTACCGATCGAGAGGCATGCCTGTGAAGTGCTTGCAGGTAATGCGCCAATCGTAGCAGCGTATGGCCCCTTACTTCTTCCGCAAGGGCGAGGTCAAGAGACCGCTCTTGCTCGAGGTCGAGCTGGTCGACCGAGCTAACCCTGGCGGAGCTAGCCCAACGCAACCTCGGGAGCCAGGACGACCTCGGCACCAAAGATGAGAAGAAAGGGGGTCGCCCCCGTTGCTCGGCTTGGTGTGGTACGGATGGACCAGAGGACAGTGGGAAGCTCGTCCACCCAGGCCCGGCCCCGTCACTCGTGCTCGTCGAAGACTCGCTTCTTAACGCCTTGGACGATTTGTCCATTGGCACGCTCGACCGCCCCATTGCTCTAGGGATAACCTACAGAAGCGTAGCAGACCTTGGTTCCCCTGTCTTCGCAATTCTCTCGGAACGGTTCGCTGGTGAACTGCGTCCTATTGTCGGTAATGATCCTGCAAGGGACCCCATACCTTCAAACCACAAATGAGCAGAGAAACTTCACTGCTGCCTGGGCTGTGATAGCCGAGACTGGCTCGTCCTTGACCCATTTTGTGAAAGTGTCGATGGTGACAAACAAGAACTTCTTTCCCCCGACCGCCCGAGGGAAAGGGGTAAGGATGTCAAGGCCCTAGGTCGAGAACGGCTAGGCGAGGGGGATAGTCTGGAGGGCATAAGCCGGTCGGTGTGTCTTTCGAGCGTGGAACTGACAGGCCCGATAGGCGCGGACGATGTCCCGAGTGTCCTGGAGCGTCGTCGGTCAATAGAAACCCATCCTGAATGCCTCCCCAACCATCGTCCTGAAAGAAGAGTGAGCGCCACAGAGGCCCGAATGGATGTCATTGAGCAAGTATTTACCTTCCTCGGGGGTGACGCACTTGGCCAGGATGCCCAAGGTGCCTCGCCGATACAATTGCCCATTGACAAGCCGTACGAGCTTGCACGATGGTTGATTTTGCTACCCTCGGCTGGATCAGGCAGGAGCTCGTCGAGTTCGAGGAACTTGATGATCGGATCCATCCACGAGGGAACATTCTCGAGGAAGGCCACCGAGTCTTCTGGGTGGACAACGGCCGGGGTCGGCAGGATCTCGAGGATGATGCCCGGCGGGATTTTGTCATCGGACGACCCGAGTTTGGATAGGAGGTCGACACCGGAGTTGTCCTTCCTGGGAACATACCCGACCTCAAGGTTCTTAAACCACTTCTCCATCTTGCATACCTCGACGAGGTACTTTGCCATTAAGGGCTCTGAGCATTGGTAGTCTTTGTTGTACTGGTTGACGACGAGCTGGGAATCCCCTTTCGCGACAAACCGGCGCACGCCTAAAGATTTGCAATCTCAGAGGCTGGCCAAGAGGGCCTCGTACTCCACGACGTTGTTGGTTGTGGGAAAGCCGAAGTGAATCACATACTTCAGATGATCCCCCCGGGGGGTGATGATAAGGACGCCAACCCTCGAGCGCTTAAACAATCTTGATCCGTCGAAGAACATGGTCCAGGGACCTTCTTCCTTGGCCTCGGGTTCAGAGATGGGCTCTGCCGTCTGTTCGACCACGAAGTCGGGGAGCGCCTGCGACTTGATGGAGGAGCGTGCTACAAACCGAATGTCGAATTCAGCTAGTTCCATAGCCCACTTGGCGATGCGGCCTCCTGCTTCCGGGTTCTTCAGGATCTCGCCGAGCAGGAACCCGCTCGGAATGACCATGGCGTGTGCCTGAAAGTAATGCCGGAGCTTGCGCGAGGCCATGAAAAGAGCGTAGAGTAGCTTCTGGACCTGGGGGTAGCACTCCTTTGGTCCGTGAAGCACTTCGCTGACATAGTAGATCGGTTGCTGCCGGCCATCCCGCTCGGCCACCAGGATGGCACTGACGGCCTGGGTTGCGGCCGCGAGGTAGAGTAGCAGTGCTTCGCTCGGGCGTGGGGTCGTGAGCAGTGGATGGCTCGAGAGATACGACTTTAGCTCATCGAAGGATCGCTGGGCTTCGGGAGTCCACTCGAAGCCCCCATGCCTACACAGGGCCTTGAAGAATGGCAGCCCGCGCTCCCCGAGCCTTGAGACGAATCGGCTGAGGGCGGCCATGCAGCCGGTGAGGCATTGGACCTGTTTTATCGATGTCAGGGCGGTCATCCTCTCGATCACCTCGATCTTCTCCGGGTTCGGGCCTACCCCCGAGCCCTCGATCATGTAGCCGAGAACCTTGCCCGAGGTCGCACCGAAGATGTACTTCTCGGGGTTGAGCTTGATCCCATGCCTGTTTAAGTTGGCGAAGGTCTCCGCGAGATCGTCGATGTGGTTGGCTTTAGAAGAGATCTTGACAATGATGTCGTCGACATAGACCTCGTGGTTACACCCGATCTGGGGGTCGAAGGTCCTAGACATCAGCCGCTGGAACGTCGCCCCCATGTTGCGGATACCGAACGACATGGTGGTGAAGCAGAACGTCCCAAACGGTGTGATGAAGGCTGTCTTGTCCTCGTCGCTTGCCGCAAGCTTGATCTGATGGTAGCCAAAGTAGGCATCGAGGAATCTTAACATCTTGGCGTTAGCAGTGGATTCCACGATCTGGTATATGCATAGAAGAGGAAAGTTATCCTTCGGGCACGCCGAATTCAAACCCGTGTGGTCGACGTACATCCTCCACTTCCCGCCTTTTTCTATTGATCACCGGGTTGGCCAGCCATTCGGAGTAGTCAACCTCGCGAATAAAGCCGGCCTTCAGGAGTTTGTCGAGATGCTCTCTGATTATCGCCACTTTTTCGGGGGGAAAATGCCGTAGCTTCTGGCGCACGGGCCTGTAGCCAGGCCTTGTTTGCAATTTGTGCTCAATCACCTCCCTCGAGACTCCCGGCATGTCTGCTGGCTCCCACGCGAATATGCTCTTATTGCTGCAGAGGAAGATGACGAGCTCGAGCTCCTATTTCGGATCGAGTTGGGCGGCGGGGTGGACACACTTGTCCGGGTTGCCCTCCTCGAGCTGCATGGCTTTGGTCAGGCCGCTGGGCTGGATCATCGCCTTCCGGTGGGCGTTCTTCAGAGTCACCCCGGGACCCCGCTGGGGGAGCATGCCAGCGATTGCCAGGGCTTTCTCCTTGCAGCAGTGTGCTACCTTGAGGTCACCACGGACGGTTATGACGACATGGGGCCCAGGGAGCTTCATGCAATGGTGGCCGTAATGGTTCGTCGCCATGAACATGATTAAAGTCGGCCGCCCGAGGATGGCGCTGTATGGGAAATCTCCGTCTATCACCTCGAAGGTGATCAGTTCGGTACGGAAGTTCGCCGAATCGCCAAAGGTGTCGAGCAGAGTCACCTGCCCGAGCGGAGTGGTCGAGCTCCCCGGCACGATGCCGAAGAAGGGGACCGCTAGGCTCCTGATCTTCGATCGGGGGATCTGCATCCGGTCCAGCGTGCTAGCCACACTATATTTATTTTTGTTTGTAGGATGAGAAAAAAAAAGAAATAATGGCAAGATGGAGCAGGTTGAAGAAACTTCCTCTGTCAACCATGACCCTTCCGACCACGGTGTTGCTCATGGTCGGGGCCACGACCAAAGCGGTCTTAAGGTCCTTGGACATTCCCGAGGGAGCGTCGTCCCGGGAGAAGGTGATCGGAATACCAGCCCATTTGCAAGGCTGGTCGGCGGGCTTCCCGGCTGAAGCTTGATAAACGGTGTGCGCGACATTTTTTAGCTCACGCTGGGATTGGTACGCGGATGAACCACCGAAGATCATATCGACACAGCGGTCACCCTGCTGGAACTCCAGGTCGAGGCCCTCTGGGCCGTCGGGGCGCCGCCCCCGTCAGGCAGCTCATCCCCCTTCAGAAGCGTGGGTATCTCTCCATGCCCGTCGTAGAAGGCGTCCAGCTTGTACTGCCACGTTCTACAGCTCCGTAGGTCGTGGCCGTGGGCTCTGTGTGTTAGTGTTATGCCCTTGAGGCAATCATTTAGATGATTGTAACATGACTATGTTTATGAATAATAATATGATTATTGGTCCAATGAATGTATATCATTGTATTGATTAACAAGTATGTGACTTGCTTATGAAGCTCTTTACTTATTGATGTAATTCGATAAATATCTTTGATCGGATATCATCGTATAGGACAACGATGAATAGATCAGCACATGTAGTGATCGATGATCATGCTTTATAGATCATGGGATATGGAGATATCATCTATACATTGTGAACCATGTTGAAGAACAAGAGTAAGATAGACCCGCAATGGGACACTGTGAGAATGTTTCATTCTTATGTGTCATCAGCGTATCTCATACATAGTAGATGTATGATCCTTAGATCAGAGATTGTCATATTCCCTACATGTGTAATAGTTTTCCTTGAGGCTATCAAACACTACTTCCTAACCAGATAGTTATAAATGTAGCTTTCATGTTTACTATAAAACGTGCGAGAGGAAGTGGCGATCAAGATGGAATTTGCCACTCCAATGAAACGGACATATATGATAAGGCCACTCGTGTGATATGATTAAGGAAGTGCATGGCCATGCCGTGATTGAGAGTCAATCACAACTTATTAATATATCACGGATACGAGAGATGGATTGAATCATCAAAGGATGACATGCTTCTGCCTTGATTTCAATCTTCATATACTTGGCAAAGGATTATTACATGAGTACTTTTGATAGGTTACATCCGATTTGATCATAATATGTTTGAGAGTTGGCATACTTTGCAAGGAGCCGCTACCAACTATTGGATTGAAAAGGAGTTTTCGAATCCATGTCTAAGCGTCGTGAACTGCGAGGTCACACACTTAATGGGCTGGGACGCTTAATTTGGATTGGATCCGTAATTAATGGACCTCGTGGGCTTAGCACGCTGATGGGCCCTGGTTTAGAGTTTCATCTCGTGGCTATATAAGGACGGGAGGAGGGTGGGCGCAGGGTGTGCTTTCCCACGGTTTAGAAGTGATTCACTCAAAACCCTAGCCTCCTCCTCTCGTTGTCCCTGCCGAGTGACCAGGTGCTTGCACACCGATGCACGGCGTTCCATCCCTGGACGTGTGGACTACTGCGGTGACGATGCTGCGACTGCGACGTGGGAGGAAGATCCACAACGAGGCGAGGACGATCCACTCCATCGACGCAACGACTTCGGTGAGGACGATCCACTACATTGACGCGCGAAGGATTCTGCAACTTCGCGTCTAGTGGTAATCTAATCTGTGATCCCTTCTTGCGAGTAGTTTTCTGGTTATACGGTAGATTTTTTTGTGCTAGTGTAGCATACCGTGTTCCTCTTCTCTTTGGAACGGGCAGAACTTGTCCGGGTCGTACCCAGGCCGGGCCTTGTCGACGCGAGGCTGGGCACCGCCCCGCTGCGGGCCGCCCAATTCTGTCCCTACTGCGGTGCGACGCGACGCTGCCCTTGATGGCGTTGCGCTTGTTGATGCCGTGGCTGACCGCGCTGAGGTCAAGGCTCATTCCGGTCGGGTTGCCGCACCTCCATTACCTTGCACCCGGTGTCCACCGCGGCGACCACGCGTAGCTGGCCACCGCCATCACGACGATCTTGCCCTCGCTTCTTGTTGCACGGGTTTGGGCTGGCATCCTTGGCACCAGACGGCCCAGCCTCGCTAGGAATGCGGCCGAGCTTGCCCTGGTCGTAGTCGCGTTTTCAACGGACAGCGTCGTCCGCGTACGCGTAACATTTTGCCATCCGAAACAGTTTGTTCACACTGAGGTTGGCAGTGATCTCCAGGTCCTCGGTAAGGCTTCTGTCCCGAACGCCGAACTTGAAGGCCTTGATGATGGCCTCGCCGGAGATGTTCCGGATAAAATTCTCGCGCGGGTGATCCGGCGGACAAAGTCGCGGAGGGGTTTGCCCTTGCCCTAGATGATGTGATCCAGGTCCCTTTCTTGTCCAAGGCGCTCGTAGCAGCTCTGGAAGTTTGAACGGAGGGCGCTTTGCACCTGGTGCCATGACCGGAAAACGCCGAGTGCCTAATTGAAGAGCCAGGTGCGAGCAGCGCCGTCCATGATGGTAGGGAGGTAGTTGGCCATTAGAGCCTCATTCTCACCGACTGCCAGGATCGCGGTGGAGTAGATTGAGAGAAATTCGTCAGGGTTCTTGGTCCCGTCGAACCACTCCATTGCGGCAGGCTTGAACCGAGCTGGCCAGCGCACCCGACGGAGGACGACGGAGGTCGGGGCAGTGCAATCGCCGCTGCTGCGGTCGGAGAGGCCATCGGCGAGGCGATAGAACTCGAGCCGACGGTGCACTCCTCGCCGTCTTGGTGGTTAGGAAGGGCGTCCTTAGGACGACGATGATCGCGAACCTTCCGACGCCTAGGCTGAATGTCCGGTGAAAGGCCTCCAGAGGCGTCGCTACTCGAGTGAGCACTGTCGCCGCTCTGCTGATCGTGGGGATGCCCGCGCGTTAGGCCTGGGTCCCGGTGAGGTGGGTATGGTTACGGCGGACTCCGCCCCGCGGGTACGGAGTAGGCCGACGAGAGCTTTTGTTTGTTTGGGGCCCCGGGTTGGTTCGTTTCCTCCTCCTATCGCCTGCGCGATGAGTTGCCGTCGCTTTCCAGGGAGCGAGGCTCGAGGGGCTACTGCCGCTCTCGCTGCAAGGGCGTGACCTCATCGGTCGCCCTGCCAAGCTCCTCAACAAGGGACCGACGAAAGAGGGCCGATCTCGCCCGGGTAGGGTCAGCCATGACCCGGGCGATGGCCCGCAAGCGTTCCCGGTTGGGGTAGTCTAGGCGAGTAGGGCTACGGTGCCCAGATGAGACGCGGAGCTCTTCGCACTCCACCCGTCAGAGGGTGGTAATGGCCTGGTTGATGGCAACCCGGGCCAACCGCCGCCAGGGGCTCTGCCCCTTGGACCCCGCTAGGGGCGCTGCCCCTCGTACCCTGTCCCGCTGACCGGCCAGCGAGACCACCGCTAGGGGCGCTACCCCTCGGACCCCGGAGTCGTAGGGTTGCTTTTGTTTAACTCGTTTTTGCAGGGAATTATGTGAAATAGTATGGCCTATGTGTATGTCATGCATGTAATTTCCACTTGGCCTGCGTGCTGTGTGATGCCATAAGGCTATTTAAATTGTATAACGACCTGCGTGTAACCCTCATGTAAAATACATTATCAAAAGTTGTAAGGCGTTGCATCCATAATGATGAAGACGATGGTATCAAGCAAGGTGGCTAGGTGAACAAATCAAGCAAGGTGGCAAGGTGAACAAACAAGCATGATGATGGAGATCTTAATGCTAAGGGCCATACTATTTCGCAGCTTATTTTGATTTTCTGTGGATGTGTGCTTAATCCTTGCTATTTTCTTTATGATCATTGCATGTGATGTTATGTTCTTAGTAGATATTGTTCATCCCTATAGTTAAAATTTTAAATCAAAATGTCCATCCAATTGTTGCACCTATCAAAAATTTAGATCGTTATTGATATGACTGCCAAAGTAGTATATCAATGGCTATCTTAATAGATGATAGGGATGTGTTGGACACATCACGCATAACAATGGTAGATTTAATCAAGATATCAAAACGGTTTTGGGTTTGAGGACATAAGTGGTTGGGATTTGATTTCAGTAATGAAGGAACCTATACAAGACAATTGGTGTCTAGGAAAACACACATGAGGCAGGTTTCTTAATTGGCACCCAAAAATGGGAAATGCTCTCTCCCTCATGTGGCCCTTGGGGCAGGTTGACCTGGCCATGAGTCAAGTTGACGGAGGCATTCATTACTTGTTTTCATACTCAACAAACAAGAGTTACATAAGATGTAATTAGCAAAGGTGTTTCTTACCTATGTCATTAAATTTCTAGCATTGATGCCAAAGCTCACTAGTGTTTGATGAATATGGATCTTGAATACTCACTATGTGTCTATAAAAGGGACATAAAATAGGAGTGTCTTTTATTAAAATATTTAATAAATTTTTTACATAAACATAGTGCTTAGAATCTTTACATGTCTTTGTTGTAGTTCAATGGCACCTTCTCCTACTCCTACTACACCTGGTTTTGCTTTGAGATCGGTTTTGGAAAAGGAAAAACTTAATGGAACTAATTTTGTTGATTGGTATCGCAACCTGAGAATTGTTCTCAAGTATGAAAAGAAGGACTATGTTCTAGAGAATCCAATTCCTGATGAACCAGCCGAAAATGCTCCTCGCAATTTGAAGGTTGAATCTGAAAAACATGTTAATGCTTCTATAGAGGTCACTTGGTCTCATGCTTGTCACCATGGACTCGAGCTCCAAAAGCAATATGAGGACCAGGATGCTTACAATATGATTGTGGGCTTGAAGGGCATGTTTGGGAATCAAGCAAGAGCTGAGAGGTATGGTATCTCAAAGCTTTTATTTGCTTGTAAATGGTGAAGGCGATCCAGTCGACCCTCATGTGATCAAGATGATTGGTTACATCGGAGATTGGAAAAACTTGAGTTTCCCCTTAGCCTCGGTTTGGCCACAAATGTTATTCTCCAGTCTCTGCCACAGAGCTTTGAGCCATTTATTATGAACTTTGATATGAATAGCATGGAGAAGAGCCTAACCGAGCTACATGGGATGCTCAAGGCTGCCGAGAAAGCATTAAGAAAAAACCAATCATGTGATGATGGTTGAAAAACAAGCGCATTCAAAAAGAGGAAGGCTAAGGGTGGGGAAGGGAAAGAGCAAGAGCAAGGGCAAGGCTCAAGATGAGATCGCAAGCCTCAAAACTAAGCTTGAAGCTTAAAGTTGGCCCTCAACCCGATACCCAATGCTTCTATTGCAAGAAATCGGGACATTGGAAGCGGAATGAAAAGTACAGCGGATAAGAAGAATGGAAATGTGGTTTCCACTTGGTATTAATGTTATAGAAATTAATCTTGCTACTTCTTCACTCAGCTCATGGGTATATGATACCGGTTCGGTTGCTCACATTTGCAATTCGATGCAGGGGCTGATAAAGAGTAGAGACTTGGCAAAAGGAGAAGTGGATCTTCGCGTGGGAAATAAAGCAAGAGTTGCTGATCTTGCCGTTGGCACATACCCATTGCATTTGCTTTCAGGATTAGTTTTAGAACTCAATAATTGTTATTTTGTTCCATCTTTGAGTAGAAATATTATTTCATCTTCTTGTTTGGAACATGAAGGTTATGATTTCAGAATAAAGAACTTTGTTTGTTCAATATTTTTGAATGATTGGTATTATGGTCGTTGCCCCATGGTGGATGGGTTGTACGTCCTTGAACTCAAAGAGAAACCTGTCTATAACATTAATGTAAAAAGGCATCGGCCTAATGATTTGAACCCTACCTTTTTATGGCATTGTCGCTTAGGTCATATAAATGAGAAGCGCATGAAGAAGCTCCATGGTGATGGACTTCTAACCTCATTTGATTTTGAATCATTTGAAACATGTGAATCTTGTTTACTTGGCAAGATGACAAAAGCCCCTTTCACAGGTTTTAGTGAGAGAGCGAGTGAGTTATTGGCCCTAGTATATACAGATGTATGTGGGCCAATGAGCTCGACTGCTAGGGGTGGGTTTCAGTACTTTGTAACTTTTATCGATGACTTTAGTAGATATAGATATATCTATTTAATGAGGCATAAATCTGAAACTTTTGAAAGGTTCAAAGAGTTTCAAAACGAAGTACAAAATCAACTTGGCAAATCAATAAAACACTTACGATCAGATCGTGGTGGCGAATACTTGAGCCAAGAGTTTGGTGATCATCTAAAACAATGTGGAATCGTTTCGCAACTTACTCCGCCAGGAACGCCTCAATGGAATGGCGTGTCCGAACGACGAAACCGAACTTTATTAGATATGGTTCGGTCAATGATGAGCCAAACAGATCTGCCATTATCCTTCTGGGGTTTCGCTCTAGAGACAGCTGTGTTCACTTTGAATAGGGTCCCATCAAAATCCGTTGAGAAGACGCCATATGAGATATGGACTGGGAGAAGACCCATGTTGTCATTTCTCAAGATATGGGGATGTGAGGCTTATGTAAAATGCTTACAATCAGATAAACTCGCAACTAAATCAGAAAAATGCTTTTTTGTGGGGTATCCTAAAGGAACAAAAGGATATTACTTTTACAAAAGAAATAAGAACAAAGTTTTTGTTGCTCGAAATGGTGTCTTTTTGGAGAAAGAGTTTCTTTCAAAAGAAATCAGTAAGAGTGATGTGTATCTTGATGAAGTTCGAGAATCACATGAATATGTTCAAGCTACCACTGAACCTTCACAAGATGTACAAAGTGTTGTACGACCTGTGGAAGAGACTCCAGCCCCACGTAGGTCGGGGAGGCCACGTCATGTACTTATAAGATATGGGAATGACATATTATTGTTGGACAATGATGAGCCCACGACTTATGAAGAAGCAATGATGGACCCAAACTCCGAAAAATGGCTTGAAGCCATGAGATCCGAAATTCAATCCATGCATGACAATCAAGTTTGGAACTTGGTAGATTCTCCTGATGGTGTAAAAACCATTGAATGCAAATGGATTTTCAGGAAGAAGATAGACGTAGATGGAAATGTTCAGATCTATAAGGCACGGTTGGTGGCAAAGGGTTTCAAACAAGTTCAAGGATTTGACTATGATGAAACCTTCTCACCGGTAGCCATGCTCAAGTCTGTCCGGATCATTTTAGCTATTGCTTCATATTTCGATTATGAAATATGGCAGATGGATGTCAAAACAACCTTCCTTAATGGGAATCTATCTGAGGATGTATACATCATACAACCTGAAGGTTTTGTTGATCCTAAATATGCTAAAAGGGTATGCAAGCTTCAAAGATCCATTTATGGGTTAAAACAAGCATCTCGGAGTTGGAACATTCATTTTGATGAAGTGGTCAAAGGTTTTGACTTTATCAAAAACGAAGAAGAGCCTTGTGTTTACAAGAAGGCTAGTGGGAGCGCACTTGTGTTTCTGATTTTGTATGTGGATGACATATTATTGATCGGGAATGATATTCCTATGCTTGAAGATGTTAAGACTTCATTGAAAAGGAGTTTCTCAATGAAGGACTTGGAAGAAGCAAGCTATATCTTGGGCATAAAAATCTATAGAGATAGATCAAAAAGGTTAATTGGATTAATTCAGGAAACATACATTGACAAAATATTGAAAAGGTTCAATATGCATGAATCCAAGAGAGGTTTCATGCCAATGTCACATGGCATCAGTCTCTGCAAGAATCAGTGTCCTTCCACATCTGATGAGCGAGGCAGGATGAGCAAGATTCCATATGCTTAGCTATTGGGTCTATTATGTATACCATGATATGTTCACGCCCAGATGTCTCATATGCTCTAAGTGTCACGAGCAGATACCAAGCGGATCCTGGTGATGGTCATTGGATAGCCGTAAAAAAAATATCCTCAAGTACTTGAGAAGAACTAAGGGTATGTTCCTTGTTTTTGGAGGTGAGGAAGATCTGGTTGCAAAGGGTTACACCGATGCAAGCTTCCAAACTGACAAAGATGATTTTCGATCGCAATCCGGGTTTGTGTTTACACTAAATGGAGGAGCGATGGTGGAAGAGTTCCAAGCAAAACACGGTGGCCGACTCTCTGACGAGCGGAGTACATTGCGGCGGAGGCCGCAAAAGAAGCTGTGTGGATTAAGAAGTTTATCACAGAGCTTGGTGTGGTCGCTAGTGCCTCTAGTCCAATGGACATCTATTGTGGTAATAGTGGTGCCATTGCACAAGCAAAAGAGCCTAGATCACATCAGAAATCTAAACACATACTCCGGCGCTTTCACCTTATTCGCGAGATTGTGGATAGAGGTGACGTTAGAATATGCAAAGTACATACGGAAGCCAATGCGGCCGATCCGTTGACAAAGCCACTGCCACAGCCTAAGCATGAGGTGCACACGAGGTCTATTGGTATTAGATACTTAATTGATTTACTCAAGTGCAAGTGGGAGATTGTTAGTGTTATGCCCTTGAGGCAATAATTTAGATGATTGTAACATGACTATGTTTATGAATAATAATATGATTATTGGTCCAATGAATGTATATCATTGTATTGATTAACAAGTATGTGACTTGCTTATGAAGCTCTTTACTTATTGATGTAATTCGATAAATATCTCTGATCGGATATCATCATATAGGACAACGATGAATAGATCAGCACATGTAGTGATCGATGATCATGCTTCATAGATCATAGGATATGGAGATATCATGTATATATTGTGAACGCATGTTGAAGAACATGAGTTAGATAGACCCGCAATGGGACACTGTGAGAATGTTTCATTCTTATGTGTCATCAGTGTATCTCATACATAGTAGATGTATGATCCTTAGACCTGAGATTGTCATATTCCCTACATGTGTAATAGTTTTCCTTGGGGCTATCAAACACTACTTCCTAACTGGATAGTTATAAAGGTAGCTTTCATGTTTACTATAAAACGTGTAGAGGGAAATGAGCAGTCAAGATGGAATTTGCCACTCCAATGAAACGGAGATATATGATAAGGCCACTCGTGTGATATGATTAAGGAAGTGCATGGCCATGCCGTGATTGAGGAGTCAATGACAACTTATTAATATATCACGGATACGAGAGATGGATTGAATCATCAAAGGATGACATGCTTCTCGCCTTGAGTTCAATCTTCATATACTTGGCAAAGGGATTATTACATGAGTACTTTTGATAGGTTCTATCCGATTTGATCATAGTATGTTTGGGAGTTGGCATACTTTGCAAGAGCCGCTACCAACTATTGGATTGAAAAGGAGTTTTTCGAATCCATGTCCAAACGTACGTGAACCTGCAGGGTCACACACTTAATGGGCTGGGACGCATTAATTTGGATTGGATCCGTAATTAATGGACCTTGTGGGCTTGGCACGCTGATGGGCCCTGGTTTAGGGTTTCATCTCGTGGCTATATAAGGACGGGAGGAGGGTAGGCGCATGGTGTGCTTTCCCACGGTTTAGAAGTGATTCACCCAAAACCCTAGCCTCCTCCTCTCGTTGCCCTTGCTGAGCGACCAGGTGCTTGCACACCGACGCACGACGTTCCATCCCTGGACATGTGGACTACTGCGGTGACGCTGCTGCGACTGCGGCGTGGGAGGACGATCCATAACGAGGCGAGGACGATCCACTCCATCTACGCAACGATTGCGGCGAGGACGATCCACTACATCGATGCGCAAAAGATTCCGCAACTGCGCGTCTAGTGGTAATCTAATCTGTGATCCCCTTCTTGCGATTAGCTTTCTGGTTATGCGGTAGATTTTTTTTGCGCTAGTGTAGCATCCCGCGTTGCTCTTCACTGTGGAACAGGCAGAACTTGTCCGGGTCATACCCAGGCCGAGCCTCGTCGATGCGAGGCTGGGCGCCGCCCTGCTGGGGTCCAGCCCGATTTTGTCCCTACTGCGGTGCGGCGTGACACTGCACTTGATGGCGTTGCGCTTGCTGATGCCGTGGCTGACCGTGCAGAGGTCGAGGCTCATTGCGGTCGGGTTGCCGCACCTCCATCACCTTGCACCCGGTGTCCACCGCGGCGACCACGCGTAGCTGGCCACCGCCATCACAGCGATCTTGCCCTCGCTTCTTGTTGCACAGGTCTGGGCCGGCATCCTTGGCGCCAGACGGCCCAGCCTCGCTAGGAATGCGGCTGAGCTTGCCCTGGTCGTAGTCGCGTTTCCAATGGACAGCGTCGTTCGCGTAACATTCCGCCGTCCGGAACAGTCTGTTCACACTGAGGTTGGCAGTGATCTCCAGGTCCTCGGTAAGGCGTCTGTCCCGAACGCCGAACTTGAAGGCCTTGATGACGGCCTCGCTGCAGACGTTCGGGATCGAATTCTCACGCGGGTGAACCGGCGGACGAAGTCGTAGAGGGGTTCGCCCTTGCCCTGGATGATGCGATCCAGGTCCCTTTCTCGTCTAGGGCGCTCGTAGCAGCTCTTGAAGTTTGAACGAAGGGCGCTTTGCACCTGGCGCCATGACCGGAAAACGCCGGGGCCTGATTGAAGAGCCAAGTGCGAGCAGCGCCGTCCATGACGGTAGGGAGGTAGTTGGCCATTACAGCCTCATTCCCGCCGGTCGTCAGGATCGCGGTGGTGTAGATTGAGAGAAATTCGTCGGGGTTCTTGGTCCCATCGAACCGCTCCATTGCGGTAGGCTTGAACCGATTTGGCCAGCGCACCCGACGGAGGCCGACGGAGTACGCTGGGGCAGTGCGGTTGCCGCTACTGCGGTCGGTGTCGCCATCGGTGAGGCGATTGAACTCGAGCCGACGGTGCACTCCGCGCCTGTCTTGGTGGTTAGGAAGGGCGTCGTTAGGACGGCGATGATCGCGAACCTTCCGACGCCTAGGCGGAATGTCCAGTGAAAGGCCTCCAGAGGCGTCGCTACTCGAGCGAGCACTACCGTCGCTCTGCTGATCGCGGGGATGCCTGCGCGTCAGGCCTAGGTCCCAGTGAGGTGGGGATGGTTGCGGCGGACTCCGGGCCCGCGGGTACGGAGTCGACCGACGAGAGCTTTTGTTTGTTTGGGTCCCTGGGTTGGTTCGTTTCCTCCTCCTATCGCCCGCGCAATGAGTTGCCGTTGCTTTCCAGGGAGCGAGGCTCGAGGGGCTGCTGCCGCTCTCGCTGCGAGGGCGTGACCTCATCGGCCGCCCTGCCAAGCTCCTCAACAAGGGACCGGTGAAAGAGGGCCGACCTCGCCAGGGTAGGGTCAGCCATGACCCGGGCGATGGCCCGCAAGCGTTCCCGGTTGGGGTCGTCCAGGCGAGTAGGTCTACGGTGCCCAGACGAGACGCGGAGCTCTTCGCGCTCCTCCCGTCAGAGGGTGTTAATGGCCTGGTTGATGGCAACCCGGGCCAACCGACGCGACTCCTCCGGGGTTTCTGGGTCGCCGTCACTCGTCCCCGCGCTCGCCTCGCGGCTGCCGGTCATGAAGGCTAGTTGTTCGCGTGGGGGCAGCGAAGATGAGAACATGGAGGTGGAGCCTTCACACTTGGGGACTGCGTCCGAGTCCAGACTTGCTGATCGTGACATGTCGTCATCGAAGCCGAAGGGGCCGGCGATGCTGGAGCAGTGAACTCCGAACGGGCGAAACTCGGGCCCCACGGTGGGCGCCAGCTGTCGACGATCGAAACCGCCGACCGCAATGAAAAAGGGGGGATGCGAGTAGATCGTTCGGGGGCAAGGCCCGAAGTTGTGCTCGTTCGGGAATGGCGAACGTCGCGGGATGTATGTCGGGGAAGAAGCAACGAACACAAGGTTTATACTGGTTCGAGCCCCCGAGTTCGGGTAACAGCTCTACTCCAGTCTTGCCCTGAGGTGAAAGATGTAAATGAAGTTCTGTCGGGAAATACAGACGGGACCCGAGCTAGGGGTCGCTCAGAGGCGAAGTTGCCAGGGAGAGCTCGGAGACCTTTTCTTGTTCTTCTTTTTCTCTCTTTTGTTTCTCCTCTCCCCTTCCTTGGTCGTTCCCCTTCGTCGGGGCGATTCATCGCTTTTTGTAGCCCCTCAGGAGCTCTGCTGCTTGGTCCCGAGGTTGACGTCAGGTGCCCGTGGCGAGTCGACGGTGGTTGCTGAGAGGCGTTGATAGTCGTTGAGGGCTGACGGTAGCTGTTGGGAGTTGACGGGAGTTGTTGGGCCCTAGTTCCCGCGTAGTGGCAGGTATAGCGCTGATTCCCACACAGGGGAGGTTTTTTACAAGAGATGAATAAATTGTTACAGATGTCTTTTACCACCCTCGGGGGGGACGTAGAGATGTAGAGGTCGTGGCATCGAGATCGAGGGGGGCATTTGTCCTTGCACCCGAGCCCGAGCTCGCTGGACCCAAGCCCGAGCTTGGGGAGAGCACCTCCTAGGTCGGAGACAAGCCCCCGGGCCCGTGGGAAGCTGCCACGAGACCTGGGGGAACGCTTACACGTGGCGAGGTACCGATCCCAGATAGGAGGATTCCAGAAAGACGGAAACCATGGCTCGTAAGGATCCATTGCCTGGCTACGCGATCTTGATCAGACGGCTCGGGAACACGGACAGGCACACTGGTCTCTTTTGCAAAATAACCGGTGGAAGGACCTAAAAGTAATTCTATAATTCGCGGATGGTGTTTCTGCAAAACAAAGTGACACGTGGGGGGCTAGCTGGGCGGCAATCTCAGGCGCTATAAGATAGAGTATATATATTATATTTGGCCATTATTTACTAGGCTGGTTTCGGTTTATCGGCCAGTTAATGACGGTTTTCATAATCTAGTTTTGGCACGATCTATAAGTTGTAATAGATATACACATGTTACACTTATATATACTGCTTAATTTCTTGTTCGTCCAGTATGAGATTTTGTTTAGAAATTAAACAAGTACTAACTCAAATTACTATTAAGGGATCAAATCCTATAAATCATAGTGGGGAATTAACAATAGGAACCCAACAAACATATAGTTCCTGGGAATCAAGCTCTTGCCAGGAAAAGGAGGTGGCTCCTTCCTCCTGCCAGTTACATAGTTTGCCACAAACATTTCAAGCCGTTCGGCCGCGTTAAATTTTGATTGGATCACGAATCGTTTCATGGGACACTGCAAGAGATACAATTGTACACATTATGTGCATATCTTCTATTGTAGACTCCGGAAAGACCATGCAGAGGCGGAAAGGGGTGCCGGGTATGATCCGGCACCCCCAAAATTTTGAGACACGGTAGTACCTACCTGGGTGATAGCCTAGCTTCTTAGGAATTTTCACTCGCAGATTGATTGATGCTTTGCTCTTCGGATTGGCGCTCCTAGCTCCAGACGGTGCAGGCGGACAACGCCTTCTTCGACCCCAAGCCCAGCAATTTCCACTGCATCAAGATGCTACTCAAGACCTACCTCGACTCCAAGCCGTGGGATCTCACAGGCTTTGTCGACCTTATCCTGGCACAGACCACGGTGGGCACTATTGTCAAGATGGCTGATGATGAGGACGAGGAGGGATAAGGAAATGGCGGTGATGATGATGACCTGTTTGGTTTTATCAGCGTGCTTCATTTGGGAAGATACGGTGTATGCACAACCTACTCACTCTATAAACAAGATGTTACAAGCCTAGGTGGCATCTGATTGAACACCTTGCTACTGATGCCTTGTAGGAGCACCGCTGCATCGAGGATCTTAGGCAGTATCTGCTTGCTGTTTGCGGTGACAAGTCGGCACCCTCATTGCAAAAAAGTAGCCTGGTCGTGTCCAATGCAAGAGATTGCCGTGCCGTCCTCAGCTTCAGCCGAGCTAGAAACGCGGAGGCGCTCACCTCCAATCACCGACACGCAGCGCAACAAGAGGCTCGGGCCATCGGGAGGGAGGCGCAGGCCAGGCGAGCGGCACAGCAGGCACGGGTCGGCACAACGGACGGCACAGATACTCAGCGCGGCACTACAGTAGGCCGGTAGAGACACACCCATGCAAAATTTCCTAGTTCCGCCACTGAGACCACGCAATGTGATGGTAAAGCACATACAGCTGTGCAGTACGTAGTCGAGATCGGAGTTCAATGTATTTGGTTATTGGAATTAAACACATCTCATCTTGACTAGTGGAATACAAATTTGAAGAATATATATTTTTTATATCAAACCATCTTATTCAATAAAAACAACTAAATTATATGGTGCAAGGATCCTTCTATCCTATTCAAACTTTTCCCACCGACCAAAGGCATCTCGGTGAGTTGGCATATCCATTTTTTCTTTCTTTATTTTATGTTGTGTAGATTTTCGATGACACCACCAATCTGTTAGCTAGCTAGCTATGTCGTGGAGTCCATGTGCGCCGTGCCTAAGGTACAAAAACCGCTGAAATCTTAGAAATCTCAGCCAAGATTCTGGATTTCGGCAGGGGATGGGATCCAAAATCCTGACCAGATTTTTGATCGGTTTTTGACTTTTTATGGCCAGATTTGACCAGATTTGGTCCAATAACCCTTAAGAAAGTCATCTTTCATGAAAATTTGTTTAAAAACCGAATTTTTGAGATGTTTTAAAATTTCGGCAGAAACACTGTCAGTTCTTTATAAAATTGTAAAAGCTTGATCATGATCTAAAAAATTTATGGTACTATATTTGGTAGTGTACGATCATACATAAAATTTTTCAAAATAATTGAACTTCATTTTTTATCTTTAAAAAATACAAAATAGAATGAACATAATTGGGACAGTAAAATTGTCAGAATTTTATAAATTTGCTCAAGTGTGATCATGAGCCAAAATTTTTATGAGAGCTTAATAATTTCCTTGGTACCATTCTATAAAATTTTCAAATTTTTTTTTGCTCAATCAAATCTATGTAAGCATTGAACTTCATTTGTTATATTTCAAAAATAAAAAACAGAAAGAACATAAATGGTACAGTGCCCATTGTAAGAAATTTATAAATTCACTGGAGTGTGATCATGATTCAAAATTTTTATGAAATCTTAGAATTTACTTATCACTCTTCTGTAAAAATTTTAAAAATTCTAAACCTTTTTTATTGTTAAAGCAAATCTATGTATTGATTATTAGGCTTTTATCAAGACGTAATACTATCAGAGTTTTTGAAAATTTTTGAAGCTTTTATCATCATATGAAATTTTATAGAAATATTAATAATATATCAGGACCATCCACAAAATTTTCTAATGTGTTCTGAACTATTTTTCATTTGGTTGAAGTTTGCTAGTAAGGATTTTATCAGGACAATATCACTTTCTGAATTTTTAAATATTCATTATGTTTTATCATTATCTGAAAAATTTATAAGAATATTATTGATGTATCATAAGCATGAATAAAAAATTTCAAAATTTTCTAGCATGGTTTGTTCTATTTTTCATTCGGTTCAAATTTATCGGTTAGCGTTTTATCAGGATAGTAGCAATGCTTGAATTTTTAAAAATTCCTCAGACTTGATAATCATCTAAATCTTTTATGGGAACATCAATGACATATCTGAAACCTCCACACAAAATTTCAAAATGTTGTGACATCGGTTGATCTATTTTTTGCTCGGTGCAAATTCACCAAAATCTCAACAAATCTCGCCGAGATTTTGCGAATTCCAACCGAAATTTCGATTTCTTGGTACAGAAAAAAATGGATTTGAATTTTTACTTTTGTATTTCATCTGGGATTTGTCAAAAATTCCAAAATCTCGACGGGATTTCGAATTTCGGCCACCTCCGAAATATTATCCGAAAACGAGATTTCAAACCTTGGTCGTGCCTACCTTTGGCTTATGCTCCAACCATGAGCGTGAGGTGTGGTGCAAGGATTAAAATCTCATCTAAATTTTGTGATATCTCGCTTATCAGACATGGACGAGTTTTGAAATCTCTTAAAAAAGTCATCTCCTATGAAAACAAATTAAATTGCTATAGTAATCTAAGAAATCTCGGCGAGATCTAAGGTTTTTCTGACCTGTTTTTGACTTTGTTGACAACATTTGGTCCAATAACCCTTAAGAAAGTCATCTCCTATGAAAGTTTGTTGAAAAACCGAATTTTTGATATATTTTTTCAAAATTGCAGAAACATTGTCGGATTTTTATAAAATTGTACGTGCTTTTATCATGATGTGAACAATTTATGGTACCATCCTAAGAAGTTTAAAATCAAGAAGAAATATTTTAAAAATAATTGAAGTTCATTTGTTATCTTTAAAAAATAAATAACCGAATGAACATAATTGGGATAGTAATCTTGTTAGAATTTTATAATTTTTCTCGAGTGTGATCATTATCCAAAATTTTTATGAGAGCTTAATAATTGTCTCAGTACCATTCTATAAAATTTTGAAAATTTTTCAAATTTTTTTGTTTTCTCAATCGAATGTATGTATGCGTTGAATTTCATTTGTTATATTTCAAAAATAAAAAATAGAAAGAAAATAAATGGTATAGTGTATTTGGAAGAATTTTATAAATTCACTAAAGTGTGATCATGATCCAAAATTTTTATGAGATCTTAAGAATTTCCTTAGAATCTTTGCGAAAAATGTTCAAAAATTTTAAATCTTTTTTTATTATTAAAGCAATCTATGTATTGATCATGAGTCTTTTATCAGGATGTAGCACCGTCAGAATTTTTAGAATTTTTTAATGTTTTATTATCATTTGAAAATTTAATAAAAACATTAATGATACGTCAGGATCATTCAATAAAATTTCAAAATTTTCTAACATGGTTTATACTATTTTTCATTTAGTTGAAGTTTGCCGGTATGGCTTTTATGAGAACAGTTGCACGTTCCAAATTATTAAAAATTCATGATGCTTGCTCATCATCTAAAAATTTTATGGGAACATTAGTGATGCATCATAACCATGCACAAAAAATTTCAAAATTTTCTAACGTGATTTGTTTCATTTTTCATTCGGTTCAAACTTGCCGATCAACGTTTTATCAGGATAGTAGCAATGTTTGAATTTTTAAAAATTTCTTAAATTTGATAATGATCTGAAATTTTTATGGGAACATCACGGGTGTGTCAGGAACCTACACAAAAAACTTTAAAATTGTTCGACATCGTTTTTGATATTTTTCGCTCGGTGCAATTTTGTCAAGAGCTCGGCAAATCTCGCCGAAATCTCGGCAAAACTGGCCGAAATTTCGGTTTTCTCGTTAGAAAAATATTCAGGTTTGAATTTTTTGTTTTGTATTTCATTCAAAATTTATCCAAAATTTCATAATCTATTTCGTTCTTACTAAAAAGATTTGGAACAAAACCAGATTTCAATTGGTCTGGTGCATGCACGCATGCCAGTGCTCGATCGAATATATCTTTGGGAGGTCTATGCACGGCAAGATCTGACCAAGCTAGGCACGCACGCACATAATATGCGGTGTAGCCTGCTCGCATGCATGCAATCACTCGCGGTCTGCGGCATCCGTACTAGGAAAGTAATCCTATGCAAGTTCTTACCTGCTGGTGCCGATCTTCAGTCCAGCCTGAGGCCCTGAGGTGTGCGTTTCTTCATAGATTAACGTGCATGTCTGCCTGCCGGCTCACAGATCGATAAAAGTATTAAAAAGAGGAAAAAGAATACATACAGTACAGTACAGTAGTCTACTCCTTGCACGTACGTCAGGCATACATACATGCGCGAAAGCTACGTATAGGCTGCAGCACCCTACTGCTGCTGCTAGTACTGACACCGATACTACTGCATTGTTCTTTTCGAGAACACTGGTACTACTTGGCCAGAGAAAAAGAAAGAAGGAAAGAAAAATGGAGAGAGGGACGTACGGGGATAGGAGGCTTAGTACGTGCGCCGGAGACACGGCCCCGACCGCCGGATCGCGACGCACGCCATCCACGCTGTACTGGATTGCCACCTGTCCTATCATACAAGGTTTTAAATTTTATTTTCGGACTATATATCATAGCCGTTTAAATCCGAAATTTTAATTAGATATTAGAGTTTTAACAGAAATTTGGAAAAAATTCAAAAAGCAAATTTAAAATTTGGTAAATTTGAAGCCGAAAAAATTGAAATTTTGGCCAAAATCACCAAAATTTTGGCTAAATTGGTTGAAATTTTGTGACTTTTAACCTTATGTGAAATAGTCTACCGAGGCTAGAAAAAATTGGGAAAAAAATATGAAAAATCATGAAAGGATTTATCTACATTTTCTATTTTTTGGATACAAAATACTAAGTTTAGCACATAAAAAAAGAGTTGGAAGTGAAGAATTATAGCAACAAGCTAGCTGTCGGCCCACCTCTAGCCCAATCCCTTTGTTCCCTCCAATAACCACAGCAGTCCTATAAATGACGAGCAGAACATACTACTTAGGCACCATTGACACTAGATTATATAGTACCAGAGTTGTTATAAGTCGAGCATTCCTGGTAAATTTTTAGGCTAAGTCTAAATTTGGACATCTAAATCATAGCAAATTTTCACATGTATTCCTTACAAAAGGCATTACAATTCACTACAAAAAATTTGTAGGGAAATCTGGTCCTAAAAACATCAAAACCGGTCTAATTTGTCGTAATTTCGGTCCAAAAGGACGAAATTTCGGCGAAATTTTCTGAAATTTCCCAAAATTACTATAGCAATCTGAAATTTTTTAATATTTTTTATTCTACCAAGATTTGGAATCTCAACCCGACCGAAATCCAAAATTTTGGCTTTGAACCTTGTCACGATATTTCCTGTACTTCACTCGAGTATACCCCCACTCTTTTACAGCCTCCCACGAATATCAGCAAGAGTGCTGCTACTATTGAGAACGAGGGAAATTATCATTTTTCTAGTTTTATATATAATTTTTCGTGTAAATTTTGTCCCCTTGCGCACTCAATTACAAAAATAGCCCTATTTTCTATCATGGAAGTGTTAATGATATGCCCTTTCGGCAATTATGGACATGATTGTATCACGTTCATGTTTATCGAATAATATGATTATTTTGTCCCTTGAATAAATATTATTAGTATCGATCAACAAGTACGTGAATTATTCGTGAAACTCCTTATTCATATTTGGATATTATTCTGAGTTATCCCTAACCTTATATCATCATGTGGGATAATTGTGATTTATATGCGAGGACATGCATTGATTAATGATCATGTTTCACGGATCATAAATATAGGGATATCAAATCAATATCGTGGAACATGTTAGAGAATATGACGTTGAAGTGACCCAACATGAAACAATTTGGGAATTGTTATATTCTTATGTGTTATCAATTGGTCTCATATATAGTGTATATTGGATTCTTAGACATGAGATTGTCATGGTTTTCTACATGTGTAATAATATAGATAGGGGTTGCTAAATATTACTCCGTAACTGGGTAATTATAAAGGTAGCTTTTGATTTTACTACGAAATATATGAAGGAATGTGAGCGATCAAGATAGAATTTGCCCCTCCTATATAACAGGAGAGATATCTCTTGGTCCCTCGATATGGTTGGATTAAGGAAGTGCATGGCCATGTTGAATGCGATTGATGAGTCAATTGCAACTAAGTAATCTACCATAGAATGAGTGAAGAATCGAGCTATCACAAGATGGAACGTTTCCCGCCTTGAGTTCGATCTGGTACCATGAGGCAAAGGGACCAGTATATTAGCACTATATAGGTTCGTCTGATATGATCTTTGTGTATATTTGAAAGTCGATATGCCATACTAGCAGCCGCTACCGACTTATGGGCCGAAAGGAGTTTCTAGACCATGGCTGAATATGCATGAACCTACAGGGTCACACAATTAACTGGTTGGAATGCAATGGTTCAAATTGGATCTGTCACTAATGATCTAATTGGGTTTTGCACCTTGGTTTAGCCCCTAACATAAGGTTCCATCGAAAGACTATAGAAAGGGAGGCTAATCTGCACCCACCAAAAACCCTAGCTGTGACTGCTCAAGCCCTACCAAGTGAGCACTGTTAGCACACCGACAAATGGAGTTCCTTCTCCGAACATGTGGGCTTCATTAGAGGCACTGCTGCTACTACAGTGCTGATCGGGATGATTGTTCGGGTAAGTTCGACCACCGCTCAAGGATTTTCGGCCACCACTGAGGATGGTCGACCATAGCTAGAGGACGATCGACTACTATTTCAGGATGTGCGCTATGTTAAATCAGGATAGTTAAACTCTCCTTCCACTGCACGCACGTTTGATGGTAACGATCCATAATCTCTCATGTGTTTGTCATCCTTGTTTATGCGGTAGAATTTTTAATTGCCGCTAGTGTAGCCTACTCGTATTCCTCAGGAAGCGCCGAAAGGTGACAAGTGACACCTTTCGCACTCATGTGCCACGGAAGCACCTATCACGTTCTAGGAGTGTGGCAAATCACTGAAGCTATCACGCTCCTAGAGCGCGATACGTGCTTTTGCGGTGTGGGAGCATGGAAGGTGGCATGTGTCACTTGCTGGTGCTTCCGTGGTCAGTGATGGGGCTATTTTTGTAATTACGTTCGCAAGAGGGCCAAATTTACCAAAAAATTATTATGGGCCAGAAAAGTGGTGAGTTCGCAACGAGTATTGAAGCTTTGCCCTCCACTTTCATATTTTTTTACTTTTGGTCTCTTTTTGAATTGCAAATCTAGCCACCTTCTCGACCACAAAACACCGACATGTCATCTACCGTACTGCCCTACCCCATCATGTCATTAGCACCGCACCCACCGCTGTAGACAAGCTACCATAGTACCCGAGCTTAGGGTACCGCGGTGCCCGAGTTCGACAAGTACTTGCCACGATACCCTAGCTCAATAGCTTCCTACCGAGCTAGGGGGTGGGCAAGTGACATGTGTCACTTGCCAATTCTTCTACGGTCGAGAAGGAGGCTAAATTTACAATTCCGTTTAAAAGAAACCAAAAGTTAAAAAATGTGTGCAAGCCTTTTGATTTACAATTTTGTTTAGGTTTAGGCTTTTTGACCTAAGCAGCTTATAAGCACATAGCCTTTTTGTTGACGATCGGAACCGCCGACCGCAGAGGGGGGATGAGAGTAGATCGTGTGAGGGCGAGACCCGAGGTCATGCTCGTTCGGGAATGGCGCGCGTCGCGGGATGTATGTCGGGGAAGAAGTGATGAACACGAGGTTTATACTGGTTCAAGCCCCTGAGGTCGGGTAACAGCTCTACTCCAGTCTTGCCCTGAGGCGAAAGATGTATATGAAGCTCGGTGGGAGAATACAAGTGGGAGCGTCTCTTCTCCAGATCTAAGCGTTCCGACCGGAAGTCTCCTTTTTCTTCAGGGGCCCCCTCTTCTTGTAGCCCTCTGGGAGCTCGCGCCACCTGGTCGCGAAGCTGACGTCAGGTGACCGTGGTGAGTCGACAGGAGTCACTGAGAGATGACGGTAGTCGTTGGGAGTTGACGGGAGTTGTTTGGTCCTAGTTCCTATGTAGGGGCAGGTTTGGTGCTGATTCCCACGCAGGGGAGAGTTCTTACACGAGATAGACAAATTATTACAAATGCCGTTTACCACGGGAGGTGCGAGGTCATGGCGTTGAGGTCGAGTCGGGTCCCTGTCCTTGTGCTCGAGCCCGAGCTCGCTAGACCCGAGCCCGGGCTGAGGGAGAGCACCCTCTAGGTCGGAGACAAGCCCCCGAGTTCGTGGGAAACTGTGACGAGACCCGGGGGGATGCTTACACGTGGCGAGGATACCGATCCCCGACAGCTAGCCCCCGAGGCTCAAGGGACGACCCTAAAGATCGGGTTGCCGCCAGTATTGTGGTCTGTCCTCCACATTTTGTCGCGCGGGTTCGGGCCAGCACTTTTGGCGCCAGACGGTCCGGCCTCGTCAGGGATGCGGCCGAGCTTGCCCTGATCATAATCAAGCTTCCAACAGATGGCGTCGTCCACGTCCGCGTATCGTTCCGCCATTCGGAACAGCTTGTTGACGCTGAGGTTCGCGATGATCTCCAAGTCCTCAGTAAGGCGTCAGTCCCAGATGCCGAACTTGAAGGCCTTAATGATGGCCTCGTCGGAGATGTTCGGGATTGAATTTCTCGCGCGGGTGAACTGGCGCACGAAGTCGCAGAGGGGTTCGCCCTTGCCCTGGATGATGCGATCCGGGTCTCTTTCTCGTCTAGGGCGCTCGTAGCAGCTCTAGAAGTTTGAACAGAGGGCGCTTCGCACCTGCCGCCATGACCGGAAAACGCCAGGCGCCTGGTTGAAGAGCCAGGTGCGTGCGACGTCATCCAGGATGGTAGGGAGATAGTTGGCCATCACGGCCTCACTCCTGCCGACCGCCAGAATCGCGGTGGAGTATATTGAGAGGAACCCGTAGGGATTCTTGGTCCCGTCGAACCGCTCCATCGCGGTGGGCTTGAACCGAGCCGGCGGGCACCCGAAGGTTGGTTGATCGAGTACGGGCAGCCACGGGCGAGCGGCCGCGGCGCCGCCGCCGGGGGGTCGAGTCGCGGTCGGCAGGGTAATCAAACTCGAGCAGACGGCGCACCCCGCGTTGGTCTTGACGGTTAGGAAGAGCGTCATTAAGGCAGTGACACAGGCGATCACAAACCCTTTGACGCCTGGGCGGAACGTCTGGAGAAAGGCCTCCGAATGCGCCGCTACTCGAGCAAGCGCCACTATCACTCTGCTGATAGCGGACACGCTCGTGTACCAGATCCTGGTACCGTCGAGGCGGGGACGGTCGCGGCGGACTCTGGACCCGCGGGTACGGAGTATGCCGGTGAGTGCGGCGGCGCCCGCGCGATGAGTTGCCATCGCTTTCCAGGGAACTGGGCTCGGGGCGCTGGTGCCGCTCTCGCTCCGAGGGGGTGACCTCGTCGACCGCCCTGCCAAGCTCCTCAACGAGGGACCGCATCCCTGGCGAGGCTAGGCAGGATAGGCCATGACTCGGGTGATGGCTCGTAAGCGTTCCCGATTGGGATCGTCTAGGCGGGCAGGGCTGTGGTGCTCGGACGAGGTGCGGGGCTCTTCACGTTCCTCCCATCGGAGGGCGGTGATGGACTGGTTGATAGCGACCCGGGCCAACTGACATGCCTTCTCCGGGGTTTCTGGGTCGCCGTCATTCGTCCCCGCGCTCGCCTCGTGGCTGCCAGCCATGAAGGCCAGGCGCTCGCGCAGCGGCAGCGAAGGCGAGAACATAGAGGTGGAGCCTTCACACTCGGGAACCGCATCCGAGTCCAGGCTTGCCGAACGTGACATGTTGTCATCGAAGCCGAAGGTGCTGGCGACGCTGAAGTAATGGACTCCGAACGAGCGAAACTCGGGCCCCACGGTGGGCGCCAGCTGTCGATGATCGGAACCGCCGACCGCAGAGGGGGGATGAGAGTAGATCGTGCGGGGGCGAGGCCCGAGGTCATGCTCGTTCGGGAATGGCGCGTGTCGCGAGATGTATGTCGGGGAAGAAGCGATGAATACAAGGTTTATACTGGTTCGAGCCCCCGAGGTCGGGTAACAGCTCTACTCTAGTCTTGCCCTGAGGCGAAAGATGTATATGAAGCTCAGTGGGAGAATACAAGCGGGAGCGTCTCTTCTCCAGGTCTAAGCGTTCCGATCGAAAGTCTCTTTTTTCTTCGAGGGACCCTCTTCTTATAGACCTTTGGGAGCTCGCGCCACCTGGTCACAAAGCTGACGTCAGGTGACTGTGGTGAGTTGACAGGAGTCGCTGAGAGATGACGGTAGTAGTTGGGAGTTGACGGGAGTTGTTTGGTACTAGTTCCCGCGCAGGGGCAGGTTTGGCGCTGATTCCCACGCAGGGGAGAGTTCTTACACGAGATAGACAAATTATTACAAATGCCGTTTACCCTGGGAGGTGCGAGGTCGTGGCATTGAGGTAGAGCCGGGTCCCTGTCCTTGCGCTCGAGCTCGAGCTCGCTGGACCCGAGCCTAGGCTGAGGGAGAGCACCCTCTAGGTCGGAGACAAGCCCCTGAGCTCGTGGGAAACTGCCACGAGACCCGGGGGGATGCTTACACGTGGCGAGGGTACCGATCCCCGACACTTTTTGCTTAAGCAGCTTATAAGCACATAGCTTTTAAGCCAAGCCAATGTTTTGGCATGTGGATTATTGTTGAATTATCTTAAATACCCGTGGTTCTAACAACTTATTTACTCATTGTTAAAAATAACTATACAAGAACGAATTTGGTGCACAATAGCAATGATTTAAAATATTTTTATGTAATTTTTATTGAAAATTAATAGCACCAAAACTTGAAAACAATCAATTGTACCAAAATAATAATGAAATTTCTCTATTGTTTGCAATCTTTGAACCATGGATCTGTACATAGGACAGTGGATCTGAAATCATCATCACTAACCCCATTGAATTTGTATTAATATTTGGAAGGATGGTATACACTGGCGATGGGGATCCTGTGATGGCACGGGGAAGATGAGGGTCTCGGTGGAGATCCAGACGAGATGGTGGGGTTGCAAAGGAGAGACGAGGATGGGCAACATGCATGAGTCGGTCTTGGGTAGGACAGTACCACCGGTGTTAGGATTGGGAGGACAGGGTCACTAGCATCGAGATTGGGAAGGACGATGTCGCTGGTGCTAGGCTTGTGGAGGATAGGGTTGGCAGCACCGGGCTTAAGGAGGACGGGTCATCGATGATGGGCTTAGGGACGATGGTACCACTGATACTTGGATAAGGATGGTGTCTAGATCTAGACAAAAGGGGAACACATCCGACGGCCATAGAAGGGTCATCGGTTGAGGGAGAGGCAGTAGGGCGAGTGGGCGATGGGGATCTGTGGTGGCAGCAGCAACAGGACAGACCTCGCGCAGCAGCATGGGGAAGACGACATCGGGCATAGGGAGGGCGACAACGTCAAGGCAAGAGTTCTATGTATGGCTGGGGGAGAAGTACTTGGTGCAAGGATGACAGGGTTACCGGCACTGCGAGAGATGAAAAGGGTGATGCAGGTGCAAGAACCAGCTCACTTTGGGGAGGGAGAACGATAGAGAAAAAACTGAAGGGTTGTCACTTTTTTTGCAAAATGGTATTTGGAGGGTAATTTTCATGAAGTTAAATGGCAAAGAGCTATTCCATCCCACCAAAGCCAAAAAAACATATCTTTCGTGTCTTTTGGCTTATAGTTATAGGGTAGATTAAGCTTTTTCAAAAGCCTGGTTAAAAAGCCACCAATTTTTTTGAGCTTTAGTTTTTTTAACATTAAACTGGAGAAAAAGAACAAACTATTGTAAAATGATGACAACCATTATGGATCAAACACAATGAAGTAATGAATAACAAAAATAATCATGGGGAGCACACACAATATAGGAAGGCAAAACTCTCTTCTATTCATTAGAATGTGTCGACGATCGGGGTCGTCGACTGTAGAAGAAAAAGGGGGATGCGAGGAGTTAGCTCGGGAGCAGGACCCGAGGTCGCGCTCGCTCGGAGGTGCCTAGCGTCACAGGGAATTCGTCGAAGAAGGGATGCTAGACACGGGGTTTATACTGGTTCGAGCCCCCAAGGTCAGGTAACAGCTCTACTCCAGTCTTGCCTTGAGGCGAAGGGTGTATTAGCTGCTCTGTGGGTGAGTACAATGACAGGGCCCGAGCAAAGGGGGTGCTGTGCCGCTCTTCTCGGTAGGTGTTGTGTGTCTTGCGTTGTCTCTGCGTTCTATTCGTGTCATCCTCGGTTGGGGCGACCTATTGCTTTTGTAGCCCTCGGGGAACCTTGCTACTTGGTCCAGAGGCCGACGTCAGGAGCTCGCAGTGATTTGACGGAGGCTCGAAAGTCGTCACTAGTCGTTGAGAGTATGACGGGAGCTGTTGAGATCTTAACGGGAGCTGTTGAACCCTAGTTCCCACTCAGGGGTAGGTAGGGCGCTGATTCCCACACAGGGGAGAGTTTTACACAAGATAAAAAATAAAAACGTTACAGATGTCCTTTCCTTTGGTGGCCATGGGAGCGTCAAGGTCGAGACCGAGGTGTCTAGGTCGAGGCCGAGGTGTCGAGGTTGAGGGTGCCTGCTCCTGCGGTGGTGCCCGAGCTCGAGCTCGCAGGTCCCGAGCCCGATCATCGTGGGAGCACCTCCTTGGTCAGAGATGAGTCCCCGGGTCCGTGAAAAGCCGATACGAGGCCACAGGGGGATGCTTACACGTGGCGAGGGTACTGATCCCCGACACTTACACGTGGCGAGGGTACCTATCCCCGACAGCTAGCCCTCGAGGCTCAAGGGACGGCCCTGAAGCTCGAGGCGGCCTTGAGCCTGATTGTCTTTTGAGAAGGGATCGGCCTTTTGGCCGAGCTCAGTAGCCCCCGAGGCTGACCTTGCACGCCAGAACCCTCTAAGGACCTCTGTCGTGGTCGCTTTGAACATGCCCCTTCGTCTTTGCGGCATTAAATAGGAGATCGTGTCCTATCGGACGTCTGATTCCCGTCGCCTCGGTTCCCCGCGGGGGATTTGAAGAGACGGTCTGCAGCGCCTCGTGTCCTGATGTAATGGGCGGCGGACACGAGGTGCGACACCTCGGGTCCCCGTGGGGGGATTCGAGAAGACGCAACAGTGGCGCTTCACGTTCTCTGCCCGGAAGTCCCGACGCGCCTTTTGAGGAGCAACTGACGCTAGCTGTCAGAGATCGGGCTCCTTTAAAAGCTCGAAGCCGCATACATCTGAAGTCCTTCACCCTTACGCTGTGTCCTAGCCTCTCTGCTTGTCGCCCCTTTCTCCCCCCGATCTGTCTTGAATCTTCCGAATGCCATGGCCAAGTTCGGGAAAAGCACCTTGACCACCGAGAGGATGAGGGAGCTCGAGGCGCTGGGACTCCTGGACCCTGCAACTTGGAGGCTCCCGGCGGCTGGAGAGGTCAAGCTGCACCCTCGGGAGGACGAGATCGTGAGCACGAAGCAGTACACGCTCTTCGGGCTGCGGACCCCAGAGAGCAACTTCTTGGCTGTTGTTCTCGCGCAATGCGAGATCGAGCTTGTCAATCTGGTGTCGAACTCCATTCTCTTCCTCTCTATCTTTTCGCATCTCTGTGAGGGGTTCCTTGGAATCCTTCCCACTCCCTCTCTCTTTTTCTGTTATTTTTTTTGTTCCGCACCTCAAAGGACCCTGTCATCGGGTACCTTTATTTCCAGTTGCGGACCGGGCTTCCCTGCACCTTTCTTCAAGTCCCGACCAAGGACTCCCTCGGGCCGTGGACGGAGAGGTGGTTTTATCTGAAGAAAGGCGAGGGGGGCGAGCTTGCGTACAATGGCATCGCCGTGGACAGCAAGCGCGAGACCCCAGAACCTGAGGACTCGGCGGCCGACCAAGAGGCCGTCGCCACCATCCATGTCTGCGCGACGCGTGGCCTGACTGGTCAGGTTGTGGTCGTAGACTATCTTCGGGCTCGGGTGTCCCCTCTGCGGAAGAGGGTGCATCTGTTCTTCGAGATCCGAGGGAGGGACGATCCTACTAGGAAAGTGCCAAAGGTATGTGGTCACCTTATTCTCTCCCGAGCTTGGGCGAGCTCTTTTTCTGACCACCTTCCGTCTGGTTTCATTTCTTCCGTAGCCACGATGGAGTCGTGGGTCACGGCGCGCATGCAGGAGGCGTTTGGGAAGGTGGCCCATGCCTACACCCTCGACGACCCCGTCCCCAAGAACATCTTGAGGTGGCGTAGTGAGGTAATCTTCTTCTTATTCCTTTGTTGAACTTGATTTGGACTCAGGCCTGCCTTGATCGCGTTGAGCCTTGCGTGAGAGCCAGGAGCTGTTGGAGACGGCGAGGCTCCTGTTGCTGTTGCCCGGGCTAGGCAAGGGCAAGAGGACTGCCCCGGATGCCCCAGGCCAGGCTGCCAAGAAGCCCCACGTCGAGTGGGGTGACCGCGTAATGGTAGGTCACTTTTACCGAGCCCAGGGGTGTTCGGGCCCGACCTTGACTTTTCGCCATTTTCCAATCGTCTTTCTCCTTTGACCCTTCTTCCTTCTCTCCGCAGCAAGAGCGGGCAGCGGCTGCAGTCGAGTCGTCGAGCCCGCGTCCTACGCCGCAAGCGCAGGACTCTCGGGGGGAAGACACTCCCCCGGCCGCCGTCAGGGTGGGGCATCGTGCCACGCTCCTGCCACCCAGGAGGTGGAGGCTCGTCACTCAGGTACTTTTATGCCCCTCTTTTTTTTCTTTTTTATCCCAGGAGTGCAGGCCTTTCCCTTTTTTTCTTTGCCGAGCCTTAGGGGTCTTTCTCATCACAGACTCTGACTGTTGTTCATGGCGAGTCTTAGGACGAGGAAGAGGACGCGGGGGACTACCTCCTATTCCCCCGAGCAAGGTCGCAGCACCCCCGGCATGACGCGACATCCATGGAGGGCGGCTCGGCCGAGGCGTCCGACCAGGGAGCCCCCGAGCCGTTCCCCGCCCCGGGCGAGGCTAATACCACCGAGGCAACAGCGGTAGTCGACACCGCCGGGCCCGAGGCAGCCGAGGGCAGGATGGTGCTCACGAGCGTCGATGAGCTCGGGGCATCAGGTACGACACTGCCCTCTCTTTGGTTATTACTTTGCTCTTGGGCCTTGGACTTCTGAGTAATTCCGTCTTCTTTGGCAGGTTCGGCCCCACCCGTGCTGCTCCACGCCTCGCACGAGGCGGCTCGAGCTGATGCCCCTGTCGGTGCTACCGACCCGGCGCTGGAGGGGTCTACAGGGGGGCGCAGGTCGTCTCTGTGTTCCGCCTGCGTGAGGCTCGAAGGGCACCTCCAGGAGGTTAGTTGATTTCGAGCCCATCCTCCTTCTTTTCGGTTCTCTTAATGTTTGTGAGGCCATTGTGACGTTTCTTGCATCTTTTCAGGGCTTGGACCAGGTCGCCCAAGGGCTTAGGACCCTGCGTACCCATGCCGAACGCTTCCGGGTGCTGTGCTCCTTGGTCGAGGAGCGTGAGGAGTACATCCATGGCCTCAAGGAGAGCATAGTGCGGACGAAGGAGGAGGTCGAGCAGTTGAAGGCTGAGCACACCGTCGAGATCTCGAGGGTCGTCGAGGCCGAGCAGAAGCAGTCAGCCGAGACCTTCGCGAGCATCCACGAGAAGGCAAGAAAGCTCTCGCTGGTGATCGCGCGATGGCCGCAGAGGTCGTTGAAGCTGCTCACGCGGAGGCAGAGACGCTCCGCAAACAAGTCGCGGAGCTCTCTGCTACTCCCCCGAAGGTTTCCACCGAGCTCGAAGCGAAGGTGGCCGAGCTCAAGGAGAAGCTTGGGCGAGTGTCTCGGGCGGGGAAGAGTGCCTTGGCCCAGCTCCAGGAGGAGCGGAGCCGCGTTGCCAACGCCGAAGCCGAGACGCTGGCCTTGAGGGCCAAGGTCGCCGCGCTCGAGTAGGAGAAGCTCGTGCGGGAGATGGCTAACCTGTAGATAGGTTAGCAGCTAGGAAAAAGGGGCGAGGGGACTCGAGCCCAGTGTAAAAGTAGTTTGTGTAGGTTCTGAATAGAAGGAATAAAACTCTCTTTTTGTCTGAATTTGAATACATCTTGCTTGAATGTCTTCTTCGAGACTTAGCCGGAAATCCTTGCTCGAGGTCGAATGCCTTTTCGAGGCTTAGCTAGCAATCTAAGACTTAGCCAGAAATCCGAGACTTAGCCAGAAATCCGGGACTCAGTTCGAGACTTTGGCCCTCGCCTTGTCATTTTGCCTTAGCGAGGGGCTCGGGCGTTTGGGTTGGCCGTTGGGACTCGGAGTCCAACCGATATTCTCGACCTGGAAAGGAGCCCACGACAGAGTTAGGTTGCTAGACATGCCTTTGATCGAGAACAAACCTGAATCCATGGGGCCAGGCCGGGATGGTGGTCAGAACATCCTTGGAGGAATTGCCATTAAAATCAGTCGACGGGGGAATAGTCTTTAAGATCACTCGACTAGGGAATAGGGCAACCCCGGAGGATATTCTTAGAAATCCGCGACCTCCGAGCCTGGGAGTGCTTCAGGCTCAGTGTTAGGTCGAAACGGCCGAGTGTGTGACACTCGAGCTCGGGGGCTCCCTCGGCAGGGCGGCCTCCCATTAAAATCACTCGACGGGGGAATAGAGCAACCCCGGAGGATATTTTTAGAATCCGTGACCTCCGAGCCTAGGAGTGCTTCAGGCTCGGTGTTAGGTCGAAACGGCCGAGTGTGTGACACTCGAGCTTGGGGGCTCCCTCGGCAGGGCGACCTCCCATTAAAATCACTCGACGGGGGAATAGAGCAACCCCGGAGGATATTTTTAGAAATCCGCGACCTCCGAGCCTGGGAGTGCTTCAGGCTCGGTGTTAGGTCGAAACGGCCGAGTGTGTGACACTCGAGCTCGACTAGGTTTGGAGCGTCGGGTCGAGGCAGCCGAACTCGGGAATGCATCGAGTCCGGGGCTTCCTCGAGGACAGTCTCTGATTCGAACCAGCTGTGGGGGAATAGCCGGCTTTCTACGATACAGATCGTCTTACTGCGACCGAAGCATCCCCAGAGGTGAATCTAGAGTCCATGTCTGCCGAGCCCAGGAATCGTCATCAGGCTCGAGGTGCCCCCTAAGGACGGCCTCCAACTTGGCTTGTCGGGGGGATGGTCGGCTTACCCCGATAAAGATCAATTTATGGCGACCGGGACATCCCCGAGGTGAACCCAGAGACCGTGACCCGAGGCCAAGGCATGCGGTGTGCAAAAAAGGAAAACATTTACAGATATAGATGCTAAGAAAAAACCCCAGGGCACCTCGAGGTTCGGGAGCTCTCGACGCGATCCCAGGTCTATGCTCTGCTACAGGGGGAGCCGAGACGCGATAAGAATCATCTTATAGCTGGTTGCGACCCCCTCGAGGCGATCCCTGCGATCACGTCTCGTGCTCGCGTCGCTCGTGGTGCGGGGGCACATAATGCTCGTAATTAACGAAGGAGAACTTTGCGAAAAGGACATTAAGCTGGGTCCCGGGTGCGGGTCGCTTACCAGGCAGAGCCCTTTGGCTCGGGGCTCGACGCAAGGGAGTAGTTGGCTTACTGCTGTGAAGGCTGCTTTACCGCAGATTCGATCCCCCAAAGACGATCCTGGAGAACGCGACCTGGCGTCGCGCCCCCTGAGATGTAAGAGAAGTGTTAGCACAGGTAAACAGGAATCTTATGCCGAGCCTGATCAAGTGACGCGCGGGTGCAGATTATGCTTGAGATAGCGATCATCCGGACGCGGGAGAGCAGGCAGGGTGTTATACGCACAACGATAAAATATGCTTGCAGTAAACAAAAGGTCAGACCGGCCCCTAGCTCGAAACGCTTACCGACAGCGGTCTCGGGCACATGCCCTGCTACGGGGGAACGATTGGCTTACTGCGATGAGAGTCAGCTTACCGCGGACTCAGTCCCTTGAGGCGTGCCTCGAGATCACGATTTTGTTCGAGCAAAAAGGAGAGGGGGGCCAGATCATATCCCGAGGTTGAGGGATTCACGGGCGTGATCGCCAAGCCGGACCGTGCTACAGAGGGGAGCCGTGACGCGATGAGAATCGGCTTACAGCTGGCTCGACTTCCCCCGGGGGCGAACCCTCGGATCACGACCTAGAAACTCACTTGCTCGGCATACAAAGAAATATAAAAATGGCACAATCATGGATGATAAAGTAAAAGCATTTTATCATGAAAGCGAGAGGCAGAGTTCAAACATAGAACTTTCGGAGCTGGTCAATGTTCCACGAGTTCGCGAGCTCGCGACCGTCGGGAATGGCCAGCCGGTAAGCACCCATCTAGCCTGCTGAGATGACGCGATAGGGGCCCTCCCACAGCGGGGATAACTTGTTGGCGTCGGACCGGTCCTGAATTCGCTTTAGGACCAAGTCCCCAACATGGAGCCCTCTGGGTCCCACCGATCGGGAGACATGCCTGCGAAGTGTTTGCAGGTAATGCGCCGACCGCAGCAGAGCATGGCATCTTACCTCCTCCGCTAGGGTGAGGTCGAGGGACCGCTCTTGCTCGAGGTCGACTTGGTCGACTGAGTGGACCCAGGCGGAGCCCAGCGTGACCTCGGGGGGTAGGACGGCCTCGAAACCAAAGATGAGCCGGAAGGGGGTAGACCCTGTTGCCCGGCTGGGTGTGGTTCGGATGGACCAAAGGATGGTGGGAAGCTCGTCCACCCAGCCCTGGCCTCGACGTTCGAGTTCGTCGAAAACTCGCTTCTTGACGCCTTAGACGATTTGACCGTTGGCACGCTCAACTTCCCCATTGCTCTGCGGGTGGCCTACCGAGGAGTAGCAGACCTTGGTTCCCCTGTCTTGCAATATTCTTGGAACACCATCGGTGAATCAAGGCCCCATTATCGGTAATGATCCTGCAAGGGACCCCATACCTTGAGACTATAAATGAGCGGAGAAACCTCATCACGGCCTGGGCCGTGATGGCCGAGACCGGCTCGGCTTCGACCCATTTCGTGAAGGTGTCGATGGCGACAAATAGGAACTTATTCCCCCCGACCGCCCGCGGGAAGGGGCCGAGGATGTCGAGGCCCCAGGTCGAGAACAGACAGGCGAGGGGGATGGTCTGGAGGGTGTAAGCCAGCTGGCGAGCCTTTCGGATGTGGAACTGGCAAGCTCGACAGGCGCGGACGATGTCCCACGCATCCTGGAGCGCCGTCGGCCAGTAGAAGCCCATCCGAAACGCCTTCCCAACCATAGTCCTGAAAGAAGAGTGAGCGCCGCAGAGGCCCGAATGGATGTTGTTAAGCAAGTATTTACCTTCCTCCAGAGTGATGCACTTGGCGAGGACGCCCAGGGTGCCCCGCTGGTACAGTTGTCCGTCAACGAGCCCGTACGAGCTCGCACGACGCTTGAGCCTATTGCCCTCAGCTCCATCGGGTGGGAGTTCGCCGTGGTTGAGGAACTTAACAATCGGGTCCATCCATGACGGAACGCTCTCGAGGAGGGCCACCGAGTCTTCTAGGCTGTCGACGGTCAGGGCTGGCAGGGTCTCGAGGATGACATCCGACGGAATCTCGTCGTCGGACGACCCGAGCTTGGACAGGAGATCCGCGCCAGAGTTGTCCTTCCTGGGAACGTACCCGATCTCAAGATTCTTGAACCATTTCTCCATCTTTCGTACCTTGGCGGGGTACTTCGCCATTGACGGCTCTGAGCATTTGTAGTCTTTGTTATACTGGTTGACGACGAGTTGAGAATCTCCCCTCACGACCAGCCGGCGCATGCCCAACGATTTGCATGCTCGAAGGCTAGCCAAGAGGGCCTCGTATTCCACGACATTGTTGGTTGCAGGAAAGCCGAAGCGAATCACGTACTTCAGATGATCTCCCTGAGGGGTGATAATGAGGACGCCAGCCCCCGAGCGCTTAAACGACCTTGAGCCGTCGAAGAACATGGTCCAGGGACCTTTTTCCTTTGCCTCGGGTTCAGGGGCTGGCTCGACCGTCTGCTCGACCACAAAGTCGGCAAGCGCCTACGACTTGATGGTGGAGCTCGCCATGAACCGAATATCGAATTCGGTTAACACCATGGCCCATTTAGCGACGCGGCCTCCTGCCTCCGGGTTCTTTAAGATCTCGTCGAGCGGGATCCCGCTCGGGACGACCACGGCGTGCGCCTGAAAGTAATGCCGGAGCTTGCGCGAGGCCATGAAGAGGGCATAGAGCAGCTTCTGGACCTGGGGGTAACGCTCCTTCGGCCCGTGAAGCACTTTGCTGACGTAGTAGATCGGCTACTGCCGACCATCTCGCTCGGCCACCAGGACAGCGCTGACGGCCTGCGCCACGGCCTCTAGGTAGAGTAGCAACGCCTCACCCGGCTGCGGGGTCGTGAGCAGTGGGCGGCTCGAGAGATACGCTTTCAGCTCATCGAAGGACTGCTGGGCTTCCAGGGTCCATTCGAAACCCTGATGCTAGCGCAGGGCCTTGAAGAATGGTAGCCCGCGCTCCCCGAGCCTCTAGATGAATAAGTTGAGGGCGGCCACATGGCCGGCGAGGCATTGGACCTGCTTTGTAGACACTGGGGTGACCATCCTCTTGATCGCTTCGATCTTCTCTGGGTTCGGGCCTACTCCCGAGCCCCCGATCATGTAGCTGAGCACCTTTCCCGAGGTTGCGCCGAAGACGCACTTCTCAGGATTGAGCTTTACTCCATGCTTGTCTAGGTTGGCGAAGGTCTCTGCGAGGTCGTTGACATGGTCGGCTTCGGAAGAGCTCTTGACGATGTTGTCATCAACATAGACCTCGAGATTCCGCCCAATCTGAGGGTCAAAGGTTCGGGACATCAGCCGCTGGAACGTCGCCCCGGCGTTGCGGAGGTCGAACGACATAGTGGTTAAGCAGAAGGTTCCGAACGGCGTGATGAAGGGCGTCTTGTCCTCGTCGCCTGCCGCAAGCTTGACTTGGTGGTAGTCGGAGTAGGCGTCGAGGAAACTTAGCATCTTGGTGTTGGCGGTGGAGTCCACGATCTGATCTATGCGTGGGAGAGGAAAGTTATCCTTCTGGCACGCCGAATTCAAACTCGTGTGGTCGACACATGTTCTCCACTTTCCGCCTTTCTTCTGTATAATTACAGGGTTGGCTAGCCATTCGGAGTAGTCGACCTCACAAATGAAGCCGGCCTTTAGGAGTTTGTCGAGATGCTCCCTGATTATTGCTACCTTCTCGGGGGAGAAATGCCATAACTTCTGGGGAACGGGCCTGCATCCAAGCCTCGTTTTTAATTTGTGCTCGATCACCTCTCTTGGGACCCCAGGCATGTCTGCCGGTTCCCATGCGAATGTGCTTTTGTTGCTGCGGAGGAAGGTGACGAGCTCGAGCTCCTATTTTATGTCGAGCTGGGCGGCGAGGTGGACACATTTGTCCGGGTTCTCCTCCTTGAGCCGACTCGTTTCCAGCGGGCGTCCTTCTGTGCCACCTCGGGGTCCCACTAAGGGAGCATGCCGGCGATCGCGAGGGCCTTCTCTTCACAGTAGTGCGCCGTCGGACGGTTATGACGCCCTGGGGCCCAGGGAGCTTCATGCAACGGTGGCCGTAATGGCTCGCTGCCATGAACTTGATCAAAGCCGGCCGCCCGAGGATAGCGTTGTAGGGGAGATCACCGTCTACGACCTCGAAGGTGACTAGCTCGGTGCGGATGTTCGCCGAGTCACCAAAGTTGACGGGCAGAACCACCTGCCCTAGCGGAGTGGTCGAGCTCCCCGGCACGATGCCGAAGAAGGGGACTGCTATGCTCCTGATCTTAGATCGGGGAATCTGCATTCGGTCCAGCGTGCTAGCCAAGAGCAGGTTGAGGGAACTTCGTCCGTCAACCATAACCCTCCCGACCACGGTGTTGCTTATGGTCGGGGTGACGACCAAGGCTGTCTTAAGGTCCTTGAACATCCCCGGGGGAGTCTTGCACTGGGAGAAGGTGATTGGAATGTCGGACCATTTGCAAGGCTGGTCGGCAGACTTGCCGGCCGAAGCTTGGTACACAGTGCGCGCGACGCTTTTGAGCTCACGCCGGGATTGGTATGCGGACGAACCGTCGAAGATCATATCGACGCGACGGTCGCCCTGCTGGAACTGCAGGTCGAGGCCCTCGGCCCCTCACGGGCGCCGCCCTCGTCGGGCAACTCGCCCCCCTTCAGGAGCGTGGGCATCTCCACACGCCCATCGTAGAAGACGTTCAATTTGAACTACCACGCCCTAAAGCCCCTCATGTCGTGGCTGGGGGCCTGTGGAACAGAAAAAATTTGTCCGGGTCGTACCCAGGCCCAGCCTCATTGGCGGGAGGTCGACTGTCACCTCGCTGGGGGTCGGCCCGACGCTGCCCCTGTTGCGGCGGGGCACAACGCTGCCTTGGTTGGGGTTGACGCTGCGCTGGACATCGCGGCTGACCATGCTGGAGCCGAGGTTCATCACAGTCGGGTTGCCGTACCTCCATTACCTCACGCCCGGCGTCGGCCGTGGCGACCATGCGCGGCTGGCCGCCAGCATCACGACGACCTTGCCCTTGCTTCTTGACCACATTCTCCCTAACTGTTTAATCCGTATAGTAATCTTTGTAGTTTGACGCTATACATGTTGTGATTACTTTTATTATAATCCGAAATTTTGACTCTTCCAAGGACCCTCATATAAATATCCGTATACAGTGACCATATAAATGTGCAGTCACTACATCCATCAAATGCATTGATAAGTTTAAGCTAGCTGCCATTGATATCAAGTATCAGAACTTTATTCCACTCATTACAGAAGAGTAAATTTCATCGTAATCGATGACAGGTCTCTGTGTGAACCCTTGTGCTACAAGGCTCGCTTTATATCTCACCATTGACTATTTTCATTTCTCTTCCGGGTGAAAACCCATTTTGATCTTTCAGAGAATACTTTAGGAGGTGTTCGGTCAACAGGACCAAATACTTTCCTCTTATTAAGCGAGCACAATTCTGCTTCAATTGCTTTTTTCTATTTTACTCAATCTGAACCCTTCTGGCTCTCTACTATGGACATTGTTTCTGATCTAGATCAAGCAATTTTTAGACAAAATATATATCGACAATTGTAGTCTTTCTTTTATACAACTCTCCTGAATCACTTCAGGGATATCTCTTTATTAATTTCTTCCAACTCATGATTTCTCACAACGATGGAGTCTAGACGTTTCAACTTCCAAGCATCAGAGCGCAGAGCACAGGGGCCGCGACACACCGATTGCAGTTCGTGGGACACAATAGGTGCCGATAGCGGTGCACCGTGCGGCGTGCGTGTGGCACGAGTGTAGTGGGCACCGGTAGCGATTGGTGCATGGGGGTGTCCGATGCGGGAACAGTGGCGAGCGCAGTAGGCTCGCGATGAGTGTGCAGGCGTGGCAAGGCGCGGCCAACGCACGGATGCTTGGCGCAACTTCGGGAGTGGACTTGGGAGAGCATCGGCAGGACGACATGGAGTGCGGGGCTCGTGGCCAGAATTTTTTTTCTTTAATATTTTTTTTATTCTTTTTTTCAAAACTATGCGTCCGAAATTTTTTTTACGAAAATACCCCCGTCGCCCGTGTATGGGGCGATCGCCCCATACACGGGCGATTAGCCCTGCGCCCAACGGCTCCTGCCCTGCGCCAGCCAACGGCCGTTTGGTGGGCCCCCCTATCGCCCCCTGTATGGGCGATCGCCCCATACAGGGGCGACAGGCTCCTATTTAGCCCACTGCCTCCCTTCGCCCGAGCGCACAGCGCAGCCAGAAGCCGAGCGAGGCAGAGAAAGAAGAGAAGAAAGGAAGAAAGAAAGAGAGAAGAGAAAAAAAGGTAAATTTCTGATTTTTTTATAGTTATCTGTAAGAATTTTTTTAGAGATAATTGTAGGAATTGTTTTATAGGTTGCGTAATTAAAGTATCATTTAATATTTAGGACTTTGTTGTAGTATTTAGAAATTTTAGGATTGCGTAGTGTTTAGAATTTTAGAATTGTATAGCTTTCGTGAAATTTAATGTAGCAGTTACTTAATGTAGTATCTAGTATTTAGAAACTTAATATAGTATTTCAGTATATGCAAATTTAATGTAGTATCTAGTATTTAAAAACTTAATGTAGTATTTCATGATATGCAAACGCAGAGGAGGCGGACGTGGCCCGCCACTTGGAGGCATACCTCTTGTTGTTGTTCGGTTGGGTGATGTTCCCATCCTCCCACGGGAACACGGTGGACCGTCACCTGATCGAGTACGCCTAGCACATCGTCGACACCCCGTTGGATGAGGTAACACACTCAGTTCAAATCTCGTCTCAGCGGAGCACGTCTAACTCCACCCTTGTAAACAGATGATGCAGTGGTGGTGGACCTCAGCTGTGCTAGCGGCGATGTACCGAGGTCTGCGACGCTGTCTCTCGATCGGAGCACGACGCGACGATGTCGGGTTGCGTCCTACTCCTCCAGTTGTGGTCCTGGGAGTGCTTCTCCATCGACAGGCCTGTTGTTGACACGACACCGTACCCCAAGGGCCTTTACGGAGATGACCCGGTGGACTGGCCCACCATGGGCCACTACTGGGTCCGACGACAGGTATGCTCCCTCGTATCTTTTTCCCCACTAACGCACTTGAATAACCTTCGCCATTTCTTATTTCCTCGCAGCGGAGGTACGCGCACCGACAGGTGAGGAGGTCCTACCTAGAGTTCGTTCGGGAGTTCGACCGCCTCCACGACGAGGACGTGCGGTGGACGCCATACACCGCGTACGATGTCCACGCCCGAGCACCTGACGGGGTCTCCGTGCTTTGCACGCGAGATGAGGCCTTCTGGCTCACCCGTAAGGTTCTCGTCTTTGACCTGGGTGTCGAGGAGCATCGCCAAGACCGAGTTCTCGCGGCGATTCGGCCTGCTCGATCCTTTCCTTGCCGCCTCATCACGTTGTCGCACGTGGCACTCACAGGTACTTGCCCTGATCCTACTACTCCGCATCTTTGCGAAATGAATGTGGTGTGTAATTACTATTTTTGCATTGCAGGATGACCCGGATGGGTGCTGCAGTAGGCACTCAGTTCGCGCACCGTATGCAGCCATGGGCCGTGCAGTGGGACGCCGCACTCGACGAGAGGGTCACCGAGACCTGGTCGTATGACCATGACATGTACGATCAGTACATGGAGTGGTTCGCCCCGCGCACTCGCCTCAGGGTGGGGTACACACCAGCACCGTACGTTGCACGGCAGGCATCGGTAGCGAACACGTACCCTTCACATATGTCCCAGAGGGACAACGCCTCGGTAAGTGTCGCAACCGAAGTTACATGGGCACGTCTTTTTCATGTAAATTACGTAATAACAATCTGACGTTACATGTAGACTCAGCTCATGGGGGAGATTGAGGTGGAGGCTGTGTCCATGTTGACGCGCCTATGGGGGGGCATACAGGTGACCACCGTCGAGTCCGAGACAGCTTGGGCTCGGGTCCTTGATAGGATGAGGCGGTTGGCTCGCAGGCCACCGCCGGGCGCGAGAGCGTCGGCGGATGCAAGACACCACGCCCTGCGCCCAAAGACTCGCCCCTACCCGCCGGTGCCTCGTCACGCTCCCACTCGATTCTGCCAGTGGGGACAAGGGGCTGAGGAGGCTCCCTCCGCGTCTCACCCTACCCGCCGGTTCCTCGCTACGCTCCACGCAGCAGCGGTGGGGGCGATGGGCTGCGGAGGCTCCTCGTCGCCTCGCGCCCAAATAGACCCGTGGGTGGTTTCGACGACCACGTGGACGACGAGTTCGACCGAGGAGTACCTTCGACCGACTACCTCGACCCTCTCGGCTCGAGCGCCGCCACGAGGCCCTCCGTCGCCGCCACACTACTCTACGCCTGCGCCGCAGGGCTGGCCTAGGAGGGACGTCCGTCCGCCGTCGCCACTCACCTACCCCACGGGCCAGATCAGGAAGCGTGGCTGTGATTGACTTGTTGTACGGATGTATTTTTGTAATGGCTTTACGTTCAGCAGCATATTGTATAACTCTCCGAGTTAGTAACATGACAGCCTTATCACTTTAAATTGTTCAAATTCATGTATGCATTGCTTGCCTATGCCACACGACGTGACAACACACTAACGTCTCGGTGCACCTATCGCCTCTAGTAGGGGCGATCGCCCTAATATGGGGCGATCACCCTAATATGAGGCGATCGCTCCATACCCGGGCGATATCTGGCCTTTATAACATTCGTTCTCACAAGCGGTCTAGCAAAGAATACAGGAAGAAAGAATAGAGGGGTGAGGAAAAAAATTCAGGATCAATCGAAAATGCCGAGGCGTGCAAGTGCAAAGGGAAAGGGGAAGGCAAAGGAAGAAGCAAGTGCATGCCCGCGCAATTTAGCGTACCAAGATCTCTTCCTACCTCGTGGAGCTGTAGCACCCATGTGTATGTGCGGAGATCTTTGCAGGCTTGTCCGCTCTTGGGAAATTTCAACTTGGAAGAGGAGGTATTGGAAGTGCCGCAACTACGCCTTCGATCCGCCGGAGAAGAGCCTGAAGGATCGCCGCATGGTAACAATCGTACGGGTTACATAATATTTGTGAATGAAACATTGCTAATTTACGATTCATGTAGTCACCTCCGCCACTGTGTGAATTTGAGCAGTGGTTTCATACGGAGATCAACCCCGAGGACCAACGGCTTCTTGATCAAGCCAACCGGCAGGACGAGTTCACGTGGTCACTTCAAGAACAACGCGATGTCGCACGCGAGGAGGCATGTAGGAAGGAAGCGGAGGAGAAGGAGGCCGAGAGAGAGAGGGAACGAGAGAGGCGCGGCGCGCGCAGAAGCCCACGAGGCATGGGCGAATGGGAAGTGGCCTCGAAGCACTCGATGACGCGTCGTGTTAACTTTGGTTTTCTTTGTTCGTGGTACTCCTTTCAGTTTTAAATCGTAATAAGGAGTGCGGCCTAACCTTCAAGTGTATGCTCACTGTCCGAAGGGCTCATATATGTCCTCTCGCTCCAGCTTGTCCCAAATGATATTATTTTTGTCCATCAAGATAGGTTATAGCATTTTAAGTTCATCGATTTTATTTCATCGAGTTTGACCTCGTTTATAAAAGATACGGCCATTTTGATGTTTTACCGATTGCATGTTCGGACAACAATAAAATAGTGCAGCCTAAAGTGACATCTAAATAGGTTTATATAATTGTAACCTATGCAAGCCGAAGAATGCAACAAAACTGGTTCTGTCAAGTTTTGAGGTCCTTTAGATATTATTCTAACTGCTTGAACAATGAATGTTATAAAGGGTTTAAACTAGCCATCTTTGATTCAAAATGCAATCATATTTATATATTTTTGCAAAAATCAAGTGCATACGGTTGTAGTAACTTATTCTATTTATTTCATGATTTATGGATCAACACACATTGTAATTCCTTCACAATCTATAGTTAGAGCCTAGCATTCGAACTCACATAAAAATATTTTTGTGCAAACAACACATAGATTTTTATTTTACAATCTAATTCCTCATTCCAAAATTTAAATTTACAAACAAGTTTCATTTCATTTGGACACTCCTAGCAAAAGTTATGGGGTTCATATTAAAAAGGCATATAGTAATTACAAAAAAATACTAAAAAAAACGCTGCAAGCCCCTATCGCCCCTGTCTCGGGCGACAGGGGGGCCCACACCGACGGAGCCCGACGGCAGGAAACTTTGCACGCGCCTTCCTATTGATGTCAGGAACCTATTTCAATCATCAATATAATAGATTGACATTAAAATTCTGATCTTTTTCAAATTTAGAGAATGTTACACCAAAACAAGGATTTTTGAGAAAACATCATAGAGGAAGTGAGATAATGTTTAGATGATTGGAGTAAGACCTTCTCATGGTATTTTCATGAATTATGAAGCCATCCCACCACTTAAAAACATAGGAGAAGAAGAAACCTGAAAATCTCAAGAACATGATGTTGCAAGCACAACTTGAGTAAGAATAAGTTTTAAAAGATCTTGCTGGGTTGGGACATATTCTAGATGAATTCCTCAATCTCTTACCTATCTTAGATCTAATAGAAACATAGCAAGTAGAAGGAGGGAAAGCAAAGCTCAAGTTGCAAAAATGACTAAGCAAAAATGCAAGAAATAAAATAAATTTCATAACATAGATGAAATTAGACCTTGCATTACTTAGAGAGGGATGATTATAAAGCCTCACTTTCATGATGGGCAAAGCTCAAAGAAGCACAGGAAACCGAAAAACTCTTCTTCAAGACTTAGCTAGAGGCATCCCTCCACCCCTCTATTTATAGCACACAAGGAGCAACCTCCACCCTTAGATGACCTTCTTGTCCATCAAGAAATCTCATCAAAGGTTGAGATTCACTCTCTTAGTCACATATTGGCTAACCCGTAACCCAACTATATAACGGGTTTTAACTATACACTTTCATGCTTCTCAAAGCGCCACTTAAGTTAAAAATCCAATATCCCTTTAACACTAACTCGTTCTATTCTCCACCCACAAACCCATGATCTGACGATCCTCCTTCGCTTGAATAGGTCTCAAATTAGTCTCTCATTCATCCACTTGTCATCCCAGCTTGCAGCAACTTCACAGCCTTAGTCATTTTTCGACATCACCTTGAACGTTTGGACCTCAGCTCTTCTAGTCTAGTCCTAGTCTACTCTATCTCAATATGACCTTGCTCCAAAATACTGCAACCATCTCAGCCACGACCACTCAAGGTCTAACAACTTAAGGCTATGACCAGTCAAGGTCTCGACCGCTGAAGGCTACGACAAGTCAAGTACCCATCCACTTAAGACTACAACCAGTTAAGTCAATCTCCTAATGGGCCTTTAATGTAAAGACCCATTATGGGGCGTCTATATAAAGGGAGAGTGGTGGTTTTAGGGTCAAGAGACACCATAGGAATTCGGAATTCCGAAAACACTAGCCACCACACCTCCTTCACTCAATACTACGCAGCGGGCGCTAGCACTCGAACGCGAGGCGTCTCTGTCCCGAACGTGTGGATACTTTGGAGGCATTACTACGAAGGTTCAACGCTAGGACAATCCGCAACCTGTGACGATGACGATCTGCAACCTACCACGGTCACGAGGAGTTGTTGGAGGAGGCACAAAGATAGTAGGACTATGTAACACCGGGGCACCCCGTGCCCCGAATGTTACGCCACAAGTACCAACAAACAAAATAACTACCAAATTACTAAAAAAAATTCAGCATGACCCCTACGCACTTCGAGCAAAATTCAACAACAGATAAATCATCACAAGCAATAGGAAATGACAACTACACAACTAAGAGAGAATACATAGAGAGATAAAGTAAAGCATATCAACAACATCATTCCATAACTACATCATCATCCAAAACATGAGCCACCACTTTGCAACTAAACTACGAGACGTAAGCTTAACAAAATATAACCACGAGTCAACCATACACTCCACACAGGGTAGCTAGACTAAAAGAAGGGACCTAACAACTAAAGTGACCACAAGTGAAACAAAATACATTGCCTTTTTAACTACTCAGAAGTCTAGGGTAAGTGATAATGAGTGAGTGAAGTAGTGCTAAGCCCACTCCCAAAATACCGCTCTGGAGGTACCTACAATAAAAACATCACAAAACAAGCGTGAGTTCATACAAACTCAGCAAAGTGTATCATACTAATGCAAATAACTTAAAACAAGATATTAGAGCAATTAAAACATGGTAAGACCCTTGCACATGAGAACAACGTCATAACTTAACATTGATTTCTCTTTAATAATGCAATGCAACATGCATACTCATAATGCCCATTTTATAGCTAATACCGGTATTGCTGGGTGCTCACCCATCGGTGTGCACCCTCTCATTCCCATCCAGGCCGTGGAGGGCCTATCAAAGTAGGACTTTCATGTCTCACTACGTGTGAGACATAGAGGCCCACTTGGGACACCTCTTCTGTTATGAATGCACAAATACAAATGAAATGATTTAAATTGCAAATTGCATTCTCATCACTAAAAAAATCCATAAGCATGGACATATTCTTTAAATTCATACACTTAGCATTTGCATCATCATAAGCAACCTCAAAATGATAAGCATAATCATACTCATAAATATCAACATAATCGAGAACACTAGCAAAGCAATCAACAAATCCTTTTAGCATTTCGTCTACATGGTACATTTTGCCTCTAACCACGAGGAGCGGAGTGGCGCGACGTTGAGGCCACTCCCGACACTACTCCACCAGAAATAACAATTGCATTAATTCAAACATTAATCATCACTGCATAAGCCAACAACAATGCAACCACGCTCCTACGACCAATCCAAAAACCCAAACGATAGAAGGAATGAACTGTAGGTGAGCTACCCAATGATATCACTAATCTCTACTTGCTCAACTTGACCAAAGACTCCCTCTAGCAAAACAAGACTAGCCTCAAATTTTAGCATGCTGCAATACAGGATAGCTACCTTCCATCTAGCATAACTTATAACATGCAACTTCAAATTCAGTAAACAAAGACATGTTTGGAATCTATAGGAAATTTCCTAACCTTCTCTAGTTATAGGAATAATTTAATTTGGTCTCTAACTAGCCATGCACAGCACAAACTCGAAATTGTTGCTAGCAGGAATACGTTCTTGGACTCTAATTAAACTGAAGACTATGATCTACAATTGCTTCTACAACTAACCCTCAGGAAAAGCCTCTAGGGACCACGAATCATAGCTCCAAAATCGAGATTTGCACAACCTGAAAATCACAGAATTTCCCACAATCTCTAGATCCACCTTTTCCCTCCAAAATACCTAAATCCAAGAACCCTAGAACACCCAAACTAGTAGGATTTCCTCCTCAAAATAGCATCAATCTACCCTAGAAGGCTCACCTTGGGTTACCCAAAAGGAGGAGCAAAAGGGGGAGGTGGAGCTCGACCAAGGGAGGAGGTGGAGCTACTGCTTGGCTTGGAGGAGGAGGCGCCTTGGCTAGGAGAGGAGGAGCTGCTGCTTGGAAGAGGAGGCACCTTGGCCAAGAGAGGAGGAGGTGCCATGCTAGAGGGAGTAGGGGGATTTCAGCCAAGGGAGGAGCCAGGAGAGGAAAAGAATAGGTGGGGTTAGGTGGGGGGAAGAAAATTAGGAAAGTTTCCCCCACGCAGAGAATAGGTGGGGTTAGGTAGGGGAAGAAAATTAGGAAAATTTCCCCCACGCAACCTAAAATTTAAACCCTGAAGCTCACAGACAGGCCCACCAAAAAATCCCCAAACTGACTGCAAGAGGGACCCACACCCCGACTGAATTTTCCCTAAACTAAAATGTTCTATGGTATTACATTCTCCTCCCCTTAAAGGAATTCGACCACGAATTCCCAGAACGCCAACTAATCGAAACAGATCGATCAACAAAATTAAATCTCAATACATACCCTGTAGGAACAACTCTGGAAATTTCTCACGCATGTGAGACTCCAGTTCCCAAGTCGCTTCCCGCTCGGATTGATGTGATCACAATACTTTGACAAACTTCAGTGTTCTGTTTTTCAACACTCACTTTGAATCTTCCAGTATTCGCACTGGTCGGGACTCAAAAGTGAGATCCTGCTCAATCACCAACGGCTCAAGGGGAACAACCAGATCTGGGTAATGCAGGTACTTCCTCAACATGGATACATGAAAGACATTATGCAATCCTTGCATTGATTCAGGAAGCTTCAACCAATATGCCGCTTTACCGATTCGGGCAACAATAGGAAATGGCCCAACATATCTCGGGCTAAGCTTCCCTTTAGAACCAAACTGAACCACACCCTTAGTGGGAGACACTCTTAAAAGCACACTGTCCCCTACCTCAAACTCTAATTCTCTCCTCCTTACATCAGCATAGCTTTTCTGGCTACTCTAGGCTGCAAGAAGGTTCTGCCTTACCTCTGCCACCCGATGAATAGTTTGCTGAACCCAATCAAGACCAAGAACGGCTCTTTCCCCTACTGCATCCCAGCATAGGGGTGAGCGGCACTTCCGCCTATAAAGCACTTCATATGGAGTAGCCCGAATGCTTGCATGATAATTGTTATTATATGCAAATTCAGCAAGGGCCAAATGATCTTCCCAACTACCCTTCTATGCCAAAACACAGGATCTAAGCATATCCTCCAAGGTCTGAGTAGTACGCTCAGATTGCCCATCTATTTGTGGATAGAAAGCGACGCTGAGACGAAGTTGTGTGCCCAAAGCACTCTGCAAACTCTCCCAAAACTTGGAGACAAACTTTGCATCGCGGTCAGAAAAAATCGCCTTTGGCACACCATGAAGTCTCACTTTTTCTCGCACATAAATAGGAGCCAACTCGCTCGCTGAGTTTGTTGTGCGAATGGGAATGAAGTGAGCAGACTTGCTGAGACAGTCCACAATAACCCAGATAGCATCATTCCCTCACCGAGTACGAGGTAGGCCAATCACAAAGTTCATGGATATGTCATCCCAAGGCCAAATAGGAACCTCCAAAGGTTGAAGCAACCCCGCGGGTCGTTTATGTTTAGCCTTCACCTTTTGACAAATCCCACAAGATGCTATATACTGAGCAATGTCAACCCTCATCCTTTTCCACCAGAAGCACCTTTTCAATTCCCGATACATTTTAGTCTCAACCGGATGAACTGTATACGGGGTACGATGAGCCTCCTTTAGGATGTCATCCTTGACTTGAGACTTTTGGGGTACACAAAGGCGGCCTTTTAAACCACAAAGCACCAACTTCATCCATGCTGAAATCCCCAGTTTTGCCTTCAACAATTCGCTTTCTCACTTGTTGAAGCAATCGGTCATGTTGTTGTACTTCACGCACACGCTCGGGAATTGCTAACTCCAGAATCAACGAAGTTTCAGCTTGCATGGTGCCCGCAAAATAATAAGAGACTCCCATACACTCAAAATAAGCAATGAGACAGTCAAGAACAGGGGGCCGCACCTTGCGACTAAGATCATCCGCCACTACATTAGCTTTGCTTGGATGATACTGAATTGTAAGATCATAATCTTTTAACAACTCCAGCCACCTTCTTTTCCTCAAATTCAAATCTTTCTGAGTGAAGAGGTACTTGAGGCTCTTGTGATCAGTGAAGATATCACAAGATTCGCCATACAAGTAATACCTCCAAATTTTCAAGGCAAAGACCACTGCGGCTAATTCGAGGTCATGAGTGGGGTAGTTTTTTTCGTACTTTTTCAACTGCCTTATACATAATCAATAAATTTTCCCGCTTGCATAAGCACACAACTAAGACCCACATGAGAAGCATCAGAATAGACGATGAATCACTCTCCTGGCTCAGGAAGGGTGAGAACAGGAGCAGTTACCAACTTCTCCTTCAAAGTGCAGAAACTGTGTTCACAGTCAGCAGTCCACTGGAATTTCACCCCTTAGTCAATTCAGATAGCGGTTTGACGATAATTGATAAAAATTTAAACAAATCGCCGGTAGTAACCAGCCAACCCAAGGAAACTGCGCACTTCTTTGACATTAGAAGATCTCTCCTAGTCCACAACTGTAGAGATTTTACTAGGATCAACAGAAATGCCTTCTTGGTTGATGATATGACCAAGAAAACCCACTTCTGAAATCCAAAAGTCACGCTTCTTTAGCTTAGCAAAGAATTGATTCTCCCTCAATGTACGAAGCACAAGCCTTAGATGATGCTCATGCTCCTCCTCTGACTTAGAATAAATCAGTATATCATCGATGAACACTACCACGAAATCATTAAGATATCTATGCAGCAAACTGTTCATTGTCTCCATAAAAACAGCAGGGTATTGGTTAGTCCAAAAGACATAACCTTAAATTCATAATGACCATACCAAGTAAAGAAAGTCGTCTTTTCAATATCCTACTCCCTCACGAATCTGATTATAGCCCGACTGGAGATCAATCTTAGAGAACACCTTTGCTCCCTTCAATTGGTCAAACAGATCTTCAATATGAGGTAAAGGGCACTTGTTCTTGATGGTCACCAAATTAAGAGCACGATAGTCAATGCACAAGTTCCAACCACCATCTTTCTTAGTGACAAAAAGAGCAGGCGCTCCCCAAGGTGACACACTACGCTGGATCAACCCCTTAGATAACAGATCATCCAATTGCTTTTTCAACTCATTTTGGAAAGGGCGAGCCAAATGGTAAGGAGACATAGAGATAGGTAGGGTGCCCGAAATAAGATCAATTCGAAATTCTACATCCCTTTTTGGTGGCAAACTGGGCAACTCATTGGGGAATACATCGACCAATTCCTTCACCACAGGAATCTTCTCGATATTTACCGAAGTACCTGTCTTTTCTGAAATAGCCAAAAGTGTCCCCGATCTCAACATATGGTGGCTAGGGAACAAATGGGCCAGCACAGAGAGAGAACTAGATGGTACATTGCCCTGAAAAACCAACTCCACTCCTGATGGTGCCTGCAAAGTAAGTGTCTTCCAGTAACAACATATTTTGGTGTGGTACTGATGCAGTCAATCCATACCCAAGTGACATCAAACAGGGCCAATTGAATAACCATTAGCTTAGCAAAGAAATCCTCATCATCAATGGTAATAGTGCAACCGGGGCATATCATCGAACTCACAATAAGTCCACCCGGAGAACTGACTATCACAGATTTAGCAATACACTACATCCCCAACTTAGCCCTTCTAGCAAACTCAATCAACACAACGGAATAGGATGCTCCTGAATAAAAAATGAAAGCATCAAATGAATCCACATGTAAAATACCTTATACCACATCCAGATGCCCGACTGACTCAGCAGTCAGTAGAGCGTAAACTCCTGGTGGCGTCGGGGCGGCGAAAGCCCCGACACCCTATTGGGGTAGCACTGAAACTGGAGGCGGTGCAGCAAACTGAGGGGGAGCCATCGGCTGTGGATGCCAGAAAGCCGCAGGTGGCGCACACGCAGAAGACTGCAGAAGAACAGGAGCCGCAGGCAACATCTGAACTGACCCTATAGACAAGGCAGTCAGAGTCAGGGTAGATGGCACCGGCTCCCACTTGATGATGCTACTAGGATTCAACTGGCAAACTCGCCCCATATGGCTAGGTCGGCTACAATGATGGCACTCCCCTGACCACGAACACTCTACAGCACGATGCCCACCACCGCACTTGAAACAAATTATGCCTTGCCCCAGGATGAGGCGAAAGGCCAACCGTGGGGAGGACGATGAAGACAGCTGAGGCTGCTTTGCCTTGGCTCCCGAGGAGGAACTTTGTCCCCTCTTGAACTTTTTGGAAGTAGGCCACTGAAAAGACCCACCTCCCCTACCAAAACTCCTCTTCTGCCCACCACTAGAAGCTACAGGAACTCCCAAACCATCAGGGTTAAGCTTATTTTTGGAAAGCTCCAATTCAACCTCCATACCCTTAGCCTGCTCCATCATAGAGGTGAAGTCACAGGGGAAAGTTGCCCCATGACAACTCCGAACTCCTGGTTAAGGCCCCGACGGAACCTTCGAGTCTTTTCACATTCATCAGAGGCCACAGCTGGTACGAAGTGGACAATGTTGTTGAACTCCGCCTCATACTCAGCCACAGACTTCCTCCCTTGGGAGAGGGTAGTCAAAGAATGCTCCATCCTCTCCACAAAGGACTCCGGGTAGAACTTTGCCCGGAAGTTCTCTGTGAAGACTTCCCAAGTGATCGGCCCATGAGCGGGGGTCCTCGCAGCAAGGACCCCCTCTGAAGGACCGAAATGGCGAACAGAGGGGGGGTGAATGGTCGCAAATAAAAATTCCCCCAAAATACTCCAACAAAAACCTCGACAAGATCGCTCAAAAGGAATTGTGAAAAACCCGAAAAACTAGACAACTATGTGTACCCCAAGCTTGCATGGATAAGTACCATAAAATATGTGGGGATTTTTGAGTCACAATCCTGGTTGTCTAGTGTCCAAGATAAAGAGGAAATCAATTCAAACTCTTGCTTTTAGAAAGGACATCAATTCAAATCACAAAAGTCACTTTCAGAAAAGCAAAAGCAGAATTCCCAGAACTTGTCCTCAATTTGCACAGGAGGTTGGTGGGTTTCTGTAGCTCACAAAATTTTGAAACTTTTTCTCCCTGTGAGAATCAGAGTCTTGAAGAACTCCACCAAATTTCTCCTCAAAAAGCCTTACAGAAAAAACACGAAAAATCGAAGAACACAGTCTGGTCAAGAACTTCGAGCAGAACGTTTGGGGCTCGGTTTTCACCTCATGGCGCCCAAACGGTACAACAAGTGAACTCCAAAATTTTTCTACAAGCGGATATCAGAGTCCCGCACCTCCTCCAACAAGAATCACTCAAAAAGGATTTTTCTATATTTTTACAAAAATCAAACACTAACTGCTGTGCGAAGAACAAGTTCAGAACAAAGTTGGAACTTGAAAGAAAAGATGTTCTCTACTCAATCCAAGAGTGCAAAAGAGATGTAAAACCATATGAACACACTCAAAACATCCAAGAACAGCAGCATTTAGAAGGAGGAGGCAAATCCAAATTACTTGAAAGTAAATTGCGGGAATGTAATTGCGGAAAGTAAATGCTGAATTTAAATTGCGTAAAGTAAAGACATAATGTAAATGCATAAAATAAATTCAGAGGTGGATGAATAAAACTTTCATTTCTGGAAGGGAGGTTACAAAGCCTCACATTCATGTGGGCAAAGCTCAAATGAGCATCAAAACCTCAACACCTTCAAGGGAAGGAGGCTACCCTCCACCCCTATTTATACTACTCTTGGGCCACCTACCACCCTTGGATGAGTCCCTCAACCCTAGAGCACTCATCTAAGGGCTAGGATTAACCCACACACACAGCCATGCAAGGGCTAACCCAAAACCCACACACATACCGGGTTTTCTTGCACGTTTTCAAAGCATACTACCTAGACCCGCTAACCTATCAACTAGACCTCAATCCGACGGTCCTCATTGATCCACGCGCATCTAGCTAGCATCATCTCCTTTCCTTGTCTTCTTGACTTGCCCGACTCCGCCTCCGATCATCTTCCGCGATCTCCCAACCGTCTCGACCTCCGACGCCTCGCCTAGTCCCGGTCATCCTTCGCCTCACCATGACCTAGCACCGTCGTCCTGCAGCCCATCAAAACAAGAAAACTCCTCACATAGCAATGCCCACAAAGATGTGCAATAAACCATGCAACTCATCACTACCGCGTCCATACGACTGCAGACGCCACTCTGGCGAAAACAACTCAAATTGCTTCATTTTGAAAATCAATCCAAATCAAACTCAAACTTGAGCACACCTTGCGCAAATAAAGTCAAATACTCATCACAAACATGGGTGGACCTCCACATGGTCCTTCACCCTCCCACCAGATATCTGCCTGGCCTTTCAGCTGAAAGGCCACGAATCAAGCCTTCTGGAGAGAAGTCATCTCCAGGACTCCGAATTGCCTCTCCATGTAACGTAGCCAGTCTGCTGACTAGACTGGCGTGCCTGCAGCATCAAAGGTGTCGAGTCGGAGAGTCAACCACTCATGAAGACTCATCGTACAATCCGGCACATCTGAGGTAGTTATGAGAACCGCTGCAGGTGGAGGCACAGTAGCAGGAGCTGCCTGAACCTGTTGATGCAACTCCTGAACCTCCCTCTGCAGCGCTTGCAACAAGGCCACAGTAGCGGCCTCTACCCCTGCCCCAGACTGCTCATCCGGAGCGCCATGATGGACCGATTCATGGGCATTGAGCGGGCCGCTCCCATCAACGACTGACTCACCAACGACATGAGATGGGCGACTCCCACCTTGACCACGACCTCGACGGCCACCGCGACCACAACCTTTACCTCTCGGCATAGCTACAACATGCGCACAATCATACTATTTGCTCCAGCCTCAACACAAAAATCAAATTAATAACATAATCAACTTTCAATATCATAACCCAAATAAAACATGAAGGCGCAATGCAATGAATTACCAAACCCTTCCTATTGTGCTCCAAAGTGTGTCAAAATTTTAATTAATTAGCGAAACTACGCCAGGTTTTAAAGTTATTGACCTAAAGCAAGATTTTAAAGAATGACCCTAACCAGGTTTCTAAGTTTTCCCAAGTCAAATTTTTAGTTCACTCTAAGATCATTTACTAATTTTTATGCAATACGGACCTAATCCCTGCTCTGATACCAACTGTAACACCCTGGCACCTCGTGCCCCGAATGTTACACCACAAGTACCAACAAACAACAAAACTACCAAATTACTAAAAAAAATTCAGCATGACCCCTACGCACTTCGAGCAAAATTCAGCAACAGATAAATCATCACAAGCAATATGAAATGACCACTACACAACTAAGAGAGCATACATAGAGAGATAAAGTAAAGCATAGCAACAACATCATTCCATAACTACATCATCATCCAAAATATGAGCCACCACTTTACAACTAAACTACGAGACATAAGCTTAACAAAATATAATCACGAGTCAACCATACACTCCACACAGGGTAGCTAGATCAAAAGCAAGGACCTAACAACTAAAGCAATCACAAGTGAAACCAAATACATCGCATTTTTAACTACTGAGAAGTCTAGGGTAAGTGATAATGAGTGAGTGAAGTAGTGCTAAACCCTCTCCCAAAATGCCGCTCTGGAGGTACCTAAAATAAAAACATCACAAAACAAGCGTGAGTTCATACAAACTTAGCAAAGTGTATCACACTAATGCAAATAACTTAAAACAAGATATTAGAGCAATTAAAACATGGTACGACCCTTGCATGTGAGAACAACGTCATAACTTAACATTCATTTCTCTTTAATAATGCAATGGAACATGCATGCTCATAATGCTCATTTCATAGCTAATACCGGTATTGTTGGGTGCTTACCCGTCGGTATGCACCCTCTTATTCCCTTCCAGCCTGTGGAGGGGCCTACCGAGGTAGGACTTTCATGTCTCACTACGTGTGAGACATAGAGGCCCACTCGGGACACGTTTTCCGTTATGAATGCACAAATGCAAATGAAATGATTTAAATTGCAAATTGCATTCTCATCACTATAACAAATCCATTAGCATTGACATATTCTTTAAATTCATAAACTTAGCATTTGCATCATTATAAGCAACCTCATAATCATAAGCATAATCATACTCATAAATATCAACATAATTGAGAACACTAGCAAAACAAGCCTTCTAGCATTTAATCTACATGATACACTTACCTCTAACCGCGAGGAGCAGAGTGGCGTGACATTGAGGCCACTCCCGACGCTACTCCACCTGAAATAACAATTGCGTGCAGTCAAACATAAATAAGTACCGCATAAGCCAACAACAATGTAACCACGCTCCTACGACCAACCCAAAAACCCAAATGATGGAAGGAATAAACTGTAGGTGAGCTACCCAATGATATCACTAATCTCTACTTGCTCAACTTTCCCCAAGACTCCCTATAGCAAAACAAGACTAGCCCCAAATTTCAGCATGCTGCAAAATAAGATAGCTACCTTCCATCTAGCATAACTTCTAACATACAACTTCAAATTCAGTAAACCAAGACATTTTTGGAATCTACAGGAAATTTCATAACTTTCTCTAATTATAGGAATAGTTTAATTCAGCCTTTAACTAGCCACGCACAGCACAAACTCGAAGCTGCTACTTACCGGCATACGTTTTGGACAGCAGGTAAACAAAATACCATATCTTCTAAACGGATGAATCACAAATCGCATTCTTTGACTCTAATTAAATTTAAGGCTACGATCCATAATTTCTTCTACAACCAACCCTTCTGGAAATGGCTCTAGATTTCCCAAAACAGCACAAAACCGAGACTACTGACAACAGCAGCAAGTTCTGGACAGCAGTCACAAAAATAACCATATCTTCAAAACGGTTGAACCAAAAATCACATTTTTGGACTCTACTTAAACTTAAGGCCACGATGTATAATTTCTTCTACAACCAACCCCTCAGAAAATGGCTCTAGATTGCTCAAAACAGAACAAAACCGAGACTACTGACAACAACAACAAGTTCTGGACATCAGTCACAAAAATAACCATATTTTCTAAACGGCTAAACTAAAAATCATGTTCTTGGACTCTAATTAAACTTATGACTATGATATATAATTTTTTCGACAACCAACCCCTCAGGAAAAGCCTCTAGGGACCACGAATCACAGCTCAAAAATTGGGATTTGCACAACCCGAAAATAACAGAATTTCCCACAATCTCTAGATCCACCTTTTCCCTCCAAAATCCCCAAATCCAAGAACTCAAGAACACCCAAACTAATAGGATTTCCTCCTCAAAACAGCATCAAACCACCCTAAAAGGCTCACCTTGGCTTACCCAAAAGGAGAAGCAAAAGGGAGAGGAGGAGCTCGACCAAGGGAGGAGGAGCTGTTGCTTGTCTTGGAGGAGGAGGTGCCTTGGCTAGGAGAGGAGGAGGCGCCTTGGCTAGGAGAAGAGGAGCTGTTGCTTGGAGGAGGAGGCGCCTTACTGGAGGGAGCAGGGAGATTTCAGCCAAGGGAGGAGCCTGGAGAGGAGAAGAATAGGTGGGGTTTGGTGGGGGAAGAAAATTAGGAAAATTTCTCCCACGCGGCCTAAAATTTAAACCCTAAAGCTCACAGACAGGCTCACCAAAAAATCCCCAGACCGACTGCAAGAGGGACCCACACCCCGATTGAATTTTGCCTTACCTGGAAATGTTCTGCGGTATTACAGACTACAATCACACCAACGCGCTACATTGACTTTATTTCTGCTACGGGCATGGGCGAAAGCAATGGGGGTGCCGGGTATGCCCTGGCACCCAAGAAAATTTGAGAAACTTCAAAACTTCACCTTTTCAATAGGCTAAATTTGTTGATTGAATTTGTTTTGATTTTAGTGATTTGGGAATTTTAAGACCTTAGAACTATTTCTATTATACTTTTAGCAAATTTTAAATATATATATTGGATTTATAGTGATACCAAATTATTGGACAAGACTATAGAATTAAACGTGTGAAGTGTGCACCCCCATAAAAAATTTTCTAGTTCCGTCACTGGCTACGAGTCTACATGTTTAGTGGTAATTCCGTGGTTTATAACTTGTAATAGTTACTTGGTTACGCGATAAAAAATTTTAAATTTATACTAGAGTAGCCCGTTCCCCTTCATCATCGTCGTCGCAAGTAACTCTATCCCCATTGCCGGCTTCTCCATCGTCGTCGCTGTAGCGTCGCTTGGCGAGATCACCGTGCAAGGGAACCAAAAAACCAAATAAGCTTGCCTTGCTTTCACGAGCTAGGCTAGCCTCTCATTGCCTGCGAGGCGAGCTCCGCAAAAAATCCACTTTGATGACACATTCTACATATTTTCATAGCTTGCCATGCTGGAGTTGAGAAGGATTTTTTTTTATTTTTATCCTTACTAAAAGACACAATTCATCGGTGCATTCTGACCAAATTATGTCATTTTCACAAAATTGTACTATTAGTTTGCAAATTCGTGCGAGTCATTTTGTTTTTTTTCCCTTCAAAGCAACTATAGTTCCACCAAAATGCCTCTATAAAATGCTAATCCGTAAATACTAACTCTTGTCGACATTTACTGTTTCATCCCTTAATTTTCTCATGCATCTCTGTCACCCTTTCTTCATGTCTATCTTTATGGTTGATTGATTAATCTACCAACATAAACATCCCGACAACAACTCGTTTGAACTTCAATATTTTGTACAGCCGAAACAAAGTTTTTTTTCTCGATCGAAGGATTTTTGGTTTTATCACAGGATCACAGGAAGTACCATCCTGTTTCAAAACCCCGGCAAAATTTTGGAAATTTCAGCCGGGGACGAGATTCCAAATTCAAACCGAATAAAAAATTGAAAAATTCAAATTACTACAGTATTTTCAGAAATTTCGCAAAAATCTCGGGAATTTTGACAGGATTTCAACTTTATTGGGTCGGATTTGGGTTAATACCCCTTAAGAATGTCATCTTCGATGAAAATATTTGAAAAATTGATTTTTGAGATATTTTACAAAATTAATAGAAACACTATTAGATTTTTATAGAAATGCACAATCTTGATCATGCTCTAAAAAATTTATGGTACCATGTTTAATAGCCTAGGATCATAAAAAAACTTTTCAAAAGAATTATTCTTAATTTGTTATCTTTAAAAAAATCAAAAATCGAAGGAACATAAATGAGATAGTAACCTTGTCAGAATTTTATAAATTCACTTGAGTATGATTATGATCCAAAATTTTTATGAGAGTTTAAAAATTGCCTCATAACCATTCTATAAAATTTAAAAAAGTTCTTAATCTTTTTTGGTTGTTCAATCAAATCTATGGAAGCAATACATGTACTCAGCTAGGCTTTTATCAGGACAGTAGCACTGTCAGAATTTTTTAAAATTAGTCAAGATTTATCATCATCTTAAAATTTTATGAAAATATTAGTGATACATCAGTACTATCTATTTTTTTTTCAAAATTTTCTAACATGGTTTGTATGAATTTTCATTCAGTTGAAGTTTGATGGTAAGACTTTTATCAGGACAATATCACTTTCAGAATTTTCAAAAATTCCTCATATTTGGTAATCATCTAAATAATTTATGAGAACATTAGTGACACATAAGGACCATCCAAAAAAAATTTCAAAATTTTCTAATGTGGTTTGAACTATTTTTCATTCGGTTCAATTTTGTCAATAAGGCTTTGATCACGACAGTAGCATTGTCAGAATGTTTTGAAATTCCTCATGCCTGATCACCATATAAAAATTTTATGGGAACATTAGTGATGCCGTAGGAACATCCACAAATTTTTTTAATTTTTTTAACATGGTTTGGACCATTTTTCATTAGGGGCAAATTTGCCGAAATCTAGGTCGAAAAATTCCGGATATGAATTTTGCCTTTTGAATTTCAACCAGATTTCATCCAAATTTCTAAAATCTCACCAAAATTTTGGATTCAGTCCTTGACCATACAGAGGTATGAGTAGGAAATTATTTATTAATTAAAAGAATCATATCCTTTAATTTTTAAAAAGATCAAAGAAAAGAAATCCATCACAAATAACATATATTAATAAGCCAAAATAACTTACAGAGAAGCTACAATTAAGGACAATGACTTTTAGAATATTTTATTTATATTTTTTAAAACTAAAAATGTTATCAACAAAAAAATGATAATGTTAAGCTTAGAAGTTGAATATAATAATACCTTAATACTAAAAATTGGGTAAAAAATTATATACTAAGCACCATTCCTACTAAGTATAAACAAAGTAACCCTCAAATAATTTAAAAATTTATAAAATTAAATAAACTAAAGAAATATATTCCAATACAACACTTAAAATTATACATTTCTGATCCATGAAAGTGCATAGATTTTGCACATGCTGACATTGAGTAGTCAATTAAATATCCTATACCATCCTTATTATAGTTGAAACCATATTTTTAAAATTTTAAATAAATAGAATCACATTCTAAACAGAATTGTATATCACATAGTGAGAAAGATTGGAAAGCACTTAAGATGTACATATCGCCAACTATTATACGGTACAAGAAAAACCCAATGTACAGAAGCTTTTCCTAGAGGTGATTTTCAATTTATCCGATTTTTTCGCTGCGTTTTCGAAAGGAGTTCTTAACTAGACATGAGTGTGGCGTTGGATAATTGTTCCAAGCAGAGGCGGAGCCAAGGGTGGGGCTTGGTGGGGCTCCAGCCCCCCCTGCCCCACCACGAGAAATCCAGGCTCACGCACGCAACATTAGTCAGCAGCTGCAAATTGTATTTGTCAAATCTCTTTTTTCAGACGGTGACAATGAAAAGTAATTTTTTCCCTTGCATATTTACATACTAATACTATATTACATGAATTTAAATCTCAACTATAATATGTCGGCTTAGTAGTTTTTATATTTAGTATATGTACTTGTGTTCAGCTCCCCCTCTTGAATGAATCCTGGCTCCGCCTCTGGTTCCAAGGAGAGTGTTGTGGAATACTCTATTATATATATATACACACACATACATACATTTTTCTAAACAAACTCCTATAAGGTTCCTAATTAGGACTCAAGCCTCAGTAGGTTACTTTAGGATATAGTTTTCTTCTCCTGAAAAAAAAAGTCCACTCCTCTCTCCTCCCTCATATATAAGTGCAGGCATATGTACACATTGCATACACATTAGAAAATATCAATAAAAAAGAGAGAGCTATGGATCTACACCTTGTGTCTCTATTTTGATTGTGTTTGTGCGATCTTGATTGGTCAATCTGTATTCATATCCAAGAGAAAAAAAATCCATATTTGTTTCCAATCTGATACTATCCAACGAAAATCTGAGTAGACAGAATCCGTATATGAAAATTGTTTGGATCTGTCGGAAACTATCCGATCCGTTTCACCCCTAGTCCTAGATTAGAAGATGAGAATGTGTTGGAGCTGGAAACTCCATATTTAAGTGCTATTGGTGTTCTTCTAAACCTTGCCAATTTTAATAGGCTCGACATTGCTTCTGCTGTGAATTGTTTGGCAATATATTCGTCTAAGCGCATGAAGAGGCATTGGACAAGAAATAAACACATTCTTAGTTACCTGAAAGGTACAATAGATTTTGCACTCTTTTATATCAAAATAAGTGGTTATTCTAATGTTGGCTATTTGTATAATCCCTGTAATACTAGATCTCAGACTAGATATATCTTTCTAAGCAAAAAAACTATGATTTTTTGAAAATTAGTGAAGCAGTCAATACTTGCTACAACTAATCATTCCGAAATAATTCTGCTATATGAGATGACTGCTAAGTGCATTTGGCTTAGATGATTGTTTCATCATATCCAAGAGTTAGGTAGATAGAATTGGATAAAATCTTCAGAATTATCTATGAGATAATGCAGCATGCATTGCATAAATAAAGCATAGTTGTGTCAAGACGAACATGACAAACATATATCTCCTAAGCATTTCTATTCCCATGAGCAACAGGAGATGGGGAATTTTGAAATACAGAAGATTTAGACTAATGAAAGTCTAGTTGATATGTTTACCAAAAGCCTTACCGACTTCCACATTTGAAAACATGTGAGGGGAATAAGTATGAAAAGACTCGTAAAGTTGAAGCTAGTCTTCAGAGGAATATTTGAACCATATATGATCATCTTTGAGATGATATGTTGTACTCTTTTTCCTTAATTTAGTTTCGTCCCACTAGGTTTTCTCACTTGAAGACTTTTAATAAGGCAACATGTGCAATGGCATGAGACACGTGAACTATGTAATATTTTCTCCTATTCGTTATTCCCACTGGGTTTTTGGAGGAGTTTTTAATGAGGCATAAACATGACATTGGAAAAGTGTCCAAGAGAGAGTGCTGTGGAATATTCTATTCCATTATGTGTGAGCACTTTCTAAACAGACTCCTATGAAGTTCTTAACAAGGACTCAGAGTTCCAATAGATTACTCTAGGATATTGCTCTTCTTCTGCAAGAAAGTCACCTCCTCTCCTATATATAAGTGGGGGCATATAGACCCATTGTACATATAAGAAAATATCAATGAAGAGAAGGGAAGTATAGATTTATATCTTATATCTTTATTTTGATTTTGTGTTTATGTGATCTTGATTAGTCAACAATAATTTTAATAAATAATAGATAGAAGCAATCGATTAGTTCCATTTTTCCTGATAGCTTGCTATATGCCGTTTATAATTGACGACCCTACCGCACACCTAACTTTAAAGTTGGGTTCAACGAGCCACTTGAGCTTAGTTGGTGTGAAGCTTGATTGGATCCTATACCAGAGGTACTTCATTAAACTGTATATACTAAACCAGGTTACAAAAAAAACATAAGCTGTTATGCAAGAAATGATGAACAATATATTCATACTTTAACACTCCTCATATTAAGGTTGCTTCTCGTCTATGACGTGAGCTCAAAGTGGTATATAATTTTTTTTTTGTGTCGATGGTCTGCCATGTCTGGAACTAAGGAGTTTTTTTTTTATTTTACCATATTAAGTTACGTCAACAAGTCAGTTTAATGAAAAGCTTAAGAGGGTGTTGGAATAGAGGTATTCCGTTGAAATGTTTTAAGATCTAGTTCAAATTTAAACTAAATCCTAAAATATTCAAAAAAAATTACCACTCATCGAAACAGATCAGCCTATAGATATTAGGAGATGGTGGGCAATATACTCATTCTTCGTCACAAAATCTTGGGTCGTGTTGACGTCAAAAACTTGAAGTAGGGTTTCTAACAGCAGCACATCAGACGAACACCTGGTTCAAGAGCGTGCCAATCGATTTGACCTGTAACCGACAAGGTAAAATATAAAATTTACTCAAAAGCCGATCGTAACGATCAATCGGCTTAGACCCAATCAGCTTGAAGCCGATTAAGATCAAAGTAACAAGGTAAGTCTAATTAGCCGATTAAGGCTAATCAGAGGATAAAGGTAGATCGATTCTGAAGAAGGCGATGCGCAATAAAATCAAAATAAATCAAACCTGGGGTGTAATTGAAGAAGATCAACAATCGGCGATGCGCAATTTTCTTGATCAAGATCGATTACAGAGACTAAATTACAAAAGCTACTCCTAGTCGACAGGAAGGAAGAAAGTAAAAGCTGGTTGATTGTATTGTGTTGTTGGATGTCCTCTTTTCCAGCTTGTTTTGGCCCTTCTCTTATACCCTTCGGCCGATCGTGTCCTAGTATAACACGTTTTCCAGTCCTGATCCGTATCGGCCTTATTTCGGATGGTTGTTTCCTTCAAAAATCTTGCAGTTACCAAATATCTCCAACTCTTTCCAATCCTGTCTGTTAGTTTCCGTATCTTTGATTTTATTGCCTGATTTGGTTAAACTTGCCGAATTTTGGTGCAAACATATGCCCCCCATTTTTGAGAGATGACTTGTCATCTGTCAAAAATCACAATTATCGGCTATCCAATCGGCTAACGTTTGAACTTCACCAATAACTATTGCTTTATTCGCGCCGTAATTCTCTGACACGCCGGTAGTGCGTTTTAACTGCTCGCGTCTTTTGAGATTCACTTCCCGCCGCTTCAAATTTTCACCCTGCTATAAAATGCGGCCCCCACCTCGGTCATTCTTCACGCGTATAAGCTCTCTGACTCTTAAAAAATTGGCTTTTGTCTAGTCCGTTGCTCAGTCTCCATCAATCGGTTTGCATCCCTTCTTCATCAATCGGCTTGCTATGTTTGGCTGAAATGGACGCGAGTCAGGTACTCATTCCAATCCCTAACAGTAAAGATCAGTATTTCCTTGGTCCGATAGGAAATCTAGATGCCAGCACGGTTATTAGTCAGGACATTCCTCACCTTCCTCTATCGGCTACTGCATTTAATATAGAGAGCTGGGAAAAAAGCTTCAGGGCATGGCCGACAGCACTCGAAGGATGGAGATCCTGGTACATCCGCGTGGCTGCTCAGAAAAAAGAAGAGTGGGAAAAGATGGGTATAGCTGAGTGCATCCCTCTATCGTTAGCCGATCCAGAAGCCAATGAGCCCTTAGTGGCCACGGCTTTTCTGTTCCGTACTAGTCCTATCGGCCCGACCCTTATGGATATAGCCCAATTGTGTTGCCTTAGGCCAGATGGTGAACAGATATCGGCTTATAGTGGCAAACCGAAATACAAGCTTATTCAATCCAAAGGAGAAGGCTGGCGCAAGTATCAATAACAATAATAAAGTGAATGGGCCGGTATCGGATGAGGAACACGTTGCCTTCCTGAACTTGTGGTTAGACCAATTTTTATTTTGCGGTGCTTCTTTGGGACCGACATAAGTATATCAACTAATGGCAGAGTGGCTGGTAGAAGGTCGTCGGCTAGCATTAGGAAAAATGTTTCTAGGAGCAGTTTGCCAAATGATGCACGTAATTAGGAGTCGGCTATTTACCGGATTCGCCAGATTTTGCGTCGGCAATGTAGGCGGTCCTCTCTGGTTCATCCAAGTATGGTTGTACTGTTTATTTAGCCGATCTTTCAAACTGGATCCCTCAGAAGACTCGGCATTTCCTCGCGAAGACACACCAGAAAATGCAGCCCCAGAATTCAGAGCCAGTCGATCTTATGGCGAAAGATACATCATGTGTTCTGGCAGCAAGAAGATCTCTCCGGTTAGCCTAAAAAAATACTTATCTTTCTTTCTAAACTTGGATAATAATGATTTTAGCCAACAAGATTTCTTCAGTTATACCAGCGCAGCCGATTTTGAATGTCCATCATTTCTTCATCTGGATTCTGACAGCTCTGAGATGCCTGAATCGACTCTAGACTTCTTTAAAATTTTTATTTCTCCTGGTGTCTTGCATGTCGGCTTTAATACAAGAAATCGTACCTTCCAGCCTTCTTATGAGTTCTACCATCCTTCCGTCTTTGCTAGACAATTGGGTTTCGGCCAGATGATTCCCAACCTTTCACTCCTTGATTTAGTACAGCCCATGTCGGGACCCGAATATGCAAATCCGGACCCTCTGTGTATTCAGCACTAGTCCAGGATCACGCTAGTGCACACAGTCTCAACATAGATGAAATATCACAATCATACACAACGGAATAATAAATAAAGACTTCATCTATTAATATAGAACTATTAAACGACCTTTAGGTCAAACTTACACTTGCAAGGCCTTGGTGGCTTCTACTCAAATTAAATAAATAGCAACGGAATGAAGAACGTCGATGAATCCCATCAATATGCCACAGGCAACTGACAAGGTTCAACTCCTAGATATTCGCCCCCTCGTGGAACTTCTCCTCCTTTGAAGTTGTAGTCTTCTCCTCAACTGATGATTTTGTTGATGGCAAGGGTGAGTACATAAAGCACTCAACAAGTTGTGCATGAATGCAATTCTAATATAACTATATGCAAGGCTTATTCCAAGGAATGGCTTATCATGGTTATTTTGCAATAAAGCAGCATTTGAGAACAATTACGATAAATAGATTGTAAAGACAATAAAACAAATAACGTAATAAATAGATTCAAGATTCTCAAGTAAACCAAGTTCCAATCCTTAATCAAGTTCCAACTTACCATGGCAACCGCCATCCATCCCAAGTTTTGTTTTGCAAAAGTCTAACCCTTAATCTGTAATTCCGAGCATTGCTCAATACCATGAGCACGGCTATTCGAATAGTTTTACACTCTGCAGAGGTTATGCACTTTACCCACACGACATGATCGTCTCTTAGTGCCATGCAATTAACATACTTCCTTTGGTGTGTCGGTAGAGAGATCATGACAAAGTCTTTACAAAGCTCGCCTTAACCCAAGATTACTACCGTGAGGTTTCAACACCAAGGGTTAAACCACCACGACAGGGCCCCCCTCTTGCGCCATGTGAGTTAATCCGTACACCCGGGACTCACACCGCCAATGGTAGTACCAAGCTAAAACATTACTAATTAATCAGCTAGGCTTCCCATTCCAGACATGTGGTTGCAAGAGAGACTCAGGTCAAAGGCTTGCAAGGTTAAGTCCTTAAAATGACCAAGGCAAGACTTCCACATACCCCGCCAATCTCGCCCACGTTGGCACACCGCCCTTGCCACTTGCCCCAATCTAAATCATTACCACCCCAGTTGATTACCAAGCACCACGTGCCACCAACATTTCAATCTAGTTGTGTGACCTCCTCGCCACACAACTTAATATCACTGTGTGACAACACATGACAAACCAATTCATACACATTATTCCATATTCCATTAGTCAAGATTAAGTATCAACATTCGGACACATGTGATGACGTGGCATGGCTAAGCAATCTACGACGGTCTAACCAGCCCATGTCGATTATCAATATTAACCAACTATTAATTAACCATCCTAGGGTGACAATTAGATCATGGCATACAATGGCAAGGTAGGGTATAGATCAAATTGGTATAATAGCTAAGTCCCAATTTAATTTGAAACAATTGTATAATTGAAATAATATGCAATAGGGTAAAACAAATATAGCAATTTTATAAACATGTGTTCAATATGATCAAAGCACAACTTGCCTGGCCCTTGCGATTTTTACTGTTCTTTACTCTTTATCTTTAATTCTTGATCTTCGATCTTTACCTTCTTGATCTTCACCTCCTTAGAACAACTTCCGGACGATGCGTCTAACGATTAAAGAAGAAGCAAATACAAACCAACTCAAAAGATAAATCAAATAAAATCCAAATTGAGAACGGATAGTACTGGATCACGAAGGCTTAGATGAATTTAGGAACTTGAATGGATTAGATCAGATATTAGACAAAAGAGAACGAACTTCCTAATACACCAAAAGGAAAAGATCGATAATCGAGAAAGAAAGAATAATATTCCAAAGAATATTTCTTACGAAGTTATTATCTTGATTGGATAGACAATGACATATGGGCTCTCGATGTATAAACCGGTCCATAAAGATACGTTAGTTTGCAATGAACTAAACGATGCTTAATGATGACTTTTCTCGATTAAATGATACACACCAATCAAACGCAAGATAGACTAATAGATTAGATATGGCACAAGGATATGACATATGGCCAATGTCTATCGACCAAGTCCACGAATGACTTCTAGGTCAATGGCAGATTAGATCTCAAGAATAGGACATGGACAAGCGGGGTTGGCATTCATGCGATTCGATTCGAGATCAGTCATACGTCGATCAAGATGCTTGACGATGACAAGGTAGCGAGGAAATGAAGACAAGGCTAAACTCATAGGTGATGGGGTTAGATTACAATAATGCGATAGAGAGGATGATGATACTGCACTAGAGCTTTTGCGAGCATGCACACATGCGAAGATAGCGAAGCAACGACAGGACACTCATGCAAAGATGAGATGTCGATTGTCGTACAACGATATGGTAGCAAGGATATGATATGGCTCAGGATTTATCTGCAAGTTGCGAGGTTTATATGACATGATGCATCATCAGCGACAGATTGGACACAAGGTTCAAATAGGGTTTGAAAGAAACGACTCGCGGATAGATCCATTTGGCATAGGGATAGGATAGGTAGGGTTGGCTCTGCGATAAAAGATTACTAAGGGTGGCTAACCGAAATACGAACCGATAATAAAAGTACTGGATCGAACGACGACGGGTAGATTCTAGAATATGGCATTGATGGCAACCGAAGATCAAATGAACTCTAAAGTTGAGCAAACCAGAGAATGATGGCCTACTGGACATGATGACACGACCAAGGCGAACTAAGATGGTTGGCGGCAAAAGACGGCGCGCGGTACTGACGAAAGGCGGCGGCTAACGAATATAAAATTTTTCGGTAGATGGAACAGCAAAGGAGAAGTGAGCACCACGTAGAACGCGGCGAGACGAGCTCAACGGTATAAGCGGATTTGACGGCAACCCAATGGACAAATCACAAACTACTGATGAACGGCTGCTAAAGCTAATAGGTCAAACGGCCATAACTATTAAGATAATGGATGAAACCTAACTAAAATTTACAGAGAGCTATCTGGGATCATTTGGCACAATATGACGCGAACGGATCTGAGTTTTACCTTATGGATCAACGGGGAACGCGCGACGAATTGTTCAGCTGTACGTACGCAGTCTGATCGGGGAAGATTGAATTTTCTGCAGCAATCCCATGGACAAAACCTTGAGTTAGGGCGAGCACCAGGTAGAGGACATCAAGATGAGTCTACAGAATAAATTTCACAGTCAAACTCGCAAAAACGAAGGAGAACGGGCGACGGCAAGATTCGAGATTGGAACGGCCCTAACTTTTTATTTGCATGGTGAAACAGCACCAAATTTGGTGGAGAGGTAGATGGGACCATATGGCACGAGATGACGTGAGCGGATTTTAGAAAAACTCACCAGAATGATGGGGAACGCGACGCCAAGATCGGCCGGCGAGGGCGGCGCCCCGGAAGACGACGGCTGCGGTTTTTAGGGTTTGAGAGGTGCTCTGGGGATTGGGGGTGCGTGAGAGGGGTCTTAGGACACTTATATAGGCTAGGGAGTCATGTCATACAAAGAAACACGAAGAAAAATCGGATTTGGATTGAAAACGGATCGGATCGAACACCTGGAGCGCAATGAACAGTACCGGGTGACGTGACGCATTCTGGTGCGTCGGATGGAGATCGGAAGGCTGAGGTTAGGCGATGACGTGGCCGGTTCTGGAGCTGCCACGTCGATTTAGCCCAATTTTCGAATTAAAATAATTCCAGAAATTAAAATAATTCATTTAGAGCAATAAAAATACCAGAAAAATTCTAAAAAAATTCTAGAAAATATTTTAAGACATTTGGAGCTCGAATAAAATATTTTTATCCAAACTTTATTTAAAATTTTGTAGTATTTAATTAAATTTAACAAAAGGCTTAATTTAAATTAATTCCAAATAAATAGCAAACGAACTCCGAAAAAATCTTTAAAAAATTACAGAAAATTCCTTGAAGCACAATGAACTCAAATAAAATGAAATTTATTTTAATTGAAGTTTATATTAGTCAAATTTAATTTATTTAGCATTAGAAAATTTCAAATTAAGCTTTATTAAAGAGAGAAAATCCGCGGGGATTTTTGGAAAGATGAACTAAACAAAAGATTTTTGAAAACCCTAATTTTGGGTTGTTACAGCCCAGGACCAGAGTACGATCTTTAGCTGCAGCCAATATGGTTTTGGAAATAGCCGATGATTTGCAAATCAGATCCTTGCCGCACTTTGTTTTGAACAGTCGTCGATCTAGCCGATTCTCTGCATGGTGGTCTTCAATTGCGGAAGCACTTCTCCTTGATCGTACTCCATCGGCTATTATCGATGCCCTCTTCCCAGACCTTCCTGAGCCGATGGTACCTTCGGATACTGATTCAAGCGACGAATCAAGCTCTGGATATGATAATACGAGTCTTATAAATGTTACTAGCGAGGTATTAGTCGATTTTACTCTTTATCGTAGCCCATATGAATTCATCTCATTGGCTTTATTATTTTCTTTGCAGAATAAAGTTGCCGGCAAGAAACTGATTGATGCTCCTGCAGCTAGTAAAGAGAAACGACCGCACAAGGCAACTGCACTCACCGGCTATACTTCTGGTTCCTTGGGCATTCAAAGCCCATCTTTGTCTGATTTAGAAAGGCAACAGCAACCAAGTAAGTTATGCCCGATCATCTTTTTGTTCCTTTCCATTCTTTCATTAACTAACTTCCTAGCCGATGGATATTCAGAAAAGAAGAAGCCGAAGTCCACTAAAGTTTCTACCAAGAAAAAATACTCCAAGCCACAGGAACAAAGTGGCGAAAGTTCACCGCATGGATCGGCTTCTGCTCTGGTATTTTTCCATCTCAAATTTTACAGATCTTGATTTAATCCATCGGTTTTCATTATGTTTTTTCTTCTTTCAGCCTACCGCATCGGCACAAGTGGCCAACATTCTGGCCAGCTTACCAGACATATCGGCCAAAGAGTCATTGCCTCCTCAGCCGATACCAACACCGGCAACTGCTGCAGCTCCAGAAATCTCTGATCCATCCAACATCCTTGGATTCAACCTATCTGACTTGGATGATCCAGAGATCTTTGCAGCTGATGATTATATCTCTGAAATTCAAAAGATCATCGCAGTCTCAAAAGATGCGTCGGCTGCGATCTCATCGGCTCCTGGAATGCAAGAGTGCCTCAACAGGCTCTTTGATTTGGTGTCAAGGCCGCAATCAGAGATCCTGAATAATAATCAGCCGATTCGAGATGCCATGGCTGCAGTTGAAACTGATCTACCACCAAAGGCCATGGCTGCGCTGCTCGAAGTATGCCATCTGGATGAGAAGAAGGCTTTGGTGGAGGCAGCTCAAGAAAGGAAAGCAAAAAGAGCAGCGCAGGAAGCCGACCAAAGGATCCTTGACAAAATGGTTGCAGAGACAAAGGCAAAGAAGAAAAAATTTGATGCAACCATGGATTCTCTGAGGGTCAACAAATCTTCTCTTCAGAAATTAGAGACCACTAAAAAATTTCTTGAGGAAGAACTGTCGAGGACGATGAAGCTCATTGCTGAAGGCCAAGATTCCTTTGAAAAAACTTTATTGGCCGCCAAGGAGCAGAAGATAGAAATAGCATCGGCCGTGGCAGCCTTTAAAGAGCAATCAGCCAAACTTGTACCCATCCCAGGTAGTGCAACAGAAGATGACAGAATCCTGGATGAGGTACAGGAAACTATAACCAAGGCGGCTGGAGCTTTATCGGCTTTAGGTGCACGACTCCCAGATTCTGGGATGTAAAACTTTATTTGGTCTGTAATTTTGTTATGTTTATAATCGGCTGTTTAACCGATTTATATTTTGCTCATGTAATTTTGCTATGTTTATAATCGGCTGTTTAACCGATTTATATTTTGCTCATATCTTTCGAGTTTGCAATCCTTTCAGCCGATTAACAGCATCGTGTTAATCTTGGCTTTGAACACGATCTTTAGTCGGTTAGGCTCCAATCCAAACACTAGGGTAGTAGTTCTTCAAGTATTTCCCGTTAATAGCTTTAGGCAATACATACCCTTCTAGCGTTTCTAGTAAGTACGAGTTTCCGCCGACTAGCCGATTAATTTTGTATGGCCCTTCCCACGTAGGTGACCATTTTCCAAATCGGTTATCTTTCGAACCAACAGGCAATATTGTTTTCCATACCAAATCGGCTAGATTGAAAGACTTAGGCATTACTTTTTTATTATATGCCCTTGCAACTCTGATCTTATTCTTCTTAAGCCGATCAAGCATGGACAAACGTAACTCTGCTAGCTCATCCAAGTTGTCGATCATTAAATCATTGTAATCTTGAGCCGACAAACCATATTGTTTGGCTATTCGTATCGACTCAATGTTAATCTCCACGGGTAGAACGGCTTCTTGTCCATACACCAATTGATAAGGCGAAAGCTTCGTCGTTCCGTGGTAGGATAGCCGATAGGCCCAAAGTGACTCCGATAGAGTCGAATGCCAATTCCTTGGTTTTTCATCAATTTTTCTTTTGATCAACTTGATTAGTGTTTTATTAGACGACTCGGCCTGTCCATTAGCCTGAGCGTAATATGGCGAAGAGTTTAACAATTTGATCCCTAGACTTGTTGCGTAACCCTGAAACTCGTTAGACATGAATACCGTACCTTGATCGGTCGTGATTGTTTGCGGTATTCCAAACCGATGGACGATATGTTCATTCACAAAACTAATCGCTTCAACACTGGTCACCTTTTTAAGTGGTATAGCCTCGACCCACTTTGAGAAGTAATCGGTTGCGACCAAAATAAACTTGTGGCCTTTGCTTGAAGCAGGAAATATTTGGCCGATTATATCTATTCCCCAACCCCTGAACGGCCAGGGTTTGATAATTGGGTGTAAGGCTGATGCTGGTGCTAGTTGTATGTTGCCAAACTTTTGACATGTCTGACATCCTTTATAATACTTGAAACAATCTTCTAGCATCGTCGGCCAAAAATAACCCATCTGTCTGAGCATCCATTTCATTTTATGTGCCGATTGATGAGAACCACAAATGCCTTCGTGTACTTCACCCATTGCTACTTGCGCTTCTTCAGCACCAAGACATCTTAACAGCAAACCTTCCATGGTCCGAAAATATAGTATATCGTCCATAACAACGTATTTCAATGCCTGTTGCCGTATCTTTCTTTCCGTCGGTTTGGATGGATCAACTAAATAATCTTTTATTCGCGTTCTCCAATCGGCAATATCTGTGCACATGACTGCTTTGTCTACCAGTTCGGTCTCCTGACTTCGGCCAAAATCTTTATATCCTGATGCTTGTTGAGCCAAAGCATTGGTTCTATCGTTCAATTCTCGAGGAACATGACCGATAGAAAATGATATAAAAGAGCCGATAATTTCTAAGCATTGTTTTAAATACTTTAGTAGCAATTCGTCTCGACATAGGTACAATCCTTTCACTTGCTGTACAACCAACAGTGAGTCACCATATGCCTCAACAGCACTGACCCCAATATTTTCCAACAATTGCAGGCCTTTGAGCAATGCTTCGTACTCGGCCTGGTTATTTGAACATCGGCTATTTAGCCGGAATGCAAATTCGAGTTATGCACTTTGGGTGTGGTGAGTACAATGCCGATACCATCACCTTCCCTGCATACTGATCCGTCAAAGAACAGCTGCCATGGTGCGACCAAGACTAAGTTTGCCGCTGTGTCATGTCCTGTTATAAAATTGGCTAGGACTTGTCCTTTAACTGCTTTGGCCGATTCATATGATAAGTCGAACTCAACCAAGGCGTAAGCCCATTTGCCAAGTCGACCTCGTAGAATAGGAGCTGACAATATGTATTTTATAACATCGGTTTTGCAGATCACTTTGCAAGCCGATGCTAATATGTAATGCCTTAACTTCGTGCACGAGAAGTACAAAGATAAACATAATTTCTCGATAAAAGGGTACCTGATTTCTATGTCTAGCAACCGTCGGCTTAAATAAAAGATAACCCTTTCTTTACCATGCACCTCTTGTGCCAAAACAGCTCCAATAGTATCTTCTTCAGCCGAGACATATAGTCTGAACGGAACCCCTTTTTGAGGCACAGCCAAAACTGGAGGGTTGGACAAATACCTTTTAATTTCATCGAAAGCCTTCTGCTGATTGGCTCCCCATATAAATTCTTCATTGTCCTTTAATTTTAGCAATGGAGTAAAAGCACGAATCCTTCCAGAGAGGTTTGAGATGAACCGACGGAGATAGTTAATTTTGCCGATCAACTTTTGTAACACATTCTTGCATGTCGGTGGTTTGGTATTGGCTATAGCTCTGACCCTCGTTTGACTGACTTCAATTCCCCTTTTATGCACCATGAAGCCCAGAAACTGTCCAGCCGACACGCCGAACGTGCACTTGAAAGGATTCATTTTTAGGCCGTGCGATCTTATGTTCTTAAAAACTCTTTCTAAGTCGGCCAAGTGCTGCAAATCTTCTGCAGATTTTACTACTACGTCATCAATATAAATTTCGACAATGTGGCCGATTAAGTCATGAAAGATCAGATTCATTGCTCGCTCATATGTTGCTCCAGCGTTCTTCAAGCCAAAAGTCATCACCGTCCACTCGAACAATCCTATTGCACCAGGACATCCGAAAGTCGTCTTGGTATATCGCTTCGCCATGAGTATCCGGTTATACCCGCATTACCATCCGTAAAACTTATGATCTTGTTCCCGACGCAAAGATCGATGAGCATATCGGCTATTGGCATCGGATATTCATCTTTTGGCGTCGCCTTGTTCAAATCTCTAAAGTCGACGCATACTCGAAGCTTTCCATTTTTTTTCATAACAGGAACTATGTTGGAAACCCACTCCGCATATCGGCAAGGCCTGATAAATTTTGCTTCCAACAACCGTTCTATCTCTTCTTTTATAATTTGGTACAAGGCCGGATTAAAACGCCTAAGATACTGTTTAAATGGCCGATAGCCCGATTTTATAGGTAGCCGATGTTCCACCAGCTGACGGCTTAATCCGGGCATTTCATGATATTCCCAAGCAAAACAATCCTTATAATTTCTAAGGATTTTTATCAGTTTTTCTTTGTACTTTACATCTAAACTTGCACTAACAAAAGTTGGTCTTTTTCTATCACCGCTACCTATATCTACTTCTTCAAGCAAATCAGTGGATGTAAAACCTTGACCTAACTTTTCAATTTCTTCAAAGTCTTCTATGACTTCGTAGCTATCCGTTGTTTGCCGATAGCTTTGCATTTTATCCTGTAACCCCTTTAGTGCTTTTCTTGTCCCCATCGGCGTAACACTTCATTTGCCCGATCAAAAGTGCCCGGCTTGACACTGATCGGCATGAGTCCTGATTTGCTTACACAGATGAAATCACAGTCGTCCAGCACCTTTCCCGATATGCAGCCAGCTTCTTCGTGTTGCCAATTCGCGTCAGAGCTAGCCATGGCGATATGGGCCGATGTGTCGGCTGTGACGACTTCGACTTCTTCTCCGCTCCATCGCATAAACGCTTGATGCATGGTCGACGGAATACGGCGGCTTGGCATGAATCCATCCCGACCGAAAGCAATCTGTTGTAGTTTCCTTTGGCATCGATTAGAAAGAACGCTGTAGGCAAGGTCTTGCTACCGACAGTCAGCTCTGTGACCATGACACCCTTTGCCTCCGTGGGGTCGCCTGTGAAGTTGTTTAGAACCATGTTAGTTTTAATTAAGTCTTCATCGACTTACCGGTTTCTTGCATGTCGTGGTACGGCATCGTTCATCGTGGCCCTCCGTCTACCAAAGATTCTTGATATCGGCTTGCCATTTATATATCCTTTTAGATACAATGGCTTCAGATGCCGATGATCATCTTTAGGTTTCTCGAATATGGCACTCTGTACGCCAAAACACAACTAAGCAACTGCTTTTTCGGTCGATTCATTTCTGATTTTGAACTCAGCCGGCAACGTGAACACCATGTTAATATCCATGGGAGGGGTGTCATCCCGAATCATGGGAGAATCCAAGTCATCAGCCGATTCGAAATCTTCTTCGGCTTGTTCTTTTCTTCTCCACTCTTTCTTGACGCATTTGATTGGTCAAAGTTCATTAAACGTTTCGTCTCACTGTTTTTCGGCATCGGCTTCACGGATTTCTTGCGCCCTTAGCCTCAAGCCGTTGTCGTTGTGATTCGCTCAGCGGATGGACACCACCTGGGTTTGGGCTCCACCGGCTTCCGTATTTAACCAGCCAAATCTTCTTAATTAGAACTGGGCTTGTGTGTCTTGATTTGGCTCGGTTCTTGATCTGGTTTGGATATTCTCTCGTGGATGTGCCTTCATCACTTCGCTTGCTCTCTAATCGGCCCAGACATCCTATCTCTGGCCGATTGCCTTGGCCAATCGTCTTGGGGATAATGTTCCATCGGGCAGGTGTATGGTGATGGCAACGCTACTCCTCTTTCCCAACAAAACTGCCAAAAGGGACACCTTCTATGTGCCCTCTCCACATTCTCAGTGTGGTACAAATTATCCGATCGGCGGATATTATACCGTGGTCGGCTGTTCATCCTTTCGTATTTCTCCATTAATTGTGAGAACGTTGGTCCTGACCTTTTCGCTGGCTGCCTTAATGGAGACTTTTCTGCTTTGTACCATTTTCCCACCTGAGGATTCCCCTTGGGTTTAATGGTTCTTGAATTTTTTCCTTCTCGATCGGCTTCTATTTGTAAAGAGCCGATTGTGATCTTTAGTGTTTGATCGCCGTTTGAACTTGACTGGATGTTGACTTGTCGATCCCCTTTTGGCCCGTCAGGCATTAGCTCTTTTCACTTAGCCGAACACTGAACCATGTTGATGGGAAACTGATCAACATCAACTTGCATGGTCGGCTCATCAGCAAATTTCAACTGACCATCCTCAATAGCAGATTGGATCTGTTGCCGAAAGATATTGCAATCATTAGTGTTATGCGAATAAGAATGATACCATTTGCAATACCTGCGTTTCTTAATCTCGTCGGGCGACGGTATCACATGCCCCACTGGCAATCGTATTATATTTTCTTGCAGAAGTAAATCAAAAATACGATCGCACTTAGAAACATCGAAAGAGTACTTAACCTCCGACTTGTTCCTAGTCGGCTTAAGCCAAGAACAGACTAAGGACTTTTTGGATCCTTTTACCCATTCGGCTATGTTTATTTCTGCTTCCTCGTCTTCCAATGAGTCACTTGGACAATACTCAACCATATTGACTTTAGCCTGGTCCTTTTCTTTGTTATTGCTATTTTTAAATCTGTCTTTGAACACTTTATTGTCAGTGAATCGGCTTTCTTGAGCCGATACGCGATGCAATAAGTGGCTAAGGTCGGTGAATTGTTGTCCTCCGAATTTCTCCCTAAGCGGCGGAATCAAACCTTGAAATGCTAAATCGGCAAGTTGGTTGTCAGGCAATGTGACGCTAAAACACCGATTCCTAATTTCTCTAAATCTCTTGACGTAATCCGTTACTGATTCCCCAAACTTTTGGCGTCATGTAACTTAGATCCAAATCCACGAGCTCCAAACCGCACGAAAAGAAGTATTCATGAAATCGGCTTTCCAAATCGTTCCATAAATGGACCGAATTCGGAGGCAAGCAAGTGAACCAAGTAAACGCTGCCCCAGACAGAGACAACGGGAATAGTCTAATTTTAAGCCCGTCGGACTAGGCCGCTTCACCGCATTGTGCGATAAAGCGTCCAACGTGTTCCAGGGTGGTGATAGAATCATCCCCAGAAAATTTGGCGAAGTCTGGAACTCTGAAGTTATGAGGGTAGGGCATGCGATCTATGTAATCGGGATACGGCTTTCTATAGCCGATAACCTTTCCTTTTGGTTGTATGCCGAATTGGTCCCTCAAAACGGCAGAGATCTGATCGGCCCAATTAGCATTATCGGCCATAGCAGGTCCTTGATAATATCTGTCATAATCGGCGTTCTGCCCCCCGAGTGCAAGCTCGGGTTGCCAATTATGCCACGTCGTCGGCATACGACCATGCTGATCGTGTCGATTATGCCTGGTTTGAGTTTCCGGCACTGGAACAAACGGCTCAGAGTATGTTACTACCCTGTGTGGACCTGGGTTTCTTAGCAGGGTGGGTTCTTGTGGGAATCTCTCGGAGCCAATCGGTTGTGAAACCGATTGGGGAAAAGCATAGAACAGAGCCGACGGCGGGAAATTGGTCGATGCGTCTAAATTAGTAGCGTCGGTGTAGGAGTGATAATGACTTACTCCACTTGACCGAGGGTCCCTAGGCAATATGATCGTGGGTTGTGTGGACATCATGGTGGGGGGTGAAGTTACAGCCGATGGTTTAGGATCGGCCGTTGTGCTCTGCGTGTTTTGTGATACTAAGAAAACAGGATAATTCGGCAGAGCTTGCAATGGGTCGAGCAGACTTCCTGACGAGGCTAACTCCTGGGCTATAGATTTAACGCTATTTGCTATCATCGGCTTAAGCGTTGTCATGAGAGCCGATGATTGGTTTATCAAAGCGTGGTGCACAGACTGATTAATCATAGCCGATAATTCGGCTAGAGCAGGCAGATATCGGCTTACCTGTTCTGTTACACCTGCATCTCCTAGGGCGTTGACCGTCGGCAGGGCGGATTTTTGAGTGACGCCGCGTCTAGTTTTCTGATAGCAACTTAGCATCATCTCTTCCAGCGCGGCCTTCCGAACCTCAATCTCCTGGCGTTGTTCTGGCGTCAAATCGTCCATCGTTGGGACGATTATGGCCTCTGTATTGAGATCGGACGGCGGAATCGATTTTCCGAAGAAGACATTGGGTCCCACCGGCGTGCAAGAGTGTGTTGACGTCAAAACTTGAAGTAGGGTTTCGACAAAGAAGACACCGCATTTAACACTGTTCAAGAGCGTGCGGTCGATTTGACTCAGAATCGACAAGGTAAAATATAAAATTTACTCAAAAGCCGATCGTAACGATCAATCGGCTTAGACCCAATCAGCTTGAAGCCGATTAAGATCAAAGTAACAAGGTAAGTCTAATTAGCCGATTAAGGCTAATCAGAGGATAAAGGTAGATCGATTCTGAAGAAGGCGATGCGCAACAAAATCAGAATAAATCAAACCTGGAGTGTAATTAAAGAAGATCAACAATCGGCGATGCGCAACTTTATTGATCAAGATCGATTACAGAGACTAAATTACAAAAGCTACTCCTAGTCGATAGGAAGGAAGAAAGTAAAAGCTGGTTGATTGTATTGTGTTGTTGGATGTCCTCTTTTCCATCTTGCTTTGGCCCTTCTCTTATACCCTTCGGCCGATCGTGTCCTAGTATAACACGTTTTCCAGTCCTGATCTGTATCGGCCTTATCTCGGATGGTTGTTTCCTTCAAAAATCTTGCAGTTACCAAATATCTCGAACTCTTTCCAATCCTGTCTGTTAGTTTCCGTATCTTTGATTTTATTGCCTGATTTGGTTAAACTTGCCGAATTTTGGTGCAAACAGGTCGTTTAAATAAGAACATATGCACTTGAACATAAATGTGATGCCTAGCTGATTATTTGACTGAGATCGGGTTCTTAAGCCTCTAACTATCCTCTAACTCGTGATCTATGGTTAAAAAAACCGTAGAAAAGCTACTAGCTAGCTGCTGCGTTGTGAACTTCTAATATCGCTCTCATGGTTAGTTCGAACCCAATCAAGTTTGTGTAAGCTATTTACTCATGGTTCAATGGTTCCTGTATGAGTATCTTTCTTTTTTTAAATATAGCGAAGAGCTCTGACATTCACTACAGAAAAAGAATAATAGCAAGGCTACAAACGCCCACACGCCACACACGCACACTACGCTTGTAGCCGGCCCTCCGTGAGGGCGCACGCCGAGTGACTCAAACGCGGGTGGGCTAACGCACAGCTCGCGTCCCTTGCCAACTGAGCTAGCTCAGTCCTCGTGTATGAGTATCTTGGATTAACTTTTGGTCGTCCCCGTTTCTTCGTGTTGAGTGCGACACTACTACAGAAAAGCTCATCACAGACGGTTCGGAAATCTCACCACTGACGGTTTTGTGAACCGTCTGCAAAAATGTGTCAGTGATGAGAAGGTAAATCACAGACGGTTTTCGAACTATCAGTAAAACTAATATCAGAGACGGTTCTATCTATGAACCGTCTGTGATAATCTTTTGTCTTAGACGGTTCTAAGATAGAACCGTCTCTAATGATAAGTAATCACAGACGGTTTTTAATTAGAACCATTTATGATATGATTATCACAGACGGTTTTTAAATAGAACCGTCTATGTTATAGTTTTTTCCTCCTAACTCTCTTGACAGAACTTCCATGATTAGTATCTGATGTCCGAAATTTTATTCTCCTTAGATATTTATGCAATGACATTTACAAGACACAACCAATTATAGATTTTGCAATTCAATATCGAAACGTCCTAGATGCATTGAGGCAACAGCTTGTCTGATGAGAGGGTCATAAAAATCTCTGTGGTACTCTAGTTCGACTAGAGTTATATTTATTTAAAATGTGCGTGGTGTTTGAGAATGTTTCTTAAAGGTGATCCTTATGATTGTATCATAAGTGATTTGTGCGGGTGAAACGGTTTTCTGTTGGGATATGTGTTTCCCTTTCTCTTGAGAGAAAAGATGGTGGTTGTATGGAAGTGGTTTGATTCCAAGATCGGTTTTCTCTTTTTGAAATGATTTTATTTGGTAAAAGTGAGAAGATTTGTTTTGGTAAAAGTGATATACATCTATAAAAGATTTATGCGATGTTTCTCTTTTAAATTGAGTTTCTCCCATATGTATATTTTAGCGCCTTTGTTTTAATGTGATGAAGTGGTTTATATTGATAAAGAGAATCAAGATTTCCTTTGCGTTCTGGCATGGGAAAAGAAAAGGAATGATCATGGATTTTTTTAGTACAATAAGGTATTGTATTCTTTGACCTTGTTCGTTGTGTGAAAGAATGTGGGGCGAGACCTTTATAGAAATAGAAGCCAAGATCCAAGCCTTTGCTAGTTGTTGATCTTTCATGGTTTTGGAGTAGTGAGTAATGAGGGTTTTCGCGTGTCTGAGCCTAGAATTTCTAGGAAAGATCGGCTAGCTATTTTGTTCCTTGGTGGTGCTTGTTTAAGCTTTAAAAGTTGACCACTAGGAAGTTGGGTGTAATTAAATTACCATTTCTGTAGTGTGTCTGAATATTTGGTTACATTGGATGTAGCTATTGTTATGTCATTCGGAAGTAAATTGTTCTGTTGTGAACATTTTTCTTGGGTAGTTGTCCCTTGGAGTGAGGTAGGCCTGGAAGAAGATAGAATAAAATTTTATATTGCAAAATTATGGTGGAAAAAGAAATTGTGCCATAGTGGGCTATTTCTTTCGATGGTAATGATCCTTTTGTTAAAAGGTCAACCAATTGAGAGAAACATGAATCTTTGATTTGGTTCTTGGGGGTACAAGTTTGGAACCCCGTATGTTCATGTCGGTGGTATGATTTGAGAAAGAAATCTATCGTTTGAATCATTATGAATCTTTGCTTGGGATGCAATGCGTTTCCTTGTTGAGAAAGTTCTTGTAGAATCTCGAACGCGATGATTTGGTAGTGCCATTGGTTGTTGACCCTAGGCACCTTGGCTTTGAGTCCTGCCTAGTGCGGTTATTGGGGGAGTCAAAGAGGTATTGAAGCATAGAACGTTAAAGTATGTTAGAGTGCTTTGGTCACATCTGTATAAATGGGAAGCGACTTGGGATTTGGTGTCTCACTTGTGTGAGAAGTATCTTGAGTTGTTCAGGTCTAATTTGTAAGGATGTTTAAGTCCCTAGTGGATTTTGTTTCGTTTAGTTAGCGTGCTTAGAATTCAGGATCGAATTCTATTAAGGGGTGGATGATGTAATATCTTAGAACAACTTCTAGGTTGAAGAAAAATTCAGTTGTGGGTTGGGTCAGCCTGTCATACTGTTTTGGCCTTGAGGGTTTGATTTTGGGCTGTCGTTGGGCTTTGTGGGGATGGAGTAGGCTATCCTTGGGTCAAGGGGGGAACCCTAGCCCCTTTTCTCCCCTCCTGGGTGCCCCTCCCTACTCCCCCACCTAGCCGCCCCTTGCTGCCCTCCTGCAGTGTGCCTCTTGCCCTTCCCCTACCGTGTGCCCCTGCCTCCCCCATTGTTGCCCCTGCGATCCTGCCTCCTATGCACATCTTGCCTTCCTCCCCTATGCAGATCTTGATAAGTGCTACCCCAGTGGAGTTGGATTGCGAGGAGGGGCGGAGTTTGTGGAAAGAGACGCATTCATCGTTGATTTTTTGATTCTCTGGGCAAAGGTACAATTTTAGGTTGTTTATGCTGATATGGGTTCTGTATTTGGGTGGTGCCATGGTGGTTTTCCCTGTTTTAGCGCTATGATTGGGTTGGATTTGGGGGTTAATCTATTTGGGGTAATCTCTGTTCTCGAGCAGATCCGACTGCGAAATTCAGATCGAGTTTTGGGGGACCTATGCTCATTTCCAGAGTGTGTGGATGTTGTAACAATTGTAGATCTTTGTCTTATGTTTCTGTAGAGATCAAGAATGCGAATTTTGGTTAGGCGGTTTAAAATTTACGGCCTTTTGAAGCACTGCTGTCCAGAATTTGAGTCTGTTAGCAGCAGCCATGGTAATTAGCAAATTAGGGCTAATTAGAAGCCGAATTAAATTATTTCAATAACTAAAGATATATCTAAAATTTCCTGTAGATTGCAAAAATATCATCGTTTGCTTAATTTGGAGTTGTATAAAAATAGTTACGATATTGTGAAGGCTGCTGTCCAGGTTGACAACATATCGGTTTTCTGGGTCGAATTCGAGGGATTTGATGTAGTCATTAAAAAAGATGGGTAACTAGAATATTGGAGGTATTCTTGTGTATTTTTTATAAAGCTAATGAGTTCCTCGTTTTGGGCTCTTGAATTGAAATTTATGGTATTCCGACTGTTAGGACAGCAAGGGGTTAATTGATTGCCAACAGTGATAGATTATCCCGGGGATGGCGCGTAGTTGCGCTGTTGTTATTTTTTTTGTGTATGTACTGTTGTGTCATGTTTTGAGGAGGTTTGTTTGCTATAGGTGGTGTGGTTTCGGGAGTGGCCTCAACCTCACGCCACTTCATTCCTCGTGGGTAAAGAGGCAAGTACATCGTATAATGATGAATAGATGCCATGAATCGATATTTAAATTGCGAATTGACATCTTGTTGTCCTATATATATGCTATCTATTATTGTTATTTTTTATGCTCATGATATGTTGCAATTCTGTTAATGTTGGAAATAATGAAATATGGTATAATTATTGTCATTTGCATATGTGCATTCATGATGGAAGAGGTGACCCGTGTGGCCTCTGTGACCCACTTGTGGTGGGCACGAAAGTCGTACTACGGTAGGCCCCTCCACGGGATGTGGATGGGAGAAACACCTACTTTGTAGGCCCCTCCACTGGGATGGAAGGGAAAGTGCAACACCAACGGGTGTGCACTTAGCTATACCGGTATAAGCAAAGAAAAAAAGAGATGCATTTCAGCATAAAGCATGATGAATTGCATGAATGAAGTGAATGAAGAGATTTAAATTGATGAGTTCTCGTATATGTATGGGTAATATGACATGAGGTATTTTAATCAATGGTTATTTTCTTGTGTTGATATTGTTTTATGATGTAATTTGCTGAGTCTTGGACTCACGCTTGTTTATTCAATATTTTAGGTACTTTGAGGATGTCATGAAGGGATGGGATTTAGCTTTATCACGTCACATATTCATGCCATTTATAATAACTAGCTTTGGAGTAATTTCACCTTAAAGAACCATTTAGTTGTTCAATACATGGATCTATTCTATTTGGTCTTGTTGATTAAATACTATCTTGGTTAAATGTGAACTGTGTTACTTGTTGAGCTAGTTCTACGATGTTATTGTTGCCGAAATTATTTGCTAGAATGTTTTTCTAGTTGTTATTATGCATGGGAATAATGTTATGTGGTTGTTTTTTTATTTATACCCATGTTTGTGGTCATTGCTTATTATAGTTGTGAGATTTTTAATTATGTTGCTTGCTAGAATTTTTGTGTAATTGGAGCATTTGTTATTATTTGTGGTGGTTGTGGTGACATTCTGGGCACATGTTGTATCGGGGTGTTACAGTTTTTGACATCGATAGTTGCCGATCACCACTTGGTCGCACGTTAAGAACTTGATATTGGTTTGAGTGTGAGCGACTTTTGAACCACCACATCCTAGTGATTGGTAGGGACATATGCATGTGATTTGTCTCGTGTCTTCACTAACCATGGCAGGTTCTCAACGTCGTAGTGCTTGGGCCAACAGCATCCTAGGAGAAGAGGTAGTTCATACTCCGAGATACGAAGAGCATACGAGCATAGCTTCACCCCCACAGGAGGTACGACGGCATAGCATACGTACCAAAAATATGTTCACCATACCCATTTTTAGTGGTAAATATGATCCTGAAGGTTATCTTACTTAGGAATTAGCTGTAGTACAATCATTTGATAAATATGGAATTTCTAAGTATGATAAGGTAAGGGTTGTTAGTAGTGGATTTACTAATTTTGCTGCTCTTTGGTGGAATGATTATATGCGTAAAAATCAGGACATCACTAGCACATGGATTAAATTGAAGAAAATTATGAGAGCTAGATTTATTCCTTCATATGTTGCTCACCAATTACAGAATGAATTGCAACGTCTAGAACAAGATAGTAAAACTGTGGATGAGTACTATCAACAATTTCAGAGTAGATCTTTGCATTGTGGGTTAGAAGAGACCAAAAAGGCTCGGATAAACAACTTTTATTGTAGACTAGATTTTGATTATCAGATCATGATATCTTGTAAAGAATTCAATTCTATGTCATGTTTGCTTAATCTATCATGTGAAGCTGAAACAAAAATACAGTTTAAGTTCCTACAGAGTTAAATGATGCTCCTGTAGCATGCACTGCACCAAACCTTAATGATAGCATACACCCCGAGCATGCGAAAGAAATAAAAGAAAATTCGAGTGAAGTAGAGGATGATTCTACTAATTTAATGCAATCTACTTCTATTGTTGTTGTTCCATCTGATATGCAGGTTACTTTTGAAGAAGGGGAGCTACAAGCTGAAAGACCTGCGTTATCAAGAGAAAGTTTTGAGGTAACTACTTCTTCTAAAAAGGACGCTAATGACAATGGTACAGATCTGATTTTACGGCAAGAAAGGAAGCAAATTTGTGAGTATATTCCTGTTGTACTTAATTCTAGTGAGTTACCACCTTGTGCCACAATTATAGAACCATGTGATGAATTGCATGCTATCATGTGGTGTTGATTACGCACAACGAAATGATAGCTAGAATATCCCCTGCTACTGTTTTGTGCTATATCATGTTGAATGAGCCTGTTAGCTTGAATTGTGCTATGGATAAGATTTCTGAAATTTCATCTCTTAAGTCTTTATCTAGAGCATATGCCTACAGTTCTAAATTCAATTTATTTGGGGATTATAACATAGATGGCAAGTTTCTTGTTTACAGAATATGCATAACTTGTGATAAACTTGCTGAATGGAAGTTTGCTGTTTTTGGCAGTCCTAGTTGTATGCAACAGCTTGTTTCATGTCAGGTACCATAAAATTTTCCTGATATGTGTGATACTCATAGATTGCTAACTCATTGTTCGAATTTTAGTACATTGACTTGTGTTACAAATCAGTGTGTTGTAGTTGATGAGTGGAAGCCCATTAAAATTGTGTCACTATTGTTGGTATGGTTTGATATTGCTTGTTTACAATTTGATCATATGAATGAGCTATACTTATTGCCAAAACTTGTAGTTTTGCCCATCTATGTTATTAAACGAGGCTTACAAAACATGAGTACTTTTTATCCAAAAATAGGGATAGATATGTGCTTTATTATATTTGCAAATTAAGTTGCAAACTGAATCATATTAGTATTTATGTTATATGCTTTACTTATAATCACAAATTGAGTTGCAAAATTGTGAGGAAAGGTGTTTTGCTTAAATCTGATTTCCTCATATACTGTTATGTAAATAGCATTACGCAAAACCAAAAGAACAATGAAATATGGGATATATACATATATGTTGCGTACATGTTGTTCTTTTTTATGCTTGTGTCTTCTCCAGCTTGTCCAAAACCGAGGATGGTTTTCCTTTAAGAAGGGGAGGAAGCATCTAAGAGTGCTAGCTTTCACATGCCTTTATATGCTGGAAAGAAGTGTCGACCTATGTAGATAATTATCAGGTGAATCCTCTAAATAATTTTCTTGTGTTTAAAATATATAAAGAGGCGGAGCTACTATTTTATTCAATTAAATGAAGGACCTATATGAGGATGTTTTTTGTTGAGGACGAGCTAAAAGGTGAGCTTGAGTCGAGGACAAGTCAAATTCAAGAAGGGGAGGATGATGAGGACATCACTACTACGGATACGACCACACTTGGTTGTACCAACTCGAACACATCATCCATGGGCCAACAAGAAAGATCAAATCCATCATGTTCTGGAATCCAATTCGGCTTTCGGATACCAGTCTGAAGTAAAATGAGCCTAACTTTTGCATACGACATCCGATTGGCGAGTTCTTGCACTTGATTAAATGCTTACTTCGAGATCTTTCCAATGGATTTGACCTAACATAAAAATTCCTTCGGAGTACTCCGCAATCACCAAAACAATTCATATCAACTTTCCAATCCGAGTCAAATTTGGGCCTTGGGCCTTGTAAGAGTCCTATTCGGCCACTTCTTTGTACTGGACGAATGCCCCTTCTCTTTTACCTATATATAGGTAGGGAGTCTCCCAAAATTACTGGGGTTTTTGTTGAGCATAGTTTTAGCCTAGGGCCAAACTACATTGTCCTCTAGACGTGTCCAATGACTGCCTATTGAGACTACTTTGCGGAACCCCAACTTTTGATCTATATATTCGTGAACCTCAATTCTTATTTGCAATTTCAGATTGCTTTTATCATATTCTTGCTTGTTCTTCGATTGCTTGCAGGAATAGAACCTCCTGTTCAGGTTGATCGTGCTTCCAGCATGGTCAATAACCCTCTGGAGTTGGTGTAGCGTTATCTAAGGCACTTCGTCATCGTACAGGGTAGTCAAATCATCAACGTCGTCTCCACCAAATCGATAGTTATCATTCTCATCAAAAGATCGGGCACCCTAAGCCTCATCAAATACCATTGACACTGTCTCTTTATATTCAAGATATGTAGTGATAATCATATGAGCGTGGATCTCATTGTTCAAGGCCTTATTTGCTACTGAAACTGTTTAAATCAACTTCTAGAGACCCTAATTACATCCTCGAGCATTCGAAAGATGGGTGAGAAGGGCAAAAGTCAGCACACAATAGAAAATACATCCAACCAAAATATTCCACATTACACACAACAGGAAATACAATTTTGCAGGCAATGAAACACACCAAAGTTTGGAGTTAGGATCCATGTTCATATCAATACTAGCCTTATCAGGAATGCATCATTAGTGGATCCTATTAAAAATACCACAAATAAAAAAAAAAGGTAGAGTTGGCTATGTACTTCAATAGATATGACCTGAATGTTGTGCAATTCCAAATGCACTAATGACAGTTGTGCAATTCAACAAGGGTTACCATGGTTGAAGGCAACCTAGGCCACATTGAACATGCTCTGAATTAAGTACAAGCTTCTGAAAGCTTTAGCTATGTCATCATCAATGTAGTAATGAAACTACAAAAAAGATCCAGCATATATGGCATGTGTGTATTTCAATAGTGATGGATATTCAATTATTTTATGGTACTGCTGACTGTTTCTTAAAATATTTGTGATATTTGATGAACTAAATTACTAAGTGCCTTCATACAAAATGGCAGTGCTTAACTAGTTGCTTGGTATATATGTTTCCTTTTATGAACCCTGAATTTGCTGTATATTGCCCTTGGAGGTGCTGAAAGGGCCACTAGATATGAAAAAAAAATGTGGCAAAACTCCTCTAATTGCAGAAATATGAAAGTAGCAATGAGCATTACGCCATTACCTATAGAAATCAATATGAATTCTTCTACACTAGACATTAGTACTGCCAAGGATGATATACTGGAACTCTGGAAGAATTCCAAAGATACATTAAGAACATAATAGGCCAGTTCAATGAAGTATTTGTTTCATCACATTATATTTAACACATACACAACTATCCTCTATCCAATCCACTTTTATTTCCTAGTGCTTGATTCCCAGTTCGAAGAACAAACCCATAATAGAAAGCAGAATTGATAGGGCAAGAAATCATACATACATACATACATACATACACAGTGTAAGTGTAAGAAAACAGTGAGTTTAACGCTGGTCAAATTAAGCGCGAGCAAAATTTTAGATGTTACAGTTCATAATTGCTGCGTTGTCCAAAAAATGAATGTAAAGCCGTGTGTTATTGTAATTGTTGGTACAGGCAGCTTGCAGTCTGGTACCACTATGCAAAATTTATGCAAGTACTATTCATTGTCAATACCATTGCTTACTTAGCATCGTCGGGAGGACAACCCTAGTTAAATGTCTATTATATTGTGAGGTATGACTTTTTGGGTCTTTTTTTTCTAGACTTAACAGAAAATCTATCTACCATTTCCTTTGTCAGTATAAGGCAAACACTTGACATAAACTAGACTAAAATGCACTAGCAGGTAGTAGCTAATGAGAAGTATTTTACATCTACAGCTCTACATTAAAAAAGAAGCCATAGTACACATGTTACCAGCATATACTCCAAGTTGAGAAAGTTAATCCTGTAGTGATCATCTAATTAAGATTGGATTTTCTAGGCACTACTAATGGTTCTTAAAGTTCAGATTATTGCACCAATGATAGTTCTAGAACAATGAATAAAGAAGTCAATCAACAATGCTATCATTTTTGTCTATAACTTAGCATATCACCAATAGATTTACATCAACACTGTAGCACAAGGTTTTGAACTAAGTCTTCCACAAGTATTCATCATGATGAAACATCATAAAAAGCATATCATTTACAAGGATTTACCTGTAACATATTTGATGTTCGCAATGAAATTTAAAGCAACTAGGATTGGACACAGGCTGTGATTACACCAATTTACTTGTTCCTATTTTGAACCAACCATAAGTGCTTTAAAATTTGAACTTGCTATAGTTCAGAACAGCATGAAGATTGATGACCACACCTTCAAACTCATTCCTACAGGTGAATCAGCACCAGAAGCATATCTAGAAATACACCTACCACTACTTACCAAAGGTGATTTAACCTCACAATTTTAGCAAATCCAGAAGCATTTGTAAGAAGCAATTCGAATGCAATATTCGAACCCATATCTCGAGCTCAGATCTAGCCGACGAACACCCCAAAAACACCCAAATGCTAGACTATCTAGGAACCAGTGCATAGAGAGATCTAGACTACAGCAGATTTTTGTTGAGGAGAGGGGGGACTGCCGATGATGCTTGGGGAAGAAGTGGTGGTGTCGACTGGCAGTGGCAGTGGAGGGAGGCGTGGAGGAGCAGAAGTGGAGGGCCAGCACGGGGAGAGGTCGCTGCTAGGATCACACGAGGAGAGGCCGGTGCTAGGGTTTGGAGGCAGGTAGGTACAGGCTCGGGCTGTTTATGGGCCAAGGGGGACTAATCCCAGATGGTTCAAATATTGAACCATCTACGATGTAACCTGCCTCATATACTTAATGTGTATAATGTTTCACAAGTGGTACTTAGCTCAGTTGGCAAATGGCTTCGCCTGCATACGTGAGGTCTCGGGTTCAAATCCCAAGGAAACCGATTTTTTTGCATCGGCTTCAACTGCATTATAGACGGTTTTCATATTGAACCATCTGAGATGATATGCATCATAGACGGTTCAGTATTAGAACCGTCTGTGATGAGTGTCGTTAATTTCCTAAAGTTAATTTTTTTACCTAAGTTAATATTTTTCTCAACTTAATTTTCTAATGCTAGAATTTCCATCTACTGCCAAATTAATTTTTTAACTCAAGTCAATTTCTTAATTTTTTAATAGTTAATTTTTTTACCGAAGTTAATTCTTTTGTCAAGTTAATATTTCTAATGCTAGAATTTCCATCTACTACCAAATTAATATTTTAGCTCAAGTTATTTTTTTACCCAAGTTCATTTTTTTCTCATTAATTATCATACGTACATACATCTCATTAATTACAATATGTACATACATCTCATTAATTATCATACATACATACATCTCATTAATTACAATACAGGTACACTTCAAATAAACATGACGACCTCATCATAACTCCACTTGCTTATTCTTTTGTATAAAAATTAGCCCTTCACGATGATCGACACGTGTGTAGCTAGTTTCCTCAGGTTGTTCTTCCTGGACCGTGACGCCATTACCAACAGGAGGCAACTCGTTAAACTAATTGTATTCTTCCTCATCTACCACATTCTCTATTCTGACAATCCTCTTTTTTCCCTAAAGAATCATGTGGCGCTTCTTGTTGGACGGTTCGGTTACATAGAAGACTTGAACAACTTGGTTAGAGAGTACAAATGGATCGTCTTGGTATCCGACACGTTCGAGGTCTATTGTAGTGAAGCCGTACTTATCAACCTTCACGTGTTGCAGGTGAACCCAATGGCACCGAAATAAGGGGATCCTAAATAGTACATAGTCGAGCTCCCAAATTTCCACAATGAACCCATAGTGGAAGCTCCTCCTCGACCCAGTGGTATTGAGCGCATCTATGCGAACGCCGTTATTCTGGTTTATGCTCTTCATATCCTGATCTCTCGTGTAAAATGTGTACCCATTTAAGTCATATTCTTTCCATGTTACAACTGTAAATGTTGGCCCTTTTGCCAACCATGTAAGCGTATCACCTGACGAGCTTCTAGCGATAGGTTATCGCTCCTTTAACCATTTGTTTAACTGAAGGTTATGTTGTCTGATGATTCAGGACTCCTGCCGCGATGGATTCTCTTGCCATAGCCAGTCCTTGTACTCGTCGATATATGGGGCCACAAAAGCCATGTGTTGCAAAACAGTGAAATGGGCTTTAGCACAAGTAGTTAGATCAGGCATGATTGCTTTCTTTCCGATAATCCCGATACCATGGAGCCTCCCCTCATGGCGGGATCGAGGCACACCTATCGGTTCGACTTGAGCCATGTAATCCACACAGAATTCAACGACCTCTTCGGTTGCATAACCTTCGACAATACTGACCTTCGGTCGAGATCAATTCCGTACATAGGACTTGATAATTACCATGTACCTCTCGAATGGGTACATGCTACGTAGGTCACAAGCCTGCACATCTTTATCTCCCTGACAAGGTAAACAATGAGATGGACCATGATATCGAAAAACGACGGAGGCAAATACATCTCAAGATACATAGAGTCATGACCACCTCGGCTTGCAGAGAAACTAGTCCTTTGGGATCGATGACCTTCTGAGCACTTGTGTTAATGAAATAACACATCCTTATGACTGTCTCTCGGACCTTGATAGGTAAAATATTTTTAATTGCAAACGGGAGCATCTGTGTCATAAGCATATGGCAATCATGAGACTTCATGCCAGTTGAACTCAAATCTTGCATGAAACAAATCTCTTCATGTTGGAGGAGTAATCGGACGGAACTTTCACACCATGCAAGCACTGGCACAGTTCAGTTCTCTCGGCCTTGGACAAAATGTAAAAAGCAGGTTCGCAGTACGTTTGGCTTTTATTGGTTTCTTTTGGTGCTAACTCAGGTCTGATGCCCATATCGACCCAGTCAAGCTGTGTGTTGATACCATCTTTTATTTTTCCCTTAATGTTCAGTAAGTGAAGGACCGAGATGGCTAACAGAGGGGGGGTGAATGGTCGCAAATAAAATTTCCCCCAAAATAGTCCAATAAAAACCTCGACAAGATCGCTCAAAGGAAATCGTGAAAAACCTGAAAAACTAGATATCTATGTGTACCCCAAGCTTGCATGGATAAGTACCATAAAATATGTGGGGATTTTTGAGTCACAATACTGGTTGTCTAGTGTCCAAGATAAAGAGGAATCAATTCAAACTCTTGCTTTTAGAAAGGACATCAATTCAAATCACAAAAGTCACTTTCAGAAAAGCAAAAGCAGAATTTCTATAACTTGTCCTCAATTTGCACAGGAGGTTGGTGGGTTTCTGCAGATCACAAAATTTTGAGACTTTTTCTCCCTATGAGCATCAGAGTCATGAAGAACTTCACCAAATTTCTCCTCAAAAAGCCTTACAGAAAAAACAGGAACAATCTAAGAACACAGTCTGGTCAAGAACTTCGAGCAGAAAGTTTGGGGCTTGGTTTTCACCTCATGGCGCCCAAACGGTGCAACAAGTGAACTCCAAAATTTTTATGCAAGTGGATGTAAGAGGCCCGCACCTCCTCCAACAAGAATCACTTGAAAAAGATTTTTCTAGATTTTTATAGAAATCAAACACTGACTACTGCGCGAAGAACAAGTTCTGAACAAAGTTGGAACTTGAAAGAAAAGATGTTCTCTACTCAATCCAAGAGTGCAAAAGAAATGTAAAACCATATGAACACACTCAAAACATCCAAGATCAGCAGCATTTAGAAGGAGGGGAGGCAAATCCAAATTACATGAAAGTAAATTGCGAGAATGTAATTGCGGGAAAGTAAATACTAAATTTAAATTGCGTAAAGTAAAGACATAATGTAAATGTGCAAAATAAATTCAGAGGTGGATGGATAAAACTTTCATTTCTGGAAGGAGAGGTTACAAAGCCTCACTTTCATGTGGGCAAAGCTCAAAGGAGCATTCACAAACCTCAAAACCTTCAAGGGAAGGAGGCTACCCCTCCACCCCGATTTATACTACTCTTGGGCCACCTACCACCCTTGGATGAGTCCCTCAACCCTAGAGCACTCATCTAAGGGCTAGGATTAACCCATAAACACAGCCATGCAAGGGCTAAACCAAAACCCACAAACATACCGGGTTTTCTTGCATGTTTTTCAAGGCATACTACCTAGACCCGCTAACCTATCAACTAGACCTCAATCCGACGGCCCTCATTGATCCACGCGGCATCTAGCTAGCATCATCTCCTTTCCTTGTCTTCTTGACATGCCCGGACTCCGTCTCCGATCATCTTCCGGCAATCTCCCAACCGTCTGGACCTCCGACGCTGCTCGCCTAGTCCCGGTCATCCTTCGCCTCACCATGACCTAGTACCGTCGCCCTGCAACCATCAAAGACAAGGAAACTCCTCACATAGCAATCCCCACAATGATGTGCAATAAATCATCCAACTCATCACTACCGCGCCCATACGGCCGGTACTGCCACTCCTAGCAGAGACAACTCAAATTGCTTCATTTTGAAAATCAATCCAAATCAAACTCAAACTTGAGCACACCTTGCTCAAATAAAGTCAAATACTCAGCACAAACATGGATGGACCTCCACATGGTCCTTCAGTAAGAGACCAATCAAACTATCACAGACATTCTTCTCTACATGCATGACGTTGATGCAGTGCTGAACTTCCTTTAAGTAACTATCTACATATTGAGTACAATGCAAATAGAACCAATTACTACTTCACATCACAAAAAACAAATGGATCAACACCAAGCTAGATATAGAAACCATCTTCATTTCTCTCTTTACCAAGCTAGATCTTAAATATAATGCAAATTGGAACCAATTACTAACCTTAGATGACCTAAAATAGAAGGATCTACTACCACACTTCCCAATCTGGGGTCTCTTTCCACCAGATTGCCTCTCAATCACAGCCACCTCAAAAATAGCTCGGGAAACAATAAAAATATAGAGGAGGTGTCGACTTTTGTAGTCGGCAATAAATTTATAGGGTAGGCGCTAGATCTCAAACTCGAAGGTCACACAAGACAAGGGGTTTATATAGGTTCAGGCCCTCAGCGATGGAGGTAATACCCTAATCTTGTGTGCTGGGATTATGCAAATCTCTTGGATCTAAGATTGCTCAAAGCGCAATATGCTCTGGGCGATATGAGGTGTGCTATGCTCTATGGCTTGATAGCTCTATGCTTGGATGATTGGGCTTGTCCCCCTTAGTGCTACCTGCCCTCTCCCTTATATACTGGGGGTGGGGCGGCTTACAGAATCCTCATCGGTTAGGAGATTCCGATCGATTACTAGAGTCTAGTTGGTTACAGGATAGCGTTTACATGTTTATCTATCCAAATAACGACTCGGATTACAACTGTATCTTTTATATCCAAATACATGTTCGACTGTCTATAGGACGTGCCTCCTTCCGCACGGCAGCAAGGCTTGGTGCAGGGCTCATTCTTTGGGCCTGTCTTCTCCTCAAGCGATACTGGGCCGGACGTGGAGATACCTGGTTTTATATATTCCACAGTAGCCCCCGAGTCCTTTGCGATCGAGTTGCCGCCTTCTTGGTCGCAGCCCAACTGAGTCATGCTTCACACCGAGTGCTTCCAGTTCTTGATGCAGCTTCCCAACTAGTTTTCCTTTACAGCCGAGTGCCCCGTTGTAGGCAAAGTGATCGTGAAGGACTCAATAGAGCTCCACGCGTTAAACCCTCCGAGTGGTACCTAGCCACATTTTTTGAATACTGGCAGTTGGCTCATCTTGGGGCATACCGTATCCCAAACGATATGCAGAAGTCAAAACGCTTTTCCCGCTCAAGGCAAAATTCAGCGCCGCTCCCTTTAAATTCATTCATCTCCGAAGTTGCTGATGTCGTCGTTGAAGCGTTGGCCCACACACATCGCATCCAAATTTAGTAGCCCTGAAATCATGTATATGCAGAACTTAGGCAATGTAAAAACAATTCACTCGGATGTGATGTCCGACTGGTGTATATATAATTTTAGAGTTTTTTACTCCTTTTCCTTATTGATTTTGAATTCATCCGAGTGGTTTGACTCTTTTTGTTTAAGCACTCTGCCCGACTAGTCTAGCCCCCAAGCTTTGGGAGTCGGCTCATGGCTCTTTTTCCCAGGCACGTGTTTTGGGTGACTAAAGTTCGCCGTTCATGGGGTCAGAGCTTCACAACTCGGAGTTAACGCACTCGGATTCACTTGCAATTGTATCGCAAAAGAAAAGAAACACAACTCAGAAAAAGATGTACGCATGTGCACACTATTAGGTGTAGCCTCCGACTTACTGCTTAGTTGTGGGTCAACTAAGTAGCAAGTCAGGAAAGTCAACAATTTTATTCATAATGACATAATTGAGTAAAAAGCGACTTAGCTGCTTTATGCTTCATGTGTTGCTAACGATCATGCCGTCTTTGCTCGTGGCGCAGGCGTAGACTTGTAGCCGTGCCGAAAGTGGTGCTCTGGGCGCAGGCCTGGCTTGTGGCCATGCCGAAGGTGGCACTCGGGGCGCAGGCGTAGGCTCGTGGCCGTGCCGAAGGTGGCGCTCGGGGCACAGGCGTGGCTCGTGGCCGTGCCGAAGGTGGCGCTCGGGGCGCAGGCGTAGGCTCATGGCCGTGGCGAAGGTGGTGCTCGGGGTGCAGGCGTAGGCTCGTGGTCGTGCCGAAGGTGGCGCTCGGGGCGCAGGCGTGGATCGTGGCCATGCCGAAAGTGGCGCTCTGGGCGCAAGCGTAGGCTCGTGGCCGTGCCGAAGGTGGTGCCCGGGCGCGGGCGTAGGCTCGTGGCCGTGCCGAAGGACGGCGACGGGCGCGGCGTGGCTCGTGGCCGTGCCGAAGGTGGCGCTCGGGGCGCGGGCGTAGGCTCGTGGCCGTGCCGAAGGTGGCGCTCGGGGCGCAGGTGTGGCTCGTGGCTGTGCCGAAAGCCGCGTGGGAGCGCAAGTGCGCTTCACCTACCGGCTTTTCCTTATTTTGCTGAATTGCGGCCGCCATCACCATGGCCTTGATCTGGGCCACGATCGGGGCCGATGGGCTATCCGATGCAATCATCAGGTCCAGTTTGTCGAGAAGCGTCTTGGAGGTGACGACGTTCTACATTGGCGTGTTGAAGACAGCTTGTTCTCCCAACCTGAATTGCAGGATGTCCTCGTGGACATTGCGGCCGCGAGATCGAAGCGATCGCACCTACACCTCTTACCCTTACGAAGACGATCTTCCCCCGCAGCTTCTTGTTCTTCTTGTTGGTGTTGGAGATCGGTCTTTTGCTCTTCTATCGCGAAGACGCAACGAAGATCGCAGCAATTCCTCGCGACGCCGACTGGTTTGCCGGCCAAGTCAAAGTGACATACCATAAATAGATCGGCCTGATTTTTACCAAATTGGATCTGGTTCAAGTTTAGGTAGACCAGTTCTCTGTGCTTATCCGCGACGAAGTCCATGCTCCCGAAGCGGAAAGCTTGGCCGGAGACAAAAGTGATGGTGATCCCGCCGATTGTTGCCATCGAGTCTGTTGGAAAAGATGTTAGCGCTTCCACTACCTAGCGCGCCAACTATCGAATTTTGTAGTCGGCAATAAATTTATGGGGTAGGCGCTAGATCTCAAACTCGAAGGTCACACAAGACAAGGGGTTTAGACAGGTTCAGGCCCTCAGCGATGGAGGTAATACCCTAATCCTGTGTGTTGGGATTATGCAGATCTCTTGGATCTAAGATTGCTCAAAGCGCAATATGCTTTGGGCGATATGAGGTGTGCTATGCTCTATGGCTTGATAGCTCTATGCTTGGATGATTGGGCTTGTCCCCCTTGGTGCCACCCACCCTCTCCCTTATATACTGGGGTTGGGGCGGCTTACAGAATCCTCATCGATTAGGAGATTCCGATCGGTTACAAGAGTCTAGTTGGTTACATGATTGAGTTTACATCTTTATCTATCCAAATAATGACTCGGACTACAACTGTATCTTTTATATCCAAATACATGTTCGACTGTCTATAGGACGTGCCTCCTTCCGCACCGCAGCAAGGCTTGGTGCAGGGCTCATTCTTTGGGCCTTCTATTTGGGCCTGTCTTCTCCTCAAGCGATACTGGGCCGGACGTGGAGATACCTGGTTTTATATATTTGACAGGAGGTCAAGGCTCTCTGTACTTATTTCCTAAAAATGGTCATCATAGACGGATTTTGGCTAAAACCGTCTGTGGTATCCCCCACACATCACAGACGGTTTTAGGCAAAAGCCATCTGTGATGTGCCCGAGAATCCTCACCAACTGTTTTGCAAAAAAACCGTCTATGATGACACCTCATCACAAACGATTTTTGAAAACCGTTAGTGATGAGGGGTTTAATATAAGTCCTTTTGTAGTAGTGCATCTGATTCTGTTGGACCCAAATATGCAAATTCGGACCCTCTATGTATACCGCACTAGTACAGGTCACGCTAGTGCACACAGGCTCAACATCGGTAAATATCACAATCATACACAACGATAACATAAATAAGACTCCATTTATTGAATATAACAGAGTGCATGACCTTATGGTCAACTTACATGATAAAGCCACGCAGGGCTAAACTAAGAATAATAAACTAAGACAATGAAGCGGAAAAGAAGGACGTGGACAACCCATCAGTTTACCATGGGCAACTATCAAGGCTCAAACCCTAAACACTCGTGTCCTCCTGGTACTCCTCCTCCAATACAGTTGTAGACTCATCCACTGTTGACGTTGTTATTGGCTAGGGTGAGTACTTAAAGCACTCAATAAGTTGTGTACATAATGCAATTCTAATATTCTATATGCAAGGCTTATTCCAAAGGAATGGCTAACATGGCTATTTTGCAGTAAAGTAGCATTTATAAATGAATACAGTAAATAGATTGAAAGATAGTAAAACAAATAACAATAAATAGTAATTTCAACGTTTAATCAAGTAAACCAAGGTTTCCAATTCTAAGTCAAGTTTTCAACTTCCAATGGCAACCTACCATCCCAACTAAGTTTTCATTTTATAAAATCTAGCCCTTGACTGTAATTCCCGAGCTTTGCTTAATACCGCAAGCACGGCTGTCCGAATAGATTTACACTCTGCAGTGGTTATGCACTTTACCCACATGATAAAACCATACACCACAAAAGTGAGTGATCATAACAAAGCTTTTACAATGCTCAGTCTTAACTCAGTACTACCCGCTAAGGTTTCAACACTGAAGTGCTAAACCACCACAACAGTGCTAGTGTTATGCCCTTGAGGCAATCATTTAGATGATTGTAACATGACTATGTTTATGAATAATAATATGAATATTGGTCCAATGAATGCATATCATTGTATTGATCAACAAGTATGTGACTTGATTATGAAGCTCTTTACTTAATGATGTAATTCGATAAATATCTCTGATCGGATATCATCGTATAGGACTACGATGAATAGATCAGCACATGTAGTGATCGATGATCATGCTTCATAGATCATGGGATATGGAGATATCATCTCTACATTGTGGACCATGTTGAAGAACATGGGTTAGATAGACCCGCTATGGGACAACTGCGAGAATGTTTCATTCTTATGTGTCATCGATGTATCTCATACCTAGAAGATGTATGATCCTTAGACACGAGATTGTCATATTCCCTACATGTGTAATAGTTTTCCTTGGGGCTATCAAACACTACTTCCTAACCGGATAGTTATAAAGGTAGCTTTCATGTTTACTATGAAACGTGCAGAGGAAGTGAGCAATCAAGATGGAATTTGCCACTCCAATGAAACGGAGATATATGACAAGGCCACTCGTGTGATATGATTAAGAAAGTGCATGGCCATGCCGTGATTGAGGAGTCAATCACAACTTATTAATATATCACGGATACGAGAGATGGATTGAATCATCAAAGGATGACATGCTTCTGCCTTGAGATCAATCTTCATATACTTGGCAAAGGGATTATTACATGAGTTCTTTTGATAGGTTCTGTTCGATTTGATCACAGTATGTTTGGGAGTTGGCATACTTTGCAAGAAGCCGCTACCAACTATTGGATTGAAAAGGAGTTTTCCGAATCCATGTCCAAACGTATGTGAACCTGCAGGGTCACACACTTAATGGGTGGGACGCATTAATTTGGATTGATCCGTAATTAATGAACCTCGTGGGCTTAGCATGCTGGTGGGCCCCGGTTTAGGGTTTCATCTCGTGGCTATATAAGGAGGGGGGAGGAGGGGGCGCAGAGTGTGCTTTCCACGGTTTAGGTTTGATTCACTTGAAACCCTAGCCTCCTCCTCTCGCTGCCCTTGCCGAGCGACTAGGTGCTTGCACACGACGCACGGCGTTCCATCTCTGGACGTGTGGACTACTGCGGTGACGCTGCTGCGACCACGGCGTGGGAGGACGATCCACGGCGAGGCGAGGACGATCCACTACATCGACGCAACGACTGCGGCGAGGACGAACCACTACATCGACGAGCGAAGGATTCCGCATCTGCGCGTCGGTGGTAATCTTATCTATGATCCCTTCTTGCGGTAGCTTTACGGTTGCGCGTAGTTTTTTTTGTGCTAGCGTAGCATACCGCGTTTCCCTTCAGTGGTATCAGAGCCATCTCGTATAGTTTTGTGATCTGGATGTTGCACATATGATGTGTGAGGTTTGTAGATTGGATCTATTACATGTTCAGCCAGTTCATGTGATGAATTAGTGACGGCAGCCATCGATGAGATCGATCGATTTAGGGTTTGAGGAAAGTGCAAACCGACTCAATCTTGATTTGGGTGAGTCCGTTCATGGTACGACGTTACCCTTACCGGTCGGGTTACCGCCATCAGGGTTTCTGAAACGTATCCATATGGGACCAAGCCAATCAGATCGAGTTGGATTGGGTCAATCTGGTTGATCCATGGTAAGCGCAACGATTCAATATTGATTTGGGTGAGTCCGTTCATGGTGCGACGTTGCCCTTACCGGTCGGGTTACCGCCATCGTGGTTTCAAACGTATCCATATGGGATTGCCGCGAGGGCTCGCCCCTTGATTCCCGCTGTGGGCGCCGCCTCTCGGACCCGAGTCGAGGGTTGCTTTTGTTTAACTTCGTTTTGCAGGAATTATGTGAAATAGTATGGCCTATGTGTATGTGATGCATGTAATTTCCACATGGCCTGCGTGCCGTGTTAAGCCATAAGGCTATTTAAATTGTATAACGACCTGCGTGTCGACTTGTGATGCTTCAAACCCTCATGTAAAATTCATTATCAAAAGTTGTAAGGAGTTGCATCCATAATGATGAAGACGATGGCTAGGTGAACAAATCAAGCAAGGTGGCTAGGTGAACAACCAAGCATGATGATGGAGATCTTAATGCTAAGGGCCATGCTATTTCACGACTTATTTTGATTTTACGTGGATGTGTGTTTTATCCTTGCTATTTTCTTTATGCTCATTGCATGTGATGCTATGTTCATAGTAATCTTTGTTCATCCATATAGTTAAAAATCTTAAATCAAATTGTCCATCCAATTGTTGCACCTATCAAGAATTTAGATCGTTATTGATATAACTGCCAAAGTAGTATATCAATGGCTATCTCAATAGATGATAGGGATGTGTTGGACACATCACGCATAACAATGGCGATTTAAACGAGCTATCAAAACGGTTTTGGGCTTGAGGACATAAGTGGTTGGGATTTGATTTGATAATGAAGGAACCTATACAAGACAATTGGTGTCTAGGAAAACACACATGAGGCAGGTTTCTTAATTGGCACCCGAATACGGAAGTGCTCCTCCCTCATGTGAGCCCTTGGGGCGTGTTGACTGGCCATGAGTCAAGTTGATGGAGGCATTCATTACTTGTTTTCATACTCAACAAACAAGAGTTACATATGATGTAATTAGCAAAGGTGTTGCTTACCTATGTCATTAAATTTCTAGCAAAGTGATGCCAAAGCTCACTAGTGTTTAATGAATATGGATCTTGAATACTCACTATGTGTCTATAAAAGGACATAAAATAGGAGTGTCTTTAATTAAAAAGTTTAATAAAAGTTTTACATAAACATAGTGCTTAGAATCTTTGCATATTTTTGTTGTAGTTCAATGGCACCTTCTCCTACTCCCGCTACACCGGTTTTGCTTTGAGATCGGTTTTGGAAAGGGAAAACTGAATGGAACTAATTTTGTTGATTGGTATCGCAACTTTGAGAATTGTTCTCAAGCATGAAAAGAAGGACTATGTTCTAGAGAATCCAATTCTGATGAACCACCAAAATGTCTTTGCTCGCAATTTGAGGGTTGAATATGAAAAGCATGTTAATGCTTCAGAGAGTCACTGTCTCATGCTAGTCACAATGGACTCGAGCTCCAAAAGCAATATGAGGACCAGGATGCTTACAATATGATTGTGGGCTTGAAGGGCATGTTTGGGAATCAAGCAAGAGCTGAGAGGTATGGTATCTCAAAGCTTTTATTTGCTTGTAAGTCGGTGAAGGCATCCGGTCGATCCTCATGTGATCAAGATGATTGGTTACATTGGGAGATTGGAAAAACTTGAGTTTCCCTTAGCCTCGGTTTGGCCACAGATGTTATTCCCAGTCTACGCCTCGAGCTTTGAGCCATTCATTATGAATTTTCATATGAATAGCATGGAGAAGAGCCTAACCGAGCTACATGGGATGCTCAAGGCTGCGGAGGAAAGCATTAAGAAAAACCCAATCATGTGATGATGGTTGTAAAACAACCGCTTTCAAAAAGAGAAAGGCTAAGGTGGGGAACGGGAAAGAGCAAGGGCAAGGGCAAGGGCAAGGCTCAAGATGAGATCGCGAGCCTCAAAACTAAGCTTCGAAGCTTAAAGTTGGCCCTCAACACGATACCCAATGCTTCTATTGCAAGAAATCGGGGCATTGGAAACGGAATCGAAAAGTACAGCGGATAAGAAGAATGGAAATGTGGTTTCCACTTGGTATTAATGTTATAGAAATTAATCTTGCTACTTCTTCACTCACTCATGGGTATATGATACCGGTTCGGTTGCTCACATTTGCAATTCGTTGCGGTGATAAAGAGTAGAGACTTGGCAAAAGGAGAAGTGGATCTTCGCGTGGGGAATAAAGCAAGAGTTGCTGGTCTTGCTGTTGGCACATACCCATTGCATTTGCCTTCGATTAGTTTTAGAACTCAATAATTGTTATTTTGTTCCATCTTTGAGTAGAAACATTATTTCATCTTCTTGTTTGGAACATGAAGGTTATGATTTCGTAATAAAGAACTTTGTTTGTTCAATATTTTTGAATGATATGTATTATGGTCGTTGCCCCATGGTGGATGGGTTGTACGTCCTTGAACTCAAGAAAAACATGTCTATAATATTAATGTAAAAGGCACCGCCTAATGATTTGAACCCTACCTTTTGTGGCATTGTCGCTAGGTCATATAAATGAGAAGCGCATGAAGAAGCTCCATGGTGATGGACTTCTAACCTCATTTGATTTTGAATCATTTGAAACATGTGAATCTTGTTTACTTGGCAAGATGACAAAAGCCCTTTCACAGGTTTTAGTGAGAGAGCAAGTGAATTATTGGCCCTAGTACATACAGGATGTATGTGGACCAATGAGCTCGATTGCTAGGGGTGGGTTTCAGATGCTGTAACTTTTACCGATGACTTCAGAGATATGGATATATCTATTTAATGAGGCATAAATCAAACTTTTGAAAGGTTCAAAGAGTTTGAGCGAAGTACAAAATCAACTTGGCAAAACAATAAAACACTTACGATCCGATCGTGGTGGCGAATACTTGAGCCAAGAGTTTGGTGATCATTTAAAGCAATGTGGAATCGTTCGCAACTTTCTCCGCCAGAACGCCTCAATGGAATGGTGTGTCCGAACGACGTAACGGACTTTATTAGATATGGTTCGGTCAATGATCACCAAACAGATCCGCCATTATCCTTTTGGGGTTTTGCTCTAGAGACAATGCGGTCACTTTGAATAGGGTCCCATCAAAATCCGTTGAGAAGACGCCATATGAGATATGGATCGAGAAGACCCATGTTGTCATTTCTCAAGATATGGGGATGTGAAGCTTATGTAAAACGCTTTACAATCGATAAACTCGCACCTAAATCGTAAAAATGCTTTTTGTGGGGTATCCTAAAGAAACAAAAGGATATTACTTTTACAAAAGAAACGAGAACAAAGTTTTGTTGCTCAAATGGTGTCTTTTGGAGAAAGAGTTTCTTTCAAAAGAAATCAGTAGGAGTGATGTGTATCTTGATGAAGTTCGAGAATCACATGAATATGTTCAAGCTACCTCTGAACCTTCACAAGATGTACAAAGTGTTGTACAACTTGTGGAAGAGACTCCACCCCACGTGGGTCGGGAGGCCACGTCATGTACCTATTAGATATGGGAATGACATATTATTGTTGGACAATGATGAGCCCACGACTTATGAAGAAGCAATGATGGACCCAAACTCCAAAAATGGCTTGAAGCCATGAGATCCGAAATTCAATCCATGCATGACAATCAAGTTTGGAACTTGGTCGATTCACGATGGTGTAAAACCATTGAGTGCAAATGGATTTTCAAGAAAAGATAGACGTAGATGGAAATGTTCAGATCTATAAGGCACGGTTGGTGGCAAAGGGTTTCAAACAAGTTCAAGGAGTTGACTATGATGAAACTTTCTCACGGTAGCCATGCTCAAGTCTGTCCGGATCATTTTAGCTATTCTTGCATATTTTGATTATGAAATATGGCGGATGGATGTCAAAACAACCTTCCTTAATGGGAATCTTTAGAGGATGTATACATGATACAACTCAAGGCTTTGTTGATCCTAAATATGCTAAAAGGGTATGCAAGCTTCAAAGATCCATTTATGGGTTAAAGCAAGCATCTAGGAGTTGGAACATTCGTTTTGATGAAGTAGTCAAAGGTTTTGACTTTATCAAAATGAAGAAGAGCCTTGTGTTTACAAGAAGGCTAGTGGGAGCGCACTTGTATTTCGATTTTGTATGTGGATGACATATTATTAATCGGGAATGACATTCCTATGCTTGAAGATGTTAAGACTTCATTGAAAAGGAGTTTCTCGATGAAGGACTTGGGAGAAGCATGCTATATCTTGGGCATAAAAATCTATAGAGATAGATCAAAAAGGTTAATTGGATTAAGTCAGGAAACGTACATTGACAAGATATTGAAAAGGTTCAATATGCATGAATCCAAGAGAGGTTTCATGCCAATGTCACATGGCATCAGTCTCTACAAGAATCAGTGTCCTTCGACATCGATGAGCGAGACAGATGAGCAAGATTCCATATGCTTCACTATTGGGTCTATTATGTATGCCATGATCTGTACACGCCCGGATGTCTCATATGCTCTAAGTGTCACGGCGGATACCAAGCGGATCTGGTGATGGTCATTGGATAGCCGTAAAAAATATCCTGTAGTACTTGAGAAGAACTAAGGGTATGTTCCTTGTTTTTGGAGGTGAGGAAGATCTGGTTGCAAAGGGTTACACCGATGCAAGCTTCCAAACTGACAAAGATGATTTTCGATCGCAATCCGGGTTTGTGTTTACACTTAATGGAGGAGCGATGGTGGAAGAGTTCCAAGCAAAACACGGTGGCCGACTCACGACGAAGCGGAGTACATTGCGGCCGGAGGCCGCAAAGGAGGCTGTGTGGATTAAGAAGTTTATCACGAGCTTGGTGTGGTCGCTAGTGTCTCTAGTCCAATGGACATCTATTGTGATAATAGTGGTGCCATTGCACAAGCAAAAGAGCCTAGATCACATCAAAGTCTAAACACATACTCCGTCGCTTTCACCTTATTCGCGAGATTGTGGATAGAGGTGACGTCTGAATATGCAAAGTACATACGGAAGCCAATGTGGCCGATCCGTTGACAAAGCCAACGCCACGACCTAAGCATGAGGCGCACACAAGGTCTATTGGTATTAGAAACTTAATTGATTGACTCAAGTGCAAGTGGGAGATTGTTAGTGTTATGCCCTTGAGGCAATCATTTAGATGATTGTAACATGACTATGTTTATGAATAATAATATGATTATTGGTCCAATGAATGCATATCATTGTATTGATCAACAAGTATGTGACTTGATTATGAAGCTCTTTACTTAATGATGTAATTCGATAAATATCTACGATCGGATATCATCGTATAGGACTACGATGAATAGATCAAGACATGTAGTGATCGATGATCATGCTTCATAGATCATGGGATATGGAGATATCATCTCTACATTGTGGACCATGTTGAAGAACATGGGTTAGATAGACCCGCTATGGGACAACTGCGAGAATGTTTCATTCTTATGTGTCATCGATGTATCTCATACCTAGAAGATGTATGATCCTTAGACCTGAGATTGTCATATTCCCTACATGTGTAATAGTTTTCCTTGGGGCTATCAAACACTACTTCCTAACCGGATAGTTATAAAGGTAGCTTTCATGTTTACTATGAAACGTGCAGAGGGAAGTGAGCGATCAAGATGGAATTTGCCACTCCAATGAAACGGAGATATATGACAAGGCCACTCGTGTGATATGATTAAGAAAGTGCATGGCCATGCCGTGATTGAGGAGTCAATCACAACTTATTAATATATCACGGATACGAGAGATGGATTGAATCATCAAAGGATGACATGCTTCTCGCCTTGAGATCAATCTTCATATACTTGGCAAAGGGATTATTACATGAGTTCTTTTGATAGGTTCATTCGATTTGATCACGGTATGTTTGGGAGTTGGCATACTTTGCAAGAAGCCGCTACCAACTATTGGATTGAAAAGGAGTTTTCCGAATCCATGTCCAAACGTATGTGAACCTGCAGGTCACACACTTAATGGGTGGGATGCATTAATTTGGATTGGATCCGTAATTAATGAACCTCGTGGGCTTAGCATCTTTGGTGGGCCTGGTTTAGGTTTCATCTCGTGGCTATATAAGGAGGGAGGAGGAGGCGCAGAGTGTGCTTTCCACGGTTTAGGTTTGATTCACTTGAAACCCTAGCCTCCTCCTCTCGCTGCCTCGCCGAGCGACTAGGTGCTTGCACACGACGCACGGCGCTCCATCTCTGGACGTGTGGACTCATGCGGTGACGCTGCTGCGATCAAGGCGTGGGAGGACGATCCACGGCGAGGCGAGGACGATCCACTACATCGACGCAACGACTGCGGCAAGGACGAACCACTACATCGACGCGCGAAGGATTCCGCAACTGCGCGTCAGTGGTAATCTTATCTATGATCCCCTTCTTGCGAGTAGCTTTCTGGTTGCGCGGTAGTTTTTTTTTGTGCTAGCGTAGCATACCGCGTTTCCCTTCAAACAGGGCCCCCCTCCTGCGCCATGTGAGTTGATCCGTGAACCTAGGACTCACACCACCACTAATAGTACCAAAGCTAAGACATTGCAAATTAATCAGCTAGGCTGTCCCAGACCAGACATGTGGTTGCATGTTGATTCAGGTCAAAGGCTTGCAAGGTTAAGTCCTTAAGATGACTAGGGCAAAACTTCCACATACCCTCTGCCCTTCGGTCCACCTTGGCACACAGCCCCTTGCCACTTGCCCTAATCTAAATGATTACCAACCCAGTTGATTACCAAGCACCACGTGCTACCAACAAGTCAACATCATTGCGTGACATCCCTCGCCACTACAACTCAATATCATCGTGTGACAACACCTGACACACCAATTCATAATCATGTTCCATATTCCATTAGTTAAGATTAACTTTGATATTCCAAATACATTTGTTGACATGTCATGGCTAAGCATACTAACACGATCTAACCAACCCATATTGATCTTAGTATTAACCAACTATTAATACATGAAATAACATGCAATAAAGTAAAAGCAATATAGCAATTTTATAAATTGGGTTCAACATGATCAAAGGACAACTTGCCTTAGAAAATCTCTTGTTCTTGCTCTGGAATCTGGTCTTGAGTCAATGGTTCTTCCTCGGATGCTCCGAGCAATTCAACGTCTATGCGAAACGAGGGAGAAAGAAAAATAAACACCAAAACTGAGAGCAAACAAACTCAAAAAATAAAATAAAATTCACCATTAAATAAATCTCAATTTAATTTTTTTTAGAAATTTGAATCACCTCAATCGGAGCTCGTATGACGGAGAACAGGCTCTTCGAAGATTCAAAAATCTAAAAGTCAGTAAATTAGAAAATCAAATATTAAACCAAATTATATTTATACTGAAAAAGGCTTTTATTGCGTCATCATGACGTCAGCGTGACATTGGCACTGGCCCAAACCAACCAGAACGTGACACATGTCTTTGGTCTTTGGACTCAGTGCATAGACCAAGTCCACGGTCCTTGAACCATTCTCGGTGAACTGGGTCTACGCATTTATCCAACTGACAGAGGGACCCGCACGCACTGACGTGGCTGACGATCACAGTGCTAATGCAAACGCACATGTGACGCCACCTTAGCAACACGTCGGTCCAAATGTTGACACAAGCAAGCCACGTCACCCAGCGGCGCGCGCGGCCCTAGGGTCATCGACGGTGAGAGCGGAGAGCACCACCAGATAGATCTCACCTTCACCTACATTTTGACACAATCGGTTTTTCTTTTAGTGCATTGGAGTGACAGCGGCGTGAGCCTCTTCTCCAGTGGCGACGGCCTCCACGGGAATCTGCCTCTCCAACGAGCTTCTAGAGGATCTAAAGCGCGCACGTGGTAGATCAGACGAAGGCAAAATCGATGCGACTAATCCCAAGCTCTGTGGCGTCCTGACATCGACAAATCAGCAAACCCTTGCTAGCGGCGATGCACAGCGTAAACCTCGAACTATAGCCACACGACAGCTCGAACCTCACGATTACCTTAGGGTTTCTGCTGCGGATGCTTTTGCGAAGCCGATGCGCTCCTTAAATAGCCCTAGCTGACTGTGCTTCGCTCGATTCCTCCGCGATGCCCATGGCCGACACGGAGCACTGCTCCGAGTTCGCATCGGAGACGAAAGCCCTGGTGTTGACGCGTGGCAAATCTGGCGGCTAACAACGATTCGATCTCCGCTAACCCTAACTAAACACGCATGGGCTACTAACGGTCCGGATCGGATAAAGTCCCGAACCGATACGCATCATCTCGAGCACCCATCTTAGATCCAACGGCTAACGCTCAAAAGATCCCCTCAGATGCAAATGGCCTTTCAATCAAGAACCTACGACCAAAAACCATCAAGACCACTCGGCTTGATAATGGCCGTACGATGGAAATCCGACAGCCGACGATTGATAATCCAGAAGCAAGCCCACGGGCTGGCACACAAAACTGGGCTTAGGCCCGATACTATTCAAGTATTTTCCAGGATTTTACTAATTAAAATAATTTAGATAATTAAACTATTTAGTTTAAGGCACTAAAAATACCACGAAAAAGATGTTTTGAACTCAACTAAAATATTTTTTGCCAAACTTTATTTTAATTTTATCTATAATTAATTATTTTTCACAAAAGGGCAATATACTTAATTTAAAATAAATGCAAATAAAATCCAATAAATTTAGAAAAACCATAAAGTGCACAAATAACACAAGAAATTAATAAAAAGCAAAAATTGGGATGTCACAGATTCTCAATTTTAGCATTCTCCTTCTCATGCTCAGATCATTCAATTTCATCTTTAATAATTGCTTCAGGAGACATTGGAAGGAAAACAATTTTCTTACCCTTATGAATGTGAGTATATTGATTAGTTCTACCGTGATGAGTGGAATCATTATCAAATTGTCATGGTCTACCTAAAAGTAAGGAGCATGCTTGCATAGATACAACATTACAATCAACATAATTATGATATGAACCAAGTAAAAAATATACTCCCACAGTTTTGATTACCTTCAACTTACCACATGAGTTGAACCATTACATGTAATAAGGCCGTGGGTGAGGACTTGTGATCAAGCCAAGCGTCTCGACCATCTCCAAGCTAGCTAAATTATTGCAACTTCCTCCACCGATGATGACACGACACGATCGATCCTTGATGACAAACTTGGTTTGAAACAAAGTGTGCCATTGGTCATGTTCGGCACTCTCCATTTATGCACTAAGTACACTCTTCACTATAAAGCTTATGTACTTGTCTGAAGTTTCAGCTCCCAAGCGCTCTTCTTGTTCATTAGTAGTGTCAATCTCATGACCTTCATGGTTATTTGCAACAAGTGTATGTTCTTCATCAACTTCACTAGTTGAAGTATACTCATCATCTTCTCACAATTGGAGCTCGTTGACTTGGGCACTCTCTCATGATATGCCTAAAACCCTTGCACTTGTGACATTGGATGTCCCTTGTACATCTAGTGGAAGAAACTAAAGATGTAGTCTTTGTTGGAGCAGATTTGGTGGGAGCTTGAACGGTTGTTACCTTAGTTGACTCTGGTGCACGCGTGGGCGTGGAAGTAGAGGTAGAGTGCCCTCAGTTTGGGGTAGATGGAATAGGCGCCCTTGCTATTCCAGCACTTGGTTTGAAGGAAGAATAACATCCAAAATTGCTCCTTATTCTCATTTGTCACCACTATACTTCTTTTTCAGCTTTACAAGTAAGATAAAACAAACGGGTAACAAAATTATATTCTTTATAATCAATAATGTCCAGAATTTCCCAGTTAAACCCTCCCAAAAGTCTGGCCATTTTAGCTTCTTCGGTCTCTTCTCAACCACAACACAATAACTCAATTTGCAATTCTTGATAGTACTCTTCTACTGACCAACTGTCTTATTTTAATTTTTGCAACTTATTTAACAAGTCAAGTGAAAAATATGAAGGCACAAATCTAACTCTCATAACTCCTTTTAAGGCTTCCCAAGTTCTAGGTACATTTGGTAGTCTAAATTATTCCCTCCACCAAATTGATGCAAAATTAGTAAATTCACAAGTAGCAGCCCTAACTCTTTTATTATCAGGAAAATCATGGCATGCAAATTTTTGATGTAATTGCAATTCCCAATTGTTTGCACCAAAATTTGGCAGGTATGGTCAAAATCGGCAAGAGAAAGTCAACATATAGTAACCAACGGATGATTTGGAAAGATTTGAAGATATTTGGTAACGATAAAGATTTTTAGGAAAAACTATCCGGATTGAGGCCGATACGGATCATGCTTTGTAACGTGTTGTAATAGGACACGATCGCCCATGGATATAAATGGAGGACAAGGGCGAGCTGCGAAGAAGAATCAATACAATCAAATCTACAAATTTACATAGTTCTCTTTTTTCCTGTCGACTAGGAGTAGTTCTTGTAATTTAGTCTTTTTGTAATTCGATCTTCATCAATAAAGTTGTGCATCGCCGATTGTTGATCTCCTTCAATTACGCCCCAGGTTCGATTTATTCTGATTTTGTTGCGCATCGCCTTCTTCAGAATCGATCTACCTTTATCCTCTGATTAGCCTTAATCGGCTAATTAGACTTACCCTTTTATCTTGGTTTAATCGGCTTCGAGTTGATTGAATCTAAGCCGATTAATCTTCACGATCGGCTTTGAGTGAATTTCATATTTTTACCTTGTCGATTCCAGGTCAAATCGACTGGCACGCTCTGAACCAGGTGTTCGTCTAGTGTGCTGTTGTCAGAAACCCTACTTCAAGTTTTTGACGTCAACACCAATCTTGATAAGCTTCAGGGTCATATCTACCAGCAAATGAAGGAATTGTAAACTTGATGTTTGTTAACGCTTCACCATCACGTAGCTCTCTTTGTAACCTACCCATACCTCATCGATTTTGTCGGAGTCGACGATGGTCATGAGCGTTGAATCCTTCACTCTTAGTGTTGGTGATGTAGTTGTTCTCTTCGATGTAGTCATACTCTTCCTTGTTTGTCCAAGAGTGGGTGGGATTCAAGGCACGTTGAGTAACTCAAAGGTGGATGTCGCTCAAGGGTGCCAACTCTATTGTTGATGGTGGTGAGGGTCTCATTGAGCCGATCCAACACGTTGTAGATCTCTTCTGTTTTCTTGTTGACCTCTCGGTTGAAATGTTGCACAAGCATCTTTGTGCGAGGAGTGAGTGGTCCAACACTCTAAAGTTCAATAGACTGCTCATCACCCTTGTTACCATATTTTAAACTTTGTGAATGTGTCATTGTTAGTAGAGAACAAGAAACTCACAAAAAATATGGTTAGCTCTCTATGAACTACTAGGTGCTGGAGGTTAAAGATGTCAAAAACTCTCAAGATCTTACAAAATCTTACAAGAATTTTACCATGCATACAGGTGGCACAACTGGTGGCTGGTTCATGATAACCTAACTGGGGTGATGATATTGCGATTACCGGTATGTCAAGTCCTGTTCGGTTAGTAGTACGTGGAGCTTGGATAGGCAATATTTATTTCCTATGCAATCTGATAATTCTTGTTATTGTAATGACAAGTAATAATCCAAACTAGAATTCACAAGCCCTAGTTGCCGATCTCAAAGATATACATGAAAATCAAGACAACTCATGTGCAAAGATGATGGAACTTAATGCAACCAATGGAATGAGCTAAATAAGAATAATTTTAGTACCAAAGCTCGTGTTGCATAAGTTATGGAGAGACGCTAGCTAATTCGTTCAGAGAAGGTAAAAAGGTATAAGATTGCTCACTAATTAGTACAATTTCACAATTCGAAAATAATGAACACAAATTAGAGTTTTACTAAATGTAGTACTGCGAGCTACTATTCTATTTTCTTTTCTTTTCCTGGCCTTTTGGCTCTTTCTTTCTCTTTTTTTTCTTTTGGTGACTTTTGGCCAATACTAGTATGAACAAAGTTTCGGAATTTCTAACTCGATGTCGCAAGATAGTATGATATGATAATTCAAGATTATACAATGCATCAAGTAGATCAGCCTTAAGCAATATCAACAAGCTAATCTCAAATAGGATCAAAGTATTCACAAAGGATGAATTGGTTCCCAAAGGTAGGTGCACTGATTTTTTTGGGATTTTATAGTTTATGGATACTACTGTACTCAAAGGAACAAGCTTAAACTCAAAACGATGCAAGAAACCCTAATTTGGCTTTTCTAGGGCAATGAGTTGTTCCCTAGATTAAAGTTTGAAAATGATCGAATTTGGATAGTTCACTATTGAATGAATTGAAGCTTATATCCTCAGCTTTCAATAGAGTACATGAACATGCAATTTGGAGCTCGAGTGTAAAAGTTATGGCTCAAAAACCGAACACCACATAATAGTCTCAATTTCAGCCTGACGAGACCGATTCTGAATCTGAATGAAATTCGATTTGAAAAATTCCGAATCACCAAGGTCGTCCAAAAACGTTTTTTTAGAGGACTCTCTTATAATTCAGGAAAGTCAAAACATTTTGGAATCAGAGTTCGGATGTAAAAGTTATGGCTAAAATACCGAACCAATCTATAAAACCTAATTTAGGGCACCGATTTTGATGGCATTAGATTTCATAGATAAGTTCCGAATCTGGATGGTTGTCCAAAAGATATTTTCAAGATCCTTTCGTAAGGTTTCATGAAAGTGTAAGAACGTGAAAATCCGAATTCGTATGTAAAAGTTATGCACGAAATAAAGAACTGGACATAAATGACGGACCGAAGCTATGCGAACAAAAAAAGGTCAGCAGCTACAACATGGACTCTGATGGATCAAAACCTAACAAAACTCACTAAAATACCAGATTAAAACTAATGGTTGAATTTTTGTAGAGTATTTTTCAATTTCGGACAAAAAACAAAAACTAATCTAAGGTACTGAAATTCTCACTGGGCAACTAAGGATCTGATACCACCTGATGAAAACTAGTTTGGCCCGATCTTCTGATAAGATTGATAACTACGATTGGTTGATGTGACGTTGACTATGAGGCTTCTTGACTGAGACGACCAAGTCCGTCCTGCATCGCTACGCCACACCCTTTGTCATTATCAACCGTGCCCAACACAGTTGAACTTTCCTGCAAGCAATTGAGAATGAAGCAAGAAAGAAACAAGCGCAATCTGAATTGGAGGATAAAATATAAAATTTTATTGACTAATGAAGAGGTTTGAAGTTTCCGTAATTGGTCTAGTTGACACAAGTACACAACTGATTTTTTTCTGAATAAAAAACTAATCTAAACAAGCCTAAACCCTAAAAGTGGCGGCCACAAAGGATATAAAGAGGAGCCGGCGTGCTCCAACAGGAGAGGGGCATACACAAGTAGAGTTGGATTCCACCTCTATTAATCAACTTCCCCCTTCAACTCAAATTATGGAAACTTTCACCTTGAGGGCTCGAGATTTCAACACCCTGGATGCGAGCCACAAATGGCGGACCAAGGAAGGGCAGCGGTGGTGGCGGAGAGGCAGTGGGCTCCCATGCACGTGGCTTAGCCTCCGGCAGCAGTGACATGGTAGGGGCGCAATGCTGCCTCTTGCTGCGCAACTGCCATTGCCGCTTGCCAGCACGAGCTCTCCCGCTGGTGCCCGCCATGCTTTCTCTCTCCCCTCTCTCTCTCCCCCATGGCAGTGCACAATGAACAAGAGGACATGTCTGAGAAGAGCGATGGGCAGTGTGGGTCCCCCAGCAGCGTCCAACGTTGCTTTGCGACGGGTAGCTGCTAATTAGCGTTTTCGCATATTCCGAATACCCCTTTTATTGGACTGGCGTATAAGTGTATAACAAACTTGCCCTATATTGTCGTATCAGATGTAATCTTTTTTATTCAATGTCTGAGGGCAGGGTTCCAAGAAAGCACCAAAACCTGCTAATTTTGGTCGAAAACCCTCAAAACTGGCCAGTCATCTCAAATCCAATTTTTGGTACCCTGGGTACCCTGGTTTGGTTCACCCTCGTAAGTCTTTTTAAAATCCATTTTGTATATCAATAGGATTATAACCGCATCTAGTTTATAGTTTATATCCCTAAACTCAAATTTGGATTTCTTTTTCAAAATGTTGAAAACCTCGAGAAAAAGAAGAAACATGCCAGTTTTGACAGGGTTTCGCCGAGAAACCGGAACCTGATCCTCCTATTTCGGGCCCAATTCCAGTTTTCGCAGACCTGGTTGAGGGAAGTTGTGGTACCAATGCCATTCAAACATAATTTGTAAACGAGTATACACAAAAGTTGACAAGAGCCCTTTGTTCGCTTGCATAGCAATGCTGGGACTAAACAGTAGCTAGTTTTAGCCTTTGTGCTCTATTTGCAAGGAAAAGACCTGCCTTTGCAGCATGTCTAATCCTCTTCAGCAGCAAATGTCGGTGAGAGCATCTAACAATAGATCCCCTTTCAGCTCAGTGTGAACTCACAAAGATCACATGTTCAGCAAGGGTTAGTTCAAGCTGCAGCTTAGAGCTGGTAAAAGTCTATAGTTCCTTCAAAACAAACTTTAAAGCCCATCCAAGTAGGAGAATATTCACTACTACAGAAAGGCCATCACAGACGGTTCGCAAACCACATCACAGACGGTTTTGTGAGCCATCTGTAACGAAGTGTCAGTGATAACAAAGAGTCATCACAGACGGTTTTGCAACCATTATTGAAAAACTCATCACAGACTGTTCCAAATTGGATCCGTCTATGATATAGCATTATCATAGATGGTTCTAAAATGGAATCGTCTGTGATGAGGTTATCATCCCAGACGGTTCTAAGGAATAACCGTCTGTGAAGATCCCATCATCACAAACGGTTCTGAAGGACCATGTGGAGGTGTATCCAGATTTGTTATGAGTATTTGACTAAATTTGAGCTTGGGTTCCTCTTGTTTGAATTTGATTTGAAATAGATTTTCAATTGGAAGCAATTTGAGATCTTCTCTGTTTTCCCGGTGCTACCGGTCAGATCGAGTAAAAATGAATTTTAATGAGTGGACTTTGATGGATTTATTGCACATCTTTGTGGGCATTGCTATGTGGGGAGTTTCCTTGTTTTTTATGGTTGCAGGACGACGGTGCTAGGTCATGGTGAGGCGAAGGATGGTCGGGACTAGGCGAGGAGCATCGGAGATCCAGACGGTCGGTGATCGCCAGAAGATGATCGGAGACGGAATCCGTGCAAGCTGTGAAGACAAGGAACGGATGAGATGCTAGCTAGACGCTGCGTGGATCAATGAGGACCATTGGATCTTGGTCTAGTTGATAGGTTAGTGAAGGACCATGTGGAGGTCCATCCATGTTTGTGATGAGTATTTGACTAAATTTGAGCTTGAGTTACTCTTGTTTGAGATTGATTTGAATTGGATTTTCAATTGGAAGCAATTTGAGGTCTTCTCTGTTTTTCCGGTGCTACCGGCTAGAACGAGAAAAAATGAATTTTAATGAGTGTACTTTGATGGATTTATCTCACATCTTTGTGGGCATTGCTATGTGAGGAGTTTCCTTGTCTTTGATGGTTGCAGGGCGACGGTGCTAGGTCATGGTGAGGCGGAGGATGACCGGAACTAGGCGAGGAGCATCGGAGGTCCAAACGGTTGGGAGATCGCCGGAAGATGATCGAAGACGGAGTCCGGGCAAGTCAAGAGACAAGGAAAGGAGATGATGCTAGCTAGATGCCGCGTGGATCAATGAGGGCCGTCGGACTGAGGCCTAGTTGATAGGTTAGCGGGTCTAGGTAGTATGCTTTGAAAACCGTGCAAGAAAACCCGGTATGTGTGTGGGTTTTGGGTTAGCCTTTGCATGGCTGTATGTGTGGGTTAATCCTAGCCCTTATATGAGTGCTCTAGGGTTGAGGGACTCATCCAAGGGTGGTAGGTGGCCCAAGAGTAGTATAAATAGGGGTGGAGGGATAGCCTCCTCCCCTTGAAGGTTTTGAGGTTTTTGATGCTCCTTTGAGCTTTGCCCACATGAATGTGAGGCTTTGTAACCTCTCCTTCCAGAAATGAAATGTTTCCTCAAATCATTTCTTTTCTTTGTGCATTTACATTTCGCATTTAAATTACGCAATTTACATTATGCACTTAAATTCCGCAATTAAATTCAGCACTTACATTCTTGCAATTTACATTTATACAATTTGGATTTGCCTCTCCTCCTTCTAAATGCAGTTCTTCTAGGATGTCTTGAGGGTGTTCATTTGGTTCTACATCTTTCTTACACCCTTGGATAGACTAGAGATCAAGTTTTTTATCAAATTGCAAATCTGTCCTGAACTTGTTCTTCGCGCAGCAGTCAGTGTTTGATTTTTCTAAAAATATGAAGAACTCAGTTTTGAGTGATTCTTATTGGAGAAGGTGCAGGACTCATATATCCATCTATAGAAAATGTCTTGAGTCCACTGGTTTCACCGTTTGAGATCTATGAAGTGAAAACCGAGCCTCAAACTTTCTGGTCGAAGTTCCTGACTGTCTGTATTGCTTAATTTTTAATTCTTATTCTAAAAATCTTTCTAAGGTGATTTTTGGTGGAGTGTTTCACAACTCATCTTCTCACAGTGACAAAAATTGTCAAAAATTTTAGAGCAACAGAAACTCACCAACCACCTGTTCCAACTGATTAGAAAAGAAGTCTTTTGAATTGATTCCTCTTTTATTTGGACACTTACAACCAAGATTGTGTTTAAAAAAATCCCTCACATGATTCATGGTTTTTATCCATGCAAGCTAGGGGTACACATAGTTGTCTAATTATTCTGGATTTTGGAGGGTGTGTGAATCTGAGAAGCACCAGTTTGAACGAAAATCTTCGGGTGCTTTAGATTTTTATTGGAAGAGTGTTTGGAGTACTTTGAGTGGGGAAATTTTATTTGGGATCATTCACCCCCTCTGATCGCCATTTCGATCTTTCAGTTAGCGGGTCTAGTTAGTGTGCTTTGAGAACCATGCAAGAAAACCCATTATATGTTGTGGGTTTTGGGTGAACCCTTGCATGGTTGGTTGAGTGGGTAAATCCTAGCCCTTGATGGATGCTCTAGGGTTAGAGGCTAATCCAAGGGTGGTAGGTGGCCCAAGAGTTGTATATATAGGGGTGGAGGGGTAGCCTTCCCCCCTTAAAGGTTTTGAGGTTTTTGATGCTCCTTTTAGCTTTGCCCACATGAAATGTGAGGCTTTGTAACCTCTCCTTCCAGAAATGAAATGTTCTTCATTCATGTTCATGTTTCATTTCTTTTACGCATTTAAATTATGCAATTTAAATTCAGCATTTACTTTCCCGCATTTACATTCTCGTAATTTACTTTATCGCAATTTGGATTTGCGTCCCCTCCTTCTAAATGCTGTTCTTCTAGGATGTCTTAAGGGTGTTCATATGGTTTTACATCTTTCTTGTACCCTAGGATAGACTAGAGATCAAGTTTTTATCAAATTGCAAATCTGTCCAGAACTTGTTCTTCGCACAGCAGTCAGTCTTTGATTTTTATAAAACTCTAGAAAAATCCTTTACAAGTGATTCTTATTGGAGAAGGTGCATAACTCATATATCCATCTCTGGAATAATTTGTGAGTCCACTGGTTGCACCGTTTGAGTGCTATGAAGTGAAAACCAAGCCTCAAACATTCTAGTTGAAGTTCCTGACTGCTTGTAATGCTTGATTTTTCATGTTTATTCTACAAATATTTGTTTAGGTGATTTTTGGCGGAGTGTTTCATGACTCAACTTCTCATAGGGAGAAAAATTCCCTAAAATTTTAGAGCAACATAACCTCACTAACCACCTGCTCCATTTGAGGACAATTCCTGGGAAATCTGCCTTTATTTTTCTGGAAAGAGACTTTGGTGTTTTAGCTTTATCTCTTTTAGAAAAGTAGTCTTTGAGTTGATTCCTCTTTGTTTGGACACTTGACAACCAGGATTGTGATTAAAAAATCCCTCACATGATTCATGGTTCTCATCCATGCAAGCTAGGGGTACACATAGTTGTCTAATTCTTCGGGTTTTGGAGGGTGTGTGAATCTGAGAAACACCAGTTTGAAGAAAAATCTTTGGGTGTTTCAGATTTTTATTGCGAGATTGTTTGGAGTAATTTGAGTGGGGGAAAATTTTATTTGTGATCATTCCCCCCCCCCCTCTGATCACCATTTCGATCTTTCAATTGGTATCAGAACCGGTTTTGCTCTTTCATAGATCTTGACCAGTCTCAAGAGCCATGGCGATGGATAGGGATGAAAACGGAACGAAAACGGTCGGTAAATGGTTGTTCCGTTTCCATTTTCACATCTTTTACCGGTAACGGAAACGGAATCAGAAACCCCGAAAACAGATACGAAAACGAATAATGGTCGAAACGGATGTGGAACGGAACGGAGCGGATACGGAAACGAAAGTGGAAAATTCCACAAGAACGTAATACATGATCACAATATATATGACCACAAAAACAATGTAACTCATTCCATCACAAAGTGAATACAAAAACAATGTTATGTTCGCCGGTATCACTAGAAAGTTTTTTCTCAGGTTTGTCAGTTGAAGGCTCGCTATTTGTCTCCCAGATCAAACCATCATATTCTTCTCCATATCATTATCATTGACATCCTCTTGCTCCTCCAACTATAAAAATGTAATGCCCTAAAATTTGCATATTATTGTTCAATGTTCATTTATGATTTTCTGAGATTTATCCTGGATTTTCTGGAGTTTATAAATGCCATTTTAGTATTTTTCAGATTTATATAATTAATTTATTCATAAAAAATGAAGCCAAAAATATGCTAGAAATAATTTTCCAAGGTTCAAAATGTTCCAAAGTATTTTTGAGAATTTTTTGGAATTTTTGAACTCTATTTGGTCTTTTCTATAAAGCTATTTGTATTTCTGAAATTATTTTAATTCGGAAATAAATGTAAATTCTCCCTTCTCCTTTTTGGGCTAAATGGGCCAAGTTTCCGACGGAATTTCCGGTTTTGCTTATACGGAATTTCCGATTCCGTTTCCGTTTCCGACGGAAATGGCTCTCCGTTGCGTTTCGTTTAGACAAAAAATTTTCGCTTCGCTTCGTACCAATATTTTCCGTTTCCGTTTCCGAAAAAAGGCTTCCGTTTCCGTTTTTCTCCGAAACGGTCGGAAATTCCGTTTCTGTTTTCACTCCTAGCGATGGACAAGAATTCCACCAATCCTCCTATTTTTGCTGGAGTTGATTTTCCATTTTGGAAATCGCGGATGGAGTCATACATCACTGCCTAAGGTTTCCTGATATGACAGAAGGTGAAACTCCCGTATGAGGTTCCTGCTGATGAAAACGTCACGGCCAGCAATATGGCTGACGTTGAGGCGAACGCTAAGGCAAGGAACATTCTCATACAGAGTCCTAGCCATAGTGAGTACGTTAGGATTTCTCACCTCCGTTCCGCTTACGAGATTTGGGTGACCCTTGATGCTTACCATGAGGGCACTACTCAAATCAAGACCGTGAGGCAGGATCAGTACAAGCGTGAGTACAACAAGTTTGAACAACACGCTGGTGAGAGTCTTGATAAGTGTTTCGGTCGTTTTACAAAGATTTTGAGCGATCTTTGAGTAGTTGATTGTATATACCCTGACTCGGATAATGCCCAACATTTCTTGACCGCACTCAATCTTCGAGTTTGGGAAATGAAAGTGACCACTATCAAGGACACTACCGACTTGTCGACCTTGACTCTTGATGGGCTTTACTCCCGTCTTAAGACTCATGAGATCGACGTCGTCTCTCGCAAGACGAAATCACAGTCGATGGCCTTGGTCACTGATCCCACTGGATCTTCCCTTGATCTTTCTATTGGTTTCTCTCTTTCCGCCCTTTGCGAGCTAAGCGATGACCAACTGGAAAAATTTACAGAAAATGAGCTTGCTCTTCTTGCTTGCAAGTTTTCTCATGCATACAAGAGAGTGAGAGAGAGAAAGAGAGGTGGCATGATCACATGCTTCGAGTGTGGTGGCCCCAGCCACATTCGGGCTAATTGCCCCAAACTGGAGAAGACAAAGAACGACACCAGTGGTTCGGCAAAGAACGACACCAGCGGTTCGGCAAAGAACGACTACATCGACAAGAACCGCAATAAGAAGCCTCCAGTTCGCGAGTCGGCGCGTGAGAAGAAGTACCGCAACTTCTCCAAGAACAAGAAGCTCTTCCACCGCGTCCTCGCCGCCCTTGACAACATCAACCTCTCCGACACGGAGACATGGAGAGACGAGGGCAAGGATGATCCGCAAGAGAAGAAAGGCAACGACGACTTCTCCGGCCTGTGCTTCATGGCCGACGCCAACGGCATCAGCGACTCGGACGAGGTACTCTCCTATGACCAGCTCAATGAAGCTTTCTGCAAATTAGAAAAATTTCATGCTAGAGCTAGAGCTAGGTGTATGTAGCTAGAGAAGGAAGTAGATACCTTGACTGGGAGTTAGCTTCTCTTAGATCTTCTCCCTCTCGAGTCACTGATGATTATTCTTTGTGTGATGCCGTGCTTGAGGAGTTAGAGAAACTAAGGACCATACATGATAGTGTGCTTGTTGAACTTGATGGTCTTAGGTTGAAGAATGTTAGCACTAGTTCTGTTGATGCTATTCCTGTTGAGGCTAGTTTTCTTCATGCTCACTCTACTCCTTCATGTTCAAATTGCCCTAAATTGCTTGCCAAAATTGGTGCCATGAGCGATCACCTTAGGAAGCTTTCTTCTAGAAACGATGAACATGAAATGCATACTTCTAAGGACCTAGTCAGCTCATGTGAGGGCTGTAGGCAACTAAAACTTGACAATGAATCCTTAAATGTCAAGTGTACTAAACTTGCTAAGGACTTACTAGATAAGTCACAAGAAAGTTGCTTGCGATGTTCTGTGATTGAGGGGGACTTGGATAAAACCCATGTCAAGCTTAGGAAGAAATTAGAAGACCAAGCCCATAGAATTAGAAATGCGTCTTGCGTTTCTTGTGAGGCCCTCAAGATTGAGGCAGCCGTGCTGAAGGAGAAAAATGCACGTGCTGAGAAAGCTCATCTTTCTGGTTCTTCTTCTTCCCCCTGTTCTTATTGTGCTTATTTCTTTCGAGATTGCCAGTATCTTATGAGCACTCTCGAGAAGTTTGTTGGAGGCAAGAAGAAGCTCAATCTTATTCTAGACCAATCCAAGATTAGTATATTCAATCAAGGTCTAGGATTTGATCCCTTGGAGCACGCTCGGGCGCATCCTCCCACCATTGTGCGTAGCTCCAAGAGTGGTAAGATTGTGGTAGCTCCTAGAGTGAGTACCACCGTGTTTAGGTCTGCTGGGGTTGTCCATAGAACTTCGGACCAGAAGGGTGTTACTCCTGTTGCTTCTGCCTCTAGCAAGGCGAAGTACAGATGCACCTTCTGTAAGAAGGATGGTCACCAAGTAGATTTCTGCTTCAGGCGCGCCAAGATCACTCGGTGTGAGCGTGTTGCTATTCTTAGGGGTATTCAGGGTCATCCCCAGACTTTGAGTGCTCCAAAGGCACACACTGCTTCTAGACAGGTTGGAGAGTCGCCTGTTTTTGGGCAGCGTCCAGGACTCGGTTTTCATGATAGTTCTTCGAGTTTTAGTCCTAGAGCTATTCGTAGTCAGTCTTTCCGCCATCCTCTTGATATTCCTCGTTTTTTTCATCGAGGTAGATATCAGCGGCGTGAGGTGTTTCCTGGTAGGAGTTTTAGGCAGCTTCACTGGGGTGGTTCGGCTTTTGCACCACGACAGACCAATCCAGTTTCAGCTCCTAGATCATCTACTAGAGTTGCTACTGATCTTGTTAGGGTTAAATGTCAGAGAGACACTCGAGTTCAGTCTTCTTCTGTGACTGGTACTCTGAGGTGTCGTATGGTTCAGTATTGGGTTCCTAAGTCTTCACTCTATCCCAGTACTGAGTCATCTTTCTCTCTTGTGTCTTGATCAGGTTCGTCGGATGGGGAAGGGAGATGTTTGAATTGTCGACTCTGGTTGTTCTCGTCATATGACCAGAGATTCTCGATGGTTCTCTTCCCTAGTCCGAGCCCCCGGTGATGAGTTGATCACTTTCGGGGATGCTTCTTCAGGCAGAGTCATAGCTAAAGGTACCATTTGCATTAATGACAATTTCATTCTTAAATATGTTGCCTTAGTAAGTAAGTAGCAATACAATTTGCTTTCTGTTTCTCTGCTTATTGGTGACTCTTTCGAGGTGAGTTTTAAGAGTAATGCCTGTAGAATCCTCGATTCATCAGGAGGGTTAGTTTGCGGGATTTCTAGATTTGGGAGAGTCTTCCGTGCTGATTTTTCTATTTCTTCTGGAGACTCTCTTCGGTGTTTGATTGCTTCAGAGTTCCGTGATCTCTCCTTCTGGCATAGGAGACTTGGTCGCATTGGATTTGATCAGTTGAGCCGAGTTAGCAGCCACGATCTCATTCATGGTTTGCCCAAACTCAGAATGTTCAAAGACTTAGTTTGCTCTCGCTGCCGACATGGCAAGATGGTTGCTGCTTCTCATCCCCCAGTCACTGTTGTGATGACTGATGCACCAGGACAGCTTTTACATATGGACACTGTTGGTCCAGTTAGAGTGCAGTCAGTGGGTGGGAAGTGGTATGTTCTTGTCATTGTTGATGATTTTTTGAGGTATTCTTGTGCGTTTTTCATGTCCTCGAAGGATGAGACTTTTACCCATTTTAGGGGTTTGGTTCATAGGTTGTCTTTTGAGCTCCCTGGTGCCCTACAAGCTATTCACAGTGATAATGGCACGGAGTTCAAGAATTCCTATTTTGAGAGTTTCTGTGTGGAGTCTGGTTTAGAGCATCAGTTCTCCTCTCCTACATCCCTCAACAAAATGGGGTAGTGGAAAGGAAGAACAGGACCCTGGTAGAGATGGCCAGGACGATGCTAGACGAGTACAGTACTCCTAGGAAGTTTTGGGCTGAGTATATAGCTACTGCTTTCCATGTTTCTAATCGTGTATTCTTGAGAGCACATTTGCACCGCACTTTTTATGAGTTGAGGTATGGGCGAAAGCCTAGTGTTTCTCATTTTCGTGTGTTTGGTTGCAAGTGTTTCATTTTGAAGTCTTGTAACCTGAATAAGTTTGAGTCTCGCTCTTCTGATGGTATCTTTCTGGGTTATTCGACTTCTTCTCGTAGCTATAGGGTCTAGAGTTACGATGCGCATAGGATCATAGAGACCTGTGAAGTGACCTTTGATGAGGCTAGCCCAGGAGCTAGACCTGACATTTCAGGCTCTTCTTCGTCCTTCGAGACCATTTTTGTAGAGGATGAGGATGATGGAGATGATGGTTTTCCACCTGATCCAGTCCCCTCTACACCTGAGGTGCCTCCTGTTTTCATTTCTGCACCTCAGGAAGGTTAGTCCTTGCCTTCTAACTCTCATTCAGCTCACTGGTTCTGCTCCTACCTCTTCTGTGCATGAGGTAGAGGCCACTTCTGTTTCTGGACCTCCCCATCATATTCAGCGTTCTCATCCACCTGATCAGATCATTGCAGATCTGTTTGAGCGAGTCACTCACTCAAAATCAGGTTTGTCCATTTTTTGCCTTCACTCTGCCTTTGTTGCCTCGTTTGAGCCGAAGGATGTGACTCATACATTATCTGACGAGTCTTGGACTAATGCTATGCATGAGGAACTTGAAAACTTCGAGAGGAACAAAGTATGGCAGCTTGTAGAATGTCCATCTGGTCATAATGTCATTGGAACCAAGTGGGTTAGTTGCACAGGGCTTTTCATTCGCAACAAGTGGGTACACATAGTTGTCTAGTTTTGCAGGTTTTTCACGATTTCCTTTGAGCGATCTTGTCGAGGTTTTTGTTGGAGTATTTTGGGGGAAATTTTATTTGCGACAATTCACCCCCCTCTCTGTTCGCCATCTCGGTCCTTCACAAGAAAGTAGCTCAACTCGCCCATCATACTCATCTCAAACTCTGTGCTCATCACCTCAGAAAACTAAGACACAAGCGAATGAGATGAGCCACCAAAAATGATATCGTCCACATAAATCTGGACAAGAAGAAAATGAGACTAATGGTGTCTGATGAACAAAGTTTTGTCTACTATACCCATTTTGAAGTCATGGCTGAGAAGATAAGACTTGAGCCTCTCATACTATGCTTTGGGGGCCTGCTTGAGTCCATACAAAGCTTTGGAGAGCTTGTATACATGACTCGGAAACTTGGGGTTCTCGAATCCTGGAGGTTGTTTGACATAAACCTCTTCCTCAATATATCCATTGAGGAATGCACTCTTGACATCCATTTGATAGAGCTTGAAGCCACGGGATGCGAGAGAATGCAAGCAGATCCAAATAGCCTCTAGTCTAGCTACAGGGCAAAGGTCTCCTCAAAGTCAAGACTCTCAACCCGAGAAAGCCCTGCAACTAGCCTAGCCTTGTTGCGAATGACAACCCCATCCTCACTCTGCTTGTTTTTGAACACCCACTTGGCCCCAATGACATTATGACCAGATGGGGCTCGACAAGTCGCCATACCTTGTTCCTCTCAAAGTTCTCAAGATCCTCATGCATAGCATTAATCCACGATTCATCGGATAATGCATGAGAAACATCCTTCGGCTCAAAGGAGGCAACGAAGGTAGAGTGGAGGCAGAAACTGGACAAACCGGATTTTGATCGAGTGACCCGCTCAAACAGATCACCAATGATCCGATCAGTGGATGAGAACGCTGAATATGACGGGAGGTCCAGAATGTATGGCCTCTACCTCATGTACAGAAGAGGTAGGAGCAGAGCCACTAGCTGAAGGAGAGTCGGAAGGCAAGGGCTGGTCTCCCTGAGGTGCAGAAATGGAAACAGGAGGCACCTCAGGTGAAGAGGGGACTAGATCCGGTGGAACACCATCATCTCCATCATCCTCATCTTCTACAAAGATGGTCTCGGAGGGATAAGAAGAGCCTGAAACATCAGGTGTAGCTCTTGGGCTAGCCTCATCAAAGGTCACATCACAGGTCTCTATGATCCTATGCGCATCAACACTCCAGACACTATAGCTACGAGAAGAAGTCGAGTAACCTAGAAAGATACCATCAGAAGAGCGAGACTCAAACTTATCTAGGTTACCAGACTTCAAGATAAAACACTTGCAACCGAAAACGCGAAAATGAGACACACTGGGCTTTCGCCCATACCTCAACTCATAAGAAGTGCGATGCAGATGTGCTCTCAAAAACACGCGATTAGAAATATGGCAAGCAGTAGCTATAGCCTCAGCCCAAAACTTCCTAGGAGTACTGTACTCATCTAGCATCGTCCTGGCCATCTCAACCAAGGTCCTGTTCTTCCTTTCTACTACGCCATTCTGCTGAGGGGCGTAGGGAGAAGAGAACAGATGCTCTAAACCAGACTCCACACAGAAACTCTCAAAGTAGGAATTCTTGAACTCCGTGTCATTATCACCGTATAGCTCAGAATGCACCGGGAGCTCAATAGACAACCTCTTGACCAAACCCCGAAGTGAGAAAAGTCTCATCCTTCGAGGCCACGAAGAATACCCAAGAGTATCTAGAAAAATCATCAACGATGACAAGAACATACCACTTCCCTCCCGTTGATCGCACTCTAGCTAGACCAACAAAGGTGTCCATATGTAAAAGCTGTCTGGTGCATCACCATCACTACGGTGATCGGAGGATGAGAAGCGATAACCATCTTGCCATGTCGGCAAGGAGAGCAAACTAAGTCTTTGACCATCTTGAGTTTGGGCAAACCCGAATGAGATCGTGGCTGCTAACTCGGGTCAAATGATCAAAACCAATGTGACCAAGTATCCTATGCCGAAGGAGAGATCACGGACTCGAAGCAATCAAACATCGAAGAGAGTCTCCAAGAAGCGAGAAAAATCAGCACGAAAGATTCTCCCAAATCTAGAAATCCAAGAACTAACCCTCCGATGAATCAAGAATTCTACAGCATTACTCTTGAAGCTTACCTCGAAAGAGTCATCGATAAGTCGAGAAACAGAGAGCGGTTGTATTGCGACTTACTTACTAAGGCAACATCTTTAAGAATGAAATTTTGGTTAATGCAGATGGTACCTTTAGCAATGACTCTACTCAAGATGCATCCCCAAAAGTGATTAACTCATCACGGGGCTCGGACTAGGAAGAGAACCAACGAGAATCTCCGGTCATATGACGAGAACAACCGAGTCAACAATCCAAACATCGCCCTTCCCCATCCGATTTAACCCGATCAAGACAACAGAGAGAAAGATGACTCAAGATCGGGATAGAGTGAAGACTTATTAACCTAATCTCAACCATACGACACCTCGTGAGTACCAACCACGTAAGAAGATCGACTCGAGTGTCTCTCGACGCCAACGCCACACGGTCAGAGCAACTCGTAGATAATCTAGGAGTCAAAGCGTGTTGGCATGCCGTGGTGCAAAAGCCGACCATCCCAGAAGGTCGCTGGATCTCCTACCGAAAACTCACCTCCGATATCTACCTCGATGGGAAAACGAGGAATATCAAGAGGACGGCGGAAAGATCGACTCTGAATGACTCCGGACTAAAACTCGAAGAACTAGTATGAAAACCAAGTCCTGGACGCTTCCCAAAAACAGGCGACTCTCTAACCTGTCTAGAAGCAGTGTGTGTCTTAGGAGCACTCAAAGTCTGAGGATGACCCTGAATACCTCTAAGAGCAGCAACACGCTCACGCCGAGTGATCTTGGCGTGCCTAAAGCAGAAATCTACTAGGTGACCATCCTTCTTACAGAAGGTGCATGTGTACTTCGCCTTGCTAGAGGCAGAAGCAATAGGAGTAACACCCTTCTGGTCATCAGTCCTAAGGACAACCCCAGCGGACCTAAACACGGTGGTACTCACTTTGGGAGCTACCACAATCTCACCACTCTTGGAGCTGCGCACAATGGTGGGAGGATGCGCCCGAGCGTGCTCCAAGGGATCAAATCCTAGACCTTGATTGAATCTACTAGAAGCATGCAATTCAAGTTCATCATTTCTAGCAGAAAGCTTTCTAAGGTGTTCGCTCATGACATCAATTTCGGCAAGCAATTTAGGGCAATTAGCACATGATGGAGTGGAGTGAGCATGAAGAAAACTAGCCTCAACAGGAATAGCATCAACAGAACTAGTGCTAGCATTCTTCAACCTAAGACCATCAAGTTCAGCAAGCACACTATCATGTATGGTCCTTAGGTTCTCCAACTCCACAATAATAGCATCACACAAAGAGCAATCATCAGTGACTCGGGAGGAAGAAGATCTAAGTGAAGCTAACTCCCGAGTCAAGGTACCTACTTCCTTCTCAAGCTCTGAACACCTAGCTCTAGCTCTAGCATGAAATTTTCCTAATTTGCAGAAAGCTTCGTTGAGCTGGTCATAGGAGGGTACCTCATCCGAGTCGCTGTAGAGCTCGGAGTCGCTGATGTCGTTGGTGTTGGCTATGAAGCACATGCCGGAGAAGTCGTTGCCGCCCTTCTTCTCTTGCGGATCATCCTCGCCCTCGTCGCTCCATGTCTCCATGTCGGAGAGGTTCATGTCGCTGCTGCCGCGGCGAGGACGCGTGGAAGAGCTTCTTGTTCTTGGAGAAGTTGCGGTACTTCTTCTAGTGTGCCGTTCACGAACCGGAGGCTTCTTGTTGCGGTTCTTGTCGGTGTAGTCATTCTTGTCCGAACCGCCAACGCCGTTCTTGCCCTTCTCCGCCTTGGGATAGTTCGCCTCAATGTGGTTGGGGCCACCACACTCAAGCGGTGATCATGCCACCTCTCTTCCTCTCTCTCACCCTCTTGTATGCATGAGAAAACTTATGGCGAGAAGAGCAAGCTCATTTGCTGGAAATTTTTCCAGCTTGGTCATCGCTAGCTCGCAAAGGGCGGAAAGAGAGAAACCAATAGAAGGATCAGAAGAAGAAGATCCATTGGGATCGGTGACCAAAGCCATCGACTGAGATTTCGTCTTCCGAGAGACGACATTGATCTCATGAGTCTTGAGGCGGGAATAAAGCCCGTCAAGAGTCAGAGTCGATAAGTCGGTGGTGTCCTTGTTGGTGATCACCTTCATCTCCCAAACCCGAAGGTCGAGTGCGGTCAAGAAATGCCGAGCATTGTCCGAGTCAGGGTATATGCAACCAACTGCTCGGAGGTTGCTCAAAATCTTTGTAAACCGACCAAAACACTCGTCGAGACTCTCACCAGCGCGTTGATCAAATTTGTTGTACTCGCGCTTGAACTGGTCCTGCCTCACAGTCTTGATTTGAGTAGAGCCCTCATGGTAAGCATCGAGGGTTACCCAAATCTCGTGAGCGGAGCGAAGGTGAGAAATCCTATCATACTCACTGCGGCTAAGACCCTGTATGAGAATGTTCCTTACCTTAGCAATCACCTCAACGTCAACCATATTGATGGTCGTGACATTTTCATCAGCAGGAACCTCATATGGGAGTTTCACCTTCTGCCATATCAGGTAACCCTGGGCAGTGATGTATGACTCCATCCGGGACTTCCAAAAAGGAAAATCAACTCCATTGAAGATGGGAGGCTTGGTGGAATATTTGTCCGTCGCCATGGCTCTTGAGACCGGTCAAGATCTATGAAAAAACTAGACAACTATGTGTACCCCAAGCTTGCATGGATAAGTACCATAAAATATGTGGGGATTTTTGAGTCACAATACTGGTTGTCTAGTGTCCAAGATAAAGAGGAATCGATTCAAACTCTTGCTTTTAGAAAGGACATCAATTCAAATCACAAAAGTCACTTTCAGAAAAGCAAAAGCAGAATTTCCAGAACTTGTCCTCAATTTGCATAGGAGGTTGGTGGGTTTCTGCAGCTCACAAAATTTTGACACTTTTTCTGCATATGAGCATCAGAGTCGTGAAGAACTCCACCAAATTTATCCTCAAAAAGCCTTACAAAAAAAACAGAAAAAATCTAAGAACACAGTCTGGTCATGAACTTAGAGCAGAAATTTTGGGACTCGGTTTTCACCTCATGGCGCCCAAACAGTGCAACAAATGAACTCCAAAATTTTTATGAAAGTGGATATCAGAGTCCCTCACCTCCTCCACAATAATCACTTGAAAAAGATTTTTCTAGATTTTTATAGAAATCAAACACTGACTGCTACGCGAAGAACAAGTTCTGAACAAAGTTGAAACTTGAAAGAAAAGATGTTCTCTACTCAATCCAAGAGTGCAAAAGAGATGTAAAACCATATGAACACACTCAAAACATCCAAGATCAGCAGCATTTAGAAGGAGGGGACGCAAATCCAAATTACATGAAAGTAAATTATAGAAAGTAATTATGGAAAGTAAATGCTGAATTTAAATTTCGTAAAGTAAAGACATAATGTAAATGAGCAAAATAAATTCAGAGGTGGATGGATAAAACTTTCATTTCTGAAAGGAGAGGTTACAAAGCCTCACTTTCAAGTGGGCAAAGCTCAAAGGAGCATTCACAAACCTCAAAACCTTCAAGGGAAGGAGGCTACCCCTCCACCCCTATTTATACTACTCTTGGGCCACCTACCACCCTTGGATGAGTCCCTCAACCCTAGAGCACTCATCTAAGGGCTAGGATTAACCCACACACACAGCCATGCAAGGGCTAACCCAAAACCCACACACACACCGGGTTTTCTTGCATGGATTTCAAAGGATACTATCTAGACCCGCTAACCTATCAGCTAGATCTCAATCTGACGGCCCTCATTGATCCACGCGGCATCTAGCTAGCATCATCTCCTTTCCTTATCTTCTTGACTTGCCCGGACTCCGTGTCCGATCATCTTCCGGCGATCTCCCAACCGTCTGGACCTCCGACGCTCCTCACCTAGTCACCATGACCTAGCACTGTCGCCCTGCAACCATCAAAGACAAGGAAACTCCTCACATAGCAATGCCCACAATGATGTGCAATAAACCATCCAACTCATCACTACCGCGCCCATACAGCCGGTACTGCCACTCCTGGCTGAGACAGCTCAAATTGCTTCATTTTGAAGATCAATCCAAATCAAACTCAAACTTGAGCACACCTTGCTCAAATAAAGTCAAATACTCATCACAAACATGGATGGACCTCCACATGGTCCTTCATCTTGGCTTCCAAATCAAGCAGACTCGGGAGGGTACTTTCTTGCATCAAGGCAAGTGTACCCGTGACCTCCTGAGGCGCTTCAATATGTCTGATGGGAAGCCAGTGATGACTCCTATGGCCACCACTGCTGTCCTCGATCCCGATGAGGATGGTGAGCCTGCTGATCAAAAGGAGTTTCAGAGCATGATCGGCTCCCTCTTGTACCTCACTGCTTCGAGGCCGGACATACATTTCGCTGTGTGTCTGTGTGCTCGATTTCAAGCTTCTCCTCACGCCTCTCACCGCTAGGCGGTTAAGCGCATCTTCAGGTACCTTCGTGTTACCACTAATTATGGTATTTGGTACTCTTCCTCTTCTTGTCTATCTCTTAGAGCTTTTTCTGATGCCGACTTTGCTGGCTATAGGATAGATAGGAAGAGCACTTCTGGCAATTGCCAATTCATTGGCACTTCTATTATTTCTTGGTCATCTAGGAAGCAGTGCGGAGTTGCACAATCCACCGCTGAGGCTGAGTATGTTGCTGTAGCCAGGTGCTCTAGATGAGATCGACCTTGTGGGACTATGGGTTAGAGATAGAGAGTGTGTCACTTTTCTGTGACAACACTTCTGCTATTTGCATTGCTAAAAACGCAGTGCAACATTCCCGGAGCAAGCACATTGATATTAGATATCACTTCCTTAGAGACCATGTGGAGAAGGGAGATATCGCGCTTCAGTTTGTAGAGAGTGACCTCCAGTTAGCCGATATCTTCACCAAGCCTTTGGATAGCTCCAGATTTGTTGCCTTGAGGAGTGAGCTTGGAGTCATGAACCCTTACGGCCTTTCTTGAGGGGGAGCCGGTTTGTGTATTATGTAAAATATTGTTCCCTTTCAGCTTTTCTTTTCTCTTTGTGTTTTCTTTTAGGTGATTTTGGGCTTATTTTTTCTTGAGTTGAGTTCACTCACTTAGACTTCTGGTATGCTTTGCATGGACCTCTTATCTTGTGTTTTAGGTTGCTATCATGCGTGATTAGCTGTTCTCTCTTCTCTCTAGGTTGAGTTCCCTCACAGTCTTATAAGTCTAGCAGGTGTAGGGCCTCTTGGGTAGACAGGGTCTGTGTGCACTCCATAGTTGGGATCTAGAGTCAGCTTCACTATGTCAGTCATTGGGGAAGATAACAGCGATTCTGAGCCGTAGTGAGTCTCTTCTATCCTATCTAAGCTCAATAGCCATCCAGTTTTGCAGATTCTCGACTTCTTCTCCTTATTCTGTTTTTCTGGTTGTTATGGAGTTTATTTGGGTTTTCCTTATGCCTAATCTTGATAATAACTCAACTTTAACCAGATTTGATCTTAAAATTGATTCATTTGTTGAGGGGAGTTTAGAAATCTGTTCATGCATTGCATTTAGACTGCATTTTCTGTTTTATGAGCTTTGTCTATTATGCAATTGACTCAATCTTCATGAAATACATCATGCTATATCTTTTAAAGAAAATCACTAGCTTAGATATGTCCAAGTCCATTTATCATGCTAAGCTTATTAAAATTTGGAAAATTTGAAAGCTTTAAATGAAAACTTGACGAAACATGTTGCTTTTACTTACTAAGTTTCTTCTCTAGGGGTTTTTACAATGAATTGTGAAATTTTGGATTTCTCTAGAGTCCCTATAGCAATTTGGGTGAAATTTGTTTCATCCATATTTGAGTCCTTCAGAATTGCTCATATGTGCTAAATTGAAAATTAAAAAAAAATTGACTCTTTTGTGAAAAATTGATCTCAACACTTTATATTCACGAGAATGCTTCCCATTGCACTTGGGATGAACTTGGAATATATTGTGTATGACCAAGATCATTCTCTTAAGAGTTTCTCTTGAGATGATCGAAAATGGCTAGAGTCAATTTTAAAAAAATGTCAAACATTTGCCCCCCCCTGCTATGTTTTTTAATGTCTTAAAGAAAATTTACATAAATTGAAAAATGAGCTTGAAGGACCTTATATGCACTTTAAAATTCCCGAAAGTGTTGAGTAGGTTGACTCTAGGTTTTCCATTTGATCCTTGAGTGGTTTTGCTTCTAGCTTTGAAATTTTGCTAAGTTTTGCACTTGTCAAATCATGCTAAAATGAAATATTGTAAAACTAAGCTTTTTCATAAAATGTATTGGTCTTGGACATGTCATAGTTTAGTCATATTCTGAAATTGACAAGCTTGGTGTAATATCTTATCATTTTGATCAATTGGATAATCTTCAAAGCTCTTTCGATTGCATTTCATGCATACATAAAAAAATTGATGCCTATATTGCCAAAAGGGGGAGAAAACGTAGAAAAGGCATCACAAAAAAGATAAAAATGTGAATGCTTATTTGGTTATTATGATCTTTGTAAAACTATGCTACTACTTCTATTAGATCATAATCTCATAATCACATTTGACATGTTTAGTTGGATTTTAGAGTTTTTGTTGAAAATTTGCTCTTTCTTAAATTTAACTCTAAAATCTAAATTCCTCTTCGTCAAATTGGTCATGGTTCCAATTTCAACCTTTGGACCAAGTTTGACTTTGCAACTAAAAAATTGCTTTCATCTTCATCCTCTTCAAACTCAAATCATATGCCTTTTGTTGTGTTTGGCAATATACTCATCAAGGGGGGGATTGAAGGACCATGTTTGTGATGAGTATTTGACTAAATTTGAGCTTGGGTTGCTCTTGTTTGAGTTTGATTTGAAATAGATTTTCAATTGGAAGCAATTTGAGGTCTTCTCTGTTTTCCCGGTGATACCGGTTAGATCGAGTAAAAATGAATTTTAATGAATGGACTTTGATGGATTTATTTCACAACTTTGTGGGCATTTCTATGTGGGGAGTTTCCTTGTTTTTGATGGCTGCAGGACGACAGTGCTAGGTCATGGTGAGGCGAAGGATGGCCGGGACTAGGCGAGGAGCGTCGGAGATCCAGACGGTCGGTGATCGCCGGAGGATGATCGGAGATGGAGTCCGTGAAAGCCATGAAGACAAGGAATGGATGAGATGCTAGCTAGACGCTGCGTGGATCAATGAGGATCATTGGATCTTGGTCTAGTTGATAGGTTAGCAGGTCAAGTTAGTGTGCTTTGAGAACCGTGCAAGAAAACCCATTATGTGTTGTGGGTTTTGGGTGAACCCTTGCATGGCTGGTTGAGTGGGTAAATCCTAGCCCTTGATGGATGCTCTAGGGTTTAGAGGCTCATCCAACGCTGGTAGGTAGCCCAAGAGTTGTATAAATAGGGGTGGAGGGGTTAGCCTTCTCCCTTGAAGGTTTTGAGGTTTTTGATGCACCTTTGAGCTTTGCCCACATGAAATGTGAGGCTTTGTGACCTCTCCTTCCAGAAATGAAATATTCTTCATTCATGTTCATGTTTCATTTCCTTTACGCATTTAAATTACGCAATTTAAATTCAGCATTTACTTTTCCGCATTTACATTCTCGCAATTTAGTTTATCGCAATTTGGATTTGCCTCCCCTCCATCTAAATGCTGTTCTTCTAGGATGTCTTGAGGGTGTTCATATGATTTTACATCTTTCTTGTACCCTAGGATAGACTAGAGATCAAGTTTTTATCAAATTGCAAATCTGTCCAGAACTTGTTCTTCGCACAGCAGTCAGTCTTTGATTTTTATAAAAATTTAGAAAAATCCTTTACAAGTGATTCTTATTGGAGAAGGTGCATGACTCATATATTCATCTCTGGAAATATTTGTGAGTCCACTGGTTGCACCGTTTGAGCGCTATGAAGTGAAAACTGAGCCTCAAACATTCTGGTCGATGTTCCTGACTGTCTGTAATGCTTGATTTTTCATGCTTATTCTACAAATCTTTTTGAGGTGATTTTTCGTAGAGTGTTTCACGACTTAACTACTCACAGGGAGAAAACTTCCCAAAAATGTTAGAGCAACAGAAACTAACCTACCACCTGCTCCATTTGAGGACAATTCCTTGAAAATCTGCTTTTACTTTTCTGGAAAGTGACTTTGGTGTTTTAGCTTTATCTCTTTTAAAAAAGTAGTCTTTGAGTTGATTCCTCTTTATTTGGACACTTGACAACCAGGATTGTGATTAAAAAATCCCTCACATGATTCTTGGTTCTCATCCATGCAAGCTAGGGGTACACATAGTTGTCTAATTATTTGGGTTTTGGAGGGTGTGCGAATCTGAGAAACACTAGTTTGAAGGAAAATCTTTGGGTGTTTCAGATTTTTATTACGAGATTTTTGGAGTACTTTGAGTGGGGGAAAATTTTATTTGGGATCATTCACCCCCCTCTGATCGCCATTTCGATCTTTCAGGCTCCAACATGGAACCGTCTGAGATGGTGACCTCATCACAGACGGTTCCTAATTGGAATCATCTATGATGTAGTAACATCACTGACGGTTCCAAAATGGAACAGTCTGTGATGATACTACATGACAGATGGTTCCGCATTTGGAACCGTCTGTGTTGAGCTTCATAGACGGTTCTTCCTTCGAACCTTCTGTGATGTTAATTTTCTATTTTTTATTAAATTTTAATTTATTGGCTAGCCTCAGGAAATGCTAGCCATGTCATCTGAAACAAAAGGCTGTACACAGCATGAGCAGCATATTATTACGACACACATTTAAAAAATGAACTCCAACCACATGACACCACATACAGCACGTCCATTTCATGAATCAACTCAGATCACACATTATAACATATGTACAACGCATCTATTTCAGAAATCAACTTACATATATACCAACTATTTGGATTCAGAACTACAAATGACAAATTCACAGCATAAGGTTCACAAATTAATTAATTCTAAATGCATGGTAAGTAACAAATTTACAACTCATCAGTTGAGCCCTCAGTAGGATCTGCTCTTTGGATGTAAGACCTCACGCAGCAAGAAGGCACAGAGGTGTCCTCGAATACTTAGCAGTTTAGCCTTTTTCAATGAAGATTTAGCGCATTGCCAAGCCTGTCGATGAGAAGATTAAAGTCTTGCGTGAATATAAATTGATAAGTGGAGACAATTGTTGCAAGATTGACAGACCTATATGTCATTGGTATTGTGTGAACCAACGAGGAGTCCCATATTGTGGCAAACATAGAATCCACATAGGTCAGCGCCCTTTGGCTGCTGGTGGCACTGCCAAAACATATAGGCTAATTAGTTCCTAAGGTATTATTATGGTGTGTAAGGATTATCGGATAGCGGAAAGTTGTAAGTATGCTTTAGAGTCGCTGGACCGCCCTTCTTGTGTTTCCCTCCCCTATATTTGTAAACATCGAACGACGTGTCGAGTAATTGTTTGATAGGCTGCAAGTCGTGGGTGCCACCCTTTTTGGAATCAAGGTAAATGACCCGGTTCTCTCTCGATATAATTACAAGTAGAGCCTAGTGAAACCTACACAGGTATGTCGTTATAGTCACTGAACCTACCTTTGAGGTGCGATATATAGTCCAAATCAACAAGTGTAGCATCTAGACGAAGCACTTACCCCGGGTTGTGTGGTAAAAGTATGAATTTTTTGTTCGAATGAGACAACATTACTTTTTCAACGTACTCGTGGACGGCTCGTATATTTTCATCCATGGTTTGCTTGGACACCATGTGTGGGTCAACGAAACTCACCGATTGTTTCCTTGCGTCTGCTTCCATGGTCATGTATCTACATATACAAAATCAAGGATCATATATATATATGACATTTATATATACATGGTGATTGCACACACTAACAATGTCCAACATCTTATGAGTGAGGTGTCGAGCGCTCTGAGGTTGTACAGATCAAACAAGTTGGAGAGTTGACCGCGAAGATGCCATCTAAATACTGGTGTAATAAATGCTCCATGTTGAAGCTCATCGAGATACTCGATGTATGTTGTGTCACCGGCTTGTTGCATGTACCAGTCTTGCAATCTATTGCAAGATAATGTAAGCGTCTCCTTGGTCTCATCCGGTACGAATGGCTGCCCCAGCTCGAATTGCTGCACCAATGGGGCAAATAGAGAGTTACGGGCTGACGTGGTCCCTTTCGATTTGCCCTTGTTTCCACATCCCCTTCTACCAAATGTCATCTTCACAGGAGACGACTGGGCCCGAACTGCAGTAACGGTCTATGCCTGATGGCACATGGTAGCAGATTTAGTGGGCTCCATCGGTGCATCACATGGCTCTGGTAGTGTTGGTAGCTCTAGCGCATCATGTGGCTCTGGTAGTGCTTGTAGCTTCGATGCTCCTGGGCGAGCGTTGAAGGAGATGTCCTTCTTGGGCTACTGGATGAATGTGATGATGGCATCCTCTATTGTGACGATCCTATCGTTTGGGGGCATCTCTAGCGTGATGGCCTTACAAATTTCATGTACACCGTCGACATGGACCTTCGCGTAGCCTGGCTCTAAGTATGACCATGCACAATCGCCCCTTCACCGGATGCATACGCACGTCCCCAAGTAGCTTGCAGGGGAACAAAGCCGTTGACAAGCCTCACTTGTAGATTGCACGGTGTGGCCATCTACACAAGAGTACAAAAGTAATTAGCTAACACGTCGAACATTAAAGTCTATCTAAGGAGCATTGCAGATATGTTACCATGGTGTCATCAGGAGGAAATTTGCCTTCATCCACGTCCGTCTCAGGGGCGGACGCTCAGCTGCTCCAACAGTTGGTTGGGCTGAACTGCGCATGTGCTTCTTGGGCTGGCACGTTCCATGCCTGCCTCTCTGTGATATTTGCAAATCGTAGACGATTTTATCCACAATCCGTGTGTGATGTTCTCCGTCATCACAAATGGTTGGATACCTAAAACCGTCTGTGATGATACCTTTCGTCTTCAAGATCGCGCGGTTCTGAGGAAGACCAACTGTCTTCCAGGCTCGCGTGGTTTCGAGGAAGACCTTTCGTCTTCCAGGCATTTCATTTCCCCAACAAAGTTCGTAATTAATTACACTTCCGCAACCTCGCACTATATATGGTAGCGCTAGAGTCCAAAATGTACTCGATCGATCGCATTCCACAAAACACCATGAGCAGCTCAAACTCCTCTGTCGGCTCCGCCGCCCCACCGCCTCGGACTATGCCAGCTTCGCCACTGCCTCCGCCACCACTTTCGCCTCCATCGTCGACTTCCCCTCTGCCACCTCCATCGTCTTCGCCTCCTCGGCCCCTGCGGCAAAGGCTGCGGCGCCACGACGCCATATCCATGAATCCGCCGGCCATGGCTTATCGACGGTCCCCTCCGCTAGCCACCTCGGGCACCACTCCGTCCGCCTCAACAGCGTCGAAAACAAGCGTCCGTCGTCGCCAATACTAATCTCCTCCTCGTCCGATGATAGCTACGACTCGTCGGAGGGCTATCGTGATGGCTGGGAGCTGGAGGATGACCCAGATAGAGCGGGTTCGAGTGAGGACCCCGAGGGCCGCACCGACGATGACTCCGACGACGACGACTCCGGCGTAGCTAGGGATCGAAATTTTTGTATATATGTGATGCATGCAAGCTAGCTAGTTCTATATATATATATATATAATATATATGAAATTAATGAATGTTTCCTTTAACCACGTTAAGTTCGTTTAATCATCAGAGACGGTTTGTAGATAAAACCGACTATGATATTTCCTTAATCACAGACGGTTTTATCCACAAACCGTCTGTGAAATTCCCCGCATCATCACAGACGGTTTGTAGATAAAACCTTCTGTGATGTATGTCTCATCACAGTGCGCAAGTCTCTTCCCATATGGTTTTCTTAAAAAACAGTCAGTGATGACGTGTCTAATATAACCTCTTTTGTAGCAGTGATCGTCTATATTTTTGTGGAATCATGACGTAACCAGAAATCCAAAAGTGGTTAAATGCAACTATTCTGGTAGTGCAAGAGACTCAGAGTGATATTCCAATCACACATACAGGGAGAAAACTATTGTGATGGAACTCAAATATTTATAGACCATCATCTCAGCTAGGAGATAAGCTAGCTAGTTTTTTACAGGTAAGTGGAGCAGTTGATGCTGCTAGGAAAGCACCGAACAAAAAAAGCAACTGAACAACAGATCACACATTCAAAAGAGAAAGGGAGAGAGAAAACTTTTGATTCTGCATGTGCGCTGATTGACAAGCAACTAATTTTGCACCGCAATTCTGTGCCCCCACCCTAGGTTCCAACAAACTCGGGTCCCCGTTAAAATATGATCAAGTGTTGAGGCATCTACTAACTTAGACCAGCATCTGGGCTTCAATTCGTTGATGGAATGTGAGAGCGTGGGCAAATTTGAGATTTGTTGTTGATGAAAAAGATTTGGGATTTTCACCGAATGATGAGATGCCAAACTATACAGATGGCCCAAGTGCAGCATTTCCTACTCCCAAGTCGAACCATGATTGTCACCTCTCGTCACTTCTTTTACATAGCTTTTCCACTACCCTATTCTTGCATCTTTGTTGATGCCAAAGAAACGTGAAGAGGGTTAATCGACCGCAACACACCGGACGAACTCCGGGTTCAGAGGTTCGAAACGTGCCAACCAATTTGATCCTACAATCGGTAAGATAGTCGTGAAATACGCTCAAAGCCGGTCTAGTAAAACGAACAGCTAAGATCTAAAACAACTAAGAAGTCGATTAGATCGAAAGGTAACGATAAGTCTAATTAGTCTGGTTAGGGCTAATTATATGGTAAAGGTAGATCTTTCCGAAGAAGGCGATGCGCAACAAAATCAGAGAAAATCGAACCTAATTGGCGTAATCGATGAAGATCAACAATCGGCGATGCGCAACTTTATTGATCAAAATCAAATTACAAAGAAGAAGTCTAAATTACAAAAGCTGCTCCTAGTCGATAGGAAAAGTAAGCAAAAGTAATGTGTTTTTTGATTGGATTGTGTTTTTATTTTGTCTGCCCATGTCTCTTTTATACCTATCGGTCGATTGAATCCTATTACAACACGTTACAGAACACGCTCTGTATCGGCCTCGACCCGAACGGTCTCTCAGAAATCGTTGCAATTACCAAATAACTCTAACTTTTCCATGTTTAAATATCGGCTATATCATGTTAACTAAAATCTGCCGATTTTAACCATACCTGCCAAATTTTGGTGCAAACATATGCCCTCCATTTTTGGGAGATAACTTGTTATCTTCCAAAAATCCTAACTATCGGCTTGCACGACGTCGACTTAACAGGAAGTTTTCAGCTGTAACCGCTGCTTTTAATGGCGCCGTAAAAATCTCGATATGCACATCATGTGTTTTAACTGGGCACATCACTTCGAAACCCGCCGTTTCACTTTTTACCTTTTGTATAAATGTGCAGCCCCCACATGATGATTTTCACGCCTTCGAGCTCTCTGAACACCTGAAATCGGCTTCTTCACTTCAATCCGCAAGAACCTTTCGCGTTCTCCAAGCTTCTCAATCGTCTTCATCCCAGATCGGCTGAATGGACCCGAGTCAGGTACTCATCCCAATCCCGAACAGCATCGACCAGTATTATCTCGGTTTGGTAGGAAATCTAGATGTCGACACAGTTACAAATGAAGAAGTTCCTCGCCTCCCTTTGTCGGCTGCTGAGTATAACATAGAGGGATGGAGCAAAAGTTTTAGAGCATGACAAACAGCGCTTAAGGGGTGGAAGCAATGGTACAACCGGGTAGCAGCCCAAAAGAGGGAAATAAGGGAAAGAATGGGAATAGCCGAGTGTCTCCCTCTATCCTTAGCCGATCCAGTGGCCAATGAGATCTTAGTGGCCATGGCCTGTTATTTCTGGTCGAACATATTCAACACCTTCATGTTCTGCAAGGCCCCATCGGCCCAACTCTGTTGGACGTAGCTCAATTTTGCTATCTAAGGCCGGATGGAGAACAGTATCGGCTTACAGCGCCAAGCCCAACTACAAGCTCATTAGGTCCAAAGGCGAAGGGTGGGCTAAGTACATCAGCAATAATAACAAAGTGAATGGGCCAGTATCGGATGAAGAACACGCTGCTTTCCTCAACCTCTGGCTAAATCGGTATTTGTTCTACGGCGACTCTCTTGGGCCAACCCAAGTATACTAGACCATAGCAGAGCGACTAGTAAAGGGTCATCGGCTAGCTCTTGGAAAAATGCTGCTAGGGGCAGCTTACCAGATGATGTATATCATAAGAAGTCGGCTATTTACCGGTTTTGCAAACTTTACTATCGGCAATGTGGGAGGACCGCTCTGGTTTATTCAGATCTGGCTGTATTGTTTATTTAGCCAATCGTTTTCCTTGAACCCAATTGAAGACACTGCATTCCCACGTGAAGATACTCCAGAGGGTGCAATACCCCAATTCAGAGCCAATCGATCTTATGGAGAGAGGTTCATAATGTGCTCCGGGAATGAGACAAAAGTCACACCTATTGGCTCAAAGAAGTATTTAACATTCTTCTTACAGCTCGATAGTGATGATTTCTAACAGAATGACTTCTTCAATTATACAAATACAGCCGATTTTCCTTGGCCTTCTTTTCTTCATTTAGATGCAGACAGTGCTTTGATGCCTCAAGAGACTTTGGATTTTTTTCAAGCTCTTTATCTCGCTAAGCATATTACATGTCGGCCTTCACACTAGAAATTGGACTTTTCAGCATTCATATGAATTCTATCACCCATCCGTCTATGCTAGGTAGTTAGACTTTGGCCAAGTTGTTCCAATCCTCCCATTCCTTGATCAACTTCAGCCAAGAGCCAGAGTTCGTAACGCAGTTGTAGCCAATATCATTCTTGACATAGCCGACGAGCTTCAGATTGAAAACTTGTCACATTTCATATTGAATACACGTCGCGCAGGACGCTTTTCTTCCTAGTGGTCAGCAATTGCAGAGGAGCTTTATTCCGAGAAGACACCGTCGGCCATTGTTAATGACTTTTTTCCAAATCTACATGAGCCGACGGTAGTTACTAACAGTGACTCAAGTGACAAGACTAGTTCTTCGGGGTATACTAATACAAGCCTCGTAGACATTATTAGCGAGGTACAAGCTTGAATAATTCTTCATTACATATTTTAACTGCTCAAATGCCCCTATTAACCAATTTTGCTTCTTTTGCAGACCAAGGCAGCTAGCAAGAAACTGGCCTCTGGCCCATTGGGTAGTGGCCATCAAACAAAAAGGTCGCATCAGTCGACCGGCCTCACAGGGTACACTTCTGGTACCTTGGGCATCTAGAGCCCATCTTTATCGGACATTGAGAAGCAACAGCAACCCAGTAAGCATTTTTTATCAGCTATTTTCTCTTTTATCTCCTCTTTCAAAGACATATTCGCAGCCGATCAACTTTGAGAGAAGAAACGTGTCAAGACCACCAAGGCCCCCAGCAAAAGAGGCCCAAAACCAGTGGAACAGAGTGGTGAAAGCTCTCCACACTCTCCCCACACGTCGGCCACTAGCAAGGTAAGCTCTTTTGTAAACTACCTTATGATGTGTCAAGATATCGGCTTCTCTAACATTGATTCCCTTTCCATTTTAGCCAAATGTGTCAGTACAAGTCGCCAATGTCTTGGCAGATTTAAAGACTGCATCGTTGGATCCTCCTCCGCCATGTTCTCAACCGACACCACCGACCCCCATTGCTGCCGCCGATGTTGCTGCTCCTACGTCGTCAGATTCCACTAACTTACTAGGATTTTCCTTAGCCGATCTTGATGACCCAGAGATAATTGCCACTAGGGGTGAAAACGGTCGGAAAACACTGAAACCATTTTTGTTTTCATATTTTTCCTCGGAAACGATACCGGAATCGATAACTACGGAAACAAAAACGGCATCGGTAATTCGAAAATATCGAAAATGAAAATTCGATACAAAATATATATCGGTAACGATCGAAATTTGAAAAAGAGACCGGTAATATCGTAACGACATGTACCACCAATTGACTTCAAAAAATTCACACAAATCGTACATCCACATAGAAATTAGTAATAAATAAATATTCACAAATTTACGATGAACATACATTACCAATGTAAATGTATACAATAGCATAAATAGTCTAGAAAATCAATATCTTATAACGCATAACGGCATAAGCATTAAGCAACATCACATAGCACTTACATACAGGCATACATTAAAGCATTAAGCAACGATTCGCATAGCACTTAAAAGCAATACCTTATAAGCATTTACAATTGATGATATCACACATTCCATACAGGCATACATAGCATAAGATAGTCTCCACATGAGTCTTTACATCACATAGTATTAGATAGTCTCAATATCTCATATCAAATAATACATCTCTCCACACGAGGATTGAAATTTATTAGTCACTTGCTACTAGACCGACCAGACCCTTGCGGCGCCAAACCGAAAATATGACATACAAAGACATGCACATAGATAATCGGAGCTCGGAGCATATAGATAATCACGGCGATAAATCGATAATGAAGCATTGGAGATACGAAAATAAAAGCAAAAAAAAACATGTGATACTGACAGTAGTTATTATCACTCATCGGCATCGTGAATCGACCAATGAAAACGAGTGATGGGCATAGAAGGCATAAGCTTTTAAACGAGTGACGGGCATGAAAGGATTGATCTCATAAGTTCTTGGTTTATTTGCAAATATATGTTGCAAATGAGGTGTGCTTAACTTGATATTGGAGCATGCGATTAAAATTTGCAAATATGTTTTGCAAAATTGTTTTGATCATGAGTTGATCATCACATGGCTCAATATTTGATCTTATTGACTCTTTCGAGCTTGCAGTCATGCCCTTGATCAAGTCTATGTGAGGGATTTCGAAAAATCAGATTTTAGACTTGAATAACTACATTAGAGTTTTATTTTTATCATATTTAAAAATATCTATGGTTGCTTAAATCCTAAAAATAGGTGGAGATTGTAGCTCTCGTGATAAGCTTCGCATAGAGTCCAAAATCACCTAAATCGGAGTTCGGGGTAAAAAGTTATGGGCGTTTTAGTGGCTGAAGGAGTGTGATCTGTGGGCTGGACTGGACGATTCCGGTAATTACCGACGGAATTTACCGATTTTTTCCGAAAACCGAAGGAAACGGTCGGAACTTGTCAAAACCGTTATCGTTATCGTTTCCGACAAAAAATTCCGATTTCGATTCCGATTCCGAACATTACCGATACCGACACGTCCGATCGAAAAATTCCGAAAACGGTTTCCGAAATTCCAGGATTTACCGATACCGTTTTCACCCCTAATTGCCACGGATGATTACCCTGTAGAAATCCACAAGATCCTTGAGGTATCTCACAGGCATCGGCTGTAGTGACATCGACTCTGGGGATGCAAGAGCGACTTGACAAGCTCTTCAACCTGGTGATGAAGCCACAAGCAGAGATTTTAAACAACAATCAGCCGATTCGGGATGCCATGGCTATAGTCGAGGCTGATTTGCTCCCAGATACAATGGCTGTGTTGCTTGATGTTTACCATTTAGACGATGAGAAGGCAACAATAGAAGCAGCCCAAGCCCAGATTGCTCTAAGGGAGGCTCAAGAAGCCGACCAAAAAATTTTGGATGAGCTGGTGGCCGACGCTAAGGCCAAGAAGAAGAAATTCGACATAGACGCCCAAGCCTTCAAAGTAAACAAGGAGGCCGTCCATAAGCTTGAGTCGATAGAGAAACTTCTCGAAGAGGAGTTGTCCAAATTAAACAAGCAAATCTCCGATGGCCAACAAATCATAGAGATGTCTGCATCGGCCATTAAGGACCAAAAGCTTGGAATAGCTTTGGCTGTGGCCGGTGTTAAAAAGCAGTCGGCCAAGATCGTCCCTGTGCTCGGAAACGCTAAAGAAGATGAGATGATCTTGGGCTGGGTACAAGAGACGATAGCGAAGGAGGTGGGGGCTCTGTCGGCTTTAGGTGCAAGGCTTCATGGGTCTAGATTGTAATCGGCTTTTCATGCAATGAGCTACTGAAACTTTTGTAATGCAATGATCCTTTTGAAGTATTTAAATTTTCAATCGACTGTGTAATCAATTTTTATTAATGTCTTTAATATCTGCAATTTTGATTTGTGCGTTTGTACTTTTGGCCATAATTAACTACATCGAGTTAATTTTGCTTTTCAAGCAATGAATATTTATAGCCGATTAAGAGCCAACCGAAACGCTAGGATAGTATTTCTTTAAGTATTTTTCATTAATCGCCTTGGGAAATATTACGCCTTCCAAAGTCTCCAATATGTAAGAGTTTCCACCAACAAGCCGATTTATCTTATACGGCCCTTCCCATGTAGGAGACCACTTACCAAATTGGTTATCCCTAGAGCCAACAGGTAGTATAGTTTTCCATACTAAATCGGCTTCATAAAAAGACTTAGGCGTTACTTTCTTGTTGTAAGCCTTAGCAACCTTTTCTTTGTTTTTCTTAAACCGATCCAATGTACATAAACACAATTCTGCTAATTTGTCCAAGTTATCGATCATTAGATCGTTGTAATCTTGAGCTGACAAACCATTCTGTCTGGCTACTCGTATAGAATCAATGTTAATCTCCACAGGTAAAACAGCTTCCTGACCATAAACTAACTGATAGGGCGAAAGCTTCTTTGCCCCGTGATAGGCTAGCCGATACGCCCATAGTGACTCTGATAACGTTGAATGCCAATTCCTTGGTTTTTCATCAATCTTTCTTTTGATCAGCTTGATCAACTTCTTGTTAGACTATTTAGCTTGACCATTAGCTTGGGCATAATAAGGTGATGAATTTAGTAGTTTGATACCCAAACTCTTAGCAAAGTCTTAAAATTCATTAGACATGAACACAGTACCTTGATTAGCCGTAATATTCTGCGGAATTCCAAACCGATGGATAATATGCTCATTGACAAATCCGATGGCTTCAACATTTGTAACCTTTTTGAGTGGTATAGCTTCAACCCAATTAGAAAAATAATCGGTTGTAGCCAAAATGAACTTATGGCCTTTACTCGAAGCAGGAAATATTTGTCCGATTATATCTATATCCCATCCTCCGAATGGCCAAGTTTTAATAATGGGGTGCAAAGTCGACGCAGGAGCCAACTGTACATTGCCAAATTTCTGACAAGTCTGGTACCCTTTATAATATTTGAAGCAATCCTCCAACATTGTCGGACAAAAATACCTTGTATGCCTAAGCATCCACTTCATCTTATAAGCCGATTGATGAGATCCACAAATTCCTTCGTGTACTTCACCCATTGCCACCTTAGCTTCGTCGGCTCCAAGACATCTTAACAATAATCCTTCCAATGTTCTATAGTATAAGGTATCATCGAGAACCACAAACTTCAGAGCTTGCTGTCTAACTTTCCTCTCCGTCGGCTTTGAAGGATCGACTAAATAATCCCTTATTTTCAACCCCCAATCGACGACATCTGCGCACATTACAGCTTTCTCAATCGGCTCTACTCCTCAATTTAACCAAAAATTTCATAACCTGATACTTGTTGAGTTAGTAAGTTCGCTCTGTAATTCATCTCTCGAGGAATATGACAAATAGTGAACTCTGTAAATGAGCCGATTACAGCAAGATATTGATCTAAGTATTTAAGCAAAATTTCATTATAGCAATTATATTCTCCTTTAATTTGCTACACAACTAATAGAGAGTCGCCATAGGCCTCAACAGTATTTACTCCGACATTTTCGAGCAATTTTAGGCCTCTGAGCAATGCTTCATATTCTCCTTGATTATTTGGACATCGGCAATTCAAACAGAATGCAAATTCAAAATTTTGTCCTTTGGGAGAAACAAGTACTATCCCAATACCATCACCCTCTCGACATACTCATCCATCAAAATAAAGTTGCCATGGGGCTACAGAAATTAAACTAATGGTAGTCTCATATCTTGTTATGAAATCGGCTGTCACTTGTCCTTTAACTGCCTTATTCGATTCATATGTTAGGTCGAACTCGATGAGTCCATAAACCCATTTACCAAGTCTACCACGCAAAATCGGAGCTGATAGCATATACTTTATAACATCAGCTTTACAGACGACCTTACAAACCGATGCTAAAATATAATGCCTTAGCTTTGTACACGCGAAATACAGAGACAAACAAAGTTTCTCTATAAAAGGATACTTGATTTCAGCATCAATTCGGCATCGGCTCAAATAGAAGATAACTCGCTCTTTTCCATCAACATCTTGTGCTAATAAAACTCCAATAGTTTCTTCTTCAGCCGATAGATATAATTTAAAAGGTGTACCCTTTTGTGGCGCGCCTAAAACTGGAGGATTTTTTAAATACTCATTGATATCTTCAAAGGCTTTTTGTTGATCAGTTCCCCATACAAACTCTTGGTTATCTATTAATTTCAACAATGGGGTAATGCACGAATACATCCAGAAACATTTGAAATAAACCGTCATAAATAATTGATTTTATTCATCAACTTCTGTAACTCATTTTTGTTTGTGGGTGGCTTTGTTTTGGCTATAGCTTTAACCCTCTCTTGGTTGACTTCAATTCCTCTTTCGTCGACCATGAAGCCTAAAAACTGCCCAGTCGACACTCCAAACGCCCATTTGAAAGGATTCGTCTTGAGGTCATGCGCCCTTGTTCTCTTAAAAACTGTCTCTAAATCGGCCAAATGCTGCAAATCATTTTTTGACTTCACAACAACGTCGTCAATATAGATTTCGACAATATGGCCGATTAAATCATGAAAGATTAAATTCATAGCCCGCTGATAAGTTGCACCAGCATTTTTTAAGCCGAACGTCATCATTGTGCACTCAAATAACCCAAGCGCACCAGGGCACCTGAAGGCGGTTTTGCTATATCGGCTTCTGTCATGAATATTTGGTTATATCCAACATTCCCATCAAGAAAGCTGATAATCTTGTTTCCTGATGCAGCATCGATAAGCATATCGGCTATAGGCATCGGATACTCATCCTTAGGTGTAGCTTTGTTCAAATCTCTGAAGTCGACACATACCCTGAGTTTGCCATTTTTCTTCATAACTGGGACAATATGAGAAACCCATTTAGCATATCGGCAAGGCCTGATAAACATGGCCTCTAGCAATCGCTCTATTTCTTCTTTTATAATATTGTACAGTGCCGGATTAAACCTTCGAGGGTGTTGTTTAAACGGCCGATACCCTGGCTTTATAGGTAGTTGATGTTTGACAAGCTGTAGGCTCAAGCCAGGCATCTCATGGCCCAAGCAAAACAACTTTTATAATTTCTAAGAATTTTTACGAACTTTTCTTTATATTTCGCATCGAATTTTGCACTAATAAAAGTATACCTCTTCCTGTCACAATCTCCTATATCGACTTCTTCAAGCAGATCGATCGATTTCACCCTTGCCCAAACTTTTTGATTTCTTGAAAATCTTCGATGGCCTCATAGCTATCCATCATTTGCCGATAGCTTTGTATCTTGTTTTGCAGGGCTTTCATTGCTTGCTCGAACCCCATCGGCGCAAAACTTCACTTGTCCGATCAAACGTACTGGGCCTGACATTGATCGGCATAAATCCCGCCTTGCTGATGCAAATGAAATCACAATAGTCCAGCACTTTGCCTGATATGCACTCGGCTTCTTCATGCTGCCAATTCGCATCCGAACTAGCCATGGCAATATGATCCAATATATCAGCTGGAATGACCTCAACCTTATCTCCGTTCCATTGGACAAGCAGCTGGTGCGTAGTTGACGGAATGCAACAATTTGCATGTATCCAGTCCCGTCCGAGTAACACACTGTAGCAGCCTTTGGCGTCGATTACAAAGAAAGCAGTCAGCAATGTTTTACTACCGACAGTCAATTCTGTGACCATGATGCCCTTAGCTTCGGTGGAATCACCAATGAAATCATTCAAAACCATATTAGTTTTGATTAAGTCTTCACTGGACTTACCTAGCTTCTTGCATGTGGTGTATGGCATCAGGTTAACTGTTGCTCCTTCATCCACCAACATCCTTGAGACCGGCTTGCCGTTTATATGCCCCTTCAAGTATAGTGGCTTGAGATGCCGATGAACGTCACGGGGTTTTTCGAAGACTACGTCTTGAGCACCCAAACACAGCTGAGTGAAGGTTTCTTTAGCCTCGACTCAGTTTTTATTTTGAACTCAGTCGGTAGCGTGAACACCATGATGAGGACATAACTCCTTTGGATGCAACTTTAACTCTTGGTCCAATAACACTAGCCCGAGCAAAACAACTCAATTAGAAGGTGAGCTCGTTCTTAGGTGATAATACTTGTTCTAAAGAGAATGTGCTACTGCATAATTTTCCTTTTGATGTGTTGTTACATAGGAGCATGGGAGAGGAGATGTTAACTCAAGGAGACCTCATACACAACTTGAACATCTAGAAGCCACGTTCAACTAAAGTACAAGCCCAATTGATGTCGTTCGTGCACTTCAATTCGGATTACAACTCGTCTCGGAGTTAGCCTGACAGCGTCGGACTAAAAAGGCCATAACTTCCTCATACGAAGTCCGTTTGGACTGAGCCACCACTCGTTAGAAAGCTTATTTCAAGACCTATCTCTTGAATACAAGCACACCTCCAGATTCATTCGGGAAGGCCTTCAAATCAACATGAAAAGTTGCTGCTGTTGCAGATTTCGAATCAGAACTGTGGATTGATCACTTTTTGTAACTCGCCCTTATATATACTTAGCCGCCGCTACTTTTAGGGTTAGGTTATTTGCTAAGTTTGTTCCCCACGTGTGTGAAACTCTTGTTCATCGGAGTAGTGTCACAAGACCTGGTTTGGTGAAAGAGATAACCTCAACTTTGATCGTTTTGAATTGTCAGATTGTTTTGTTTCTCGTTCTTGCTTGTTTCTTCTACTGCGTGCAGGAATCAATATGAAGAGTGCTTACCTCATATTGAATTTGCTTATAATAGGTCCATACACTCCACAACCAAGGTAAGTCCGTTTCAGATCGTATATGGGTTTAATCCACGTGCTCCTATTGATTTGTTACCTTTACCTCCTTCTGAAACATTAAATTTTGATGCTAAAAGCCGTGCTGAATTGAGTTTGAAAATACATGAATTAGTTAATGAAAATATTGAAATATGAATGCAAAATATAAAGCATATGGTAGCCAGGGTAGAAAACAATTAACCTTTGAACCAGGTGATCTTGTTTGGTTGCATCTACGCAAAGATAGATGTCCTGAATTGAGAAAGTCTAAATTAATGCCTCGAGCTAATGGTCCTTACTACTTGCAAAGATTAATGATAATGAATATAAGCTTGAGTTGCCTGTAGATTTCGGGGTTAGTCCCACTTTTAACATTTCAGATTTAAAACCATACATGGGCGAAGAAGATGAGATTGAGTCGAGGACGACTCCAATTTTAGAGGGGGAGAATGATGAGGACATAACTCTTATGGATGAAACTTTAACTCTTGGTCCAATAACACGAGCCTGAGCAAAACAACTCAATTACAAGGTGAGCTCGTTCTTAGGTGATAATACTTGTTCTAATGAGAATGTGCTACTGCATAATTTTCCTTGTGATGTGTTGTTACTTAGGAGCATAGGAGAGGAGATGTTAACTCAAGGAGACCTTATACACTACTTGAACATCTACAAGCCACGTTCAACTAAAGTACAAGCCCAATTGATGTCGTCCGTCCACTTCAATTCGGACTACAACTCGTCTCGGAGTCAGCCTGACAGTGCCAGACTAAAAAGGCCATAACTTCCTCATACGAAGCCCGTTTGGGCTGAGCAACCACTCGTTGGAAATCTTATTTCAAGACCTATCTATTGCATACAAGCCCATCTCCAGATTCATTCGAGAAGACCTCCAAATCAACGCGAAAATTTGCTGCTGTTGCAGACTTAGAATCAGAACCGTTGATTGACCACCTTTTGTAACTCGCCCTTATATATACTTAGCTGCCGCTACTTTTTGGGTTAGGTTATTTGCTAAGTTTGTTCCCCACCCATGTGAAACACTTGTTCATCATAGTAGTGTCACAAGACCTGGTTTGGTGAAAGAGATAACCTCAACTTTGATCGTTTGAATTGTCAGATTGATTTCTTTCGTTCTTGCTCGTTTCTTCTACTGCGTGCAGGAATTAACCTTCGTGGTTAGGTCATCCGGGCGTGAGCACGGTTGATAACGACAGGTGCGTGGGTGTAGCGTGCAAGGATTCAATCTCCGCTGATTGGAAGCCCTTGGAACGCGAATGTCTCCGTTCCGTAAAAGTAGAACCTATCGGAAGATCGGACCGTTGTCGCATCACACCATATTGATGTCTATTGGAGGAGCATCATTTCGTATCATTGGAGACTCCAGATCATCAGTTGAATCAAAATCCTCCTCAACCGACTCTTTCTTCCTCCACTCGCTTCTAATAGTTTTAATTAGCCGAAGCTCATTGAACGCCTGGTCCTTTGTTTCTCCTCATCAGCCTCTCTGATCTCTTGAGTTCTTAACCATTGCAACCGTCTGTGTTGTGATCGGCTAAGGCCAGGTGGACACCATCTTAGTTTTGGCTCGATCGGCTTACGTATTTTGCCAGCCAGATCTTCCTGTCTTGCAGAACCCGATTCTTTCGTTTGGACCCTGGCCTGACCTGGTAAAGAAATTCTCTCCTGAATTGGCCTCCTATAACTTCTGTTAGCATGATCCCGTATTGGCCCAGACAATCTGTCTTTGGTCGATCGTCTAGGCCAATCGTTATGGGGGTAATGTTCCATCGGGCACGTATACGACGATGGCAGTGCTACTCCCCTCTCCCAGCAAAACTACCAAAAGGGGCACCATTGATGAGCTCTTTCCAGGTTCTCAGACCAATATAAATTGTTCGGCCGACACAGAGTATATCGCGGTCGATTGTTCATTCCTTCGTACTTTTCTAGTAACTGAGAAAACATTGGCTTAGGCCTGCTAGCTGGTCTTTGTGACAGCGATTTTTCTGCTTTATACCATTTGCCAACCTGCAAATCTCCTTTAGGCTTAACGGTCCTTGAATTCTTGCCTTCATGATTGGCTTCTATCTGTAATGAATCGATCATGATCTTCAAGGTCTTGTCGTCGCTCGAGCTCGGTTGAACATCGACCCATTGAGTCCATTTTGGTCTCTCATCATGCATCGGCTCTTTACCTTTATGTGAACACTGCACCATGTTTATGGCGAACGGGTCAATGTCCACTTGCATGGTCCGCTCATCTGCAAACTTTAGCCGATCATCTTCAATAGCCGACTGGATCTGCTGGCGAAAAATATTACAATCGTTAGTATTATGAGAAAAAGAATGATGCCATTTACAATACCTTAGTTTCTTGATCTCACCAGCCGATGGCATAACATGTCCTTCAGGTAATCGTATTATCTTTTCTTGTAAGAGCAAATCAAAAATATTATCACATTTAGACACATCAAAAGAATATTTTACTTCCAACTTATTCTTAGTCGACTTAAGCCATGAACAGAACAAAGATCTCTTAGACCCCTTAACCCATTCGACTATGTTTATTTCTGCTTCATCGTCTTCAGAGGACTCTTTCGAACCATAGTCAACCAAATTGACCTTAGCTTTATCTTTATCCATATTAACCTTAAACTTATCCCCGAATCCTCTATTATCCGTGAATCGGCTTTCCTGAGCTGACACTCTGTGAAGAAGATGACTTAAATCATTAAACTCTTGCCCGCAAAACTTTTCCATAAGCATCCTTGAAAAGCTAAATCGGCTAACTGATTATCGGGTAAATTGACACTAAAACACCGATTTCAAACCTCTCTAAACCTTTTTACGTCGAGATGGCGATCAGGGGGGGTGAATGATGCCAATTTAAATTTTATCCCCCAAAGAAGATCACAAATGCAATTCTTCACCCAAAGAAACCAAGCCAAGATACTTAGGTATCAAATGGAGGCAGAAAAATCAATTTTTACAAATTTCAACCTGCGACCGGCACTACAGCCCATGTAGGGGCGGTACTACTAGAGTTACTGTAGCTACAGTAAAACGGGCATGCGAATAGTGATTTCAGCTCGAGTTCAAAAAGAAAAATCAAGGAATCTTTTGATCCACTGATCCAAACTGAATGAAACTTTGTGGACACCTTCCTATGGATATCAGGAACTTATTCCAACCGGCAATTGCAAGAATCAACGTCAAAGTTCCAACCTTTTTCAAATTTATGGAAGGGTGCACAAAAATGGGTTCAAGAACAGAAACTTTGCCCTTAGCTAGCTCGTGGGTTCTTGATGATCAAGATGATCCTAGATAGCTTCCCACATGTCATAGCAAACTATAACACAAGTCAAGAACACCAAAAATCCGATCTTCCAAGAATCATCCTCTCAAGAACAAAAAATCGGTTTCTTGCAAAGAAGAACACAAGATTTGCCTAGATGATTGGGATATGGTCTGAAGAAGATTCATCCATCAATCATATATCCTTAGCACAAAATCCACAAGCATTTAGAAGGAGGGGAGGCAAATTCAAATGTGCAAGAAGTAAATTGTAAGAATGTAAATTGTGGAATTTAAACACTGAATTTAAAGCATAATGTAAATGTGGAAAGCTCAAAGGAGTACAACAACCTCCAAACCTTTAAGAGGAGGAGGGCTACCCCTACCCCTCTATTTATACTACTCTTGGGCCACCTACCACCCTTGGATGAGCCTCTAAACTCTAGAGCACTCATCAAGGGCTAGGATTAACCCACTCAACCAGCCATGCAAGGGCTCACCCAAAACCCACCAAACACATAATGGGTTTTCTTGCACGGTTTTCAAATCACACTAACTAGACCCGCTAACCTATCAACTAGACCAAGATCCAATGGCCCTCATTGATCCATGCAGCGCCTAGCTATCATCTCGTCCATTCCTTGTCTTCACGGCTTGCCATGACTCCGTCTCCGATCATCTTCTAGTGATCCCCGATCGTCTGAACCTCTGGCGCACCTCGCCTAGTCCCGATCATCCTTCGCCTCACCATGATCTAGCTTCGTTGATCTGCAACCATCAAAAACAAGGAAACACATCACATAGCAATGTTCAAATTGATATGCAATAAATCTCACGTAATATCAAAATTCAAACCCAACATTCGCTCTATTGTTCGGTACTACCGCCTCCTGGGCCGGTAGTGCTGCTCGACCGGCACTACCACTCCCACATGGCCGGTAGTACTGCTCACCTGAAGAACCAGCGAACACCTCTCTCTGGAATATAACTACCGCTCCCCGGCCGGTACTGCCGCTTGGTCGGTACTACCGCTCCCACATGGTCGGTAGTGCCGCCCCTAGCAGACACAATTCAAATTGCTTCATATTGAAAATCCAAGTTAAATCAAATTCAAACTAGAGCAAACCAAGTTCAAATTTAGTCAACTACTCATTACCAACATGAGTAGACCTCCACATGGTCTTTCAAAGCAGCTCCTGATAAGGACAGTGGGAACAGTCTAACTTTTTGCCCGTCGAACTGAGCTGCTTCGCCGCATTGTGCGAGAAAGCGTCCGATGTGTTCCCATGTTGTGACCGAATCATCCCTAGAAAATTTAGCAAAATCAGGAACTTTGAAATTGTGCGGATATGGCATGCGATCTATATAATCAGAATACGGCTTTCTATAGCCGATGACTCTGCCCTTTGGCTGTATGCCGAATTGGTCCCTCAATACGACGTAAATCTGGTCGGCCCAATTAACACTATTGGCCGACGGGATAGCAGGGCATTGTCAATTTTGGTCATAATTGGCGTTCTGCCCCCCGAGTGCAAGCTCGGGTTGCCGATTAGATTGAGCCGACGAGTATTGATTGAATTGGTTGTAATCGTCGTTCCTTCTAATCGGTGGCTCTGGCAAAGGAACAAAGGGTTCTGAATAGGTTACCACCTTGTGTGGAGCTGGATTCCTAGGTGGGATAGGCTCATGGCATTGTGGGTACCTGTTAGGTTCAATCGGTTGTGAAACCAATTGTTGAAAAGCGTGAAACGGGGCTGATGGTGGCAAATTAGCCGATGCGTCTATCTTAGCGGCATCGGTATATGCTTGATAACGTATCACCCCACTTGGCCGAGGATCTCACGATAGTAAAACGGTAGGTTGAGTCGGCATCATAGTTGGATTTGAGGTTATAGCCGATGGTTTAAGATCAACTAAAGTATTATGCGTGTTTTGTGCTATTGAAAAAACAGGGTAACTCGGTAGAGCTTGCAATGAATCGAGCAGGTTTCCAGCGGATGCCAATTATTGAGTGATTGTTTGCACACTATTTGCAATCATCAGCCTAAGTGTTGTAACAAGAGACAATGATTGGTTTACCAGAGCATGGTGTACAGATTGATTAATCATAGCTGATAATTCAGCTTGTCCAGGTTGGTATTGACTCACCAGACCGTTGGTGATGCCTGCATCACTGAGGTCGTTAACCGTCGGTAACGTGGCTTTTTGAGTGATGCCACGTCGAGTCTTTTGGTAACAACACAGCATCATCTCTTCGAGAGCGGCTTTTCGATCTTCAATCTCCTTGCGCTGGTCTGGCATTAAATTGTCCAGTTAAGGGACGTTTATGGCTTCAGTATTGAGATCAGACGGTGCAATCGACTTTCCTGATGAAGACCTTGTTGTCCCACCAGCCGTGCCAAGAGTGTGTTGGTGCCAAAAAATGTGAAGAGGGTTAATTGGCCGCAACACAACAGACGAATGCCAAGTTCAGAGCTTCGAGGCGTTCAAACCGATTTAATCTTGCAATCAGTAAGATAGTCATGAAATACGCTCAAAGCCGATCTAGTAAAACGAATAGCGAAGAAGCCAATTAGATCGAAAGGTAACGATAAGTCTAATTAGTATGGTTAGAGCAAATTAGATGGTAAAGGTAGATCTTTCCGAAGAAGGCGATCCTCAACAAAATCGAACCTAATTGGCGTAAACGATGAAGATCAACAATCGGCGATGCGCAACTTTATTGATCAAAATCGAATTACAGAGAAGAAGTTGAAATTACAAAAGCTACTCCTATTTGATAGGAAAAGTAAGCAAAAGTAATGTGTTGTTTCATTGGGTTGTGTTTTTTTTGTCTGCTCACGTCTTTTTGATACCTATTGGCCGATTGAATCCTATTACAACACGTTACAAAACGCAATCCGTATCGGCCTCGACCCGGATGGTCTCTCAGAACTCATTGCAATTACCAAATTTCTCTAACCTTTCCATGTTTAAATATCAGCTATATCTTGTTGACTCAAATCTGCCGATTTTGACCATACCTGCCAAATTTTGGTGCAAACAATCTTACATGCGCATCTTTGGTTTGTTAGGTTTATAATGTAGACAATCAACTTATATAGTGCGGTTTACCTCATACTTGAGCTGGACTCATAAATGACTGCCATACGGCACAAAGAATGGTCGTGGAATCATGAAACTATTATAGTATCTACATTGTGTGCCTTGGTGACGTGCTCTGGCCCAAAAATTACAAAAATTGCATGCACTCATGTAAGGGGCTACAATGAAAATGATCCTACCAGACGGCACTGATCTGTAGATTCAAACTGACAGCGAGGTCACGAACTCAAGGACCCTACCACTACTACAGAACCACTTATAACATATGGTTCGAAACCGTCATCACAGACGGTTTTTTGAACCGTCTGTATCAAAGTGTCAGTGATGACAATATGTCATCGCAAACGGTTTTGCAACCGCCTGTGAAAAAAATACATCCCAGACAGTTCCAAACTAGAATCGTCTGTGATGATCACACATCATAGACGGTTCCAAACTGGAACCATCTGTGACGAGCTCTAAATCCCAGTCGGTTCCAAACTGGAACCGTTCCAAATGGAACTGTCTTGGATGATCTCCATATCACAGATGGTTCCAAACTGGAACCGTCTGGGATGTAGAGATCACAGACAGTTCCAGTTTGGAACCGTTTGGGATGTTGATTTTCCATTTTTTTCTTTAATTTTATTTTATTGGCTAGCCTCAGGAAATGCTAGCCATGCCCTCTGAAAAAAAGAAAGTACAGAGCATCACCAAGCATTATTATGACATACAATTCAAAAAAGAGATCGGATCTCATATGGAAATACGGCTCATCCATTATAGAAATGAAGACTGGTCGCACAATAAAAAGTACAGCGCATCCATTTGAGAAATCGACTCATATATTCAAAAACCAATTTAATTGAGAGCTAGAAATGACAAATTCAAAGCACAAGGTTTACAAATTAATCCAAACGGTATCTAACAAATTCGCAACTCATCAGGCGAGCTTGAGTGGTATTCGCCTTTTGGATTAATGACCTCACGCATGAAGAAGGTGTAGAGTTATCCTCGAATATCTAGGAGGTCAACCTGTTCCAACGCAGATTCAGCACATTGCCAAGCCTGCCGATGGGAAGAGTAAAGTCTTGCGTGTATATAAATTTGTAGGTGGAAACAATTGTTGCAAGTTTAACAAACCTCTATGACGTTGGTCTCCTTTGAACCAATGAGGAGTTGCATGTTGTGGAGAGCGTAGAATCCACATAGGTTAGTCGCCTTTGGCTGCTGGTGGCACTGCCAAAATAAAATAGGTTAATTAGTCTGGAAGGTATTATTATGGAGTGTGAAGGATTATTACGTACTAGCGCATACCAGAAACTTATAAATATGCTTTAGCGTTGCTGGGTTCTTCCTATGTGGACCTCCACGAGCTTTGTAGACACCGAACGACGTGTTCGGTAAATTTTTGATAGGCTTCAAGTCGTGTGTGCCGCCCTTTTTGGAATCAAGGTAAATTACTTGGTTCCATCTTGGTATAATTACGAGCAGAAACCAGTGATACCTGCATAGGTTGTTGCCATGGTCATTCAACCTAACTTCAAGCCGAGTTAAATAGTACAAATCAGTAAGTATAGCAACTGGTTGAAGCACTTACCCCGGGTTGTGGGGTAAAAGTATGAAGTTTTTGTTCCAGTGAGCCAGCAATACTGTTTCCATGTACTCGTGGACGACTAGTAAATTTTTGTCAATGGTTTGCTTGGACACCATGTGTGGGTCGACAAAACTCACCAGTTCTTTCCTTTCTTCTGCTTTCTTGACCATGTATCTATATATACAACATCAAGGATCATATATATCTGACATTTATCGGTACGACACGAATGTACGCAGTGATTGCACGCACTTACAATATCCAGCATCTCATGAGCGATGCGTTAAGGGCGTTGAGGTTGTACAGATCGAATATGTCCTTGAAGCCAACCACGAAGAAGCCATCCAAAAACCGGTCGAAGAAATTCTCCTCCTTGAAGCTGATCGAGATACTCGATGCACGTTGTGCCACCGGCTTGTTGCCTTGTTCCAGGCACCAATCTTGCAATCTAATGCACACTACTGTAAGCATGTCCTCGCGCTCTTTCGATATGAACGGGTGTCCCAGCTCGAATTGTCGCGCCAACGGGGCGAATAGAAAGTCATAGGCTAACGTGGTCCACCCTTTTGATTTGCCCTTGTTGCCACCTCGCCGTCTACCAAATGTCGTCTTCACGAGAGACAACTTGGCCCAAACTGCAGCTTCGGCATGTGCCTCACGGGACACGGTAGCCGATTTGGCGAACTTTTTTGGTGTAGCACATGGCTCCAGTAGTTGTTGGGACTGGGCTAGGAGCATCAGAAGTTGTTGGGACCTTGTCTTGGCTTGAGATAGAAGCATGGCTTGCTGGGCCATCCTTGTCTCATCATCCGTGCTCAACGATATTAGGCGTTGGGATACTTCATTATCAGCAGGGTTGGCAAAGGACACGCTGCCCGAAGACGTGGGACGTGACCTCACTCTTACTCAGTTTCGGGCGCGCGGGTCTAGAATCAAGGCAAACGGCGACGCGAACTCCTTCTGGGCTGCCTCGTTATCCTCCCTCATCCATTGCGCAATCTTGCCCACGTACCCAGTTGAGTCGAGTCTGTGTGGGTGGGTGTTTTTTGACTGGACGGTCTTGTGCGCCGCACTTTGACTCACAAACTCTTATGTCATCTTCAACTCAACAAATTGTCCCCACACATCTTTAGCGATGAACCCATACTTCTGGAATAGAGTCATTTCCTTATTCACGTAATTAGTGACGAGGATGCTATTGAAGTTCTTTCACGCCTTTCCCGCCACTAGCAACGCATACCGTCGCAGTGCAAGCATGGCGTCTTGTGGAAGCTTGAACGACACGAATATTTCTGTCACTAGGTTATCGCGCTCCTCATCTGTCAGCGTCTTCTATGATGGATTAGTGATGGGGACCCTTTCATGCCCAACGATCCCACACATGGTCCGGAAAGCTGCTGTAGCCTTTGGAGGCGCGGTAGGGGCCCCATCGTGCGGATTGACCGAAGTGATGGTGTATCGGCTCTGAGGCCTTTTACTAAGCCCTCTTGGACCACGCCTATTTCCTCCTACATTGGGCGCCTCATCAGATCCATTCGACGGCGAGGATTGATAGGAGCCATCTTGTATGATGCAATGTTAAGTGTAGGTAAGTTAAGTGATGGGTACTTAAGAGATTCTATGACACAAACAGAAAAGGTACAAAATAAAAAATAACTAGACTTGCTAAGAAAGTCCACAAAAAGAGAAGCTATATGGCAGCTGAAAACAATAACAGATCATAGAATAGCATGTTATAAATCATAGAATATATATGCATCTTTAATGCAATTTGTAGTTTTTGATTGAAGAGTAGTCTACTTTAAGATATTTTCAACAGTGTGTGTATTAGTTGCTATTACTCATCACAAATCCTAGTCTCTACCTTAAACTAGGATCATATGCATTTCTTCAATAGATATGACAAATAAAGCAGCACAACGATGATATTAAAGGATGGCATTATTAGACATTGAAGAAAGCAAGAATTTATTGCTAATCCAAAATAACAATATGATAATCAGTACATAATTCAAAGACAGCATTAAAGACATAACCAGCAAAATTAAGCAATATAAACTTTATGTCTTTTAAGCAATGAATCATGTGAGGTATCTATTGGGGTTGAATGCCTGTGTTGATCAACACGGCATAGGATATCCAACTAAAACAAATTCCTATCATGCAACTTGGAGTTGCTCAGATCAACCAAAGGAAGCCAAATGAAGTTCATTTCAAGGTAGTAGGAGTGTAGGACTAGTGGAGGCAGCCAACTGAACTTACAAAGTCTATTTTGGACCAGAAATCTATGAACACATTTGATCAAACCAAGTGGATTACAACACTAACATATAGAGCACTAACACTCAGTAAGTAATATATGAATCGAATAACCAGAAATAACTATGGTACAAAAGGAAGAAATAGCATCCAAATTTTCTTGTTCTACGCTTATGTCTGACTGAATTTAACTAAATTGAACCCATGCTTCTCTGAACCGTAAATGGAATCCCCAATTCGCAACCCCCCAACCGAATAACCAGATCTGCACGCACTACTCCCAAATCTCGACGGCTTCGACAAGTTATCGAGTAGGGCGTAAGGAGTACCGACCTGTCATGAACTCGGCACAAATCGCGTCGACCGGTGGAGCTAGTGTCGGGCAGTGGAGGGCCAACGGAGGGAGGACGTCGCATCGAGGGAAGGTCCAAGCAGCTGGGGTCGGACTCTGCACCAAGGGTGCGGGAGGAGGGGCGTGCGGGTGCGGGTGCTAGGTTTGGGGAGGCGGGCGAGAGGAGGCCGGGGGAAGTGGAGGGAGATCGACGGGGGGAGGCGACTGCTTGTGCGGGTGCTAGGGTTTGGAGAGGATGGCGGTTTTAGGGTGCGCAGGACTTAGCCAAGGAGTGGGGGTTTAGGTGCACGGCTACCCGCAGGACTTATGCGAAGGAGAACCTGTTTTATTTTTTGGCACGATGATAGGCGGGAGAAGGCCCATCCCAGACGATTCTGGGCTTGAACCATCTGGGATGAAGTCATCACAGACGGTTGAAGCTCAGAACCATCTGGGATGAGCCAGTTTTATATTTTTGGCGCGATGAGAGGCGGGAAAAGGTCCATCCCAGACTGTACTGGGCTTGAACCGTCTGGGATGAAGTCATCATAGACGGTTCAAGCCCAGAACCGTCTGGGATGAGCCAGTTTTATTTTTATTAATTATAATACATACATAAATCTCATTAGTTATAATACATACATCTCATTATTTTTAATCAATACATCTCACTAATTATAATTAGTGTACATCTCATTAATTATAATACAAACATACATCTCATTAATTATAATACAAACATACTTCTCATTAATTATTTTTTTGTACAAAAATTAGCCATTCATGATGATCAACACTTGTGTAGCTAGCTTCCTCAGGTTGGTCTTCCTGGATTGTGATGCCGGTACCAATAGGAGGCAACTCATCAAACTGGTTGTATTCTTCCTCATCTACCACATTCTCAACTCAGACAATCCTCCTTTTTCCCTCAAGAACAACGTGCCGCTTCTTATTGGACGGGTCGTTTACATAGAAGACTTGAACAACTTGGTTAGTGAGAACAATTGGTTCGTCTTGGTATCCGACACGTCCGAGGTTGGTAGTTGTGATGCCGTACTTGTCAACCTTCACATGCTGCAGGTTAACTCTACAGCATCGAAATGAGGAGATCTTGAATAGTACGTAGTCGAGCTACCAAATTTCCTCAATTAACCCATAGTATGAGCTCCTCGTCGATCCAGTGGTATTCAGCGCATCAATGCGAACACCATTGTTCTGGTTTGTGCTCTTCATGTCCTGATCTCTCGTGTAAAATGTGTACCCATTTAAGTCGTATCCTATCCATGTTACAACCATAAATACTGGCCTTTTTGCTAACCTTGTCAGCATATCTCCTGACTAGCTTCCAATGATGGGTTGTCACTCCTTGAACCATCTGTTGAACTGAAGGTTATGATGTCTGATGATCCAGTACTCCTGCCACAATGGATTCTCTTACTGTAGCCAATTCTTGTGCTCGTCGATATACGGGGCCACAACAGCCATGTATTGCAAAACTGTGAAATGGGCTTTAGCGCACGCAACTGGATCAGGCGTGATTGCTTTCCTTCCGATGGTCCTGATGCCTTGGAGCCTCCCCTCATGACAGGATCGAGGCACACCTATCGGTTGGACCTGAGCCATGTAATCCACGCAGAATTCGATGACCTCTTCGGTTGCATAACCTTCGATAATGCTACCCTCCGATCGAGATTGATTTCGTACGTAGGACTTGAGAATTCCCATGTACCTCTCGAACGAGTACATGCTACGTAGGAACACAGGCCCGCACATCTTTATCTCCCACACAAGGTGAACAATGAGATGGACCATGATATCGAAAAACGATGGAGGGAAATACATCTCAAGATTACATAGAGTTATGACCACCTCGGCCTGCAGAGCATCTAGTCCTTCGGAATCGATGACCTTCTGAGCAATTGTGTTAAAGAAAAAACACAGCCTTGTGATTGTCTCCTGGACATTACTCGGTAAAACACTTCTAATTGCCACAGGGAGCATCTATATCATAAGCTCGTGGCAATCATGAGACTTCATACCAGTTAAACTCAAATCTTGCATCGAAACAAGTCTCTTCATGTTGGACAAGTAACCGGACAGAACTTTCACACCATGCAAGCACTGGCACAGTTCGGTCCTCCTGGCCTTAGACAGAGTGTAACAAGCAGGTTCGCAGTATGTTCGGCCTTTATCGGTCTCTTTCGGTGCTAACTCAGATCTGATGCCCATATCGACCAAGTCAAGCCGTGCGTTGATATCGTCCTTTGTTTTACCCTTATTGTTCAGTAAGAGACCAATCAGGCTATCACATACATTCTTCTCTACGTGCATCACGTCGGTGCAGTGCCGAACTTTTAGGTGCTCCCAATAAGATAGGTCCCAAAATATTGATCTCTTCCATATGCTCTTCTCATGGATCCTCGATTTACGTCCTTTTCCTAGCGCAACATCCAAGTTCTTAACCATATCATGAATGTCTATCTCGCTTAAAGGCTTTAGAGCTAAACCATCTTCGGTCGTGCCGTCGAATTGTTTCTTCATCTTGCGGTGTGGGTGATTCCTCTAAAGGAACCTACGATGACGCATGTACACAGTTTTGCGCGAGTGATTCAGCCACACACTCTCGGTATCATCCAAGCAGTGAGTACATGCTTTGGCTCCTTTTGTACTCTGCTCCGACAGGATAGCAAGGGCAGGATAATCATTTATAGTGCAGAACAACAGGTAGCGCAAAGTGAAGTACTCTCATTTGTGAGCATTCCATACCTGCACCACAGGAGCCTACAATGTGTTCAGATCTTCCAACAATGGTGCTAGGTACACATCAATATCGTTCTCAGGTTGCTTCGGCCTTGGATGAGTATAGACATCAATATGTACTTCCTCTTCATACACAACCAAGGATGAAGGTTCTACACACAGAGATTCACGGGTCAAATGTTATGACGGTTGCTCATGTTGCCGAAAGGATTCATTCCATCCGTACTCAATCCGAACCTTATATTTCTCGGATCCACTACGAATTCTTCAAACCTCCTATCGATGTTTCTCCACTGCGTGAAATCAGCAGGGTGTCTAATCATTTTGTGATTCTTTCGCTCATCCGAGTGCCACCGAAGCAATTTTGCCTCTTTCGGGTTCGCAAACAAACGCTTCAAACGGGGAATTACAGGCAGATACCACGCCACCTTAGCGGGAGGTCCTTTCTTCACCTCCATGCCCTCGTCGTCGTGATCCGATCTATCTTTACGCTTGTACCGAGATACGTTGCACACCGAACATACATGCAAGTTTGCGTACTCTTTGCGGTAGAGGATACAGTCGTTCGGACAAGCATGTATTCTTTCTACTTCCATTCCCAAGGGATAAAGAACCCTTTTGGCTTTGTAGGTGGTTGTCGGCAACTCGTTTCCCTCTGAAAGCATATCCGCTAATAGACCTAAAAGCATCGTGAAACTCTTGTCGGACCAACTGTTGCTTGCCTTTAATTTCAACAGTTCAAGCACGGATGACAACCTTGTGTATTTGGACTTACAACCTGGGAACAAAGGCTTCTCCGAGTCGTCCATCAAGCCCCGGAATTTTACTTACTCCCGCTCATCACGACTGCCTTCTGCATCCTGTAGCATCTGATCCAGATTGTCATCGTAAAACCTATCCTTATCGAAAGTACAGTCGATATCATCCGAAGTACTATCGTTGACTTCGTTGACGATATCCGAAGTATCGTGGACTTCATCGATGATGGTAGTACTACTTGGTTCCTGCATAATCTGCTTTTCACCGTGACTGGTCCAACATGTATACCCCCTTTTGAAACCCCGTAGAATCATGTATGCTTCGATCTGCACTAGGTTTTGAAACATTCTTAGATTCTCGCAGTTAATGCATGGACAAGGCATAAATTCCACCCCCCTTGTTCAACATATCTTTCTCTGCAGCTCTTCTAAAAGCGAAGACACCATTAATGTACTCGGCGCTCACACGGTTCTCAAGGTACATCCAGTTTCAGTCCATCTACGCTACATATGTAACAATAGGTGTTAAATAATGAATTAAGTACACTAGGAGTGCACATACGCACATATGCTACATATAGGCTACATTTCAACTTGCCGATTGACTTATATAGCTCCTAACATCAAAAAGAACGAATGGATATGTAAACATATGCATGTAAGCTTTATTTAGACTCAACATCTTCAATTTTCCCTTCACATGGCTAGCTACATCTCCAGTGTAATGCAATTAGAACCAATTACTAAATTAGATCAAAAAAAACAAATGGATCTACACAAAGCTATATCAAAACCATCTTCAATTCCCTCTTTACCAAGCTAGATGTATATACCTTCAATATAAAGCTATTACAACCAATTATTAGCCGAGGTCACCTTCCTTTAAGTAACTATTTACATATTGAGTATAACACAATTAGAACCAATTACTACTTTACATCACAGAGAACAAATGTATTTACACCAAGCTAGATCTAGAAACCAGCTTCATTTCCCTCTTTACCAAGCTGGATCTTAAATATAACGCAAATTTGAACCAATTACTACTTTACATCATAGAGAACAAATGGATCTACACCAAGCTAGATTTAGAAACAAGCTTCATTTCCCTCTTTACCAAGCTAGATCTAAAATATAATACAAATTTGAAGCAATTACTAACCTTAGATGAACTAGAGCACAAAGATCTACAATTACACCTCCAAATCTAGGGTCTCTTTCAACCAGATGCGCCTCTCAATCGCAGCTACCTCAAAAATATCTAGGAAACCCTAAAAATACAGAGAAGGTTAAGGCTCTCTGTTCTTATTTATCAAAATTGATCATCATAGATAGTTTGTGGATAAAACAGTCTGTGATTGTGCCCTCATCACAGACGGTTTTATTTACAAACCGTCTGTGATGTTCTCCACGTCATCATAGACGGTTTGTGGATAAAACCGTCTGTGATGACATAATCATAGACGGTTTTAACCACAAACCGTCTGTGATGTTACCGAGGAGTTTCGTGTCCCAAACGAAGGTTGTAATTGCACTTCCGCCTTTCGTGTTCCAAGAGCGTGGTTCCGAGGAATTCCACTGTGACCTTTCGTCTTCTCGGCGTTTTGTTTCCCAACGAAGGTAGCGATGGATATATATAAGGTAGCGCTAGATCAAAAATGTACTTCACTGCCTCCGATCGATCATCTGCATTCCACTGCGCCATGAGTAGCTCAAACTCCATCCCTTCCTCTGTCGGCTCCGCCGCCCCATCTTTATCCCTACTATCGCCGTCGCCTCCGACGCCGGCTCCGGCACCACCGCCACCGCCCTCGCCACCGCCGACTTACCCTCCGCCACTGCCACCGTCTTCGCCTCCTCGGCCCCTGCGGCAATGGCTGCGGTACCTGACAGGGCCCCAAATTCGATTTCGGTTTGTGCGGCTAAAATTAGCGCCAACCAAAATTTTGGCCGTAATTATTATTAACTTCCGACTGCAACGACTATCGTAAATTGCCACTTAGAATTTTTCAAACTTAACCAAAACATTTTGAACTAGAAACTTTCTCTAAGTCAGGGTTGAATTTTGATCCCAATCCAAAATCAAACACTAGTTTTAAATATGACTCAAAAATTGAATCGATTCAAGCAAACAAATAACTTCTCCTAGCCATATTACTAAATAAACCTTGTCATACCCACACCCATGGGGGCAAAATAGTCAAACCACCAAAGCCAACAAATATCTAGTCACATGTGTGCATTAGAGCTCATTTTTTTTCCCATCCTCATTTCTTCCCAAGCCAAGAAATCAGCCAGGGGCAGCTCCTCCCTAAGTCTCTCCTCCACGCCTCCTACCTCCTCCTTGGCGCCCTTGGAGCTCCTCCCTGCAGCCCTCCCTCCATTGGTGGCGCCTCCCCAAGCTCCCCAAGCAGCAGCTCCTTCCTCCCTCCCCAAGCAGCTCATCTCCTTCCTCTCCCACCTCCTTCTAGGTAATTTCTCTCCTAGGGTTTTGATGATTGGGTGTGGATGGTATAAATGAGGTAGATGTATGGATTACATGCTTTGGATTGAAGTTTCATTGGTGGATTTGAGGAAAATCAATTTAGGGTTTGGTACAATGTTCTGTCATTTTCGAGCAGGAAATTGTGCTGCTGTGTTTCGTGTTTTAGATCTAGTTCCCAGCATTTCCTGCTTGGTCCACTGAATAAGAAGATGTAGGCAAATGAGTTACCTTTATTTTCCAACCGGAATCACTTGATTCCATCCATCCAAACGAAAGTTATGATGATTTTGGTACCTGCTGCACTGAGATGCTGAATCTGTGAAAGCTGAAACTTGGACTGTAGTTTAAAAATAGTTAGAGGCCGAATTAGCTTTGAGTTTTTCCTGAGAAGTTGTAGGAAATTTTTGTGTAGATTCCAAAACTGTCATCAATTGCTCAATTCCATTAGGTATAGCATTTTTTATGGCAAAAATGGTGCATGCTGTCCAGAAAGACTATAAATTCTGAACCCAAAAATCCACCCTCTGTTCATGGGCAAACTGGGCATTACTCAAGCAATAAATGAGAAATCGGCTAAAACTAAGTTGTAGATATATCTCTTAAGTTTCATTAGGACTTGGAATCACTCAATTTCATGTAACCATGTAGAAGTTATGCCTAAAATGGTGAAGTCGGTCTAGAAGGGCTAAAATCTGTCCAAATTTCAAAATGAAGGTTAGGATTTTGGTTGGAGTTGTGTAAAGCATATCAAAGTATTGTTTAGCTATTGATACGTAGTGTCAACGTTTTGCTTTTCGTTTTGTTGTAGAAGGATTGCATTTTGGAATTTTGTTAAAACTTCGAATTGCATTTCCTTTACATATGCATTTCATGCATCTCATTTTGCATCCATACATCGTGTAGAGAACGATCCCGCGGCGGGTGACGTATCCGTGGGAGTTGAAGAGCCAGTGGCTACTGAAAATCCAATTGAAGCACAAGGCAAGCACCTAAGCATCATTGATCCTTATATATTCTATCTTTGTGAATGAATTGCTTAACGGGTGTTTTAAGTAGTGCATTAGGAGTTGAATTGTGGGTAGAATGTTAGAACCTATTTACTGCATATGTCATCCTTGTTAATTGTTGAATTGTCATTTGGAACCTAACATGGGTAATATTTTATGTCACGCTTAAATTGCTTAGCGGTCGGGTTCGGGCCAAGTGGTGGATGGTTCCATCACTTGTGATGTACTACTTCACACTTATGAACTACATGGTTTGGAAATGGGAGTAGGTTGAAAATGTAAATGTGAATTGGAGACCGGGCGAGAGGGTTGGGACATGAGAGTGTGTAGACTCGAATGTGTAGCTCTCGCCTGTGTCGATTGAGGACCGTTCGAGTTTGACCTTTGATTGAGCAACCCTTGTTGATCACATGCCGTGATATGGGCGCGGTAAGCCACTCTTTCACCATTCCCTAGTCGATGGGGTGCAACTTCATGCGATGGTTGGGGTGGAGTTCGAGGCCTAGGTCTCCTCGGGAGGGCCAAGTTGGACTTGTGTCTCTCAGGGGAGGTTGCTAGGTGCTCGTGCCGCATGAGGGCGGTTCATCGGATAGATATGGTGGGAGGGGCGGTTGATGCGGGATTCCTGTGTGGGATTCAGTGTCGTGTGATTGATGATCCCTGCAGGTGAATAAACGATTTGAATCGCCGCGCTCGCGGATAAGAGCACGCTCTCTCATCGCTCAGTTCATCGTAGTAACAACTTAAAACTGTAAAAGAAATGTGAGATGTTGATGAATTTGTTGTGAATGGTGGTGATACTTGTGTTACTTCATGTACTTAATTGCAAACCTTCAATGTAGTAGTAGATGCTTGTTATAACTGCTTTAAAACTTGTGAATTGAGTAGTGTAGGCGAATCTACTACAAAGTTAAGCTTTTCGCACTTATTACCTGTGGCTTATTCCATTGTTTTATCCAATGCATATTCCTTTGTGAGTCGGTCATATATGGACCACGGGTAAGACTTGCGAGTACCTTCTGTACTCATGCTTCTGCTTTGTGGTTTTCAGGTGAGGGCGATGCAGGTTGTGAGTTCTGTCCTTATTGTCTCTCGGTTGTCGGGCGGGACACCGAGTAGAGGCTTAGCTCGCTGATGCAAGCGCCCGGAAGTGTTCAGTGGCAGGACACTTCCGGATGAGTCTTAATTTTATTTTACCTTGGGGTTTGGATAACTTTTGTTGTATATGTATGGGTTGTGTTTGTAGCATGTGGAGGCTTTAACTTTTGATACTTGATGTGGTTGTTATATGATGGTTGATGATCGTAGATGCGTAGTTGGTCGTAGATATTTAGTTGTTATTGTTGATATATATATATATATATGCTATTTGTCTCTCTTGTCTGCTGGGTGGATGTCCTCTGTTCTAGAGGCATCATGCCCAATTTTTTTTCGTGCTTTTGTTAGTCTTGTGGGTTTTGGTTTTTCGTCGGGTCGTCTTTGTGCCGGGTTGGGTTTTGTTTTGTTTTGCTTCCGCTTTGCGTGTCTGGTTGTGGGGTTTCGAGTTCGTTGCCCCCTTTATGCAAATTGAGTTGGTATGACTTTGAAATCCGGTATGTGGGGATCCTGGGCGAGTTTTCGGATCGCATACCGGGGGAATACCGGGATCGGGTTCGAGTTATTTGGGTGTTTCGCCGTTGTCTCATTTGGGCTTGGGTGTTAGCAATGCGAGCACCATCGGTGATCCTTTGCTAACCTCCAAATCCGATGTGGCGATAGCGTATCCAACTAGCCCGAGTACGGTCTGGGCGGCTCCCGCGACAGTACCACGGCGCCATATCAACGAATCCGCCGGCCGCGGCTTATGCCTACTAGTACGTTGCTCCCGCCTCGGGCATCGCTTCCAGCAACTCAAGCGTCATCGGAAAGAAGCGTCCGCCAACAGCAATCTCCGACGATGACGATAGTTTCGACTCATCGGAGGGCTATCGTGATGGCTGAGAGCCTGGAGGATGACCCAGACAGAGCAGGTTCAAGTGAGGACCCCGAGGGCCGCAGCGACGACTCAGACGACGACAACTCCAGCGACGACGAGGACCAGATCGACTAGATAGCTAGCTTTTGTAGCTTTCCCAGCTTTTGTAGCTTTCCCAGCTTTTGAAGTGAAATTTCTGTAAATTGTGATGCATGTAAGAAGCTAGCTAGCTAGTCCTTATATATGAAACGTTTAACTGTTCCCAAGGATTCACTGACAGCTGAGGCTCACTAGCTTTTTGATAAATTGATCATCATAAACGGTTCGTAGATAAAACTGTCTGTGATATTATCCTAATCACAGACAGTTTTATCAACAAACCGTCTGTGAAGCTCTCAACGTCGTCACAAATGGTTTGTGGCCAAAACCGTCTGTGATGTAGCCCTCATCACAGACGGTTTTATCCACAAACCGTCTGTGATGATAGCCTTGCGACTGCAAGAGATTTGCTAACCCAACACAAAGGTGACCAATGGCATCATGGTCTTCTTCACCACCGCTCTAGCAGAGCACGACATATTTTCACAAAGCTTCACTCGAGCCTGGCTCATTCAAGGAAGCTCCCATTTTCGACTTATCAGCGGCCAACCTCGCATTCCGTGTCAGGGCACGGCGAATACGCATTTCGCGAGCAATCATTCAGGCTTTGCTCATACAGGAAAAGATGTCATTCCTGGCTCGTTATACCAGATGCAGATCATGCAATGCGCCAAGTACCAATGGTTGACACAATTAAGGCAAGTGAGCTCAGGGAACCACATCGCATGTGTCTACCATCGGTTTGTAAATCCACAGTGGTGGTCCAAAGTTTCAGGTAAAAGGAGGCTTCACATCGCACAGCATTTTGCTAGTGCACCCAGCACCTGAGGTACTTGACAGGGAACCAGTAGAGGGGCATCTAGCTGATGCAGCTAAATTCAGTACCTAAGGCATAGCTGAGGCAAAGCAAAAGATGCACCGTCAATTGTTCAGACAGATCTACGGACTAACCAGCGTAAAAGGGTCATTTATATTGCTAAAACCATGGAATACCGTCATTGTTGACTCCAGAACGAGCCCCTGACGAAAGCGAAGTAGAGTTTGTGGTAGGCTCCATATGTGCTCTCCACAAAAGGGCACATCATTGATCAGAAGTTAGCATTGCGGAGGCAAAAGAACCCAGCACCTGAAGGAAAACGAAGCAAAGAGAAGAAAAGGCCCAAAAGATCGACATGACCCCTAATGAGCTGAAAACTTAACTTCCATCTCCTACCCGCAATTGCTTCAGCCAGAAAAGCCTCCCCTTTCGCTCTCCTTTACCGATAATGGCAGACATCTCACATCCGCCTTCTACCATCATGTGCCGGGGCTCCTCCGGTGAGAGCCCGCACGCCCCTCGCGTGTCTCCCCATCATTGGGAGCCATGTCAATGTGAGCTCACCACCATCACCCAGAAAATCCATCACTTTAGTAGTATTTTGGAAAATCTGAAATCCCTACTTAAAACTTCAGATAGAGCCTCCTCATGTCTTTTTTTTTTCTTTTTTCTTTTTCTTCTTTACAAATCTAGCCCCTACGCTAACATGATTACAAAAATAGCTCCCTCTCCAACCACAAAAGTGCTGTGCCACACGCTCGAACACTAATACAGGTCCTATGCCCCGCTTGCGCTACCGCCCTACTAAACCACCGTACCGTGGGAGCACGCTGTTCCAAGCCACCCTGCCACGGTAGGTGTAGGCCGTGGTTTCAAGCCCCTGCCACAGTATACAAGCATGGCAAGCAACATATAACACCTGCTGGCGCTTTCACGATCAGAGAGAGGACTATTTTTGCGATTACATATATGAGGCTAGATTTGCTATAAAAAAAAAGGTGCGAGGAGTCTAGGAAAACTAAGAGTTCTTTAACAAACATACTGAGACACATTCTGATGTGGTCTAGGGTTTATTTTCTGGGCAAGAATGAATCTGGGGAAAGGATAGAGATTGATGATCCCCCTCGTCGCTCCTAGGGCTTATCCCTCGAGCCAGAGGCTCTGATCTCAACAATAGCCGGCTACCTTTATAGATAAGGTGCCTTCTAACAAAGGAAACTAGAGAAAGATATAATTATAGAGATAAGACATCCAATTATAAAAGATCTAACTAATTATAGAGAGAGATAACTAACGAGATAATTAAAAGATATTCTAAATGAAAACTCCTTCCTGAAGACGACTCATGCCATTGCAGCGCTGAACTCCTGTTGCTGTCTATTGCCGAACCTCCTGCCGAACTGCTGCTGCTGCTGTTGGACTTACGGCGTTGCTCATAGACTTTTCGGACAAATGCGTCCACAACACATTCAAGTACAAGGAGAACTATGCCAAACATGACAAAGCATAAAGATCCTGATCCACGCAGCCAATAATGTGCAACAGCATAGCTTCTCAGTACACCGCAAATCTTCAGAAAGTAGCTGACTCTCATTCACTAGCTACCGTACCATCACATGCACTATTGTGGAAGCCATGGGTCACGACGTAGCAAAAGATGATTGGCTCTATTGCACACTTGCCACGGTATCTTCAGAGCTAGGTATGTCTCCTACCACAAAATGCACCACAATAGCTAGGATCTCCTAGGCGCGAATATCAAAGGCAAACAACAGAGCTAATGACAATACCAAAGGAGAACAATCTAATTTCTATTTGGAAAAGGTACAATGATTGAACATGACAAGATTAAACAATTACAAGAGAAATAGCACCACTTCTATCAACAATAATAACTATCATTCTGCTAAAAATGTTTGGTTACGGTGGTACATTTTACAACTTGTAAGCAATTCATGCGCACCATTTGCGCTCTGCCAGTTCTTTAATGTCATGTCCAGCATTTCTAATTGCACAAGTGGCTTTCTTATAAGACATGCAGTGCGTCGGCCCAGTCAATAGGCTTTGTTGTCCAATGGTTACATAAATAAAGGCCTAGTCAAAAGTGAAACGAACCCTAACCCTAGAAAAAGGAGAAAGAAAAGGGTGCTGACTAGGGCCCAAAATTTCATCCGCATCAGAATGTTGAGGCCTCACTTACCTCCACTTGTCTCTCAACTCCTTTTTCTCGGACCAAATCCAGGTCACAATAATGGCAGCAACCAAGGCAACAATTGTGAGTAGAAGAAGTGCATAGCTGAACTCGTCAGTCAGTGAATCATAAGTTCTTGACGGAGCAAGTCTGGTGTAGAAAAGATCCACACCATACATGAAAACAAGAGTAGTGGACTCCAACTTTGCAGGAATAGCAACAATTCCACACAGGGCTTCCACTTGAAGAGAGTGAGTCACATAGGACTGCAGGGAAAAAATGACATAAGCAGAACGTATAATCCATTAGTGTAACGTAGTATGTCAAATTAAGCATAAATATATGGAACTAAAAGTATATACATTTAAGCATAAATATAAATTAAGTACAATTATGTCATTCATGAATGAAACTGATATCAGCACACCCCTTCACACTTTTAACACGTAAAATGTTCCTTGTTCTCTTTCAGTAAAAACTAAAAACAAAGAGCAGTATAGTCAAACATTTATGGGCAAACTTAGATGCAACGACCAAGTAATAAATAAACTAGTTGTGCTGTGTACAAGCTAGTAATAACTAAAAAATTGGCAACAGGGAAATCAACAGATAAAAGCCTTAAAGAGTTCTTGAATGTATCGTCAACGGATTCTTGTACTTGAAAGAAGCATCATAAGTTAACTACGCAACCAAGGTGTCCATGTTCTCAGTGTGTTGAAAACATATTTTGTTAGTTTGATTATACTCATAATAATGAACTAAATCCCGTTAGCACCAGGATAGAAACAAGGGTATCATTCTATTGAAGTTCTCTTTCTTGAACCACTAGTTTGGGTTGGCCTATTCTACATCAAAAAGATAAAAAGACCACTCTTATTTTTATGGGTACTGGCCCTCACCATGGCATAGCCCAGCCCATTACTGTCATTCTCTTGAAAGCAAGGCAGCAACAAATCATTTTACCAAATCAAAATAGAAATAAACCAATGTCCTAAACCTGTAACAAAAGCACAATTCATTATATTCTATGCAATCACTCTAATGTGAACATTAATATCTTCAAGCCGGCACCAACTGGTGATACTAGATCACAACTTCATCATGATAGGATAGTAACACCAACTAGTGATTTTCTTTCAATAATAAAACATCAATGAAAGTATTATAAACATACTCATAATAAAATGTGAACTGAAAACTATCTTTTGATCATCAAGAAAAAATACCTGCGGAATAATAGGCAAAGAATCTGTTAATGGTATAATGCCCTCTTCTTTCTCTTGCTGTGTGGGATTCACTGAACGACGTGGGTCAAGAAAGCGCTTGTCAAGTGCCAAAACCTGCCATATGTTTCATAAAAATATCATTCAAGTATATAAATGCTCACTTCATATCAAATAGCCAGCCATCTTGTTTAAACCAAAAACATGGAAAACTGTTTATTTCAAACTATTGTTGAAACAAGTATATGGACACCATCAGTCTTAACAGCATTTGTGATTACGGGTGAAAACGGATCACGTACGGGTGGATATTGCTCTTCCCATGTCCTAACCCGTATTTTTCCCGAATACAGAACCGGATACGGGCTATCCAGATACGGATACGAATCCGGGTTATTCGGGATACGAACACGGGACAGATACATGACGGATTCAAGTCAAAAAAGGATAAAGATATACAAATACCTTGAAAAATATTAGCAAAAATTTTCATTGGAAACAACATATGGTTGCCAAGATTGATGAACCCAAAGTTGGACTGCAATTATCTAGCACAAAGGGCTTGGTTTAGAATACAAAGTAGGATTGATGAAATCTTGTCTATCAACGATCGACCTGATATGGATGTAAAGCCAGAAATGAAGCCTGAGCCAACTGGAGGAGCATACAACTTTCTTTGTGCTTTTGAAAGGCCTCTGATTCCCTCTGCTTGGACAGTTCTTACCACTTAGTCAAGAAATGTATTAGATATTTTTCACCAAAAGGAGATAGCACCAACCTCCCATCCATGAACCGGTTCAGCTGCTCCTGGAGGTCGTGGGTGAAGGCCACGAGCACGAGCGAGACGCTCCTCCTGGCCTCGGTGCATCGGGCGGCCAGCTTCCACACGATCTCGAGCTTGAGCACCCTGTCGTTACAGTGAGGCTGCCGCACTCAGCCTCACCGAGGTACACAACCCGCACGGCCATCAGCTTCTTCCACACCCTCCCACGAGCGTCCTTCCGCCACGGCCTTTGCCTCCCTGATAACAATGGCATCGTACACCCTCGACAGCGCCGCGTCGGCATCAGGCTACTCCGCCAGGGTCAAAGCGGTCGGCTACGGTGGGACCGACTTCTCATCATCCGCGGTGGAGGCCGCGAGGGGGAGGTATTGGAGGGCTGTAGACAACTCGACTAGGGACGGGACAAGGAGGATATGGGCTGGGCCAGGCGGTGTTGTCCCTAGGCTTCTATGGGCTAGGCCAGGTCTCATCTGGATATCCAAATGGGTTCATTATCCGATATCCGAGTCCCGACCCATATTTCCCAGATACTGCATTCTTCGAATCCGATCCGGTATCCGGATCCAATCCTAGATCCGACCGGATATCTAAATTCCGTCTCGAATCCGGTCCTGACCAGATCTGGATCCGGATCGGGCGGATAAAATCCGGCATGTTTTCACCCCTATTTGTGATGCATTGGCTTGCTTCCAATTCAATTATTAGCAACCTTGCTTTGCTTTTTATTGTCACTTGAGCTGTTCATTCATTCAATTATGATTCTTCAATTACATTCACATTATGTCATTTTTTTTCTTAATGTTACCATTGTGAACAATTGTTGATAGTCTGGTAGTTCTATTCTATATGCATGAAAGAAGATGAATTAGATGCTTATTTTGTTACTGCAAAGAAATGTATATATTTCTCAGAATTTAAATAGTAAAACCGTAACAAGACTGTTTACCATATAAACATTAAAAAGTGGGGTAGCCATTCGTTCACCGTTTACTGTTATTTAGAACATTGCTCTAAACCAAAAAAAAAAGAACCTAAATAGAATCTAATACTTTGTATTTAATTAAAAAATAATGGGGTCATTTTTTAAAAAAAAGAAAGAAAGAAAAGAGTTCAGATGCGATGGTAACTTAAATACTGCTGATTTTCCTTCTACAAATTTCAAACAGCAAATAAAGACAACCAATGATTAAGAGTAAATCGGTAAATAACAAAAGAAATGGTGATTGCATTGAATAGTTTCTTACATAGGTATACAAACAAAATGGTGGATCCACATTCTAGTTCATAATAAAGGAGAAAAATAAGAAATGCAAAAGCAGGACAACAGACCTGGTTACCAATTGTGCCAATAAGAAGCTGCTTGGAAGTTATTCCCTTAGCTGTTTGTGTAACTGCCATTGCTTTCACTGAATGGGTAAAAAAGTACGACTGGGATTTCAACATCACCTCTGGGCGGGCATAAGAAGTAAATGGTGCTGACAAATTATGCTTCCCAAGTATGAGCTTCATAACGTCTTTATTGTCCTGTATGAAAACTAGTGCCGTTAATACTACCACCACCATCATAGAAACTGCTAATGATTATATAATTAAAACAATTTGCATGTCATACCGCTCTAGATTGATCATAAATCTCAATCACAGCAATTTCAAATCTGTGAGCTCGGAGATTGAAATAATGATAGACAACCCAGTTCTCACTTACAACCTTGAAATATGAAAATAGTAAGCATGTTAATAAAGAAGATTTGAAGACATGAGCAAGAAATTTCAGGATTTATAGAGTTGTTGTAAAAAAAATTCTGCATGAAGAGAAAAACAGTGTGTAATTGAAATCATTGTGTTTATCGAAATTCAAATATGCCAAATATATTGTGAAGAGATGAAAACTGTATGTAATTTTCCGTCATACACTCATACACAAATGGGGACTGAAAGGGAGGAAGGCAAAAGAATAAAAGGTGCAGTTATACTTACTGCATGTACAGGGCCTTGTGCACCATGATGAGTCACACGGTGCAGTATACGTCCGGTGACAGCATCAATAAGATATGCCACAAGCCAAGCTTCTTCAGGTGCTGCAGATCCAATTTCACCAACAGCTTTAGGAGACACAGTAGCAACAAAAACTAAATTCTTTGATAAATACTTATACATCACATCTTGATCAGCTATGATCTTTGCTTGAGTATGAACAACCTTCAGAACAAAAGAAACAAGCAAGGATCATGTTATAACTTATTTTAAACAAAAATGTTTGACTACTTTCCATGAATAATGCAAACAGAGGAAATGAACAGACCTCATTCATCTTTCGTGTTTCTGAGATAGCAATCCTTTCTGCCTCAGATGGGAAAATTATAGACCATAATTCCTTTGTACTAAAGCAGTACTCATCATCTAAATTGAGGTCACATGACTTCTGTAATGAATACCCTCTGATAACATTTTTCTGAATATCTACGGAGTAGAAATATAAATTTGACATTTCATGAAGAAATGAATTAAGGGCATCCAGAGATCTTGGATATAGATGAGCATGGTAGCTGGAATCAACAATAAGATGAAGTCGCTGCTCAGATGAATCCTTTAGAGCCAATGGGATAATTTGGACAACTGAATGGTCCAACCTCAGAGAGTTAAGTTCCTCTCCGGAATACGAATCAAGAATAGAGAGGACACCAGAAGCAACAGAATCTGCTCCAGATCTGCCAACAACAAGTATGGATGGGTTCTCATGCATCACACGGTGATGGGGAACCTGCCATTGGTATATCCTCATGGCAGAAGGCATTTCGCCAGATTTGGAGGCACGAAGGGACAGAAGCAAGTTTGACCAGACAACACGTCCATCTCCAGTATGCAGAGCTATCACTTTACCAGCCTTTGTCAGTACAATAAGAAGTTTTCTAAATCCATTATGGTCTCTTGTCATCTTATTTTTCTCAGAGCTTTTGAGTCTCAATGCTTGAATTGCAGCAAGTTCATCAGAGCTTGCAAGCATTAGAGTTCCTTTGAGTTTCAACATGTGTCCCTATATAAAAATCAAGAGTCAACAAGGGCCATAAGCAAATTCTGAGAAGCACATCCAATAAAATACCACACCACTGCACGCATGAAGATGTGCATGTGTGGCACTGTATCGCGCGCACAGACTCAATGGAAAAGAAAAAACCTTACGAATGAACACACACTATAACTTGACATAGTGCTAACATCAACCAAAGAGATTTGTACAGCAAACATACAAGCATATCAATAAATTCTGCAGAATTAACAAAAGATCATAAATCTAGCATAAAATTGGATCCCGCTGAGCTTTACCAGCGGACTTTGTGAAAGAGCCTTTTTTCTCAAGCTTTTTAAAAAAACAAATAACAGTTATTCTTACCTTAAGCCATTCAAAGAGACTGTGTTCCACATCTGCAACTGAGACACCATCCTTCTCAACAGGCAATTCAGAAGTTGTTACATCAACAATTGAAGCAAGTCCATCCTCTCTGCTCCAAACAACCTCACCTTGTTGAACTAACAAGAGGGAGTGATCTTCCATTACAACCAAAGCCCGAAAACCATGCGATTTATCAGTTCGGACATAATTATTCAAGAAGACCTTCGCAACACTGCCTCTATGTTCATCTATATAAATTTTTTCTCTGATAACTTCATTGGTTACATCAGATGTCAATTTGACAATAAATTCAATTTGGGAACCCACATGCTGCACAATCGAAAAGGCTTCATCTTTTTCTGTGATTGTTAGAGCATCACTCACAGCAGCTGGTTGGTCAAAGCTCCGAATTACTTCCAACCCATCAATACCTTCAAGTTTCAGGAAGGAAACAGAAGAAGATGCTTGCAAAGCTATGATACCATTGGGCATCAAAGGTTGAAGTTTGACCATTCCAGATAGGTCTTGAACATAATCTGAAATATGCACCTTTTTGTAGCTGATCCTCTCACCCTTGAAGTCAATAAGAAATAGGGCTGACCTGGTCTCATCCAATGCTACCAGCACATTATGGGAACCAAGTACCGTTTCACCACATAATCCACTAGGGAATGACTCTTGGATATCCTTTACAATCTCTCCAGTTTTAGCATTCAATTGATACAAAGCTATCTGCGAGGAACCAATAATTCCAACAGCATATACAATATCATTCTCAGGTGACTGAACAACCTGCTTGAACTCTAAGCTGCACAGACATTGGCGTACAAGTTAGTATTGTATTCCTGATGCTCTGAACAAGTAACAAGGTGGCAGAATTATGCATACCCATCAAGTGCAAACTCCTTTCCCCAAGAAATTACTCCATCGATGCTTGATACAGCAAAAATCCATCGTCCAGCCAAAACTAAAACCAAATTATCCTTTGCCAATTTATTGTTTGACTGCAAAATTAAAGGCCCATCACTCTAAAGTACGAGAGACAAATTTATTGTATTATCCATGAATGATAATGATTAGGTAATGGAAAATACGCTGCCAATACAGACCAAAACATGCAGCAGTGGTTTTGATGGTGCAGAAGTTTGAATATTAGTTTCCCAGATCATCTGTCCATCAGGAAGACTCCATGCCCTCAGTATACTACCTCCTGAAGAAAGAGTTACAACATCTGAAGAGGACATGTTAAAACTCAGATTGCAATAAACACTTTGCTTAGCACAGTAAAGATGAACTAATGCAATTAATATATGTAGAAAATTTGAAAAAAAAATCAACAGACAGGTGGCACTCTCACAAAGAAATATTTTTTACAGTAACTGCTGTCATCAGCTCAGGTTCGCTAATGGCATCTCTTGGCTATACAATTCAATAGTCGTGATCCAGTGCCCAGCGGGTTTGATGACAAACCAAAGTTTTACTCCTTCCGTTCTTTTGTATTTGATGTTTTTGACTTTTCACGGTCTCCGAAACATGATTTTGACTAACCGGCATTGGCTAACAGTACCTGGGCTATATTTGCTGCTCCATGTTCTTATCTGGTATGTAAGTGTATGTATTGTTGTGACTATGTGATACTAGCTCGGCGCATGATGTAAGTAACACAAAAGGTTATACAACTTGAATAGGCATCCAAAATAGAAATTGATGCTATCAGTTCTGTTGGATCTTGATTCGGCATGCGATATAGGAATGTTTACCAAGGTGTAATAATTCATAATCCATTTTAAACCTAAAAGTTTATAAGATTTTATCAGAAAACACATCATATACGCCAAAAGATTAATTCTTTTATCCCAAGAATCCATTTATATTTTATAGGCTGAATAAACAATTAGTTGTAGACCCAGCAATCTTTAGGTTGAGTTTTGCAAGAACATAAGCATGATGCATGCGCTTTGGTAGTCCACAGACTTGTTACCTAGAAGATTAGCACTTACCAGGCTATCCGATGTCATTAATTTTATTTATGAAATGTCTAGTAGCTTTAATGGTACTAGTGCTACCAGAATTGAGGATATTCCAACAGCCAGAGGTGGCATGGATATGATTATACAGTGATACAAGAGCTAAGGAAATAACAGGTTAAACAGTTGTGTTGGAAAGCAGCAATATTTCAGCTGAAAGCATATGTATTCAAACTCGCTAGTGAACAGATCCAAGCAGGATCCATAACCACATCCAATAAAATAATAACCTATTCAAATCTATTCCAGAAGTATGGGTATTAAAAACATTGTTTGGAGAACATAAATCAAGCTTTTTGGAGAAAGTGGTTAGCAACACTAAATGCAAAGCAAATAGGAATCCCATCAGGGAGCATCAATAGACAATAGGGGGATGGAAGAAAAACAAACAGCATCAACAGGGTCATTCTTCTCAAGAAAATGGCTCCAAATGGAAACAAAAATTTAGACTCACACTTTCCAAGCGATAGACTAAGCTGATCCACAGGGTCATTCTTCTCAATGACACGTCGCCAAACTGCACCACATAAAATCGGCAGATACTAAGGAGAGGACAGAAACATCTGTACACAAAATGTTTAGGACAACTGCAAACATCCTTAAGAAATTATGCACTTTCGGTTTGTTAATCGGGGACTCACATATATCTCCTGAACGAAGATCAAGAGAAGCAATCACATTTTCCTCTGTCAAGACCACAACACGCCTCTTTCCACTCTTCTGACTGTGGTAAACTGCCTGCTTTACTTTCCCGATATACTTCTGATGCCTGCAAAGAACATCGACATCTTAAAATGGTGATGTTGGGATCAATCCTTAATATTTCATATTACTATTTGGACATCTAAGTGGTGTTCTGTGGTGCATTGGCTGAGAAATGAATGAGTGGATATCAAATAGTGAAATCTACAGCAGCTTACTAAGAGTAAATTTCAAAAATAGAACCAACACACCACCACAGTAGACATAATGAAACATCTGTTTCCATTAAAAACATCAGCTACTGGGATTAATATATTGCATGACCTTCAGAAGCTGTATATGTATAATATGCATGAAAGGGGGCAAATCAACACCTAATACATTTGAAGAGTACTATATCAGCATCCTTACGGACGATTGCACAATTGATTATTATGGCATGTTAGCAATTGTTCTAGAGAACTACAAACAAAGAACCCATAGACCCGATGCCAATGCAGGATGCGCACTGAAGCAATTTAGCAAATCAAAGACCAACTAAGTTGGCCTGATGATGACATCCTAAGTTGCATACTAGTGTATCATCTGCACTGAATATATACGCACAAAGGGAAAACTGTGTTGCCACACCCACAGTGGATCGATCAGAAGCTACAATTGGAAATAACTCACAGCTAATATAGGAGAGACAATCCACCGTTATCCAAACAAAAACCCTAACCAACAAAGTAAACCAAGGATCTGATACAAAATACACGCTCTAGGAATGCACTCAAACCCTAACATTCACATCCGTCAGACCAAACATATAATTAAGCAACAGGTGCAAAACCAACAACAAAGCCTCGAACTTAATAGTTGCATAACACAGTTGTCCACTTAAAATTCAACACGCAGAACAATATGGACTGATCTGATCTGCAGAAAGCACAAACAAACTCGAAGGCCCAAGCAGCCGCCCCTCGTCACATGCAACCCAATCATCTAGCCAAAACAAATGTTCCTAACGGAAAAGAGAGAGAGAGAGAGAGAGAGAGAGAAGAAAAGTTCGAACTAGGATACAACCATAGAATTAACTTGGTAGCTAAAAGCACTTCTTGCCTGGTCTAAAAATCACAAGTCTGACCATTAAACTCCATTGCTACAGAAAAATTCACTCGAAAGCTA